>CM069433.1:170648372-171898372 GCA_035610365.1 Aquatica leii | reverse complement strand
CTCGTGGTTGACAAAATTGCGTCATCCATTCCGTCAGTATCTTTTGATCGCTATCGTTTCCAAAACCTTGCTAATATTACTTTAGCTGACCCAAGTTTTAATGTATCTTCAGAAATAGAACTTCTTCTCTGCATTGGTCAGATTTCTCCTGGGGCAATAATTCCCAGTTTGTAGAAAACTAAGCTCGGATAGATACTAACCGAGACTATATATCCTGAGTCAAAAACTGAACGATCTTCAAATTGTTTACTGACTGCTTCTACTGTCAATTTTGATCTACAGCCATGGGCGCCCATACAGTAATTTCTAGAGGGGGGGCAATTTGGGGAATATCATTATAAGCGTATCGTTATTTAAGAAATTAATAATGCTTAGAGTCCGAGTCCAGGGGGGGGGCAACTGCCCTCTCTTGCCCCTCCTTATAGGCGCCCTTGTCTACAGCAATTTTGGAAACTGAATCAAATTCCAGAACCTAACGAAGCTGCATCATTTTTCAAAGATGACAAATACTGTATGCAGCATTTCGAAGAAACCGATTATTATCGAGCTGAAGATGATAAACTTGTTGTTTCCATTTCGTTTAACGAGTCCATAGCTCAGCTAGATGAATCTTATTCCATGGCGCTCAAAAGATTTTTGGCGTTAGAAAGACGTTTGAACAAATTTCCAGAACAAACAAAGTCTACTCTGATTTTATTAATGATTATTCTTAAACATTTGTGTGAGGTTCCCAAGCCAAATTTTTTTAACATAAACTCTCTACCTCATCATGAAGCTTTGAATCCATACTCCACTACTACCAAGTTAAGAGTGGTTTTTGATGATAGTACAAAAACGTCTACAGCACGCGCCCGGAGTGTCGTGTAATCTATCGTATTACTAAAGCAAATCGTAGCTCCTGGTCCTCGCACACCAGTTCCCGTTAAACTGTAGGCGGTTGAACTAGTGAAACTAGTCCCCCTACTATCCGCAGGTATTACGACCCAGTCTCTTAGTAGGAAATCGGCAGTTTAGCGTATAACTCGAAAAGGTCTCATCCTTTCTGACTCTTTGTTTCTGCTCGATGTTAGCTGGCCAGAGCAGCACCCCGAACTCAGGTTTCACTCGCCCATAAATGGGGGTAGCAGTGGAACGAGGCGGAAATACAGTGCCCAAGTCTTAAGGGACATGTCGCACGACGAAATAAGTCGACAACCAACCTGTGCTAAGCTAGTTCCCACGCCACTGGGAGACCGGCACCAGTTGATAGAACACCGGATAGCGGGTCCCTCGGCTACCCGTGTTGCTGCCGAGCCACGTTGGACGAGTCACCGTTCCAGTTTCCTCCATCCTACAAAATAAATGCCTTTGCTACTTTGCAATGTTCGAGCAGCTATCATTCTTTCCACATAAATGCACCAGTATACTGGAATCCTAGAATTGAGTAGATTGCTGTCCGTTCTATGAGTCTAAAGCGTAAAGCCACTCACATAGACCCCGGGCGTATTGTTCGCGTACGGTTAACGCAAGACGCTTCCTCTCCCGGAGAGACTGGTCCTCTATGCCATGCTTTTGTATAATAAGACTCGGCCTTTCCTCTCCCTTCAATGCTAGATCCCGGTTTACCGGCACCGGTAAAATCCCGTACCCCAGGTTCCTGTTTGAAGATTTAACCGAGTTTTAGAATTGGAACTAGGTCTAGATTTACCGGCATGGTCCACACGGACGTCGTTGGCCAGCCGTGCCTCCAGTTCCTGTCTAAATTAAAAGAACGGCGACAGCACGACTACTACCACGTTAAGATACGGTACGTCTCGGCCGCTGACTCAGGATCTAGACTAAACCCTGGAATGGGAGGAAACGTATCTGTTTTAAGGGCAACAACGCCACAGGGTGAAATGTAGACCCGTGTCAGTCATTTAGTTCACATCTGTACTGGAAAACCAGCACAGATGCTACTCAGAGTGCACCGCGAGGAGGCGACTAACATTACACTAAATGATTGTCAGTACGGTGCGGTGGTCCGATGTTGTAAAAGGATTTATTTTCTATTTTAATAAATTTTCGAAAATATCAAGTAGCTCTAACGGCAGACCGTACGAAAATTTACATACAAATTTGGATCGTTCCATCAATGCTAAGGAAATCAAAGTGCTACAGCTTTCCACGTCACTTACGACATAAATAGTTCTTCGTTTTTAGGCGTGCGCAGTTTGAAATTCATTGCTGACAATTGTGAAAGGTTTCTAACAGTATTAAAGGGAAATTTTACATGGGCGATCTCGTTTCTGGCGATGAAGCTTAACAGATACGCACCGAAATTACCAACGTATTGAACGCGTTTGGTGTTCCGTTGAGAAAATTCTCTTCATACCAATTGGCCGTTTTAAACAGCAATGATTCGCGAGCAGATACTATCAATTTTCATGATACCCAGTCTAAAAGTCTAGGCCTTTCTTGGTATCCCGCTAATGATGAATTTCAATTTTGTTGGTTTTTCCAAATGACCCTAGTCCGATTATAACTATGTTGACTATTAGTAATAAATAGAAGACCAATAACCACTTGTATAACCATATCGCAAAATGTTGCATACTCATGGTCGGACCAAGGTTAAGTAAGTTTTAGCCAATAATGGCCCAATATTTTATTGCTACTTGGGCTGTGCCATGGTTGGCAAGATCTCCGGATCTTACTGTCATGGATTTCTTCTTATAGGGGTTCGTAAAAGATTGCGTATTTCAAAAAGATCCTACTACACAAGAGGCAATGAAAAACAGAATAAGAACCGCATTTTCTAACGTCATACACGAGATGTTACAAAATGTGTGTCAATCTTTACGGCAAAGACTTGAGACGTACCTACGCTAAAGCGGGTAAAATTTTGAAGACTTGTTAAATTATTATTTTTGGTTTTTTAATGGTCTCCGTCTTTTGTTTTTTGTTTAATAGAAACAAAGCCTACTAGAATAAATCTGCTTAATTAAAATAATGGTTGTTGTGATTTAATTGAAAATTTATAAATATCTCTGATGTAACTGTAGATGTTAGATACAGTTGAAATAAATCTCGAGGACGGCCATTTAAAAAAATGAGTTTCAAGTTTGAAAAATTTGAAAATTAGCGACTCATACAAAATAAGTATGGCAAATTAAAAAAATTTAAGTATTCCTTTCCAAAAACAAATTTAAAAATTTCAAAAAACACCAGTTTTGTGACCATTTCTTTTAACTATCAAAGACCCGAAAAAATACATTTGGTTTTATTTTTGAATAATTGAGAAATTTTGCATTTTGTCCAAGCAATAATAATTTCATTTTTTTTAATTTAGTACTTTTATTCTGAAACCACGGATTCTTGTTTTGTGTGAATTGAGATTCTATTTAATAAAGTCACTAAAGAGACGATTGTTTCGTACACTTATTGCTGATTAACAATAAACATAAAATAACAATTGAGATACAGTTACGATTAACTTCATTTTACTTTTTTCTTCCGTCCGAGAGATTTTATTTTAACATTTTCTTCTAACGACAGAATTACGAATTCATTTTTTAAAGTAAATTGTATACTATTTTACCAACATACGAGAAATATAGCGTTTCATTAAGAATACATCCTACAGGTTCTACGTTTTAGTAAGTACTACCCAGTAAACACACAACGTCCCAGGGACGTTCGTTTTATGTCCAAATGATGTCTTTACATTCCGGGCTTTAAAACGGACCTGTATAGAATGTCTTTAATAGGACGTACACAGGATGTCAATGAAGAACGTACGATGGGATGTCCTATGCGGGAAAAAACAAATGCAAACTTAGTGCACGTGCCCATTTTCCTTCTTGTTCTCTGGTGCCTACTCAACACCCGTATATCAAAGTGGTACACTCTGTTTGCACCGTTTGCACTCTGTATCTGTTTTTGTTGGTGTTCTGACTACTTTATTTATCTGTACTTTTTATTATCTAACGTTTTTTGGGTGTTTTAGTGCATAAACAAATTTATTTGGTAAGTTTTTGGTAAATCATCATTTATAATTTTTATTTTGAATTACTAAAAATTAATAAAAGTTTATTGAAATTAAAAGATCACAATTATTAATAATGGTGATTTAAAACCCCATTTCGCGCGCGTACCTATGCGGTTAATTGAAAATATTTATTTTATGTAAAAAAAAAATTTTTTACTCAAAAAATTATTTAAAAAATGTTTTCTTTGTATTAAAGGTTTAAAAGTGTGACGTTATCTCACGACTGTCATCGTCGCGATTCACAATAAGTCATCCAAAAATGTCAACATGACCGATAAGGCACAAAATCGCTAATCTAACTAAGAAACTATAACGTTGTCGCGTTCTTGGCATTCATAGTTATGATTAATGTGCGTATTTCTCGTATTGTATTACTATTTCCACAATAATTAGTTAGGTAGTTAAAAATACGTCTAGAAATAATTTTGTTTTTACCACATTCCTCTGATGAAATGTAAATGCGAAACGTATAAAAATTCTTAATGAATTTACAAAACTGACGCGTTTACAATTTTTTTTTTAAAAAACGATTTAAACAATTTTTAACTGGTTATAATCGATCATCTCTTATGATTTAATCAATAATAGAATCGTCAAAAAGATGAATCAATAATTCTACAAAAGAAGTATCACTTTATCAATTCTTTAATTTAGAAAAATGTAAATTCTGATTACATAGAAATACCAAAATAAGCTTTTTGTATTAACTTTTTTATCGACTCTACATGACGATTACCATCTCTTATGTAGTTTCATTGTTTTAGGCGCCACTTAAAAAAATCGGGAAGAAAGTATAAAAAACTCGCTAGGAGGGCCAAAGAATGCCGGGATCGAGAAGATAAAAAAATCTAAATTTATTTTAATTGAATATAATTTGGATTATTATTTAAAAAATATAGTTTTATGTAATAATAATTTGTATTTTATTTGATAAAGTTATTTTTATTCATTAAGTCAAGTCGCAGAGGAGTACGTTAAGCCTCCTTACTGAATAAAAAAAAAAAATAGAAAAAACCACAAAGTAGATGTACTTTAACTGGAAATGTTACTTTTCTTAATAAAAATATAATATACATATGTATATAGTACATATCCTACAACCATCTAAAAGGGACGTCCCGTTGCGGATACGCAAGGATGTCCTATAAGGACATCGTAGGGATGCACACACTTGTGACAAAAGAACGTCCCATGAATGTCCCTAGGACGTACACAGAACCAAAATGGGATGACTTTGGGACATTCAGTGATCCGCAACATCATGTCCCCGGGACATCCTTGTGTTTGTTGGGTAAGCCCATTTGCACTAAGTGTTAAAACTGCGTATGAAAATTTTGGAGGGGGGTCGCGACGTCACGTTACAATGCTTTATTAATAAAGAGCGGATAATAAGACAAGAAAAAATACCAAAAAAAGTGGCATAAAAGGTATATTAAACCTGCCAGAAAGGCAATAAAAAAGGCATAAATATCTATTACAATTTACAGTTTATTTTTTTGTTTTACAATGTTTATTAAGTGCTATTATTTTCCCAAGCACAAATCAAATATTTTTCAATATTTTGACCAAGAAGCTGTTGCCTTTTATCATTTAAAATATTTTTATAAAAGGAAAAAGTTCTTTTGACATCACGAGATGTTAGTGGAGCAATTTTTAATACCAATGTTTCTGTTATTGTTAAAGATATTTTCTGTTGATGCTTCATGATCTCCCCTTTTTGAATTTCAGTCAGTTGTTTAAAGGGGTCAAAAGTAGGGTTTTTTGATGTGACGGAATCCAATTTTTGATTAAGTTTTCTTCCTATAGTCCCTGAACATGCTTTTATAGTTGCTCTTATTCTTTCGAATGTAACGAAAGATTTGGTCATTGCGGTTTCGCGTTTTTCTAGCTTCTTTAATTCGTCAGGAATGCCGAAAAAGTGTGTTTTTATAAAAACTAGTCCTCTCTTAACAGCTTCGTCATTAAAAGCTTTTTGAAATTTAGCAATTGCGACAGAGGTCGTCTCGTCAAATAATTCAACCACCTGAAGTAAGACAATTCAATGAATGTATAAGACAATGTCAGATTATAGTATGAACTGTACCTCTTTATTTTTTTCAAAATATGTGGCATAAAAAATGCAAGCAGATAACCAAGTTCCTCGTCTTGTTATGATAGGTTCCGGTGGAAGTTTAACATCTGGAAGTTTTTCTTTATAGGACCCGTAATGGTGCTTTTACAAAAACCTGAAACAAGATCCAATAATCAAAAAGAGACTCTAATATGTTAGAGATTTTTACCTTTTTGGTGGCAGAAATTAATTTGTTTACTATTGCAAACTCGTCTCTAATGAATTCACACACCCTATGTATTCCATGTGCTAGACAAGTTAAATGTTCACAATTCGGATAAAATATTTCTAATGCTTCAGCGGATTTGATCATATAAGTTGCTGCATCGGTTACGAATAAGAGAACTTTTTTTTTACGTCATTGGGATACAGAAGTCCTACAAACATAAAATTATACAATTGTAAATAATAGATTGGATTATATTAATCAATCATTAAAAAAAAAACTTACGTAAACAATCATCGAAAAAATTTGCAACTGTTTTGTGATTGGTCTATGGAATTTCTTTGGATGCTAGCAAATAAGATTTTCTTGGTTCTAGTTCAGACAATTTACCAACTAAAAATTTGCTATATATCGACCTCTGCAATCGGTTGTTTCATCAATCGAAGTCCAAATGTAATGGTCCCCAATGTCATTCCTTATTGTCTGTATTTTCTATAAAAGGTAAACCAGCATTTTGAAAATTATTAATAATTTAATTACTGTGCTTACCGATTGGTAACATATGTCTAAATAATTTTTTCTCAAAGTTGATTCATCTGGAACAACTTGTTCGGTGTATTTTTCGAGGAAATTGCGAAAATTAATATTATCAAGTTTTTTAAGAGAAATTTGAGACACCAATGCTTCGCACAAATCTACAGCAAAAGTTGTTTTTGATGGGTCAGGTTTATTCTGTTGATCTTCTATAACGTTTTTTAAAAATTGTTGTCTCATAGTTTTTTTTTAATATTTTTTAAATGTAAACCACTACCCAAGTGTTGTTTTACATGGTACTTTTTAGTAGCACCGATCTAAAATGATCATATACTAGTAATTAAAAGCATTTAAATTAAGATAATACAAACTTACTGATTTTGAACAAACTTGACAAAAAAAGTTTTCCCCGTCGGTTATTAAATTATTCTCCAATTTACTCCACTTGTAATTATTTTCAAATTTTGATTGTTTGTTAGGTGGCATTTTTTTAAAACTTACTCACAGCACAACAGCAATAGATTAACACACTTTTCAAAATTTATATGTAAAAGGGCAATATAAAATAATACTCTTATTTGCCCGAACTACATTGCTTTGAATGACGACAATATTAAATTCATATTTTAGAGCAATAAAAAGTAGTTCCTATAAATATGTTTAAATATTTTAATTCATAATAATTTCTATCGTTTTTTTTTTAAATTTTAAGTTAACGTCTGGGGTCTTGCGCCCTAGAACCCTTATGGACCAGCCGTCACTGCTAGTGTTACTGTTTGTATGTATTCTTATTATAAGTCGTGTTCTTTTTAAAACTCAACTTGTCTGCTGATCTGATCCTTAACGTACTTTGGCATTTTAAAAAAATTTGAGGTTACTAAGCTACACTTAAAGTGATCCGAAAATTTCACGGCGCTCAAGGATTAAGGACAAGGTAGCACAGATCAGTTGTCGTGTAGTTGTGGTGTAGTTATATTAAATTCATAAAAATACTTTTTATGTTGCCGAATCTGATCAGAGTAGCTTAGATTAACAGTTAAAAACAGTTCAAAAGAATACGACTATAGTCAGTTACACAAGTGACGTTACCGATATGGCCGATAGTAATTTTGCTTGCTTACTTCTTTAGTTTACAGCACGTGCTTTTGTGCACTGTTTCGCAGACTTCATGGCAGTAATGCCAAATTTACAAATACATCAGTTTCTTATTTATGAAAACGGATGTTGCAAATTAAAGAATGAACTAACCAACAAGTGCAAAAAAATCGTGTTTGAATCTCTTTACATTTTTATCTTAGTTTTCACTAATATAAACAGATAAATATTTACATATCTACCAAAACGTTCAAAATTTAATTTAGTTTGCGGTCGGTATTCTTCGCGACAGTTTCAAGTACGGAAGTTTGAACGATTTATGAATCACGTACTTATCGGTGCTAACAGATGTGTTAATCTCGTAAGGTCGGGGTCAACTCAAGATAAGAAAAGTAAGTACTGCTAAAACTCCTCTTTGGATTTTGTTTAATTACACATATTTTTTTACACAACAAAATTTTACTAATTTCTTTTAAAATAATAACTGAAAACAATATTAAAAACAAATATTTGGAAATACATATTTAAACAATAACATAAATATATTTAAATTATTTATTACATGTTTCAAGTTTATAATTAAAATAAGCTCATTTTCAGAATATTACACAAACAATATATACAACAGAAGAATAAGAATTAAAAATTTAACATACATTTTTTAAAAATGTCAAAATTTTAAAAAGTCAAAAGTAAAATGTTGTCATAATAGAATAGATGGTAACTTATTATTTTTTGAATTTTCTACAGTAAATTCTATTCATAATATTTATAACATTTGAATTTACCGTTGAATATTCAAAAATTATAAGTTACGTTTCCCTAATAAATTTCTTTAAATAATTTTAATGGGGTTCTAAACCGACCGCCGAGCCGACCGCTTTGATGCGTCGCAAGCTTCTACAAAATTGGGTTTTTTGTTAAAAGTATAAGAGGTAGAAAGTTAGAAAAAACTAAAATAATTAGGCTAGCTGTATAAGGGGTTCTTTTAAAATAGAGAAATTTCTCAGGGGAATGAGTAACCAGCAACACATTTTATTTTGTGTAGCGCTTTTCGTCAGGCCATAAAATTTTCAATAATAATATTTATTTTGATATAAAAACTATGTATTTATAAACTAGACACATATTTAGGGCGCATTTGTGCCACTTTTTGCAAACAATCGATGGTACGTTTACCATGTGCCCTCAAAATTCACCTCAAATTGTCTAAAACTGCTTCGTTTTCTACTAATTTTTTATATTTTTGGCTTCAAAATTACACAAAATGTCACAAAAAGGCTATACAACTAGTCTTTGTAATTATTTCAGTTTTTTAAGTTTCTAGCTCTTATACTTAAAACGGCGAATTATGTAGAGGCTTGCAACGTATCTAAAGCGGCCGTTTTAGAACCCCCTTACAACTTTCGTATATAAGATCTATAAAAAACCTACCACCATTTAATACTGTTTGACTCAACTTACCATATTTCGCATAAATTCCCTTTCATTATTTTTTCTACAGACTTACTACTCCTTTATCTGTTAATAATTATAAAAATGAATTTGAAATTATTTAGCTTATAAGGTAAAGGTACCAGTAATCGACACAGTACCTATTCTCGACACCCCAAATTTAATCTTATAAAACAAAAATTGCCGGCAACATTTCCGTAAACTGCACGTATAATGGCAACACTGTTCAACCCCCGCCATTACCCCGGCGCAGCCGTACGCTGATAGATGCGTGCATTTCCGAAACATTCCATTGTAAAGAGAACACGTGATATTTTCTCGATTTTTGTGACTTGTGCTTACTCACTTTGTTAAGAGGTAAGTTTATAAAAAAAATATTTCTATTTTCTTCGTGCAACTTTCTTTTGGCTTTTGACGCAGGGATAGTAGGTGATGCTTTAATACGTTCGTGTTATTATGTCCGTCTCACTTCCGAGCTGAAACGTTGTTTTTTGCGTGGGGTGTCGAGTACTGAAACCGTAAAATATGTGTTTCTTATACTCGTCAGGGATGTCGACTTCATAAACACATCCGAATATTGCACAGAATGCTTGCAAATATTTCGTTTCGTTTAAATTGCTATACGCGCGACTTCTTTTCAGCGACAGGAACCAGTATTCGACACCGGCGTGTCGACTATTGAAACAAGCAGTAACTAAATCTGCAATTTACTATCAAAAATTCTGCAACAGCATTCTTGTTTTTTAAACTTTCTTATACAGGGTGATGCACAGTGTGCCTAGGGTAACCCTTATGGACAAACATGAGGGGCGTGTGCCACTTACGAGAAAAATGGGGCCTTCAGGTACATTCAGTCTTGAACAAGAAGAAATACTCACTGAATGGGTAAAATCTATGGCAAAATCGGGTTTTCCTGTAACAAAGGATACGTTCATCCATAGCGTTGGAAAGTTAGCAAAAGAATTAAAAGTGGATTTCAAGGGAAATGTTGTACCTGGTAGGAAATGGTTGGACCTATTTCAGAAAAGACACCCTGAGCTGAGTTTTAGAGTTAGTCAAAATTTAACAATGATGAGGCGAGCTGTCACCCAAGAAAATATAAACTACTGGTTTCCTCTTATTTAAAAGAAATGAACTTAGACGCGGCTATGAGAGATTCAACAAGGGTATTCAATGCCGATGAAACGGCGTTCTTTTTAAATCCCAAACCTGGCAAGGTGTTGGCGCCAAAAGGCTGTAAGAGTGTATATACCGTTTTAGGAAATGATGAAAAACTCAATATTACAACTCTGCTCACTGCCAATGCTGTTGGACAAATTGCGTCTCCTATGCTAGTGTATTGTTATAGCAGGATACCTCAGCACATTGCTGAGGTTTTTCCTCATGACTGGTCTATGGGAAAATCTCAGAATGGTTGGATGACGCACGAGTTGTTTTTTGAATACATTGCAAATATTTTTCTTCCCTGGATTAAAAAACAAGACATTCGACTGCCCATTGTCTTTTTCTTAGATGGTCATATGTCTCACCTATCGTTACGCCTAAGCCAGTTGTGCAAGGAAAATGGAATAGAGTTGGTAGCATTGTATCCAAATGCCACACACATTCTCCAGCCAATGGATGTTGCTTTCTTTCATATCTTGAAAACAGCGTGGAGGCAGAAAGTGCATGACTGGAGAATGGAGCACAACGGAGAACAACTTAAGAAACAAGACTATTCCGCATTGTTTAAACAAGTCCTATCTATTACTGAAAAAACAATATCCAATGGCTTCAGGAAATCCAACAGAAGTGAGAGTCGAGCCAAAACATGTAGAACAACCTAAAACATTAAGAACCGAGGAAAAACATTTCTTCGTAATATTTGAACGAGAGATTCGAAAGGAAAAACTTGCTTATTTCCTGAAGAACGAAGGCGAATGGGCTGGGGCAATTGAGGACAAATCTTTATTTGATCTATGGACACTCAGGAAAACAAAAATGGGACAGGAGGTAAGTAAAAATTTGCATCGAGAAAATTAAAAATCAGTATAAGAGTACTTAATTTTAACTTTAAATGTTCTGTAATTTTACAGAATTCTACCAATCTAGTAGCACAATCTGCTACGATAGAGTCACCTACAATTGACCCATCAGGTATACAAAATTTAGCCCATGACATGAATGTGTGTACTCAGTTAACAATTTGTTTTCCAGACGACCAACAGTCTGCTCCAGATTTTTCCATTTCTTCAAGAAACAAACCTACTCTTGACAGGGACCCTGATCAAGTCGTTTTGGTTCCAGAAGACGAACAGTCTGCTCCAGGTTCTGCAATTATCCTTTCAAGAAACGAACGTTCTCCTGGCAGGGACATTGATAAAGCCGTTTTGATGATAGATCAACCATCCACATCTAGTTTGATTCCTGTACTTACAAGAATTGACCAACCAACAACATCCGGTCTTATACTTTCAGTTACAAAAGACAGTTACACTTTAGACAATGTCGCTAGTTTGACACCACCCACATCTGAGGGATGTATTCTTTCAAGACCTTTCAAAAGAGCACTACTGTGGCCATAATCAGTACAGCTTAGATCAACCAAGCGAAGAGAAAAATTACCTGCTGTAGTCAGATCACCACAAATGCTGGAATATTATATGAAAAGAGATGACAAGAAAAGAGCAGCTGAGAAGCAGAAAGAGGACAAAAAGCTATTGGAGGAAGCAAAAAGAAAAGAGTCTCAAGCTAAGACCAAGGAAAGAGAAGACAAAAAGAAGCAGAAATTAAATTCTAAAAGAAAAAGGAACAATTCCAGTTCTTCTTCATCTCACTCACAAAGTGACTTTTCCCTGCAAGAGTCTGGAGATTCCGAGTGGAAACTGGCTATTAGTGATGATGGTAATGAAGGTGAAGAAGTTTCCTTGGATGAATTAAAGGAAGGCGCCTTCATTCTCGCCAAATTAAAATGGGGAAAAAGAAATTTAACAGTGTTTGTGTACCTTTGTGTCATCCAAGAGTTTAGAGAAGATGGCAATATAGTTGTAACGGGATTGAAGAATATTGACAGTGAGAAGGAGTATGTGGCAGAAGAAAAAGACATTTGTGAGATAAATCTAAAAGAAATAGTTAAACTTGTTGAAGAACCTGAACTTATTGTGAAAGGGGAGCGAGTAGGGTACCGTTTTAAAAAATCTCTAAATGTGTCTTAAATTAAATAGAGTTTTGTTTAATAAAAAGTTTAACTTAATGCAATAATGTTTATTCCCAATAAAAGTGTTCAGTAAAATGTGTCGACTAATGGAACAAAACCCATGTCGACTATTACAACATTGGTAATTTTAAGTGTCGACTATTGGAACATTTGTTACATTATCTTTTTCTCGATATCATAACCAATATTTTGTGGTTAAAATTTAGAGAGGAGCACTATCGTAAAGAGCAAAGTATAGGCTTTCCGAAGGTATTTAGTTCACATTTTTCTTTCAAACCACTTTCTTGCAAGATACTATTTTGTAAATTTTGAACCTTAACATGTCGACTACTGGTACCTTTACCTTACTAATCATTTTCTTTTAGATATTGTTTACAATGTTTATCATAAACACTTATCTAAACATTGTATTAAATTTTTCTATCAAGTTCTTTAGGTTCCTTTTTCATTTTAAAATGGGTGAAAAATGTAAAAAAATTGCAATATTTAAATTAAAAAAAAGCAACTCAGAATTTACCACAAAAAAGTAGCTGCAAGACAGATTCCACTCCCACCGGTTTTATTTTAAATCTAAAAGCTTACTTGGTAAAATCTTTTTTGTCTCCATTTGTGGTGTAGCTTTTTTAGAAGCATTTTTTTTGCTCGAATTAACCCGTCCTTGGCGGCGTTTCCACATACTAACTTAGATGTCTCAGTTACCATCTTAATGTGTCTTACTATAGCCCGCGTGTGGCACTAAACGAGTTGCCAACCGCTGACAGGTATTGCCAAATACTGCCAGAAATTGCGTTTACTGCCATGACTTCCAATAATTAGAATTAGGTACTGCCACTGACTGCGTTGACTACCATTGACTGTTCATGATTTCTATTTATTACTTCTGACTGCCAATGACTGCTAATTACTGTCACGAACTGCAATTATTAATATTATTTCGTGTACTCAATATATTAAGATTACAGGAACGTTTTTTGGATACCTCATTTCAGAAGCAATTATTGTTAATTCTTAAAAGTAAAAACAACAGCTTTTAAATTTTAGAGTTTTATCATTTTTAACGTTTATGTAAAAAAACAGTTCGCTCCCATTATATGAGTAAGTATACCTATACAGAAATATAAAAAAATAACTTTAAGTTTCTTCAAAATTTAAAACAAAATTAAATGGTACCCGAAATTCATATTAAACGTGTAAACGTCTGAATTGTTTAAACTGTTTTATAATTCTTAATCTATCAGTTGTTTTAATAGAAAACGTATTATTTCTTTAAAGTTGTATAGGTTCATAATATATATATTTATTCTCCACTTCCTAAATGTCATCATTTTTTGGCCACACGAATGTGCCCAAATCTTCTTGTAGAAATTTAATGGTGCATGATTGGTTTTCGTTTAGTGCTCGGTTTAGTGCCAAAACTCGTCCTATACCTATATCATTTGGTATCATAAAAAATTGCATAGTACGCTTCCTTAATGGGATATCTTTTATTTATATATTGAGATGTGGGATCGTCCGGTTCGTCTTCGAGACTTGTGCCAATGATATTCATGTCGTCGTCACTAGTATCAATAATCTTATACGATGGTGTTATTTTGTCACTATCTGTATCATTCCTTATATCCGTATCTAGAGATCTGTTTTTTGATTTTCTATGGATCTTTATATTTTTGTTTTTCATAGATTTAGAATTTGAATTTTTTGTGTCTTGCCTGACTTTTTATCCCAGGTGTAAATTTACTATTAGTTGGGTAATAAGTATTCATTCCTCCAACTCTCAAAATCCTATCGCTTTAAATTCCTTTTTTCTTTTCACTAAAGAACCAACACAATGAAGACTTTCGGATAGTTTTAGTTTTACCGTTTTTTAGTTTTACAGTTATACAGAATGGTGTTAAATCTTTCTAGGTAGGAGAGGGCGATAGTAAAACACTACTTCATGTGTTTTTTTTAGGTTACGTTTCGAGGACAAAGCGTCAACTTCATTAGACCACTGTATTTGATAAAAACAACAAATTAATATAAGCATACAAACTATGTAATTTTGAAACAAGTATTTAAACTAATTATAAAATTGTTTTGATCTTTTAGATAACTAAAAATAGGATCATGTAAGAAAAAACCAAAAAAACAAAAAACAATTTACAAAAAACTAAAAACACGTAGCGATGGTTCGCCAAACACAGTCAACTGGTAAAATTAATGAATAACAAAAAACATTAAAATGTAAATGATTTAAAAAACAAACAATAGTTATAACAAACTCACAAACATCACAAAGACCAAAAAACAAGTAAACAAAAATTTTATAGTTATATATGGTTATATATGGCGTTTCATTGTCTGTTTTGATATCTGTACTCTTCTGGCAATTATTTTTTAATGTTGAGGTCTTCTAAATTAGCAAATATTGAAGAGTCATCTTGATAATGACAAAGAGAGTCTTTGCAAAATGTGTTATCAGAAACCTCCTGTTTGCCATAGCTTATTTCTCCAGCATACATCTGAAGAATTATTCTCATCATGTTTGGTAGCAACTGCAAATTTGGTAGCTAACGCTTCAAAAGTACTCTCATGTAGTTGCTCATTCAAATTCATTCCGAGGAAAGTGGCATCCTGTCTAGCAGTTTGACATTTTCTAATGCACAAATTATTGTAGAAATAGATGGAATTTCACGAACAATAATTGCTTCCGATCCTAAACGATGGTTTACTTCACCGGGAAAACTGAAAGAGTTGTCTAAAAAAATTGATAATTTTATGTAAAAGCCCAAAAGTTATGTAGGTTACCTACCTAAATCATTGGTAATATTATTAATTACTTTTATACGGTTCAATCTTTTTAGTAGATCTGTCAAACTATAGTTAACCATAGTAAAGTATGTAGACGTCATAGATCGAGTTTGTCTAAATATTTTTTTTGCATGGCTGACTACTGTACAACCATGGAAGGAACATATGGCTTTTGTGAAGTTTCTTGCATTTTTTTAATTCAAGTAATAGACCATGTCCGTTCAACTCTATACATGCAAAGGTAGATTGAGTAAAATTTTTAGTTACATTAAAATTATTGGAAGCCAACCACTGCTTCTTTCTTTGTCTAAGAATGCATCCAGAATGTATCGTATAATAAGCAAAAATTGTCTTGTTGCTTGGTTTTCTGGTAAATTTTTTAATAAATTTGTTACGCGATTAGCATTAAGTTTTAATACTGCATCAAAATTCATATTATCTTTACCTGACAGAAAAAAAAAGATTGGTTTATATGATGGTCTACAGATGTCTTACCTTGCAGATCACTTTTGCACAAAAAGTGTTGATATTTCGGGTATTTCTCTATAAGTACTTTAATATGTTCAGGTGAAACATACTTCTGACCCATTGGAAGTACAATTCCATATTTTAGGAATATGGTTTTTACAAATTTTGGTACCAATGTGATTAGTGGTTTGTTGATTTATGCAAATCATATTGCAACTAAAAAAAATATTAAATAAAAACTAATATGTAGGTACATTTAGCTTTTTAAGAGTAAGACATACTTTAAAATAAAGGCCGTACGAACAATATTCCTCTTCTTCGTCTCTGTATTCATGCTCTTCAAACAGCGTGGATCAGCATCAGAAAAAGAATCCTTCCACTACGATACCATGCGTCCTGTAGACGTATGCATTGCAAAGACATGTTAACAGTCAATTTTGTTGTTACTGGAAATCTGTTTTTATGTAATGGTAATACAAATCCAACGATTTTGTTGCTTATATAAACCTTTAAAAGATAATTTTGTTTAAGAAGATACGTTTTCAGTTCCGCAAATTGTAGCTGCTCTTCTGTTATAATTGCCTCCGTATGTAACATTGTATTAAGTGTGGTTATGAACGGTAATGCATTTTCAAATTTGCATATAAAGTTTCGTAAATCAATCGTCCGCCAATGAGAAACGTATACAAACAAAATAGTTTTATTGGGACTGTTTTTGGTCCAGTGCACAGCTGTCCAGCTCTCTTAAATGACAGTGATACCGGCAATTACCTAATTAAGTTACTATTTTTGTTCTGAATTTTTTTTGGTTTATTTGTGACAATGGCTTCAGTTCTCTTCATATTGGTAGCAGCACTCTAGGATGCATCTTTAACCTTAGTAGAAATACTGTTCTCACAAAAATTTGTATTCGAAACTAAATGCAAATTTCCATTCTTGGTGTAACGTTCTTATGTTAAATGCCTATGGTGCAGGCGGTTTAATTTTCAAAAAGATGAATAATATGGCATTGAGTTAAAGGAATTTCCCAAAATTGAATTTCCTATTTAAAACGCTAAAACATTTTTACAAGCCGAAAGCCGTTGATAAATCAAGGTTGTGTTATAACAACTTTAACGAAAATTTTTTAAAGAATTATTGCCAAATTCTAGGTTTTGTTCTAAAAGAAAATCTACTCAATTCGTAGGGTAAGTGACTTAAATGTTATAGCTTAATTCTCATTGTTGTTCCTTTAGTTTTATGCGGCTCTGATTTCTGATAGAAATAAATAAGATACCAGTTATCAGTATCGTGTCGATTGTAGCAAACGAATGATGGCCGACACGTTTAATAAACGCAGCGTTGATCATCCAATGATAATAAAGATAACATCATACTATATCGTTAACATTGTCACAAAATATTAATAAATAAAAATAATACCAGCCAAGTTCGTAGCGTGCCACCATTTCGTCATTAACATTTCAGTTAATTGTATATAATCCACAAGCTTCACTGGGGTAAATAATTGAATGAATGTTGTGCGAATGCTGCGCGAAAGGGGTTATTTTACCCGTGTTTTTTTTTAATTATTTTTTTATTTTAAGTTTTAAGTTCTGGCTGTGGTGCATGCTACGTTCCAGAGCTAACGTAAATTAAATTGAATAATTTTATGGTCAAGCAGACCTAATTTTTTTGTGAATTTCACTGGCGCTCAATATTTAATAAATATATAAAAAAAAAAAACGAACAAATATTTATACCACCACCCACACCCGCCTACCGCATAAGAGCTACCGATAGCCGCTTCAGGTTGTCGTTATCCTTAGATGTGACATTGGTATTATCCTTGCTTGTATCTTACATATTATATGAAATCTCAACAAAATTGTCTAAAACTTTATAAGGTTTGTTTGCAACATAAGATTCAATACTATTCTTCGACCTTGCTATAGGCTTACTTTGCAAAGATCTTTGGGTGATCGACGTAATTCTTATGTTCTGTAAAATAACAATATTATTATTTTGCTTTTTGGTGTCGTATCAAAGATTCTAACGATTTAATTGGTCGTTCGCTCCTGTATACTTTATAAATAAAAGTAAGTTTGTTTGAGTTGGGGACTTCTCGCCTTCTTTTTTTCTTAAAATTTTGTAACCATCGTTTA
Organism: Aquatica leii; assembly: GCA_035610365.1. NCBI lineage: Eukaryota > Metazoa > Arthropoda > Insecta > Coleoptera > Lampyridae > Aquatica > Aquatica leii. The sequence continues at coordinate 171,880,405 of CM069433.1, read as the reverse complement.
AAAATCGATTGGTTGATTGAGTAATGTTTGATAACGGACACAGTATTTGGATTGACGATTTTCATTTAATGTATTTTGAATTTGGTTTAATGTAAATTTTAGATTGAGTTTAATAAGTTATTTTACGATTTTAAATTCGAAGTTACAATGTAATTGTTGATAAAGTTTTGTATTTTGTTACGCGGTAAACCATCTGCTTTCGCGATTTTGCTTATTGAATGTTTCACTTGGATTGTTGAAAAATTCCAGTTGTGATTTATGTTTTCCTTCTGAGATATAATCGTAATTAAATCTATTTTCACCGTTTGTTTATTTTAAGTTGGTTTATGAGTTCTTTGTTCGAGTACATTCATACTTGAATTTCTTTATGTCAAACGTTTAGATTACGTGGAAAGAGTAAGTCGTTATCTTAATTTATTAGGCAGTTTAAATTCTTGTAATATAATATCTTGTCAAATTGACAGTTTCACGTACAAGCGAAACGCTGTGTCCTAATTATATAAATATGACGTAATATGTTTGTTTGCCTCTTTATTGCACCTTTGCGCGAGAGAATTTTGGTGTTTGAAGTTTCGAACGCAGCCTTTGTGGAAAGGGCAGTCGACGAAAGTTGATATATAGATGTGTTTTTGGAAAATGTAGGAGTGGGAAGTTAGTTGGTTGACGGCCGGAAAAATGTAGTTAACGAAGGTGATAATTCACCTGTTCTAATAATTACCGTGGAAGTAAAAGAAGAGGGTGCAGTGAATTTAAGTGGAAAATCAAACTTTCCTTTTTCGTAATTACGGTTAATTAAGATCACTGTTTTACCTAAATTAATATCGTATGTTTCGTTACGTGAATTTGTGCGTGAGTTTGTTTCGCAATCTCATATCTTTCGCCTTTGGGGCGGATTAATAAATCTTCCACTGGTAACCTATTGTTTGGGAAGCAGCTAAAGTCCATCCAAGGTGTTAGCTTTCAAATCCACTGGTAACCTATTGTTTGGGAAGCAGCTAAAGTCCATCCAAGGTGTTAGCTTTCAAATCCACTGGGAACCAAAGTTCAGCCGGTGTCACCAATTAAGAATTAAGGTATTTATCGATTTTGTTGTTTGATCGTGCAGTGTCCCGCGATTAAAAATGCAGTAAAAGCTTTCAATTTTTTTTTAAGTCAATTGAAATTACGACTAACGTTGAATTTAATTATTTTAATGAACACGTATAGTGTTTGCGCAAAAATTAAAATCAATTAACTTTGTTTTGTGCGTTGAGAAGTGATTCGTATTTCGAATATATGATAATGTAACGACTTATAAACTATATTTTGTTTAGTTCGAATTAAAGTTCGGACATATTTATGTTATAAACTGTATTGTTTTTTTTTTGTGTTATTTTATTTGTTTGTTATAAATATGCGGTCAAGATCTTGAGATTTAATTATATTTGACGTCGAATTAACGCTATTGTAGTAGCATTTCTTTTTATAAATTTTAATGTAATGTTTTGTGTGTAAATTATTCATTTTTGTTTGCTTAAGATTATTTCATTTCTTTTATTCAAATTTATTTGATATCAATTAATACTTGTTATTTTATTTTGTCTTGGTTTTAAATATTCAATCAATAAATGTTAAATTGTTAAATGTAAAGAGCTTTTATTCATTTAGCCGCCGCATACGTAAATTTTTGTTTAAGTGTTTTTCAGAATTGTTATAACCCAAGGTAAGTTCTGTGGTTATGACCAACCGGATGAGCTTTCAAGTAATCAGGGGTTTGAAAGCTTCCCCTTATAGAAATCCTTGATTGGCGCCCTTATCGATTATTTGACTATTTTACCGTTCTAGTTCCATTTTTACGACGATCGCGTTTCCAATTTTTCACGGAATTTTAAATAAAACCCACCCTTCTCCATTGAGCTAGTGGCACAACCCCCCCGTTTATGTTACCACATTGCAGGCAGTGACTTTGTGTTAATTTTGGCATGTAACAATTTCTTGGTTTGTTTTGTAGTGAGTCTTGAAATGTCTATTATAGTTTGAGATAATCCATTTTGTTGTTTCTAATTTTGTTTGAGGAAATGAAATATTACATATAAAATGACACAAATAACGGGTACCAGTACCGTAGGAAAGACTATCATTAACTGAAACTGGAATAAAGAAAGAGCTATTAATTGCATTTTATGCTCTGATGGCATTTTGTAAAGGTTTATATTTTTGATGTAAATAAATAAATACAATAAATTTCTGTAAATTCATTTGGTTCTAAAGTATCTGATAAATCTTTCCGTGCAAATGTTTCTAGCTGTTTAAAGTCTTTATCATTTTCTTTCATAACATAAAGAGAGTGAATATTATCAAACCCACTATAAGAGTCAACGCTATAAGTAAGCAATTTCTTTTAAACCTTCTGGTATATGAAATTCGGCAAACAAAGTTTCTGTGTTTGGATGAGTTGAAACCATCTCAGTAACATCTGGCTTGTCTGCTTCTGCATCCATTTCTAATTCCATAAGAAGATGGATATGGATATAATAATACTATAAATAATTAATCAAACTTACTACAGCATTCATTTAAGACATTAATAATTCGAATATAAACTACAAAGCTACCACTGTAAAGAAAAACGATCCGGCAGATATGCAATAAAAATGAAATGATAATAAGTACACTATTTTGATATCACTCCTAAGTCATTACACTGTATAACTATCTTACATGTATTTTAATCAAGATAAGGTTTGCGGAAGCCCAAGTAAAGTCCCGTTTCACATGAAGCGTACGATACGCGCTACGCTCTACGCTCGACGTAGAGCGTAAAGCGTTTATATCTTTTCACATGGAGCAGTAATAAAATGGATTTGAAAAAATGAACACAATCGTTGTTGCCATTGTCGCACTTTATATCGTCTTGTGGAAAGCAAATGCAGAAGAGAAAAAGGGTACACAAGTCAAGCTTGAATTGGTTATAGGTTAAACGCGCGACGTAGCATGTGAAAAGATTGTATAGATGCTATGACATCACGCGCCGCGTAGATACGCGGACCGCAAGGGCTGAGCGTGTGCTCTCAATGTAAAACTTAACGCGAGCGTGTCGCGTTTGAGAAACGCGCCCATGTGAAACCTTGTATCTCGTACAATGTAAACCTATTTTCAAGCGTAGAGCGTAGCGCGTACCATACGCTTCATGTGCAACGGGACTAACTTTCCTAATTTATAACACGCCACTGAGCAAGAAGATGTTAAATAATTTCGTTTCCTAAACTTATTTTCTTGGAAAAAAGACAATCGGGATTTATAAATGAATAAAGAAACTGCTTATGATTAAGTAATACCCAAAGTCATGACTTTGAGTACTATACGTGACAAAAACAATTACAACGCATTTAAACTGGTAGATTGACCGTCCCGTTGCGTTGTGCGCTTAAAAATTATGCATAGCCAAATCACTTAAAATAATGTAAAAAGTATTAATATTAAAGACAGCAAAGAAGAATATTTTATTTACCCGACACATGATGTAGAAAGTACCGGGTGCGGAGTGCATCTCTCGGCGCATAAAATGTATGCGTATTTGTATTTACATAAATTATAATTACATATTACCAGTGCCGAGTGCCGACTCTCAAAAAATTGAAATAATCTATATGCCATCATACGACACAGCTCTAGAATTTCTCTCCCATTTAATCGGGACTCGTAATTTACTGCCACAGACTGCATATGACTACCACTTACTGCAATAACTGCTAGTGACTGCCATTGACTGCTAGCAATTTGTACAGGTATTGCCACCAGTGGTTGACCTCTCGCATTGAAACTTCAAAATTTTGATGTTATGTTATCGCTAATATTAGCAACCATTCCAGCAGTTTGAAAATTAGCGCTCTCATACAAAATATGTATGGCAAATTAAAAAAATTTAATTTAAAAAAGTATTTAAGTACTTCTGACTTTCATTTAGGAATTTACAAAAACAAATTTAAAAATTTCAAAAAACACCAGTTCTGTGACCACATCTTTCTGATGCTGCATGTTTAAAAAATTGTTTTAAAATGGCAAAGCCGGAAACCATAAAAAAAGGAGATAACTTTTTTCTGTTTTCTGCATTAACTCATCCCATTGCTCATGTATTTCAATTCTCTCTACACGTTTATTTCTATTAAAGCGAAATCTTGATTATTGGGTAAGTAAGATTAACCTCTTACTGGAAAAATGTAAAGTACGCCAAAACGTGGTTCTTATTTTGCTCCGGATAACCATCGCTTATAAGAACTAAACGTTTGAAAGTAAACTTATGTGTGAAGACGCAAATACGTCACACCATTTCTTCTTTTTTTAGCTATTCTTTCATGGTATGTGTACACTATACTATAACTTTTTTATTTTCCAAATTGTAGATTACAAAGAGGTAATACCATAACTGGCGTACATAAAACGCTGAATTACTTGGAATAAAACAAAGAGGCAAATTTTGTATATAATCAAAAGGCCAGCACTCAATCTCATTTGCTTCGGCTTGTGCTTTGTATTTTCGTCTCAAACCGAAAAACGCTTGTGCTTTTCTCAAATGCAATTCGCTTTGAGTAATTAGTGCAGACAATTCTTTTTTGGCAAAAGTATCACTTAATTTATCTTTGTATATGTTGCAGCCTGCACATGTATCTGAACGAGGAAAGATGAATTTTATATTGAATATCGTTTTGAGAATATGCCAGTATATCTTATACAATATGTTTCTTTTATATTCTAAACAGAATAGATGATGCATATCTTTAACAATTAATGCCTCCGCCAGAATAGAATCTATTCGGATTATCAGGTCGGGAGTAATGAAGTTGTCTTGGGTGAAAAGTAATTATATGCTTTTTAGTAAAGTTATTATCTCTGGAGGAAATTGATTACTTCTATTTGTATAAGATCTCTTTGAGATTTTTCGGCGGTTACCAAGCTATTCTGAAGTCTTCTCTAGAAACTGTAAGTGCGCGAATTTTCACAAAAAAAACAGTTGATATATTATTGAAGATAAAAATTAAACCTCCTAAGAATATTGATCAATGGTGATTAAATCAGGGATGGGCACGTCAACAAAACGTCAAGTCAACAATTATTGTTGACGCGTCAACAATGAGTTTGTTGACGTCGTTTATAGTTGACATTGTTGACCTTTTGTTGACGTCAACAAAAAAATATGAAAATTTAATATTTATTGAATTGAAAATCCACTTTTTGGTTCTTTTCTTTCATTTATTTGGTTTAAAAACGTTAAGGTTACATAAAAATAATAATATTTTTTAATTATAAATGGTAGTAATGTAATATTAAAGTTATAAATCAAAAAAATTAAGTTTTATTTTTATTTAAATTGAAAATAAAAAATAGACTAAAAATTTAAAGAAAAAAAAAATTAAATACAAAAAATAAAAAAAGGAAATAACGTAGACAATTTATCCCTATAAATCTTCAACTAATTCATATTGTTCTGTTTCGGTTTTACCGTCTTTAGCTTCTCTTTCTTTTATGCGGTTTGAAAAATATATGAAGAGAAGCTTTACCGATCGTTGAAATGTCAATCTGTTTCTGGTATCATTGTGTATGTAACCCCAATTAGAGAACATACTTTCGATACGAGCTGATGAAGCAGGAATAGCCAAAAGCTTTTTAGCAATTCCTGCTAATTCTGGCACTTTTACAGCAGCTGTATTCCAGTAAACATAAGGATCTGTTATTTCCTTCTCTTCCAAAAATTTAAATATTTTTTCCTTTTCACGAAAATCGTTCCATTCTATTAATCCAATTGCATTTAACTCTTTCAAAAGGAAATCATTTACTTCATTCTGTTGTTCTGTGGATAATGTTTTGAAATCATAAAGTGGATGAAGATAAAATGCTGTTAAAGCATATACATTGCATGCTTGCTTGATTCTATCTCTTATAAAATCTTTTATAGTTTGATTATTTTGATAAACTTCCTCATCATGTAAATTTAACCAGAACTGAACAGCATCAGCAATATTACTGCTAGTTTTTTCTGCGTTTCTAGTCAACATACTTATTGGTGTTAAGATGGAAATACAATAGTCACAACTGTTTTCAAAATCGTTATCAAATAATAAACTTTTTACTCTCTGCTTTAGTTTTTCACTGTTATACTTCACAGGATCTGCTGCTATTTTCTCATATATTGCAAATTCTCTTTAACACATGCAATGCAATCTCGATAAAAACACCATCTTGTATCGATTCCAGATTTCATTCTAGTTCCTCCTTCTTGTACTATTGCTTGTTCAAAATTAGGTTGTTTAAATTCTTTTATAACTGCATTAACATTTTCTAAAGTGTTTTCAATTTTTAAGGTGGTAATAACATCTTTTGCAAGTAAGTTAGCTGTATGACTACTGCAAGTGCTGTACCAAAGAGAAGTTAGTCTTCCCATTTTATTCATATTTCGTGCATTATCCGTAACTATTGCATAGGGATTTGTATTGTATTGATTTTTACAAATATTAATAGCATTTTCAACTGCTTCGTTCAATTGGTCACCTGTTTCTGATATTTGTGTAAAATCTTCTGCATTCACAAATGCTTGATTCTTATTAACATTGTGTATCATCGTAACAACTGTTTTAGTATTATTGGATGTGTTTTTCTAGCCATCAACCAATAAAACAGATTCTTGTGGACATTGTTTTGCTACGTTATTTAAAGTCTAGTGTATACTTTATCAAGATATTTGGTTGATAGACTCTTTCGGCTGGGTATTTTGTCTTTATATGCTGGACGTAATATCTTTATAAAATCTTTGAACGAATTAGATTCAATTACATTAAATGGAATATTACATTTAAAAAAAAAATCTGCTATTTTCTTCTTCTGATGGAGAAATTGAATCAAGGAAACTTGTCAATTTTGGTTGTTTTGGTGGTACTTTTCTTTTTTTTGAAGTTGCAGTTGAACACACTGATGAAGGCGTTGCTGAACGTTCAGAGAATGAAGATACATCTTGAGAATCTTCTTCATGCTGAAAAAATAACATAACTTATTACCGTCTTTTCAGTTTTTTATAAAGTATATTTAAAATAGAGAGTTATGGTTTCATAAATTTAATTAATCATCAGCTACAATTTTAAATTTTATATCAATGCTGATTATTTAAGAGAAAAAAAGTTTAATTAAAAAATCATCAATGTTTATGAATTCAAAATTTAAACTTTAATTAATCAATGATGATTATTTAAAAAAAAATTCGATTAAAAATTCATGAAAAAATTCCCGCTAATTTAAGAATTTTTTAGCAATTTTCTGATAGTCAAAAACATTTATTAAAATTTAGAATTAATACTTTAATAGTCATCATCATCACTCATCACTGATTAAATAATGTTCAATTTTTTTTTATATAATCAACATTGATTATGTAAATCACATTTTATTTTTTTTTAAATAATCAATTTTGTTTTTCAAAATAAAAATATATGATTTTGAAATATATTATTTTAACATACTTCTTTTAAATTTAACTGCAAATCGATAGGCTCATCATCGAATTCCATTGAATCTAAACCACTGCTAACAGCTTGAGGTATGTTTTCAGAAGATGAACTTCCTGGTGCACTTGCTTCTATGTTTTCATCCTCAGTTGATAAAGACACGGGACATGTATTTCTTTATTATGTAGAAAATTAAGATACACATTTAAAAAAATGTATGTGACCGTTTAAAACAAATAAAGAAAATGCAATAAAATTCAAATTACCTATGTGCTTGTAATCTTGCAGCACCAGAATTTTGTAATTCCCTTTGGCACTTGTTACAAACAGCCACATGCTTGTTTTTATTACCAACTTTCAATTTGCGTAAAGTAAAACCGAGTTCAGCGAAATTTTTATTTAGAGGTCTTCCCGACATTTTCTCACTAACTTCTTGTTATTTTATTATTAATTAAACACTTTGCTTAAATAAAATTTTATTTGATAACTTCAACTGTTCACTAGCGCAATCAAAATGAAATGATTAACATCAACTTTCAATAAAACAAAGGACCTACTAATAAAACTCATTGCACCAACACATACTAAAATAAATTCCATAAAATTTGTCATTTGATACACACTACACATACTTGAAGTATACATGACAAAAAATCACGTTGAATGTTAGATATATATAAATTAAAAATAAAAAATAAAATAAACAAAACCAAAAGATTCGGTACATATTGTTCTAAGCAACGGCTTTTTTCTTAAAAAAATTAATAAATAAACAAATCATAAATTTACTGCTATGTCTGTTTGTTTTATTTCTTTCATTGCATTCTTCGATATATTTGTTTTATTAATTTTATTTATAATACGTTTCGGAGAATAAGTTATAATTCGTTTTGATCTTGAGTCAGCTAAAATCCTAAAATTTTTTTGTTTTCTTAAACGCTGACTTAATTTTTTTTATCATTAAAAATTAAATGATTAAATCTGAAACTTATTGCTATATAGAATAACAAAAGAATGAGAATAAGAAAAAAAAGTAAAATATTTATTTATATTTATATACATATTTAATATTTATTTATACATACATACTTTACTTATACATTGTATAAGAATAAGAAGTATAATATTATATAGAGAAAAAATAATAGTTGACATTGTTGACGTAAAGTTGACGTCAACAATATTGTTGACACGTTGTTGACGTCAAAACGTCAACAATCATAGTTGACGCGTCAACTCCCATCCCTGGATTAAATCCTTCAAAGTAGGAGAGGGCGATCGATTACACTACTTTATGTAATTTTTCAAGGCGACGTTTCGTGGAACAAGTGTCCACTTTCTAAGGCCACTGTATTTGATAAAACAACAAATTAATACAACATATTGAAACGATCGAGAAATTACTTGCAAACGCAAGAGTCTTCTAGAATGCTGTTATTTATTTTCTAGAAGTTATAACGAAAAGTGAGGAACGATCGAGAAGGATTTCCGTATGTCTTTATATAGCGACGAGACAGATCGTAGGAGTTATTGTCGAAACGCGAATGCAGCTGTATTAAGAAGATTATCAAGTGAAAATAAATCGTTAGCACGTGTTTGTCTACATAAATAAATCGAGAATAATCGTGTATGTGATAATTAGTGTAAACAAGTGTGAAATCCGAGGACGTTATCTTATCTTAAGTGATATAAATTATAGTGTAAGTGTTTTTATTAAATATTATTATTAAATTTAATTAGTTCGGTTAATTTAAAAGTGTATATATTTCTAGAATAAGTAAACGTAGTTTTAATCGTTTAAATAAATTAGTTTTTAATAAATAGATACGTAACAATATACAACAAAGGTAAATATAAACAATACTTAAAGCTAATACTATACAATTGTTATTATCTTTTAGGATGAATAAAAAACTATGATGTAAGAAAAACATAAAGAAACCACTTACAAAAAACTTTCAAAACAAGTAGCGATAAAATCCGCCAAACACAGACAATGTTACAAATATATAATAAATAACACTAAACATAAATTATAATTGACTTAAAAAACAAACAATAGTTGGAACAACTCACAAACATCGCAAAGACCAAAAACAAAACTAACCAAAATGTTGGCACTGAAAGGTAACAGATAAAAGTCGAGGTCATGACATTTTATTGATTAAGTTATTATAAACAGTATTAAGATTGTTAGTATCTGTATTAAAATTTAAGTTGTTGTTATGTTTTGTGATAAAAATCATCTCAGATATCAATCTCTTATTATATTTGGGCTCCACATCTTAGATGATAGGGTTACAAAAATCGAAATTGTGGCCAGTATCAATATGATGCAAAGCAAGAGCCGATTCTGCTTTTTTGTTTTTGCAATCTCCATCGGCAATACAATTTAAATTAAAGAAGTCAGTGTTTACTAATGTTGAGCAGTTTTTTGAGCTTGACAATTTACAAGAAACCAATTATTTTTTGGCATTCATCGATAGTTGCAAGATGCCAAGATCTTTTTTCCAAACATGCTTGATTAATATGTTGATGCAGTTTTCATACATATTTATGTATGTTTTTGCTTTGTATTAGAATATAATCTTATAGAAATAATCTATTTGCAAAATGTCGCTATCTTGTTAAAAAATTTGGTTGGTATTTAATACAACTGCATATTCAGAAAATACACTTTGTGTCAACGTTTTGAAAAATAACACAAGATAAACATTACAAAAACAATCGTTTTGGTTATACCGGGTTATTCACGGAACTTTGCACCCAAAATAAACGACTTTCAAAAAGCTTTACTTTTGCTACATAGAGGTCTATTAAGGTTACTTTTTGAAATTATTTTCATATTATCCAGGGTGTTCCAAAAGCTCTAATGTACTAAAATTGTGTTTTTTTAAATAAAACCCGCTGTAATTTATTACATTAAATTTTTGGATTCTGCGGTTAAAATAGATGTGGGTTTTAATAACGTTCATGAGGCTTAAACTTTAAGGTTTTTTAAACAATTTAAATTTTCTTAAAATATAATCTAATTTTCATGTTTGAAATACTTAAGTTATAAGAGCAAAATTTACAGTGAAGTGTAACAATAGATTATATTTTATATTCCAATTATAATAAAGTTTAAAATTAAAATATTTTAATAAAAAAATTTAAGTGGCTATAACTTGTTTAATTGAAATAGAACGCCATATTTTTAAAATACCAGGAATTACTTATCAAATGGTATTACAATATTTTCTGTATGACCGTTTTAGTTCATTCTTAATTATTTTTAAAATGGCGACTATTTGAAAGCTTTGATATTAATTTTCCGGAAAATTGCACGATGGATTTTTAAAATATTCATTAATTGGAACTAAAAAAAAAATCACAAAAATTATATTTAAAATTTTTTGTAATTCTGTTTAATTTAAAAATTATAAATCTTTAAAAATTGATGGCAACGAATAACTTATCGGGGTAAATATATTCGTATTAAACAATCAAGTTGCATTGCTTACGGACAAAACAAATGACTACAAATAGTTTTTGTTCTCCTTAGTTTGTGATAGTTTCTTTGTAATAATAGACGGTTTTAGTAGAATTGAATACGTTGATAAGCATTTCGTATTAGAAAAAACTGAAAAAAATGGTAGTAGAGTGCAAATGCTTTACAAAGCAAGGTTTCCAGATAGAAGGTGTCTCCACTACAGTACGTTTTTATCAGTTCATAATCTATTACTAGAAACTGGCAGCATACGTGGCCTACAAACGCACTGGCCTTTGAGGAATAATTTTTATATTGTGTTGAGAATAATCCATCTATTAGCACTAAATTATTTAAAAAATGTTAGGAGAATATTTTCGTAATTTAAAGGCAAGCGACTAACTTAGTTGAATCGGCAGGCGAGACGCAAGTCTCGGTGTGCTAACTATGTAATAAATTTAAAAAGCGCTAGGACAAGTAAGTATTACCCAATACAGACAGGCGTTAAAATAAAAAAGAAACAGGTAGACCTATATCGACCAGACAACACATCATACAACTACTTATATTCAATTGCATACAAAAATGCTAAATGATTGATTTTATTCAAGTTTAACCAGAATTCAAACAATGACTTCTCCTACCCTACAGTCGCAAAACGAGTGAATAATAGACAATTAAGATATGGAGTTGCAAAACAAGATAAAAGCACAAAAACGTACCCAACCAAAAAATTCTTCGAAGCGAGTAGTAATGTTAGCTACTTTCTTTGTATTTCATTTACCAACAAAATATGCGTGGTAAATAAGCTTATTTACGACGTTTATTTTGTGCTAAAATTTGGCCTTGACTACGTTCAAATTATTTGAAAAATTTAGACGGATGTCACGTCAATGTACTCATACGACAATACATAAAGTTAAAGATAATAAATTCAAAGTTTGCGACTGAAAATAAAATTATATCAGTGTGATCTACGTTAGGATCACATTTAATGACCGTTTTGCTTAAGGCTGACGGTTAACTGATAAGATTGATACAATTAATAAAAAAAATAACATTATACGATGCTATTAGATAACACGCATAAAGCTGGCATAATTAATTAACGAATGCATCAGAATCACAAAATACGGAAAGGAAAGTGCATGCAACTGATCGATTAATTATAGAAGTAATTAAAATTATACGATCCTGAGACTCTAAACGAAGGTGTGAGTCATATTTTGTCAAATCAGATTTATTAAAGAAGGTGGCTTTCACAGGTTACCTTGCTACAACAGTCGTGTAAGTCGAGATAAAGTAGTAGTCCCTGGGAAATCACTAAAAAATAAAAGACGACGCCATTTTGATTACCTTCCTACCTGGAACGTCAAACAATCCACCAAATCGCTTGTTTGCCTAATACTTTGAATAAGTTTTTTCCAGCACATCCACTAGAATCTACATCAGTAGAAGAAAATACTACTTACATTTAGCCGGCTCTGATACGACCGTTTTTAACAAAAAATAGCGATTATCCCCACTCGTACAGGTTTTTTTACTGTAATTAGCAGCGTTAATTTTAATTTAGAATAAATATTTTTGATAAATACAAAATAACGACATGTAACAAAGAATCATGAAATGCGGTTATATGACCGTTTGGAGAGTTTTGTGCGCGTAACTATTGCACCTGTACCATCTGCAAAAAGTGTAAGGAGTATTACCCGATGGTTATCCACTTAGAGTGAACTACTGCCGTTGGTTACTTAGGCGATTTGATCTCTCACCAGATTTACAAAGAAATACTTTTCACTGGCGAAACAACATTCACAAAAGAAGGTATAGCCAAAATTCTCACGTTTGGGACGAAGAAATTCCTCATGCAATGCAGGTTTTCAACTACCAACGTCAATTTTCTATAAATGTATGGATTGGAATAATAGGTAAATACGTCATAGGTCTTTTAATATTTCCAGATTAATTGAATAACAAAAACTATAGACTATTCTTGGTAAACAAGTTAGTTGAATTGCTCGAAAACCTACTCTTAGATGTAAGAATTAGAATGTGGTTTTAACATGACGAAATCTCTTGTCATTTTAATAGACAAGTTAAACAAGTCTTAATAAAATGTTTTCCAATAATTAGATTAGCAGAGGAGGTCCAGTAAATTGGCCAGGGAGATCTGAGATTTAAATCCTCTAGATTTGTTTTTTGGGGACGTATAAAATTTTTAGTCTACAAAACACCAGTTGTTTCAGAGGAAGAGTCGCTCGTGTGGTGGCAAGAGGTCACAAAATAAAAAAGAAACCCGAAATTCTAACTAAAGTAGTCTAGCGAAATGTTAAACTTTGTCAAATGTGTCTTCGGGAAAATAGTGTACAGTAGAATTCAGGTTTTCACGTGTTACATTCCTATTACAACTTGCCATTATGGATAATTTCCGTGATGTCTTTATCAAACAACCTGGGTTTTCGTTACACATTTTCAGAGCTTGGAATAAACTGATTGATTGTGCCGTAAAATGTTTACAAATCTTCGGTAATGAAACATTAAAATCTTGGTTAGAAATAAAAAGAATTTTAATTATTTCAATGGATTCCCTAACTTTTCGCTGATAGTAATAGGAAAAATTAGCCAAAATCTTAGTGTTTTCAAACAAAATTTGGCCCGTTCTTAGCATGTGTTCCGCGATCGTTAACTTAGAAGTTTGTTTAAGACAACTACATCTTTAATGCTCTTAATACGAACCAAGTAAAAATGTTGTGTTTAGACACTATTGACATCGGGTAGATGAGCGATAGATATCGGTTGAGACATAGATTCCGCTGTTACTTTTGATTTCGCAGACGTAAACTTTGTAATATTTTGCATAATACTCGTTTCATTGTAATTGCTTGCGACTAACACTTTGGTTAGATAACTTTACTCTTTTTCAAGATTTTGGGGTTGACTTGAGGAAACAGCTCTGTACACTAAAAAATTCACTGCTAATAATTTTTGAAAAAGGTGATGATGAGACAATACATTTAAATATCTATTTGTATGAGTAAGCTTTCGATAAACTGAAGGTGATACTGAGCCATCTTCATTTCGCATAACTAAAACGTCTAAAAGTGGTAAAGAGAAGTTCTTTTCTAATTCTATAGTAAAACAAATATTTTGATTAATTGAGTTTAAATGACATAGAAACTAGGTGAGCGTAGAAGGGGTAGAAGAGCTTAAGATAAAATGTGGATAAAGGTTTTTTCTCAAAATCTTCCATAAATATCTTAGCAACAATCGGCGAAAGCGGAGAACTCATGGCGGTGGCTCTGTTGCAGCTTCTAAGAAAAACTTTCAAATGCAAAAATCGTATTTGTCGGAAGAACTTGACGATATTTTTAACGATTCAGGTTTTATTATTGGTAATCGATTTCTTTTATTTACGGGTTGCAAAAACAAAATTTTGTATACAGGGTGTCCTTGAAATACGAGCATTATTTTTAACAGCACGTGGTTAGAGTCAAGTACAATCGATTTACAAAAAAATTGCAATTAAAGTTTAAAAATAACGGATTTAGGGGTTTTCTAAATTTAATGGAAACATTGTCATACGTTTTATCAGATGATTCATAAGCACAATTGCAATTTTGTAGATTTGAGGACACTGGTACAGATTTCGTCAATAGATTTATTTTTCAGTTTTGTCACGTTAATCTAATCGTATACTTCGTTTCCGAGTTTGTTCTTATTTGTTGTTCGTTGTTTGGTATTATTGTTTATTGTTCGTTGTTTGCTAATTGCTATTTGTTATTTAATATTATTTTTTATTTATCGTATTGTGATCAATATTATGGTTCAATTCTCGAATCAAGAATTAAAGAACATGGTTTTAATCTATTGTGAAGTGCTTCAAAACGCAGCAGAAAACGGGGTGGGAATGCCGGATGCACTAGAACACGACGTGTTATGGAAGCCGAAGAAGAAATATTGGACTTGTAAATAACAATCCCACTTTTAGTGTTTGTACAAACGCACGGAAAGTGAATGTATCCAGAAACGTAGTCTGGCGTGCCCTAAGAAAAGAATGTTTATATCCGTACCATATTCAACGCGTTCAAGATTTAAACCCCGCAGATTACCCTCAACGTATTCCTTTTTCTCACACTTTAAACGAAACACCTTATTTGTCACACAAATTTTGGGATATGTACTATAATCCTTTTAATGCTGACAGTTCAAACCACGTTCAAACACTTCTGGTTTCTTATCGACATCAAGACGACTTAAGGTCAAGGAACTAAACAAACAAACAAAAATGCAAAAAATAAACATATGAACTTGACTTGAACTGCGTCCTGTTAAAATTAATGCTCGTATTTTGACAACACCCTGTATATCTGGTGGTTTTTCAGTTCATCGAGCTTATTCATATTAAGTTTTACTTGAAATTAAGCAAAGTAGTAAATCATTTGAAGTTGACTAAAATTGCACGTATTTAAACTACGTAAATTATAATCATTTTTTTAAAAAATAAAAATGAATAGTTAAAAATCAAAAATTATCTATAATAACCACAATGTTGTAATATCCTACTTCACTTATTTTTTTACTATTACTCTCAAATATTACATTTTAAAACAGCATTATTTTTTTTATAGTTTCAAACAATTTAATTTTATTTTAATTTCAAGTTTTTACAGCGTATAAGACTATTTTTGCTTTTAATTTGAATAAAGGTTGATAAAATAAATGAAAAACAGAATTTCTAAATTTTATTTTCAGTCTATAGGTGAATTTATTTGATGAAATTTTACTATTGAATTGGTACAGGGTAAAATTTCAAATCTGTGTCAATAAGAACTGACCAAAAAATTTTTCCTTCGACCTTCTATAATGGTATTTTCATATTTTTTTCTAAAGATAAAATTAGCTAGCTACCTATTTTAACTGAAATTGACGTCTGCATTATCTAATTTACATTTACTTTTAACTTACTCATAATTATTTTTATGATTACTTTAAACTAAATTATTTAAGAACATTAATAACCAAAAAAATTTCATATACGATCAGTTATTAATCTTCTATGTTTTGTACTCAAAATTGTATTTTGATAATTAAATTAGATAACTAAACTGAGTATATTTAATAGTTTACATAGTATGCATTTACAAATGTCGGTGGGAGATTAGTATTTACATTTTTTTGTGAAATTCTAGACGCTTACACATCAAAGGCAAATTCTAGTAAAAACTAGTTAATGAGGAAGATACTAAGTTTCAGAAAAAAGTAAAAAAAAAATCTTTACATTATTCTACTTATTGAACAATAAACGTGCTTTGTTACAGACATTCGTGCTGTCATCGGAGAATTTGATTTCACAAGTTAAATAAAAATTTCTTTTCTATTTGCAATGTGTCAAACTAAATCCAACATTTATTTTCTGTCTTCCTTCTTTAATGAATTTTTTTGCTTTAGTTTTGACCCAGATCAATCACGGAAAACATAAATTATGTAAAACAGTTCATAAGTTTAGTAATATTTGTCCTTTGGTAGCAAACATAAAAACTAATAAATTTTGGTTTATTAATTTATATTTGTTAAATAGGATTTGTATAAATAAAAAATATTGTTTATTGTTTTTACATTTACATAAATTTATTTTTGAATCAAACTTTATTAAGTCATCAAGTAGACATAATTGTTATGGTAATACTTTTAGTATATTTTTACGTTGTTTATATCTTCAATAATAATTTTTAAATTGTTTTAAGGTAAACTTTTTATTGACCTAAAATTTAAGTATGATATTAGAAAACTCCATTTTTGCAAAATCGGAACATAAAAATTGTTCTGAACATTTTTATTGTACTTTGTTCTTTTACAGTTTTGTTTGCAATTAAAATTATTTAAGAAAAAATTAATGTTTGTGTTAAAATAAGATTTTTTTTTAAATAATAACAATAACAACCGGTAATTACATTATGTTTCTGAACTCGAGAATCACATCTTCACATTGTATCATGTTTCTAAATTATAACAATGTTTTTTGTTGCAGATGGAAGTCACTTATTGCAGTTTTGAGGTGAGTTTTTATATTGTACTTGTACTTTAAAAAAATTTTTAATTTATACTTATTGAATATCAATATGGGAATTTATATTACTGACAACTTTTGGGCTTAATCAATTTAATTGCAAACAATATTTACCAAATATTGATCAAATATATACATTTACCAAATATTTACCAAATAATTACTACATTTTCCAATCGCGGCACACCATATTTACTAGGTGATTAACCCCTCGATTAAAGTTATTAAAATTAAAAAAATTATTTTTGTTTTGGTATATGTTAGAACAGCGGTCAGTTGCAAAAGCATAGTTAAGTCTCCTAAGACTTGGCCATTTGCTGCTGTTATTATTTACGAATCGAATGTACTGTTTTTTAGTTTAATAACTAACCCCATATTGAAAAAAAAGGAATATATTTTTTTTCTCTATTTATTTTAAAGAATTTTTTTTTGAGAAAAGGTTTATATATATAGTTATGACGAATTGCGCTAATCATAGTGACGTAACTATTTTTCTTTGGGATGAATGAAAGATTGCAAACAGCAATTTTCGTTCACTAGTAAAGTTACGCAATGACAAAAAAAAACTCTCGACTCGCAAAGTGATAAATCGAAATCTAAGTAAAGCTATGATTTCAAAGGCAATTATTACTTAAGTACGTCTGTGTCTGGTGGAAAATACATTTAAATGACTAAAATGTTTTCAAAATTGAAAGAGAAACGTGTTAAAGTTTTAGTTGGTAGTATTTGTTCTAAGATTTTAAACTGGTTGTCAAAGTTGACAGGTTTTGATAGTACTAAACGTCAGAGTGGGGCAATTTGGTTACAAATTATGATTAAAATGCAATCACAACTAAATCAATTACGGTCGTTTGCACTAATATTTTAATGTTATACTTAGTGGTAAGTTACATTTAATTGCTATAAAAACCATGGTTACAAAAATTTGTTAATCTGGAAAATATAATTTAAAAATTTCGTTGTTGAAAGCTGTTAATTATGTATGTGCTCAAATAATGCCCAAATCTGCTAAACAGCAGCAACATTAAATTTGTCTTCTTTACAATCTTTTCGTATTTAATTTTGGAAAAAAACAGCAAAAAAAATTATGTTTCGTTTTGTCGAAAGTCTCGTAACATAAGTCTTTTATGCAGAGCTTGACTTCGTAAATTTATTAAACCTTTCGCTTTACTCGGGTTTAAAAATGCTCACTCCTGAAAAACAATCGCTCAATTTACACAGTAACTTCTTAAATAAGTAACTATTTTGTGATGCCCTCATCGAAAACATTAATACTTATTTGTAAGTGTAGTTACGTAATGACAAAGAAACTCTAGAGCGACAAACTGATAAATTGAAGTCTACGTAAAACTATACTTTGAAAGTAAAAATAATATATAGATTTGTTAGCTCCGCTCAGTTCTATACAATTATTTAGATAGTGTTTTGCATTTTATAACTTAAATTTAAATCTAACATTATATTTACATTTATTAATATTCACGAACAATTGATTATTACATAACTATTAATAAATGTTTGAATATCAGAATTTATTATATTTTCCATTTTATTCAAATTTGTACCATCAATATAAATCATTGTATCATCAACGAACATACATATTTTGCAGCATTTAATGACGTTTACCTTATCTTTTATACAGTGTGGAAAAGCCAAATGGAATAAATTAATTATTTTAGTTACGGTACATATGTATAGAAAATCCTAAAACACGTCAAAATTAAATTAAAAATCGACATTATTCAACGTGAAAATGCGATTCTTATCTATAACCCCCTTCGAGTAACAGCTACCACCCGCAGCTGTTTAAATGGGAATTATGAGACTGCGATACATCGTTTGAAAGGTCTCTTCATTCTCTATTTAAAAATGTTTTTAGATGTAATAGCGAAGGCTTCCACGGCCGGAATCTATACTAACATTAGAATGTTTTCCGGGTTTGGACCGTGTCATATTTGCAACCGAAGCTGCCAACGTTTCGCCCACTTTCGTAAGGGGCTTCATCAGGGCGTGAGATAAATCGCAAAACTCAAACAAGCAATCGAAATCTAACTAAGAACTTCTCAAAAGTTAGGTTATCCACTTGTAAAACAAGCCATAACCTAAACTATGAAAAGGTAAGAAAAAAAAACGATAACCTGAAAAAGCAAACGAAAATCTAACAAAGAACCACTACCGAGTTAGGTAATCAACTTGTGAACCAAGCCAGATTCTAAACTCCGTAGAAGTGACTTAAGAAGAAATAGTCTCCGTATTTAAAGGAAAAGGATCGTCACGGATGATTAAGCTCGACCCTGATTGGGTTACGGTTGTTAGGGGCGTGTTTTTGATAAATGACTAATAACCGGGAACCAAAGAGGGGATAGTTCGAAACCATGATCGCGATTGAAGTTATTGGGGTGTTTGATGATTTCTATGCTTTCTCGGAATTTCCTGTTGAAAAAGAATGGAGATTTGGCAATCAACGAAACATTATCAAAATCTATCTTGTGACCTGTAGTAAAATGATGTTCAGCGACCGCAGACTTGGAAGTATACCTTTTCCTTATACAACGATCATGTTCTGAAATGCGAGTAATGACGGAACGACCGGTTTCACCAATGTAGACTAAACCACAAGAACAGGGAATTTGGTATACACCTTGAGATGAAAGTGTAGGAAATTTGTCTTTGGGAGAAGGAAGAATCTGAGAGATTTTGCCTGTCGAGTTGAATATGGGTTTAATACTATTCTTACGAAGGAGTTTCCCTATTTGATCTGTAACCTTGTGAATGTAGGGTAAAAAGGCCAATTTCGGGTTGGATTCGGGAGTAGAAATGTCCTTAAGTAATCGATTACGTGGATGTAAACGACGATTAATAACTCTATGAATATCTCGCTTTACATAACCATTGTTTACTAAGGTTCTAGTAAGATGACGGAGTTCTGAGTCTAGATTCTCAGGTTGGCAAATAGAAAAGGCACGATGGACCAAAGATTCAATAACAGAACGTTTCTGTGCAGCATGATGATGAGACGAAGCATAAAGGTATCTGTCCGTATAGGTGGGTTTGCGATAAACAGAATGGCCTAGAAGTCCGTCGGGCTTACGAGTCACAAGAACGTCAAGAAATGGAAGAGAACCATTACTTTCGATTTCCATAGTAAATTTGATATCTAAGTGTTGATTGTTAAGATGATCAAGAAACTTAGACAATTCAAGATGACCATGAGACCAAACAATAAACGTGTCGTCAACATATCTAAACCACACTTTAGGTTTTAATATTGATGATTCCAAAGCAACCGTTTCAAAGGATTCCATAAAAATGTTAGCTACAACAGGTGATAGAGGAGAACCCATAGCAGCACCAGAAACTTGTTCGTAAAACTTATTATCAAATTGGAAGTAAGTAGAGGATAAACACTTTTCAATAAGAGGAACCAAACTCAAATCCTTGCCCTGTTGAGACAGAATCTGTTTAATGATAATAAGCGAATCTTTAATAGGAACTTTAGTAAAAAGTGAAGTCACATCAAAGCTCACGAGAAGATCTTACGAAAGTGGGCGAAACGTTGGCAGCTTCGGTTGCAAATATGACACGGTCCAAACCCGGAAGACATTCTAATGTTAGTATGTTTTTAGATGTATTGCAAAAATTAACACAAAAAAAGAAAATCTTCTGATTACTAAAATTCGCTACAACACAGTGAAAAAAAGAAAATCTTCTGATTACTAAAATTCGCTACAACACAGTGAAAAAAATATGTAATACTTATGTGTTCGTATTGTAAAAACAAAGAAAAACCATGAATAGTAGATGTTCAAAATGCTCACCGCGAACGGCTGTACAAAATTTTCATCGAATTCGTAATTGTCACTTATTAATTCTTTAATCCCCGTTACACCGTGAAACTAAACGCAATTACCCATGATTTGAGGTGCTAAAACCTGGGATAAATTACAAATTGACACCACGAGCAGGGACGTTTTAACATTGGACCAAAAAGTAAGAAATAACACTGGTCTGCAAAAAAATATTTTTTATCGAGCCCTGACATTATTCCGGGTGATTCTTATGTAAAATGACGTCCTGAATCCAAATATGTTTTTCGTTTTCTTCCATCACAGCCCCAAATCTCTACTTTTACCACTTTTCGATAAATTAATTATAATTTATTTATCGAACGATAATAATAATTGTAATAATTATTATAACAATAAATATATGGACATGAATTTAATTTAAATGGGAAAAAGAACTATTTTAGCTATAAACAGTAATAAATAAAAAGATATTCATCGTTACTTGGTGCTTGCTTTCCTTTTATACCCTGAGGTACAGCTCTCTCGTTTCAAAAAGCAGCAGTACTCCGCCAACATGCTTGCATTCCACTTCCCTGAAAATCTCTTCTCCAACTTAGCGATGTCTTGATGGAACCGTTCCCCGTGTTCATCCGAGACTGCTTCTAAATTTTCAGGGAAAAAGTCCAGATGCGAGTGAAGGAAGTGAACTTTAAGAGACATGTTACATCCTATGTCCTTGTACGCTAAAAGCAGTTCCTCGACGTGAGCAACATAATCTGTACTTTTGTGGTTACCCAGGAAGTTCTTACAACCGTTTTGAAATACAAGCCAAACTCGTTTTTCTTTTTGATTTAGGTGTTCAGTAAACGTCGAATCTTGGAAGAGTTGTCTAATCTGGGGACCAACAAAAACGCCTTCTTTGATTTTAGCTTCGCTAAGACGAAAAAATTTAGTTTTCAAAAATTGAAATGCGCCACCTGTCTTGTCCACTGCTTTCACAAACTGCTTGATCAATCCAGATTTGACGTGTAAAGGTGGTAAGTAAATATTTTCCTTCGGAACCAAAGGATTATGGGCGATTTTCTCGCAGAGGCCAGTCCCGTACGATGTAATGTTTATCTCGGGCTCGGCTATCCCATTCACAAAAAAAGCAGCAATATTTTGTGAATCCTGATTGCAGGCCCGTGAGTAGCGCAACAACTTTTAAGTCAGCGCAAAGTTTCTACGTATAATCATGATAACTAATTTTATCAAGGATTTTGAAGATGTTTTCGTACGTTTCCTTCATATCAACAGAGTATGCAACTGGAACTGATGGGAAGTCATTCCCATTTGGCAACAGGACAACTTTTAAGCTTGTTTTTGATGAGTCTATAAACAGTCTGCATTTGTCTGGGTCACATGGCATCTGTAGTTCTGTCATCAATAAATTTGCATTAGGGCGGAACACTAAACCTTTATCTTCTGAGAAAAGACATTTCAGGGTTGCTTGTCTGGTCCTGTAAGAATATATTTTTACTCCTTTTTCTAAGAGATTCCACTGTTGAAGTCGCGATCCTAGGAGCTGAGATTTAGTCTTGGGTAACTGCAAATCCCTGACAAGATCATTTAATTCCAATTGAGTGAGGAGGTGAGGTTGCCGAGAAACTAAATTTGCGGAATACTCTTCATCATCATTGAACTTATCATTCGAAGCCCCAGGTTGTGGCTCAGAGTCTTTTAAATCAATTTCTCTAAAGTATAAGTGTTTGAGGGCTCTGGGATTGGCATAATTAAATGGTAATTCAACGCCCGACATTAACCACAAATCACACTTAATCACTTGAAATCCGGAGTAAAAGTGGTTTTACTGTTTTACACAAATGAACAAAAATGAACACAAAATCCAGCACGTTTAAAACGTCGACAAGTTAACTCTGCAACAGCTATAGATGTACTGATCGAAGCAGTTAAGCAAACAATGTAATATACTATAATGCAAGTTCAAGCCTGCGAAAATTCCTGTTTAAACCTGCATGTGGTATTGAGATCGCCAGCGTCGTGCAGTAAATCTTCCTAACTGTTTATTGATATTTTTTTACTGTTCTTATATATTTGTATTTTATTGTTGTTTCTATATACATTTTATAGCAAAACTTTTGCCATATGCTTTGGTATAAATTTTATAACCTGCTTTGGGATGTTTAACGGCTATAAGTTAAAATTCTAAAAAAAAATGCAAAAAATAAAATAAAAATGGGGTCTTCCCAAAATAGGTGGGTGATGGGTAAAAACGGAGCTTATTGATTCAGGAAGTCATTTTACATAAGAATCGTCAAGAATGGCATCAGGGCCGTTTTTGATGCAGACCAGTGTAATTAAACACTAATTAACTATTTTAGGAGTTTTGATTGGCGTTCGATAAATCTACAAAATCTCTACAATGTCTGAGCCGATAAAAGCAACGGAAACCTCCTCAGAGACCGACAAGCAAGTCAAATGGATTTGAAACTTGCGAAAAGAAGAACTCGTTCAGTTCCAGTTAGACACGACCGGCAGTGTAAATAAACTCAATACACGTATGATCAATTTCATACGTACTGGAGAACGACCCGTGATTATGCTGAAACTAAGGCACATCTTGTCCAACGTCATCAAACTTGCAGATGAGTACGACAGCAACATTCGAGTTTTTAGCAGTTAGCGAGAGCGACCCAATTTCGTTCCTAGAACGTCTCGAACATTAGAAAATTAATTACCCGACATTACCAAAGTTACTAAAAAAATGAGTTTTCCTAGTATTTTGTGGAATCACTAGAAAAATTTTATCTCGCTGTTTAAACAACATTTCCTACGCCCCAGAAAGAAGGCGAGAAAACACGGCCATTAACATCGACGCGTTATAGACGCTGATAACTCGACATGGCGAGATGTCACTGGAAAGAAAGCTAGAACAGGTCTATGAAAATTTGTAAAACTTGTAAAAATTATACATCAAAGGAACGGGCTATACTAACCTTCCCGAGTTCCAACAGTTGGCCCACGATTTTGAAGAAATCACGAAACCCAGATTTATTTCTAGTTAAAAAAAATACCGTTTGGCCTGTATTTTGCGCTCGTTCTTTCCAACG
Source organism: Aquatica leii (assembly GCA_035610365.1). Lineage (NCBI taxonomy): Eukaryota > Metazoa > Arthropoda > Insecta > Coleoptera > Lampyridae > Aquatica > Aquatica leii. Next base: position 171,856,496 of record CM069433.1, on the reverse strand, counting down.
TCTATTTGACGACGTAATAGGACGGGAGCTAGACCAAAAAGCTTTTGCGTATTTAGAGGACATCATCGTTCTTGGTGCAACGTTTCGCAAACATCTAGATAACTTGCAAGAATTGTTTCAACGGCTATGATTGCAATTCTGTGAAAAAGCATACCCGGATTTTATGGTTCCGTTCGAACTGCAAACCGACGCCACTACCAGCAGACTGCTAACCCAGATTCAGGACGGTGAAAAACGGGCAATCGCGTATATTAACCGCACCTTAAACCAAGCCGAGAAAAACTACTCCATCATTGAACTCGCATGTCTCGCCGTAGTCTGGGATGTTTGAAAGTTGAATAGTTATCTCAAAGGCTACCACTTCCAAGAAATCACCGGAACTTAAAGTAGCTCAAAACCATAGAGAAGATTTCCTCGATGGATCCTTGAGCTACAACAGTTCAATTTCGAAATTACTCATCGCCCCGGAACTCAAAACGTCGTAGTGAAGGATTACAGCCACGCTAGAAGATTTGTGTACCCAAAATTTGACGACGCTAGGTCCATGAAAAATGCCACGATGCACCCACCGTAGGTCATTTTGGAGTCCCAAAAACTCTCGCCCGACTTATTACTGGCCCGGCATTTCCCGGGATGTCCAGACCCACGTACGAAAATGCAAGAAATCCCATGAATATAAAAGCCAAAAAAGAAAGTATGCCGGAAAAATACATTCCTATCAAAGCCATCAACCTTTAGACATCGTCACTAAAGACTTAATGAGACCATTTGTCCAAGTCCAAAAACCATTAATTACGAATTTATGTACAAACATTAGAAGAATGCCAAATTTGGCCATTAGTGCTTTTTTTTCTTATGTGTATACCTAAGTAGATTTCTATAAAATTAATTTGAGTGCAAATTTACTTATTTAACCCTCCTTATACCGGGTGTTTTGAAACCCCAGCGGAGCAATTTTGTTGTTATTGTTAATTGGGTGTTCGTTTTATACTTCTTTATATTGTTCTTTATACTTTTAAGTATAGTATAAAAAATAAATTTAATAAATATTTAACAGTATAATATCATTTTCATCTTATTACTACATAAAAATGGCTTGGGGTGTTGAAAAACCCCACCTGGTACTGTGTGTTACTAATCTACCTAAAGTTTTTTATCATAATTGAATTATGTTAATTAGTTAAGTGGTTATTAATAACAATAGGTATTTTCAATAATCTTTATACGTACTTGGACATACCTTTCTAATTAGATTTTTATTGTTTTGAGGATGTAACAAAAATTCCTGATTTGTAATTGAACTAATTACTGTATTCAAAATTTAGTATTGTCTGAACATTTGTAGTTATTACTACTATTTTATTGTGTTGGTTTGTGAGTTATTGCAGCTGATAGATGATGGCGAGTTCTTTTCGAGCACGGAAAATTTTGGAAATGACTTAAAATGCTAATAATTCTGGTGAGTACATGCATTATATAATTATTAGATTGTGTTTTATTTTTTGTTTTTAGATGAAAAATATGAGAATTGTGTAGATCCGGACTTAGATTTGGGTAGCGATCTTTATAAAGGGAAAGATAATGTGGAAGTAGTAATTGAAGAAAAAGAAATGATTTATTTCTCCGAATCTGAAGAAGTTATTAAAACAAACTGGCAAAATATGTGGTTTACTAAAAATTATACATTTTGGTTGAAGGAACTTCCCATTAGTATTGCAGATTTGTTCAAATTGTTTATTTCTCCAGAAATTGTGAATTATCTAGGGACATTTACTAATCAAAAAAGTTCTTGGCAATTGAAGAATCACAACAGTAAAGAAACCAGTAAATGAAACGGAAACCTCGCCTACATAGGCTTACTAATAACAGCAGGTGCTCTCAAGAGTAATACAGAACCAGTACGAATGGTATGGCAAAATGATTTTTGCTATAGGAGGTCAACTTTTCTGCGACAATGCCTAGAACACGAGTTTGGCAAATTACAAGTTCGTTGAGATTTTTGACGATTACACCACGAGAATAAAACGACGGCAATATGATAAAATGGCACTAGTACGAGATGTCACAGAGATTTTTGTTAAAAACTGCTAGAAGCAATACAATCCAGGGTCACATTTAACTATTGACAAACAACCTGTAGCATTTCGTGGTAAATGCCCTTTTAGGGTGTACATGAAAACCAATCCCGCAAAATATGGAATCAAAATTTTGTTGTTTTGTGATGTTGAAACATAATATTGTAAAAACTTTCAAGTTTATTTAGGGAAGCAAGGTAATGCTCCAAAACGAAACCAAGGCAAACGAGTTGTCTTAGATCTAGTTTCATGTTTGAGCTCTGGATATGGAATTACCACGGACAACTTTTTTACATCACTGGATTTAGCCGAAGACCTGCTAGATAAGAAGCTAACCTTATGTGGAACGTAGAGAAAGAACAAACCATATATTCCCATAGAATTTCTTCTTTCTTCCCAGAAACCAGTTTTTATTCAATCTTTGACTGCAATCGGTAACACTCGTTTCTTATGTACCGAAGAAAAATAAAAGTGTTTATCGTTAGAGCATAGAGATAAATGACGAGGAAAACAAGCTTGAGATAATCAGTCACTATAATGCAACCAAAGGGGCTGTAGACACTTTAGATAAGATGCTAGCAGAATACAACTGTAATAGGTAATCTAAACGATGGCCTGCTGTGCTATTTATGAATTTAATAGACATAGCAGAGATAAATGCTTTTGTTCTTTAGAAACAATTGCATCTAGAGTGGAATATTGAGTACCTGGACCGAAGGATAATATTTCTCTTGGAATTAGGAAATGAACTGGTAGAACTTCAAATAAAAAGCAAAATTTGCAACGTAGAAATAAAAAGTAGCCTTACAAGAGAAACTATCAACATTATAATGAAGAAATGACTCCCAAGGATTAAGAACTACAACCATATGAACGGTAAGCGTATAGGAGATGTCACCTATGCAGTAGAAAACGAGATATAAAAATAAAAAGTGTTTGTTGTATTTGCCAAAAAAATGTGTGCCCTGATCATAGCTGTTCAACAAAAACTTGTGATGTATGTAAACCATAATAATTTGTAAATTTTTTATTTTTTTTTGTTTTTGTTTATCAATAAACACAAATTTTTATAACCTATAGAACTTTTATTTAATAGCTGATGTATTAAATATTACTTTTGAAGTTCAAATATTAAAGCTTGTAACATAAAAAGGCCGCGGTGTCTGTGTTTTGGATTTCACTCGGTATTAGGAAGGTTAAACAAACAACATTGTCAATAAAAATCGTTTCAAATTTTTACCAAAAAAAATATTTAATTTTGCAAAAAACAGCACAAAAAATACAGTAACTATCGTTGAAAGTCTTATAGCATAACTCATTCCCATGCAGCGTGTCATTTTTGTTATGCTATGCTTCATTTTTAACGCTAGTGTTTTGAGTCTTTTTATCCTGAGGCTCCTTAATTACGCCACTGGCTTATTAAAGGTGTAAAAGAAAACTAAATTTAGTAAATTTTATAAGACATGATGTTGTTGGGGATTTTTTTTGTTTGAAATAACTTTTACGACTGAGCGACCATAAGAATTAATTTTTTAATTAAAATAATCAAGCTGTAATGATTTGATTCTAAATCAATTAAGATGTATAATTTTTTAAATCTATACGGGTACTGCAATGGTTATTTACGTAACAAGGGTAAAAAATAAGGCATAGCATAACAAACGTTAAGGCGACGCAAAGCCGAGTGTTGCATTTAAGTGAGTTATGCTATGATATTTTCGACGAGAGAAACGTACGTAAAATTACATTCTTATTCAAAAAAATAAAGAAAAAACACTAGAAATATAATGTTGGTTATTCCTTTTATTATTAAATCTGTCAAATTTGACATTACCTTTTTTTTCAATTTTTTTCAAACTGAATTTTAAGATTTCTTAAATGACTTTTCCAATTGTTGCATACTCGTTCTAATATAATGTTGCGTTCTTATTTATTATTAACTAATTTATTTAAACGATTAAAACTACGTTTACTTATTATAGAAATATGTACACTTTTAAATTAACCGAACTAATAAAATCTAATAATAAAAACACTTACACTATAATTTATGTATAACCGTTGTATAACACTATCACTTAAGATTAGATAACGTCCTCGGATTTCACACTGTAAGTCACGTTCACTCGATTATTCTCGATTTATTTATGTAGACAGACGCGTGCTAACGATTTATTTCCACTTGATAATCTTCTTAATACTGCATGCATTCACATTCCAGCAATAACTGACCTACGATTTCCATGTTCGGCATTTATAGACATTGGCGAATCCTTCTCGAACGTTCCCTACTTTTCGCTATATCTTCTAGACAGCTTCTAGAAGGCTCTTGCGTTTGCAAGTAATTTCTTGAACGTTTCACTGCCCCCTTCTTAGGACTGTTCTGTCCCAGAACAGGGGACTGGATGCGACACCGGTAAAAGGGATCGTGGCGATAGCGGCAGCTTCCTCCATTTCGGCAACTTCCTTGACCATAAAAGTAACAGTCAATGGACTTTTCCTGACCCAATACTCTCCTCGGTTGGTAACTACAGACCAACACTTGAATGCCTGTTCCTCGGAAGACGACCTCCAACATGTTTCGAACTGTCCTCCAATTCAGTTGGTCTAAGCCACAACCAAGCTTGCGTACTGCCAATTTCTTAACATGATGGAACTCCATTTGTCTCTTGAGACTCCATAATGTTCGCCACAGATCTTTGTATAACGGCTTGACACGTGAGTATTTCTTGGTGACCAGATAGAAAACGAAGCGTCCGTCACCACGTAGTCCTAAAACCTTTCCGACTGCCGGTTGCTGTCTTCGTAATTCATCTAGCTGCCCAAACTTCTTTTTAAACACGACTGCAACCCCTTTGGACATGTCAAGGTCCTCGCTCACGCAATGTGCGATGGCGTAATCTTTTTGTGTCTGGAACAGGTCTTGTTGTTCCTCGGTGGTAACTCCGAACCTAGCTTTTCCAGAACCTCCGTATAAGTTCATAAACTTTTCGAACTCCATTTCTTCGATTGGATTCCTGGTTCTGCTACTTATTACTCTGGTTCGGACCTGAACTTGCGGATTGTGGTTATCGCCAGCAAACGGGGCTAGACGATCGACGTGGACCACTTTTGGCTTGCCTCTGGGCGGTTTTCGGATGCGGTATATAACGTCGTTAATACGCTGCACGACTTCATAGGGGCCCTCCCATTGCCTTTGCAGCTTCGGCGACAAACCACGTCTCCTTTGAGGGTTATACAACCAGACCATATCGCCAGTTTGAAACCCACCATTTTGCGCCTTGACGTCATATCTTGTTTTCATCCTGTCACTGGCAATTTGTGTGTTTTTACGAACCTCTTCATGTACTTCGTCTAGCCTCTTTGCCAGCTTGCTGACGTAATCTTCTCCAGCGACTTCTTCTTCCGGTCTTCGTCCAAATTGAAGATCGCATGGTAATCGTATTTCACGACCGAGCATTACACAGGATGGTGTTTGGCCTGTGCTTTTGTGAACGGATGATCGGTATGCCATTAGGAAAAGGTGCAAGTAATGATCCCAGTCTCTTTGGTGTTCGGACACTACATTGGCTAAGTACTTGCCCATTGTTCGATTCATCCGTTCAACCATGCCGTCAGATTGAGGATGGAGAGGCGTTGTCCTAGTCTTCTTAATTCCTAACAGTCGGCAAACTTCTTGAAACAGCCCAGACTCAAAATTGCGGCCTTGATCGGAGTGTAATTCCAACGGAACTCCAAACCGGCAGAAAAATTCTTTTACCAATACGTCTGCGACTGTAGCTGCTTCCTGGTTGGGTATGGCGTAAGCCTCCGTCCATTTTGTGAAATAATCCATCGCCACCAGGATGTATTTATTTCCCGAATCGGATTCTGGGAACGGCCCCGCGATGTCAATCGCAACTCTTTCCAAAGGGCTTCCTACGTTGTATTGTTTCATGGGTGCTTTGCGCTTTCTCGCTGGACCATTTCCTGATGCGCAGACTGTGCATTTACGGCACCATTTCATGACGTCCTTTTTGCAGTTCATCCAGTAGAATCGTTCTCGCACTTTACCCAACGTCTTCTTAATGCCAAAGTGTCCTCCCGATGTCCCATCGTGGAGATGCTTCAACACTTCGGTCACCCTGCTCTTTGGCACTACCAGCTGTAGTCTGTTTCCCGTGCCCTCGGGACTTTCTAGGGATCGCTTAAGAAGACCGTCTTCTACTATCAAGGAGTCCCACTGCGCCCAGTACGCTTTGATATTTTTGCCCAAAGCACTCACTTCTTCACAGGTTGGTCGTCGGCCGCTTTTTTTCCAGTCCAGGAGTAGTCTTATTTCAGGATCGTCTTCTTGTTCGCGACGTAACTGCTTAGGTTCCCACTCATCATCAACCATAGCAGTTCTCCGGAGGCATTCGACTTTTTCTTCCAGTCGCGAACAATGGCTGCAGTCCGCCGGACATGGTCTTCTAGACAAGGCATCAGCGTTCCGATGACTGCTTCCGGCACGGTGTTCTGTGTCGTAGTCATACTCTTGCAGTCTCTCGATCCATCTTGCCACTTGTCCTTCTGGGTTACGGAACTGCAGTAGCCATTTTAAAGCGGCGTGGTCTGTTCTCAGTAAAAATTTTCGTCCATACAAATACTTGTAGAAATGTTCGATGGACTTAACGACTGCTAACAGCTCCCTCCTAGTCACGCAATAATTCCTTTCTGGCCTGGACAAAACCTTGCTAAAGTACGCGATAACCTTTTCTTGTCCATCTTGAACCTGCGAAAGGACCGCGCCTATGGCCAGATTGCTTGCGTCGGTATCCAAAACAAACTTTCCATCTTCTCTTGGATAACTCAAAATCGGCGAAGTGACTAGGGCCTGTTTTAGTTTATTAAAAGAATTTTCGCAGTCTTCATTCCATCTAAATTCTGCTTTTTCTTCGGTTAATTTTGTCAATGGTTTGGCAATATTGGCAAATCCGGGGACAAATCTTCTATAATAAGTGCACAACCCAAGGAAACTTCGGACCTGATGTTTGTCGATCGGTCTTGGCCATGCTTGCACTGCTCGGATTTTGTCTGGGTCAGCCCTTACTCCATCTCTAGATACGACGTGGCCAAGGTATTGGACTTCCTTCTTAAATACGTGGCACTTCTTTGGGCTCAGTTTGAGGTTAGCTCCACGCAATCGCTGGAACACTTCCTTCAAGTTGTTCAAATGCTCTTCAAACGACCTTCCAACCACGATCACGTCGTCCAAGTAAACCAAGCACGTCTTCCAAGATAATCCGCGCAAGATGGTCTCCATCAAACGCTCGAACGTTGCAGGAGCGTTACACAGGCCGAAGGGCATTACGGTGAACTGCTACAAACCAGTTCCGATCGTAAAAGCTGTTTTTTCACGATCCTTGGGTTCTAATTCTACCTGCCAGTATCCACTCTTTAAATCTAACGTAGAAAACCACTGGGATCCTGACAGGGTGTCTAGCGTATCGTCAATTCTGGGTAAAGGGTAGCTGTCCTTTTTGGTCACGTCGTTTAGCTGCCTGTAGTCTACGCAAAACCTCGTTGATCCATCCTTCTTCTTCACGAGTACCACTGGGGATGCCCATGGACTACTTGAAGGTTCAATCACGCCTTCTCTCTCCATATCCGTAATTATTTGTTCGGCTTCTTCTCTTTTCGCCAAAGGAAGTCTGCGTGGATGTTGTCGTATCGGCCGAGCGTCTCCGGTATTAATTTTATGTTTCACCACGTTATTTGGAGCCACTCTCCAGCGCGAACACATCTTGGTACTCTTGGATCAACACTTTAACTTTAGCCAGCTGGTTTTGGCTGAGGTTTTCGCATTTGGTGGTAAGAATGTCCAATAGATGTTGTGGACACTTCTTCGGCGACGTATCTTCGTTCGACTTCACGCATCTCACAATTTGTGATACTGGCGTGCATTGGCCTACCACGGTCTTCTTTTTCAGCGTTACAGGATCTGAGTTGATGTTTAAGATCCTTACTGGCATCGTGTTCTTTACTCGTACTAAAGTTCTGCCAACGAGTAGTCCCTTTTCAACTAAGCCGCCCTCCATTGGTTCAATCGCGCGTATGTAGCCTTCGCGGAGACTTCCATCCAGGCGTGCCATCACCACACTTTCAGTCCTTGCAGGCAGAGTCACGTCTTCACTCAATAAGACTCGCACGGCTGCCTTCTCTGACGAATGAAAAGGAATTTCTTCATTGTCGATCTTCAGGACATCGTTCTTCATATCCAAATGGAACCCATACTTCTTTATCACGTCCATTCCCAGGATAACTTCTTCCGTGATGTCGGCTACCAGTACTTGATGGTCGAGTACTCCATTTCCCAAACCAATGGTTACTTTGACTTGTCCGTGAGTAGGTATTTCGTCGCCCGTCGCCGTTCGAAGTCGTACTGTTACTGGTGATGTCTTCTCGTTTTCCAATAACATGTCAGGACGAATGATGGTCTTCGTCGCTCCCGTGTCAACCAGTAACTGGACGCTTCTCCCATTGATCTTGCCATCGAGATAAATGCTATGCAATTGCTCCCTAGGCGATGCCATTTGGATGGTAATCTCCGGGGTCTGACTAGATGAGATTACTTTTTGTTTCTTTTGCTCGCCTCGTTCCAAATTATCGAGCGCTCTTCTTGTCCTCTTCTTAGGTTTAGTACGATGCCGTCGTACATGGCCTATTTCATCGCGGTTCAAAGTTGTCACTCCTCTTTCCCGAAGTATTCGTCGCGCTATTAAATAACTTAATGGTATTCACACTAAAAATCGCGAACGGTTTGATACCTCAACACCTGACGCCACTGTTACGGCTTTATTTATTATTAACTAATTTATTTAAACGATTAAAACTACGTTTACTTATTATAGAAATATGTATACTTTTAAATTAACCGAACTAATAAAATCTAATAATAAAAACACTTACACTATAATTTATGTATAACCGTTGTATAACACTATCACTTAAGATTAGATAACGTCCTCGGATTTCACACTGTAAGTCACGTTCACTCGATTATTCTCGATTTATTTATGTAGACAGACGCGTGCTAACGATTTATTTCCACTTGATAATCTTCTTAATACTGCATGCATTCACATTCCAGCAATAACTGACCTACGATTTCCATGTTCGGCATTTATAGACATTGGCGAATCCTTCTCGAATCCTTCTCGAACGTTCCCTACTTTTCGCTATATCTTCTAGACAGCTTCTAGAAGGCTCTTGCGTTTGCAAGTAATTTCTTGAACGTTTCAATAATAGCTGACTTTGAACACTTAGTTTTATGTGGATTCCTAGTTTTAATTTGCCACCTTAGAGCTTTTTTCGCCCATTACGTAATCACACTAACGAACGAATATTGACGTTTGCAGCGCAAAAAATACTTACTTGTGATACACAAAATTTTTTGTGTTAACCTTTATAGTACAAATTTGTTAAAAACAGTTATTTAAGTTAGCTGAAACCTATAATGACGACATTCAATTGTTTTTGGAATTAATTTGACAATTACATAATTTTATTACAATTTAACTTATATGAAAATAAAACTATTATTGTTTAAAGCAATTGTAAGATATAAGCAAATTTTCATATTTCTTTAAAAAAATTATTTTAAAATAATAATAAACAATGTTTCAAATTGTTAAATATAATTAATATATACTACATATATACTAATTTAGGTATTGGTGATGGATAGTAGTAAACGTTTTACCTATTTTGTTGAGAAAAATATGTACAAATGTACATATAATGCATTTGAAACACCTTTTCGCCTCCTGTCAACCTTTCATTGACGATCTGTCAATAATATTTTATATCCTTTATTGGATGATTTCTAAAGTCGACTTCATTTGATCTTTTATTTTTGTTCTTTAATAACCTAATAATAGTTTTTTTTTTAATCTTAGATTTTGTTTATAATTTTAATCAAAATTAAACTTTATTTTAGGATTAAATCCAACTAAAAATTTATGTTTACTACAAAAAAATTATATTTATTTAATGTTGGAACTGTTTTATCAATCTTATCAATAGTAATAAATATTGATTTTTTAGATTTCAGTTTAATGTAATGTTGTGCTTATTACTTGTAGTAATAATAGTTTGAAGTATTTTATTCAAAACTAAAGGTAAACGTACTATGCGTCAAGAAACATTTTAAGAATTTGTTCAATGCGTTGGTTGTTACATTTTATTACATTTTTAGTTTTATATTTCACGCGAAAAGACGCCAAAAATACGACTAAAGCATTTCTTTTCTCATATGTTTATATGTAACGAAATGTGTTTTTAGTTTTTTTAACACGCTTTTATTAGTTCGGGATGTATGTATGTATGTATGTAACGGAGTCTTTGAGCTTAATTTTCAGCGGTTTCCAGGTGTTTGATTAACTTGAAACTTTGCATGCGTTTCACGGACCGATGACAATGCAATAATTCATTAAAAAGTTTTTATTATCCTAATTAAGATCGTCAGGATTAATTGATTTCTTTAGGGATCCTCTGCATGAGAGTGACAAAGACAGAGCGCGTGAACTGCGCAGGCGTGCATCTCGACAAAGCCTATCGCGTTTAAATCGTTCCAGTGTATTTGTATTACCACTTCGTGTCGGAGCAGGTAATTTGCGCGCCCGCTGCCTGCCTTGGATGTGATAGCTGTTTCTCAGGTTCCCTCCTCGAGAAATAAGGTCTTATTGTCGATAACTACTGTTTCCAATACGTTTTTAGTTCGTAAGATATTTCATAATCACATGTCCGCAAAAATTGATTATTGATAAATCGAATTAAAATACGGAAAATAAATGATAGCTTAGAAAATTGAAAAAACACGCTTTTATAGGTACCCGAACTAAAAAGAAGAAAATAATTTATAATTACAAACAAAATTATTAAATTCAGAGCAATAATATATAATTATAAACAAAATCACTAAATTCAGAGTTAAAAGCGTGGGGTGCATCTATAATCATTGTTACAATTATTCTAAAGGCAGCTATCAATAAGGGGAGAGTTATGAAAATATAGAAAAATCCTACAAATAACAGTTTCACTGTATAATGTCTCGCCAAGTACACGTTAAACTATTGTTACAAACAATGATAAATTTATTTCTGTGAACACAAAATATAAAAAAAAAACCTCTGATCTTTACAAAAAAATTATTAGATTTAACAAAAACAGTGCAGCTGTAGAATATCTCGTCACGTATGTATTCAAACGTCGTGTTTAGTGACAGTATTATGTATATCAGTCAAATGACAAATTGACAGCAATAGTAGAACTGAATACATGTTAAAACAATGATTGATAAATTAATTACAAAAAAAAAGAAATAACAGATACTTGGCGCGAAAGACTACCGTGTATCCGGATGCACCCCACGCTTTTAACTCTGAATTCAGTGATTTTGTTTATAATTATATATTATTGCTCTGAATTTAATAATTTTGTTTGTAATTATAAATTATTTTCTTCTTTTTAGTTCGGTTATTTATAAAAGCGTGTTTTTTTAGTTTTTTTTTAAACTATTATTTTTTTACTTTTATCTTCACTATTTCACTTTATTATTAAATATGAATACATGTTAGTGGTAAAAGTTTAAATAATCATTTATTAGTACGTTTAAGACATATCCACTTAAAAAAAAGATACTGATACGCAATGAATCAAATTAAATACAAAAGAAGTTACATTTACAGCTAATCATGGGGGGTTTTCAGGTTAGTTTACATCGCTTTCTTCTGTTTCTGTCTGTGACCCCGCTTCCGTTTCATGTTCTGCCAAGTCAGCATCTTCATTTTCAAGTTCTTCTTCTTCATCGTCAAGATTATCGTCTTCATTTCTGTTTCTTCTTAATATTTTTTGAATTACTGCATATTGACCTGAAGTTATATCCGTTTCACGTAAATCTAACCACTTTATCGTTTTGTTGTACTTTAGATAATTTATTAAAAGCTAAAAATGAAAAAATTAAAATTAAGTATAATTACATGAATTTAGTTGTACATCGCCCCCTTCTTCGCCAAACCAATTACTACTTAAATCGAGCACTTCTAGAGTCGAATTTATTGCAAGCATTTGCGCAATACGCAATGGAGTTTCACCTTCGGCCATGCACGCTGCTATACTTAGTTCTATCGGTTTATCTGATCGAACAAGAGATCGCAGTAGACCCATAATCCCCGTATGTCCCAACGTATTTTCTTGAATTTCTAATCGTATAATAGGACAACAATTTTCTTGTAACAAAGCAAAACCAATTCCTTCTGCCCCGACTTGTTGTATCTTGTTATCGTTTAATTTCACAGTTTCTAGGGTTGGATGTACCGTCATTAACTTTGCAACGCACAGTGCACCTTGGTCTCCAATAGCACAATGCGATAAATCTAATTCAATTAAAGTATTGTTGGTAATGCAACCTCGTAATAATGCTCGACACTGACTATCTTCCATTTTGCAACGATGGAACCTAAGTATTTTAAGATTTTTTAAATATGAAAATGACGAACTTATTCTGCTGCAGTCTAATTCTGTAAATTTAAACATATCCCAACAAAATTTTTCTCGAACCGAATTCATTCCTATTGATATGCTGAATTCTTCTATTTCTGTAAGTTCTTTTAATATTGAAGTAAAATCTATATGGTCAATAGGCCAGTACTCGGGATGTTCGTCTTGTAACATAGTTAATGGCGGTATCCATCTCTGTAACTGAGTGATTATTAAATGTTTAACGTAAGGGCGACATAATTTTGTAATCGTTCCAAAGTTTTCTTCGTCCTGATACTGAGGTTCAGCTTCTTCTAAAATTTTTCTAATGTACCTTTCAATATATAACTGTTTCCAAGTCCAACCTTCGTGTTTTCTTTGTAACAATAAACCAAACTCATCTTGAAATCGACGTTTCCAATAAAGTTTTATCTAAAACACAATTAGCATGTAAATTTTGATTACAACTCACTTACGTTTATTAAAGGTATAACAAGTTCTAATGGTAATTTAGTTGATAAAATTTCTATAAGGTAATCCTTGTCGGCACCGGAAACTTTGTGAATTACAGGGTGTTTTTCAAAATTTTTTGATATAGCTTTAACGCAACACATAGCTAAACTTGGAACATGGTCGTCACCCCATTTCAGATCTTCGGAATGTACTTTTCGGTTTTGTTCGAGTTTTAAATTGAGCGACGTTACTGACGCTTCGTACTCATCTTTGGTGTTTTCGTTAATAATATGGGGGAATCTCATGTTCCAAAAATTAAAAAAAATAGTAATTTGACAAGCGTTATATCAACATTTTACAGTATAATTTTAAATAATGATAAGTGTCATTATGATAGAATGCTACTATGATTTTTATTAGTGTTAGTTTGTGTACTTAGATGTTTTTCTGATTAATTAATTGACAAAATTATGTTGAATTTTTATAACGTTTCTTCGTATAATAGTTGTGTTTATCATGTTTATTTTTTTTCCAATTTTATAAAACAAACTGCATTTTAAATCTATATAACTCATCTAGTTTTCTAATTTGTAACAAAATATCTTAATCAAAAAGACGTCTTTTTTTAATTTTTTTCTATTATACTAATACTTCGTTAATTTATGTTTGTTTAACAATTTTTTTATGGTTTTACGTTGTTTTTCGTCAATTTAACGTTGTTTGTGTTAATAAAATTCAGATTGCATTATGATTGTCGATCAATCTGATCATTTATTCTGGGTACTATTAAGTTTTTTGTAGTCAATGCAAATTTGATTTTTGCCGTTCTTTTTCTTAACTAGAAGAACTGGTGAACAGTAGTCTGAATCAGATAGCTAAATAACCCATCTTCTGAGATTAGAATTGGATATTTAAAGTTATATTTATACTGTTTCGTTTGCTATTAACTGCAAAAAGGCTGTGAATACATTTCATAACTCTGGGTTAACGCTAATCTACGTACCGAAGTTTAGACTTGGTGCTTTGAGTGAGTTTTTTTTTGCATCGTCACCTTCGCAAAGCTTAAACAACAATATTGCGCTGACAAGCATGTTATCCGAGGAAAGGTCGAAAAATGGTGATTCACGTCCACTGACTCATTTTCTGCTGGCTTAGATACGTTTGAAAGCATTCGGATAAATGTAAAATTGAAATGCGGTTACCTAAAAAGCAAGGTGAATTAACAGCTCTGGTGGCAAAATATAAAAAGAAAATTTTACCTGAAGAATCAAATAGGCGAAAATGTTTCAAATGTCACAAAGTAGGCCATTATGCAAAAAATTGCAGAAACAAAAGCAAAAAAAAGTAGTTCAAATTAGGCGGGAGGCTCAAAACAAACCTCGAAACCTACTGGTAAAGCATCAATTGTCTACAAGAAGAATGATTTTTCTTTTTTGTTTTTGTAGATCAAAATCTCAGCTTCTTATTTTTTCCTCAAAAATGTCTGTTACCCATGCTTTCTTATTGGATGTGTTTTTGATTTACCAATGACAAGTAATTTTCTCTTTTCTGTGCCACTCATATTGGCACACACAAAAACTGTAATGCTTTCTTTACTTTTCTTACCGCCATGGCAGTTTTCTTTTTGAAATTTGAGAGTTTGGTTTGGAATAAGTTTATAAAACAGTTCTGTCTCATATACGTTAAAAATATTCACAAGTGTTTGATGGCAGAGCCATCTCATAGTATAAATTTACTATGTGATTAAAATTAACTGTAGATAGCTATAAACGATGGTAAATACGTTGAGTTAGTTTAACACCCGCGAATTTCAAAATATGCTTTGAATTATTCGTCGAGATAAAACCACAACGTAAAAGGACCTCCTTTACGTTGTGGTTTTATCTCGACGAATAATTCAAAGCATATTTTGAAATTCGCGGGTGTTAAACTAACTCAACGTATTTACCATCGTTTATAGCTATCTACAGTTAAAAATATTGTTATATTAATAATCTCTTCGTATTAAAGGTCAAACATGAACAAGCCAATCTCTTGTTGTCTGTTCAGAAACACTTCTAGCTTCTCCATGCACTTTACTTGAAGAAATGTGATATTTCTTTTTGAGCACACGGACACTTTATTGATAGGAGACAACAATTTGGAAAATTCTTCTGCTTTTCTGATAATATTGGTCTATTAATCGGTACGTTTTGACTTCGCTTTTGCTTAAACCCGTCAAGCAAGACTTGATCAACTTCACTTTTTAATTGGTCTCCGAATACGTTTTACTTTAGAAATGTTTTAATTTAAAGTTAATTTTAGTTTATCCCTGTTCTTTCAAATGGTGAAAATCGTTGAGCTGGATAAACTGTACTTTCGACAAACGTCGGCATTAGAAGTGCCACTGGAAATGAGATTCACTATTTTTACTTTTTTTTTCTAACGTAAGAGGATTTCTACCATGAGGTTTAGACATTGTTACAGTGAACAATAATAAGCAATAACAATTACTAAATCGGGGGTTAAAAGCTGGAAATGGGGGTCTCGGGGGGGTGTGTGATGTCGAATAAACACACTCTACAAAATCCTGAGAAATGCCTTCTGAACATGAACAGCTCTTCCAGCAAGTCCGACTTCCACGTCCACGAAGGCATGAGCCGCGTAACCCCTGGGCAATGCATGGCATGCAATGGATGAAATGGATGTATGTCATGTAGCAGACGGAAGAGGGCGAAAGGCGAGTCTCCGGCGCCTTAAAACCGGATTTTTTTTGGCTAAGGGAGACAACCCCAACAGAAAAACCTGGTCCTGACAGTAATAAGGTTTAGCAGATGGCTAGTAACCAGCTCTCGTAAAAATTTTCAATTTACTTGCAGTACCCAAAGTAGCCTCGGAAACCGGACGGATTTACAGATGACGACGAACGCAAAGAACAAGGATAAACGATGGATTGATAAAACCATAAAAGTTGCAACCTGGAATGTAAGGGGATTGGCACAGAAGGAAATGGAATTAGCTAAAGAACTAGCAAATATGAAAATTGACTTTGCAGCTATACCCGAAACAAAGAAAAAGAAAAAAGGGTCAAAATATGTAGATGAATATGTGATGTTTTACAGTGGAGTACGGCAAGAACAAAGAGCAAGTAAAGGCATAGCACTATACATACACAAAAAATGGGAAGAGAATATAAAAAATTACGAATATATTAACGAACGCATTATCACAGCAAGAATAAAGTCTGCAAGAGGAAATGTAACATTGATTGCCATATACGCACCAGAAGAAGGGAAAGCTGACGAATCCAAAACCTTTTACAAAAAACTACAGTCTTTAATGGATAAATACAACAAAACTGACCAAGTAATATTGATGGGGGATTTTAACGCCCGGATAGGAAATCAATCTATCCCACATGTAATTGGATGTTACGGTGAAAATACATGTAACGAAAACGGAAAATTACTTGAGACTTTGCCGCCTTTAATGAACTAAAAATAACAAATAGTTTCTTCAGAAAGAAAGATATACATAAATACACTTGGACGGCAAGAGGACAAAGGTCGATTATAGACTACATAATTACAAATAACAAACTAGCTGGACAAGTAAAGGACACAAGGGTACATAGAGGACCAGACATAGGATCAGATCATTTTCTAGTAATATCAACAATAGAAACGTACAAAAAGTGGAAAAAAATAAGAAAACCAGCAAGGCTAGATGAAGAAGTTTTCAAAGTATATCTACTTGAAGAAGAAAGTATAAGACAACTATATCAGAATAGACTAAACAAAATATTAGAATGCACAGATACAAAAGAAGATATAAATGCGGAATGGCAAAGTATAAAACAAGCAGTGGAAAAAACGGCATGCGAAGTCTTGGGTAAAAAGAGAAAAATCAGAAAAAGGAAAGGATTAAGAATATGGTCACATGAAATAGAAGAAGCAGTGAAAGAAAAACAAAAAACATACATACATTATCTTAACAACCCCACTGAAGCTAATCATGAAATTTACAAACAAAACAGAAATGTTGTGAAGGAAATTACTAGAAAAACCAATGAAGAGTCTTGGGATAGATTTATAAGTAACATCGAACATGACATACATGGAAGACAAAACTTGGCCTATAAAGTAATGAAATCTTTGAACAACCAGGAAAATGATAGAATACAAATAAACAACATAGACGAAGAAAACTGGATAAATCATTACGAACAGCTGTGGTACAATGAAAACGCAGATGAAACAACAATACAAAAAGAAGACGTAAGCGTTTTGGATGATATAGATTTAACAGAACTGACAGGAGCTTTCAAAGCTACAAAAAACAGAAAAGCGACTGGTATGGATGGTATCAATACTGAACTCTGGAAATACGGTGGACTTATAGTACACCTTAGACTTTTACATTTATTTAATAAATGCTGGAAAAACTGCACCGTCCCTGATGAATGGAAAAAAGCAAAAGTAATCCCGTTGTTCAAGAAAGGTGATAAAAATAACCCTCAAAACTACCGAGGAATTAGCCTAGTCAACACCGCATATAAAATTTATGCCAGGATACTAAATAATAGACTGAAAATCATAACAGAAGAACTTATAGAAGAAGAACAAATAGGTTTCAGAAAAGGAAGATCGACAATAGATGGAATATTCACAATACAACAAATCATAGAAAAACACAGAGAATACAACAGAGAAACACATATGAGCTTTATAGACTTTGAGAAGGCTTTTGACAATGTAAACAGAAGCAAATTATGGAGTATTATGAAAGAACGGGGATACCCAAAACACTTAACGAGAGCAATACAAAGTTTATACATTGACACCAAAATTGCAATAGATACGGGCGGAAAGTTAACTAGAGAAATATTAATAAACAAGGGAGTTAGACAAGGCTGCTGTATTTCACCAACATTATTTAACATATATACAGATGCCATAGTGAAAGAGTGGAAAACGAAATGCCCTAAAGGTATATATTTAGACCAATATACCACTTTAAACTCTATTTTATATGCCGATGACTTAGTACTCTTAGAGGAAACAGAAGACGACCTACAGAGAGAAATATATACTCTACAAACGATCTGTCAAAAATACGACATGACAATATCAGCAAGCAAAACGAAAACCATGGCTTTCTCAGGCAAATGCCCAGTTAGGACAAAGATAGTCGTAAATGATACAGTATTGGAACAGGTAAAACACTTTAAATATTTAGGCTGCGATATATCGTATGACCAAAGTAAAGACATAGAAGAAAAACTGAATAAATTCACACATATTTGCGGAACTATTAGCAGAACATTAAAGAATAAAACAAGAAAAGACACACAAATAAAATTTTACAAGACGATAGCTGTACCAACCCTCTTATACGGTAGTGAAACATGGATAACAACGAAAAAAGAAGAAAGTAGAATACAAGCGCAAGAAATGAAATTTCTAAGAAGAGTGAAAGGTTGCACAAAACTTGACAGACTAAGAAATAGAGATATAAGAACGGAATTAAACATCTTGAATATAAACGAGAAAATTAAGGAAAATAGAAGTAAGTGGAAAGAACACGTAGAGCGGATGCACGAGAAGAGGATACCAGCCAAAGTCAGATTTTATCAATGCCATGGAAGAAGAGATATCGGAAGACCGAGAAAAAGATGGGTACCGTAACAGGCAAAGTGCCTAAAACCTGAAGTGAAGAAGAAGAAGAATTACTAAATCTAAAATTGTATCGGTACATCAAATGGGTTGGAAACGCATCTCTGCGACTTGCGACAAGTTTGTTATACTCGTTATAATAGAAGCTATATAAATCATAAAGTCCTCGTTGTAACCGCAGCAGTCAAAAATTTGAGGTACATATTTAAGTGTGTTCGTAATAAGTAAAGTAATCCAGCAGCTGAACAAAAAAAATGCTTGTTATAACAGATCTGTACGTTCTAAACGAGCTCCTTATATTCAAACTCAAAATACGTTAAAGTTAATGAATGATTATTCGTTACTTAAGAAAATGTTTGTTATAACCGAACGCTGGCTATAAGCTGTACTCGTTATAAGCGGACCTGACTGATTCAGGAGACTTGGAAATGTAGAATTATTCAAAAAAAAATTTGAAAAAAATTGCGATCCTTTCCTTATAAGAAAGTAAAAAAAAACAAACTAAAGGCTTACTATCTGCTTACATAGTCAAAACGAATAGATGTTTTCTATTTGGTTGGCCAATAGCACCTCTCACTAATTCTTTTTTTTATCGACGTTTTGACATTTTATTTGCTGCCGACGTGATGGATTAATAGACTTGTTTGGCAATGTTCTTCAATGTTAACCGCAGTACATATCTATAAATTACCGTTTTACATATTATGTCACTTCTATTGTTTTTATATTTCTTCTAATGTACGGCCCCAAATTTCACTCTTAATCTCAAGTATCGCTATAAACGATTTATATAATTAAACCTGTATTAACTTTATTTAAATTATTTAAGTTTTATATAAATAAAACTATTCAGTTTGTTAAATATTTTCTTCAGTAACGATATTCCAATTAGAAATAAATTATGCTTGGAGTTTAAATAACGTTATCTATTATTGACGAGTTGCTTAAAGCATTGTACGACGTTAATGTGTGAACAGGTGTTTCGTATAGAAAAGCAGTTATGTGTAATAGCTCTTAATATAATTATGCATAGTAAATCTAATTTAAAGTTGTCGCTGTAATTATGGCGTTCACTCACAAAGTCTGCTAAAAATATAATATTCTTGCTGATAGCAATGTGTTTGAGAAAGGGTGTCTTAATAATCTGTTGCAATGATGCTGTGCCCGCATACATCTTTACTTGTGATTGTGCAAATTACTAACAATTGTTAATTAGGAGTCTTTACCTTCTATCTTTTTCATTTTAAGGTATTGGATACATGTATTAGAACAACTGCAGTATGCTAATGTAATGGTTTTATGCTGGCATCTAAAACTCTTAAACAAAATTTATTTCGTACTTACAGTAAATTTTCTAAAGAAGAGTCGTGATGGATTCCATTTATGCAAGAACTCTCTTTAAAAAGGTTTTAAGTCAGCAACGTGTAGGCTCAAAGCTGTGCAGTTCTACGATACGCTCACGCTTGGAACTTTCCACTAGTATTCCAATCTTGTTACAAAATATACTATTCTGTACTACTTACTAATTATATTCAAAAACAAAAAAACATAATATAATTAAAGTGTACACTCGCCTTCAACGAAAATGACCGCTAAAGATCGCACCTATTTACATTCTAATAGTATAGTGTATCTCATTAGAGGTTTGAAGCAAATAAAACATTGTAATTTTATTACCTACATAGTTCAATAAAATAATAAAAATTTAAGCTTAGTGATCTGTTAATAATAATAAGTACGGCACGTCAGATTGGCATTTATTTTAAATTTCAAATGTATCTAATACTTAAAATGTATTTTTAGAGAATTGATATCTTACACAAGCTAATCATTCTAAAATTTTTATTTCTTATATCAAATATTATTATAAAGTATTGCCTCCACTAATGCTACTATCACTAATGTTATATTAATTGCACATTCGGAATAACAATGCATAATTAATATCATCATTTTAATATGGGTGTGATTATTAACAAAATGTTTGGTTGTTCTAATGTATTTAATAGCATAATACCTCAATATGAATACTGTGAAAATACTTCAAATAGTCAATTAAATAAAAAACTATATCGTACTGTTCTTTTGTGCAAAACGACCTTCAGATTTTAAAATTAATATCATTTAAATTTTTCGTAAAATAACGTTTATTGTAGTAATATCGACTAATTTAAATTATTGTTTCAACCAAACCACATTTATTTAAATATAGTATATACATATATTATAAAAATACGTTTATATTATAAATAAAATACTCGAATTAATTATTTTGTATATAAAGCGTTATTTTCCAAACATTCTGTTAACCTGTTCGGCATCGAGTTAATTAATTTTTCGCAGAAGTTCGATCCTCGGAAACGTTCCCAAACTTCATTTGCAGTTTGCACTATGTTATTGAAATTTCTGGCCGGAATGTCAAGGCGATTATTGATCCAAGTTCTGCTCATAACTGCTCACATGTTCTCGATGGGGTTTAAATCGAGAGATTTTGCATGATATTCTAAAGGAATTACGTCGTTTCTGTCCTCAAACCACTCATTTAAGCTTCTGCTTTTATGAATTGGCGAATTGTCTTGGACAATAATAATTTCTTGCAATTCTTCTTCTGGATAAAGTGTTCGCACACTTGGCATCAAAATTTCGTCTAGCACTCTAACGTAACTTTCAGACGTAAATCGTGGTGGAGAAATTAGAACCAATTCACCCGGCCCAGCTTTTGAAATCCACCCCCAAAATCCACCAGAAATTCTTCCACTTCGATTTTTACGAACATGTTCGGTACTAAATCTTGTATTTCATGGTCGTTAAAGTGTCATAGACATGAAAATACCTTTTCGTCCGTAAAAATCACCGTACTCCAGTTTCTGTACAAATTATTTTGACCGAATCTAATTTTTGCTTAAGCATGCCTTTCTGTTAATTCAAGTTTTGCCGTAGGCTTACTTGCAAATAATCCCGCGTCGTTTAATCTGCGTCGTATCGTTAAAGCGCTGTAGTTTAAATGAACTTCTTCTCGAATTCGCGGAGCAATTGTAAAAGGAGAATTTTGAACACACCTAAGAATATTTGCATCTTCCTCTATGGTAGTTGCTCTATTTACTCCTTTTGGTTTCGTTATAAGAGAGACTTCTCCTTCTTCATCAAACCTTCGAAGCCACCGACGAACTTGACGCACCTGTATATGTATTTAATTAAGTAATTTAGTTTAACCAAATGATTCAATTATTTTAGTAAATTACGTTTTCTTAAAATAAATAAGTTATTTTTTTTAACAAAAATATCTTTAATAAAGTTCAAAGTGTTTCTTTTCCACTTAAAATATATTTTTTTAATTTATTCTGAACCCTGATTGCTGATTGTTTATTACCTACAGAATTTTTAAGAAAAAAACTCAAACACGAAAAATTTTTGAAAAGATTGATGTCGATTTTGCATTGTAATAATACATTAACGTGTGCATAATTTTAATTAATATTATATTCTAACTTTAGTTAATGGGATAAAATGAAACTAAGAAAATTTTTCGTTTAAGATTACGTAAAATATTTTTTAAGGATGTTTAAGATTAGTAATTAAACAATGATTCAGTCTATGTTAGAGGCTTATTATAAGCAAATACTAAAAATTTTACCGATATTCCATTTTGTAAAGCAATTTCACGTTGAGAAATTTCATCAGCAGCCATTCAAGTAATTGTAGTCCTTGGTTCTACACTGGAATCTCTCTGCTCAAAACCTCTACTCATGTTTGATTATTTTTAACAATTAATTACTTATACTAATCTTAACTATTTGTATTTTATAATAACAATTAAAATTATTTGCTGATCAATGTCTACTTGAAATAAACCAGTATACTGAATTACGCTCTACTAAATACTAAATTATTGATTATTGTCAGAACTCGGTATTTGAATTCCAAATATTAATTAAAGAACAATTAATGATCTTTGTTGCAAACTTGTTATTGGTAGAGGTGCTTTCACACGTGCTTGAAATTACTGCACTATTTTTAACTAAATACTCCGGAATTTACGTTTCCTTTGTCATTACAGGAATTAATTATCCTTTAGAAAATTTTTTAGAACTTAGACAATGAGTAAGGTCAAAGTTAGATTTTCAAAAGATTTTAGTTTCCAGTTGTTGATAGATAACCTCAATATTTGATGATATCGCAAAATAAATTGATTGTCTTTGAGTTTCCAAGTTTAATGATTTTCATTGCATTAGAATCAGGACACAAATGCAAACATTTTATTTTGTTTGGTTTTGCGTTTTTGAGCCCGATTGTATAATAGTTACTTGTATTTCGAAATTCAGCATTTCCTAGTACATTATAACTAACACTTACCTACATATATGGGTCTCTCTTATTTTATTTTCACTGACAAAGAAAATAAATTAGTTCGTTACTTTACGTACACGTTCTGTTCGCCAATTCATAATAAGAGTAGAGTAATAAGATAGTAGTTTGAGAACAGAAACGGCGTAATTTCCTTAGATTTTAGAATGACCAACAAAATCTTTTGACTTAAACCCCAATGAGAATATGTGGGTAGTTATGAGCAGGACATAGACAAACAATCGCCTTGACATTCCGGCAAGCAGTTTAAACAGGGGCGTAGCTATCCTGGAGCAGTTGGAGCAAACTGCTCCGAGCGCACGAATTTTGAAGACGCACGAGCCAGGGAGCGCAAATTTTAAAACAGATTATTATAGTGTTATTTTACTAAATAGTTTTATCAGGCAGTAAAAGAGGTTTAATCAATATATGAACAGAATTTGACAATACTTAATGAATGTTGGTGTGCACTGTGCGACTGCTTAAAATCTGAAATTTATTGTAATTGTACTTCCAGTATTAGTTTTTCGAGGGCGCTTTATGACGTAATCGTAATTTGTAGCCACTTTAAATTTAAAAATGCACTATGGTTTGAAAAATATATAAATGCGGCGATGAGCGGTTTAAAAAAACATCTATGCAAAGTTGCAATTTGTTGTCCTTGGTTCTCACAAAAAAAAAGTGTTTTTGAACTTTTACCTTTGTAATAAACCCTTAATTCTTGTTAATTCTTGCAAAAACAGGATTTAAAATACCAGGTGGCATGGGTTTTACATAAACTTGTTATTCACTTTCAATAGAAAAAAAAAGGTTTGTCTAACGGTGGTCTTTTCGTGTTCAGGTTTTTGAAGCGTTACGTTCTCGCTATTTTGTTGTTATTAAAATATTAGCCTACTTGAAATTAAACTGAAGAAGCCAAGACGAACAACGCAAAAAGTTTGATAACTTATTATAACAATTTTCAACCATTATCTTGGTAGTTATACAAAATAAAGTAATGGAACATATTAATATTGTCTCCAAAATGTTACCCAAGAAGATGTAGAGCAATCAATTGAGATGCTGTTTTTACTTCTAACCCAATTCCAAAATATATATATATTAAATAATTGGGATATTTTTAAAAACGAGGCAGTTGAATTATCAACTAAATGGAGCATTGAACCTTGTTTTGTCAAAAAGAGATTGCGTCTAGTAAAAAAAATCTTTGACAAACTGGATGAGCCCATTCAAAATAGTAAAGAATGTTTTAAAGTGAAAGTTTTTTAATAAAGTAATTGACACAGTATTTGCTCAATTAAATATTAAATTTAAATCCGTGCGTAAAGTAAGTAGCCTTTTTAAATGTTTATCGCTAGTATATGTTGTCGCATCATCTGATGAAACTATTTTGGTTGATTCCAAATTGTTGAAATTGACTTATTCTTCACATATCTCTTTTAGTTTTAAGCCGCAATTAATAAGATTTAAAATGTGTTTTTTTATTCAATTAAGACAAATTACTTCTATGTCCCCAGTCTCTCCCAAAAGATATTTACGAAGCAGTATGTCTTAATCCCGTCTTAGAGCTCTTTGGCCATAATATCAATTGAAAAACCAATTGCTGGTCAACTTGATCTGGCTAAATTAATTAACCCATTAACAGTTTTAAGATTTGTAAATGTCTTAATGTAGTTTATAACATAATCATGTATAATTAATTCAACATTACTGTATGAATACGTCATATATTCAAAAATTTTAAATCAATTGTCATTAAGATAATGTTTAAAATTGAAATTAAAAAATAAAAACTAGAAAATTTAGAATTTTATTGGACCATTTGTGAGAAAAAAAGGAGGAGCACAGATCTTATTTGCTCCAGGGCGCTGTATATGTAGTTACGCCTCTGAATTTAAATAATGTAGCACAAGTTGCAAATGAACTTTGAGAACGTTTCCGAGGATCCGACTACTGCAAAAAATAATATTAATTGTAACGTTTTATGCATTAAATAAACATATTTCTATAGTAAAACTACTAACTAATAAGAGAAGCGATTAGGTATTAATCTACTTAAAACTTGTTTAAATTTAGTTTAGTTTAAAACGATGATTTAAATTAGTTGGCATTACTACAAAAAACGATTTTTTCAGTTTATATAACGATAAGGTAAATCGTTCTTTCACAAAAAATGTAAATAGTATTCATTTTAGAATCTGAAGGTCGTTTTGTGCTAGAGAACAGAACGATATGATTTTTTATTTAATTCATCATTTGACGTATTTTTAATCAGTCCACTATTAAAATGATTTAATTAATTATGCATAGTAATTGCAAATCTGTTATGAATACACTAGTAATGATAGTAGTATTAGTAAAAACAATATTCTATATAAATATCTGATATAAACAAAAATTCTAGAATTAATACATTTAAAGTTTTATAATAAATACCAATCTGGAATTTCTATTATTTCTTTAGCTAGACAGGTAATAAAATTACAATGGTTTATTTGCTTTAAGCTTCTAATGAGAAACACCCCATACCATTAGAAATGTTAATAGGTCCGATCTTAAGCGGTCATTTTGGTTGAAAGCGATTGTACATTAGTCTAATTATGTTTTAAAGTTATTCCATTATATGACCTTCTAAAGGTTTTGTTAAAAAAATCTCAATTATATTTTCTAAGGCAGTATTTAATATTTTTTGTTTCTACGTTTATTTATGAAATATTTTGTTGCTATAAATTTTGATCTGTTTTTGGTTATTTTTTGACTATTTAATAAATTGAGGCAAGTTTGATCTTCTTTTGATGATTACTACACCTTTTTATGGAAAAAGGTTTAATTTACCTATACTTTTTAACAAAAGTCAGTTTAAAGTATTTTACTTTTTAATTAAAATTTTATTCATGCTAGTAATCGTAAACTTTTTTTTTTGTTATTTAATTGAGTAATTTAAAATTTCGTTCGCTTTGTTGTCATTACATTAATTTATAGTTTTTTCATATAAAAATTTAATGTTATTTTAATGAAGCGTTTGAATTCCGCTATTTATATTTCATAAATTTTTTTTATATTTAAAATTTATTTTTACAGATTATTACAAATCTGTAAAAAATATTGTACATATGTACATATAAATATCCGCAAATAACTTGATTACGTTTATGAGATTAACACACGGAACGTGCACTATAAGCGTGGTGTTATATATTTAGTATTTTTTGTAAATAAAAGTATCGTATTTGTTTAAATTAATTTAGGCGTATTAAATTAACTGTAGTATTAAAATTTATAGTACTATTAATTTTATCAGACTGAAAATTGGTAGTAGTTAAAATAAATTGCGCTGAAATACAATTACGCTAAAGAAAATCCGATTATCTGCAAGGTTTTCTATAAGTATGTCAAATTATTAAACTTACGAAAATTAATTAAACGAGTTGGTGTAATTAGAAAAATACTTTTATAACAATTTGTAAATCACAATTTTCAACTGATTTAGAAAAAAATGTTAGATATTTGTAAATTTAATTAACTAATTCATTAACAATGCTTTCTATTTTATTTTGCTGCGTGGAATGTTGTTATTAATTAACTACTGCTGTAAATTTTTTAATTTTTAGATAGGAAACAAATTTGCTTTTAATTTAATGCTTTATACTGTAGAAGCTTTTATTCGTGTTGGAATAATAAAAAGTTATGTATATTATTTTGGTTAAGTGTACGTAAATTTAATTAAGACTGATATATGTGTTTAGAAAACGAATGTTATACTGCTACTCTTTCTTTTTGATTATATAATATTTATATTAGTTTTTCTTTGATATGTTACTGTCACTTGACGTTTCTTATATTTTGTACAAATCTGATAATTGTTTTAATTTGTCACCGGTATCACTAACTGCGTGAAAGTTTGTAATTTAATTTTTGAAAGTGAATTCAGTTCAGTTAAAGGAAACGTATGACAATCTAAACTTGCTGATGGGAAAAATTAAATATGAAAACCACGTCACTAATGTTTTGTTATCTGTACGGCGTACAGAATTATTAAAATCTTACTACTTGTTACTAAATCAAATTTAAAATTTAAGATATTAATTTCAAATTAAAAATCAAGTCAGTGGTTGTGACAGTTGTCATTAGTTTAATAGAATTTCTGACAACGAGCCGTCTTGTCGCAACGATACGACAATAAGACACACACTTTAGTTAAAGGGAGCTGCCTGGTGGTAACAAAAGACTACTTTTGACATTACTTTAATTTTTTTTTTGAATTCCTCAGTCAACTAAAGTGTTAATTTTTATGAATGTATCACAATACTATAACTATCGAAACGAGGGTAATAACCCACACCTGCTTCCACTACTGTCGCCCTTACGTTTTCGGTGGTGAATAGTATTCAACAAACGTTTAGAACCAAAGTAAGATGTTGTAATTGTTTTGTCAAGGTTGCTGCGTTTAGTGTTAACAAACTAGCGTCCTTCATTACGAACAATTCAAATATTTCTTTAGCTACTCAAATTAGTCGAATTAAACTTCGCATCACTCTACTCAGACAGCACGGTGTTTGTTTATGCTGTTACGATCAGGAAAAGTTACTAGTGATTTGACAAATATGGCAGAAAATCAACCACAACAGTTAATTATGACAGTTGAGATGATTCAGAATTTAATCCAAGGGATACGAGTAAATAATCAACAGAACATTCAAACTGTGTGTCTCTGTATGTAAAGCAAGGTTTAATGGTGATTCAAAGTCCGATATTGAAGCATTCATTGATTCAATAACGGTATAGTAGGAATGTCTTAATAAAATGAACGTGCACTAAAAGGACTTTCAATGCTTTTAACAGATGATGCAGCTACATGGTGGCAAGGAATTAAAAGTTCAATTCAATGCTTTGATCAAACTATCACATCACTTCGACATGCTTATGGTTATCTAAAGCTTTTGCACACCAAATTTTTTGGGATTTATTTGCACAAACAAGATAATGAAAAAACTGATGTCTTTATTTCTAAAACGCGTTCATTGTTGTCACGTCCTACAGGTAAATCTGTTACTTCAGAACATGTACAACTTGACATGTTGTATGGACTTTTAAATGTGGGTATTAGAGAAAAAAGTACTTGCGATAAAATAAACTAATTCAAAGAATTGATCGAATCTACACGTGTCATTGAACAAAATTTCTCTGAAATTCCAAGTAGATCGACTAACTCTACTTAAAATAATATGCTTTACAATAGCCATCAGAATCATATTTGTAAACCTAAACAATCTGTTTATTGTGAAAAATATGGAAACGTTAAAAATGAATGTAAAAAGTTATGCGTATGCATAATACGTTCCGAGTCTTCAAATGTTACTGAGAATCAGAAACATGTAGTGAATAATACTAATTCTAGCTCATGTTCTGTGGGTCCAAGTGGCAACTGTAAAATTTTGTGTTATGGATGCAAAACACCTGGTTATATCCGCAGCAATTGCCTTAATTGTTCAAACGGTAAAACCGAAGTTGTTCCTGTGAGTACAGTTAGATCTGATTCATCTACTGAATTTTTATGTAACATGTTTAATGAAGTATCAAACTGTAGGAATTTGTATACTCAAAATGCACGACCACTGACTCGTGTTCATATTGAAGGCTATAGTGGATGCAGCTACCACAATTCCGGTGCTCAATCTAGCATAGCAGATGCTACACTCAGAAAAATACTTCTGGAGGATGGTGTCCCATATTTTTCCAAAATCATGGAAATGACAATTGCAGATGGCAAAACGTCAAAGGTTAATGTACTTGAGTTTCAAGTTAAAATTCTCTTAAGAGGGAGATCGCATAATAGTTTATTAATTGCTGTACCAGAACACTCTCAAAGTAAAACACTTTTACGTGTTGGTTACTTAAAAGTAGCAAACATTGTTATTGATATACCTTATAAATCATGGTTCTATGGAGATTCTCCTCAAAGGCTTTACCCATTGGATTTTGAACCCAATTTCGTAAATCTGTTGTCCCCACCAGGGTCACCAGCTCGCCGCAGGGGCCTTCGGTGCGACAACCAACCACGGCGCAATACGCCGATGGAGGTGGTCCCGCAAGAACTACGCAAGAGAGTATAAAACCGGCGCTTCCAGCGATCAAGATTGAGAGGTGCTTGACTGGTTGGCGCGGAAAGACTCCTTCGCTTAATGATCCTCTGAGTCTGGAGGATCACCAACCAACTTGCGATACTCAAGAGCGCGGTTTAGGTACTCTTGTAACGGCGAATGTATATAGTTAATTTTGTAAATATTATTGTTAGTTGACGACGTTATTGTAATATATAGTTAATAAACTTGCATTCTGCTAGACTTGGTTGTTGTTTTTCTTAAATCGCGATAAAACGGTATTACGCGTACCACATACCGAGTCC
This sequence comes from Aquatica leii, assembly GCA_035610365.1. Taxonomy (NCBI): domain Eukaryota; kingdom Metazoa; phylum Arthropoda; class Insecta; order Coleoptera; family Lampyridae; genus Aquatica; species Aquatica leii. The sequence goes on along the minus strand of CM069433.1, from coordinate 171,827,064 downwards.
GGAAGATACCGACGGTCGCGACGCCTTCCCCCGACTCCACGGTAACAAATCAATGTTCGTGTAATCTGAACTCAGTTTAGTTAAAAGACATTAAATTGCCCTCTGATGAAGGTATTTCTTTTACTTTGGTAGTAAAATCCGAATTTAATAATGTTCTCGAGAAAAATCTTGATTTATTTCTATCCAACAAAGAAGCCACTCCGTATGCAGAACATACCATTACTCTCATAGACAATATTCTTATAGCAGTGCCACCTTATCGTTTCTTCAAAGAAAAGAGAGATTATCTTACGTATAGAAACCGAACATCTTCTATCGGAAAATATTATAAACAAATGTGAATCTCCTACGCATCCTAGGCTAGTAGTAGATTATTGAAAACTAAATGCTATCACTTATTCAGATAAATATCCATTGCTTCATATCAAGGATTTACTTCATTCGGCTAAAAAAGCCACTTATATGAACTCTTGATCTTAAATCAGGTTGCCGTTTGGATTGCAAAATGCACCTTACACATTTCAACGCCTTATTGATAGATTTCGCTCCGGTTTACAAGATGTAAACATCGTGGCTTACTTAGATGACATGATCGTGGAACATGTTAGGGACATACAACTTGTGTTCAATTGCCTGAAAATGTTTAAGCTTCACCTAAACAAATCCAAGTGCCCTTGTGTTAATTACCTTGGTCACGTGATTACTCCCCAGGGTTTGAAGCCGAATTCAAGCAAAGTGTCTGCCATTCTGGATATGCCTAGTTCTTTCTTTCTTTTTTCCAAACTTGTTCATGGTTACGCACGTTTTATAGAAAATTTTGCAAACATAGCTAAGCCTCTCACAAACCTCACAAAGAAAAATGTAGTTTAGACTTGGGGTCCTAAACAAGAACAAACCGTCCAACGACTAAAAGAGTTGTTAACAACTAGTCCGATTCTTCGTCAGGCTGACGCAAAGCTTCCATATGCTCTTAGAACCGACGCTAGCGCATATGCTCTCGGTTCATGTTCACTCCAAGGGGAGGGTTCTGACAAAACATCCATAGAATATGCATCCAGATTGTTGGCACAATCGGAACCAAATTATTGTAGTACGGAACGCAAAGCATTAGCTGTCGTGTGGGCCGTTAACCGTTTTAGAGGTTACCTAGAAGGTTACACTACTGTTGTCCAGTCGGATCATCAACCGCTCACGTGACTCATGTCATTAAAATCACCAACAGGTAGTCTAGCACGATGGTCACTGCTTCTCTAGACTTATGAACTAAAAATAGACTATACTCCAGGTCCATTAAATGTAGTAGCTGACATGCTATGAAGACCCTGATTGGAAAACTTAAAAACTCACTCTTGTTTCAAACATAAAAGAAACCTAACTGCAATAAAATAGCTATAAGTCCATCGCTGTTTCACTTATTTGAATCAGTATAGTTTCGGTATTTTAAATTCAAACCTGTTGCAAAACAAATGTTGCATTCGGTTTACGTTTTAAAAGCTTCGTTCTTGAACTGATACTAAATGATCAATAAATATATGATTTTCTTGTTTCAATAATGAACTAAAACAATTATTTCAATAATACAATAATACATTTTCGAATGCACGTTTCAAATTTTATTGCACAATAAATATTTTTAAATACATCACAATGAGTTTTTTACATATTGCAACTTTCTTTTTGTGATCTTTTCACGGAAGCCTCAAAAACTGCATCAATTACTGTTGGGTAGCAGCTTTTAACCGCATCTGTAACATAGAAATAAATATTTCGTTTATATACATACATAATCATAGAGTTACACAAAATTAATTACACTTTTTTAATCAAAAACAACACAAACTTAATATAAATATCACTTTAGCAATCATAAGAATGTTATAAAAACACTGTGAATACCTTTAGCTGTACATAATCGTATAGAAAACTTGAAGAATTGAACTGTAATTATAAATCCTAAACTATCATCAGATTTACGCAATAATCTACCTTAACGCAATCATGTGTGTTAATTTACATTTTTCATACAAATTAAAACATGATACATAAAGAACAGAAATGATAATAATATTGATTACATTTATGGATTATAATAAAATGCTTCGACTTACCGTTTATTGTTCCATTTCGTAATTGTACACACAGCATCACTTATCAAACTGCAACCGAACAAGTGAAAAGATATCAATTTGCAGCGCAAGCGTTGACAACAGTAATCAAAAGTATAGCAACGACTAATGCTGACTAATCACAAAGTATTCGTTTTCAGTAAAACGATTCTACTGTTTTGAAAATAATTCAATCTTATTTAATCGATCTTCAAGCAATTCTAGTTATTCAAAAAATATTCGGTTTTAAGAAATCAGTTTTTAGACGGTTGCTGATTATGGGAAAAAATTGCAAGTACTGAAACGGTTTAAAACTGATTGTGAAAAATCGGAACTCTTTCAATTTATTCACTGTCAGTTACATGTAAATGATATAAAAATGGAACTAACACGAAACAACGTAATGAAACAATTGTTTTAATCTTGTGACTGTAACAGTTTCAATCCGTGTTTACTGGGGAAGTGCGCCGTGAACAAATGAATCATCCCGACCTAAGTAAAATCATCGACTGTTTCGAACGTCCTACTGATGATGTCGACTTTAAACGATGGACCGAACGTGGGTATATTATGATTAACGGTATTCTACATCGCTATGTTCTAGACTTAGATAAAGAGACTGCTTAGTAAGTAGTTCCAAAGTCTGCAAAAAAATTTGGTAGTTTAATTTTCTAGTAAAAAATTTTTCAAGTATAAAATTTGTCCCGCGACATACGCGGTTCTTTTCTTCGTAGTCGGCTGTCAAAACGATTTCATTTGCTGCTAACGTTTTGTAAATTACGGACCGTTCTTAGCGGTCTTTCTGGCCCAACAAAACACTTTAATTATTAAGCTGATTCACAATACTCCACGTGGATATGTGGGCGAATTTTACGTAGTGTTGAGTGAAAGCTTATTTTGGGGTATGTAATTTTATAACGTTTTTGTATTGAGGGTTTAAATTAATTCTTTAGCGGGTCCGATCCCTCCACCTGTAACTTTACCACACAGTGACGTTCGTAACACCTGGTGGTCGAAAAATTTCCATGACGTCACGTTAGTGTTAACGTTATTGTTTATACACCGTCAAGAGTTGGAAACCTCTAAGATTATCCCTCTGTTGGGAGACGCATTACTACGAAAACCGCTAAGTCAAAGGGAAACGCTGCGCATTTGCGTTCTTAAATGGTTAAATGCTAAAGGGGACCTTTTACTTCAATTTTTTTTTATTTGTACTTCGGTGGTCATGTCGTTTATGACCGTACGTGCATGTTAGGTTAACACAATTAATAATATTTTTGTGCTTCACAAACTCATAAGCAGTGCGTGTTGAGTCTCGAACACTTAAGTTGTTTGTTTGTCTACAATTTTAAAATTTGCAAATATACATTCAGACGTCATGTTTATGTAAAAGTTTAGACCGACAGAGTCAGCTTGTTGTACGATGTGTTGCTCACTAGTCGACGTAACTTATAATTCATTCGACCCACGTAAAAATATTGGCTTATATTTATGTACCTTTTTCATCTTCTGTGATAAATAAATATATATATATATATTTTGCGATATTACTTCTGTGGTGTTATTTATACTTTTCCAGCTACGGGTAGAGTTAGACGGTATCTCCCTAACTTAATCTTTCATCGTCTTGGCGCCTTTTTTTAGATTTACGTTATGATTTCGCATAACAAAGCCTCAACGATGTGAAGTTCTTTCTATGTACTTATTTAGACCTCTACCTAAGACAGAGGACAGATATAAATGGATCTACATAATACAAGACACAACCAGTTGCTGGGTAGAGCTCTTTGCATTAAAAGTTTCTTCTGCTGAACATTGTTCTAGAATTCTTATAGACGAAATAATCTTACGTTTTGGAATTTCTAGGCGCTTAATTAGTGATAACGGTATTCAGTTCGTCAGTTCCGTTACGCAACAGACAGCTCATTGTCAGTATTTGTCAAAATACTAAATTAAACAAATATAAAACTAAATTTGTGTAATTTAGTGTTGCCTGAATTAAAATTTATTTTTGTGCATTCATCCAGTCTCTTCTACTTTCTACCAGTCATTACACCTGTTACCATACTTAATACATGTTTCATGTAGCTAATTATTTGATTTCATAATAATTTTTTAGACATTCTACACGTGCGCAATCGTTTTATTCTTTTTGATGTAGATGCGATTAATGATTCTTTTTACCGTTTTTTTTATCTACTTGTGGTGTTTTGCTTAACTTAGTGGAAACGGGAACTTTACTTTTTTCTTTTCAATATTTACTTTTGTTATCAAAACTTGAGCAGACTGTTTACGTTTATATATTGTTAATGGAATATCTGGAACTGGCATGATTTCGTAAAGAAATGTAGAAGGAGTTGGTTTTTGAGTTGAGTTTGAGTTGAAATTTTTTGTTCTTCAAAATTTGGCAAGGATTGGAAATTTTGGTCTACAGTCTTAATAATAGTATTACTGTCATCCATAATTAAGTAGTTTTTTGGCTGATCAAAGAGGTCGACGGGCAGTTCATCTAATTCTAGGTATTTTTGTGTGGTTATTTCAATATCTTTTGATTTTGTGGCGACGTCTACATTTTCTTCTGAAACTTTATTAAACGCATTGTCTGAAATTTGAAAAAAAAATTTTGGAATAGCGTTTGTGTTGAATGGATAAACTCCACATGCCAAAAACCTCGATACGCTGTCTTCCAATTTGTCTATTATCATTCTTTATCATGTATTTCTGAATTGTTTCTTGGAAATAAGTTTTGAACGGTTTAAAAAGAATTGTCCATAGGTTGCAACTTTTGGGTTGTATGACTTGATAGGCAAAAAATAATTATATGATTTTGACTGGCAAATTCCAATAAATCTATTGAGTTGCATTGCGACGAATACCCATCTAGTAGGAATAAAACTTTTCCCTCTCCTTTTCTAAGTACAAAATAGTTTTTTAGCCATTTCATAAACAATTCTGTTGTAATAATCGAATTTTTTTATTCATATATCGGTCAGATACAGTAAACATACCATCAAGGCGTTTAAGAATTTTACGCGTGCCCTTTATTATTATAACCGGTAGTAAAAAGCCACTCAGCGTTATTACATGCTATCATTGACACATTTTCTTTTTTCCAACAGATGTAAGTACATGCACATCTTTACTACCTTTTGTTTTAATGACTCTTTTTGGTTTATTATTTATTTGTAATCCAATCTTGTCCATATTGAAGATTTTGTTTGGTTTATCTTTAAGATCGTGTTTATTCTGAAATCCTTTTAAAAGTTGTAGTATTTGTCAACCTCACTGCGACAGAAACCTTTAGCACGATGTAATAAAAAATAAAAACATACAATAAAATTAGGAAAATACATTTATCGAAAGTAAAAATACTTATTTTACCACGGCAGCAGTCGGAACACAGACCTCTGGGTGTGAGCCTGAATGAAATCAAAATACAATTTATTTGCAATTATAACATATTACACTAAAGAAAAAATGAACATTATTTGGATTAAAACAATATTTGGGCGCGAATCACCTTGAAATTGATGATAAATAAAAAGCATAAAATCTTATACCTAATTATTAATTGATATCAAATTCAAAAGTAATAAACGTTTAATTTGTTACGGAGTATGTATTTCAAAAAGTTTTTGATAACACAATTTAATTAACTTGAATTTAAAATGTAATAAGAAGTAGCATAACTTCCAGACGACTCACCATGTATGATACGACATTATCTGATATCTTCTACTTTTAGCACATTTTTTGTTGAAATGGTAAGATTCTTCCAAACGAATGTAGATTTGAAAGCACAACAGCAGGCATAAAACCAAAGGATATAAATCCAGTAAATAAAAAACTCCAATAACGGAAAATTTAGTACATAATAAAAAAAAGAAGACCTTAAATATAAATAATTAGAATGTTTTTAATCGACATGAAATCACTTACGTTGCTTTAGATACAACGGTCTTGTAATCAATTCCTTTGTCTAATTGTATTGCAAAACATTGTGAAATCACTAAAAATGTTGAATTCAATAAAAAAATTATATCTGAATAAAGGTAAACTTACCAGCAATTAGTTGGAAAGAATAAAAATTAATTTGCATGCGTTTTTACGTCATAATTAAAAAAAATGTCTTCCTTGCACCACTACGGCGTGTAAAGCCTAAAGATGGCTCAAACGGAAGTGCGAACAAAAATCGATTAGTTGGTCGATTCGAAATTCGACGCGACGTTGCCAAACTGAATAAATTTAAGTGCAATATTAGTTGCAGAAAATAAATGAATGCAAAATTGAATTTTAAATGTAATGAACTCTAACGGGACGTTACAACGAGCAGTAACAAAGCTGATGCTGAGAGTTGGATTCCTTTCAAAGAACGAACATAACCAGTGGTGTAATACCTAACTTAATGGCAAATTCATACGCAAGTTTGCGTACAGTGTACCGACTTGGTGCAAAGACAACTTTTTCCAACCTTGGTATAAGACTAAGAAGTCGCTTTATTATTGAAACCCACCGCTGAACCTTTGTCTAAACTTAATTTTAATTTATTGCCACATTTAAGTAGTCGTCTTATTCTTGTTCAGACCAAGTTGCCCTTGGTACAACATTTTCTTTTCTAATATATTTTCGGGACATTATGTTTAAAAAAATTAATGAAATATTAGCTAATTAGTCAAACGATACTATTTTTGTATCCTAATTACAACGACCATATATCCCACATATGAGCGGGGCATTTATTTTTTTATAAGGGATAGATGCTCCACCGAACTTTGTAAATTATTCGTTGAAACTTGACTATGTAAACACGTGCAAGTGATAGCTTATAATTATATCTGACTGAAGAAATAGAGATTTTTTAATAATACTTTCATTTAGAGGTGTCATAACTTACATTAGAATTCCGCAAAGTTTGTGCCACGGTACACTGCTGTACCGTGGTTATTAGTTGGGTGTGTCGCAAAAAAATGTCAAGTTTTGTCAGAAAGTTATGATGTTCATACACCTATACATAACTGAGAGTTATACAAGCAAGAAGCTTCGTTGTGGGAGGAGCGGGACTGCTTTACTCACGCGCAGCGCCTAGTCGTTGTTGTCACGCGTTTCTGTAAACAAAAACAAACCGCCGTTTACAAATAAATAGACGTGATATAATAGATAAATTCGTTAAACGTACCGTAAGTTTGTCAAATGAACCTAATGATTCCCAAGAAAAAAAAACCTAAGCTTGTTAATCGAAAATATGATGAGAGCTATGTAAGTTATTTCTTTATATATTACGGAGACAAATCATGCCTAATTCTAAAATGTCTTGTTTGTGCAGAAATTTTGGGTAATAATTCGATAGCGCCCAGTAAACTTTTACGACATTTAGCTACTAAACGCCTATTGGTGGCGCAAAAAGACAAAACGTTTTTTCAACGTTTGAAAGACCAGTTTAAGAAGCATGAAATTCTCATGAGTTTGTCTTTCAAAACATCAGACAAAGCGCAAAAAGAAGCCTCATTTTGTCGCTGAAACTTAATTTTACCTGTCTGTAAAAAAGTTGTCAAGATTATGATTAGCCAGGAAACCGCTTGGGAAATAGAAAAAATACCTGCATCAACAAATACGATCTCTCGTTGCATTAATGATATTTTTTGCGATATTGAATCAACGTTAATTAAAAAATTAAGTTTTAGTAAAGCTTTTGCACTACAAGTCGACGAGGCTACTGATATCAGTGGTCACGCGCGTCTCATCTCATATGTGAGGTATATTGACAAATATGAAATAAAAGAGAATTTCGTCTGCCACTACCCGGTTTTATCATTAGAGAAGAAATATTCCAAGTAACAAACCAGTGCTTCAGTTAGCATAATTTGGATTGGCACAACTGCATACGCATTTCCACAGACGGAACAGCAGCTATGATAAGAAAAATTAAGGAATTTGTAGTCAAGACTTTTGAAAAAAATCTGAACATTAAAAATTTACATTGTTTTTTACACAACGAAGCACTGATAACAAAATCTCTTCCTAATCAATTGTTGCCTGTCTTACAAGAAGTTGTCAAAATTGTCAATTACATAAAGTCGTGATCTCTGAACTCTCGTCTGTTTGATGCGGTGTGTCAGAAAATAGGAGCATCAGTCACTTCTGTTTTATACAGGAGTACGATGTCTTTCTCGGATTTACGATTTAAAAAATGAAACTCAGACGTTATTAGAGAGAGGCCCAGGGAGCTTATTTTGCTACTCTGTTTAAAAAAGAAGAATAGGTAGCAAAACTTGCATATCTAGTACACATATTCGCTCATTTAAATGCAAGGCAGGAATTCTAATATTTTAACGTCATCGGACAAGATTGAAAGTTTTCGAGCTAAGTTGGAGTTATGGATCAGCCACGCTACCAATGGTAGTAATGACATGTCCCCAAATGTCATGACTGCCGATTTAGAAGAAAAGGTGCAGATTTTGATAGTGATAGTTATTGGGAAAAAAAAATTTTTTAAGTGTGGTCTGCAACCTATCGACTAGGTACGAAATCCGTTCTCAGTTAGCATTACCTTTGAACACTTACTGATAAATGACCAGGAAGGATTTATGGAGCTAAAAGCAGATTGGGCATCAAAACTAAAATTTTCGGAAACAGAGCTAGCATATTTTTGTCTGCATATAAAAAATGAGTATCCACTGCTTTCAAAGCGTGCTATTGTAATATTCTCTTACCATTCGCCACGACCTACTTATGCAAATTGGGGTTTTCAACTCTCATTACGATTAAATTAAAAAAAAAGAGATCGCTTGAGGACGATCGACGAGGAGATAAGAGCAGTTTTATCAAAAATTGCTCCAAATTATGATCGCCTATGCTTAGTTAAGTAGGCATATCTCATTAAACATGTTTTGATATTATATTAATTTTTAATAAATATGTATTAAATAAACATAGTTCTTTTTCTTTGGTGTACCTCTACCATTTCTTGATTTGATATCGTGAACAAAAAATGCCCAATTACAAAATTGCATGTTACACAAATACCCAAGTATGCGTCTAAAGTAAAATAAACTTGGGGTATCTAACCGACACAACATTGTAAACAGCTACTCATCAACTTCTGCTTACATAAATGGAATTGTAGGCAGTAGATGGCGCTAAACGAATCATTTTTTAATATTTGACATGATTCAACAAACAAATTGGTATTATGTAGTTAAATCTCTTTAGTTAGTGAACGGATGGTGATGAATTGCACGTCTTTAATTGATTTTTAATTTAAACTGGATTTTTTCAACAGATTTAAAACATTTGTAAAAGGTTTGAGGTTATATTAGATTATCGGTTGTAAGTGAAACAACCATATATTTTACAGTTGTGATTAACATTACAGTAAGCGACATCTTATTTTTTATAAATACCTACACAACAGTGGATATTCATGGTATATTCAAAATACGTTCACAATATTCAACATTCGAAATATTTAATGCAAAGTTAATAAATATTTCCAATTGTATATTCCACAAATATTCAGAAATGTATATTTACAGAATGTGCTAATAATATTAAATATAAATATTATGTACGCATGTGCTTTGCAAAAACTTCTGTTATTTTTAACTTTTTGTATGTTAACATGTCTAAATTAAAAATGTTTAATTAATATTTTAGTTTAGCAAAGTTTTTGTTGTGAATATTTCTCTACATTTTTATTACTATTTACATAAATTTTAGTAGTTTTTTTTTACTTTTAGTAGTTGTTTGTTATAAAGCATCATCGAAAGAAGCAACCAAATCAGATATAGTGCATTATGTTAAAAATTACTTGATTCGAATTAAGTTTAGGAAGCTACAATAAAAAATGTATAGCATTAATGATTAACTATAATTTAAAATACGTGTCAATCAAAAGTATAATTAACGAGCATGAATACAGCATATCTTACAAATATATGTTCAATATTTATTAAATATTTTAAGCATATTTTATTTAAAAATTTAAATATTATATACATACACAATTAGTGAACGTCATGTGTACATATATTTACAGAATATCTATTTGTAATATTTATTGAATATGCGCTAGTCACAGAACATTCATACATCATTTGTAGAAACTTGTATATTTTACAAATATTCAATATGTTTTCTTAAATATTCACTTAATATTCATTGAATGTGTTTCTGTTGTGTGGGTAAGTTTCAAAATTCTTTTAATGTAGTACAAGTTTAATACCAAAGTTGAATCTAAATGTAAAGTTAAGATTATAAGTAGTTTTAAATTAATAAGTTAGTTACCAAAATATTAGTTAACAAATTTTTAATTTTAATGAAGTTTTACTTTTGTAAATATAAATTACAATTTGATAAAACAATTAATGTTATTTATGCAATATTAAATATTTTAATGCGTAAAATAAAATCGTTTTTATTTATTAGTATCTTTTATAACTTTAAAATATTTTGTATCTGTTTTTGCCTTGCTTTTAATTGACTTATCACAATTATTATTTATTTAAAAGGCGTTTGCTAATTTCTAAATCTTTATTAATTCAAAGTTTCGTGGTGTGAAAGTGACGGCTTCTCTAACGAAATGTGGTAAGATTTAGTATTAATAAATGTTTAGACAAGTAGTGTAAATGTTAGAATTTTTAAAGGCACATTTATTATTTACTTACTTAGACAGATCAGAAAGTATACTTTAAAGTACATATATTCGGCGACTGAAGCTGACTTTAATCAAAACTTTAAAAAGTTTTAATAGTGAGTACTTCAATTTAATATAATATAGCGTTTCTAAAATTATTTATTATTTAAATTATTTATCATCTTCAGACAAAACACATGTGCACTAATTAACAAGCATATAAAATTTATAAAATTCAAATTTTGACGGTTACATAATAATATACTAAAACTAATTAAAAGCAAATGACATTTTCAAAGATGGGTTCAATTATTCAAAAAATTACTTAAAATTTAAAATTAAATTTGACGACCTCGCATGGTCGGACTACAAAAGTAATGATTACCTAACCTTAATACGGATTCAGTTCAAGACTTAAAAAGTTTATTTTTCTCAAAAATTAATTGAGAATAGGATTGATTAAAAGTTTTGTTATTATTACTACAACAGTATTTTGTAAAAAATTGTATTGAAGAAAATTTCTCTTTATTGGTAAATTTTCTAATTGTTTTTATAATACATGCAATGTACAATAGTATACTTATTAATTAAATACAAATTAACCAGATAATAACTGTCGTCATAATTAATAAAAGCTTAGACCCGTTCTGGGCAATGTTAAGGGGTTTCTAGACTAAAAGCAAATTTCTACTTTATTCCTTGATGAAATTTAAATAGCAACTCACATTACACTTAAATGGCATAAATACAACTCAAATCACCAGGTAATTCACAAACAATTGATTTTGTAAGCAAAAAAAAATACCTTGACAATAGAAAATAAGAATATTATAATAATATTATTTATTTAGCATAAAGTAATGTTGGTTGTCTAACTTGGAATATTTCAGCAGTCAGAGTAACTTTTAGCTAAAAATTTTCTAAAGAGATTATGATAACAATATAATAACTGTAAAAAATTCTCTCAACATATTTTCATAACTAAAATGAATATAATTTGTCATATAGATAAAAATGTGCAAAAATGTTTTTACTTTTGTAGTTATGTGAGCATAACGTAGCTGAATAGTATGTCACAAAATAATTTATTTAACATTGATTTACCTAAATTACTTATTTTTTAATCTATAGAGCCATTTATAAAACCTTTAGGTGTAAACACAAATGTCGAGAAAACTTATGACGTCTTTTTAAACACAGTTTTATCTATAGAAAAAGTGCAAAAATTGCAATTGTACTGTATTATGAATTGAATTCTTTGTTTTTGACAAAGGTATCTTGTTTTTTTTTTAAGTTATGCTATGCATCGACACACAGTCAATGCTGAATATGTCTGTCCCTAAAACACACTTGGGTTACTTAAAAATATATATTGATCTCAACGTACATTTTAAGTGACATAACTATTTACATGCCGCATTGTCGTTCTACTTATATATACTATATTGCCAAATTAGCATTAAACACTACACTTCTACTTAAGTTAAATTTAATTATATTCTAACTTAAGAAAGTACATTACATAACATAATTTGTTACGTGATTTGTCTCGTAACTAAAAGAGAGCGTGGACTAACTCAGTTGTTCCGGCGATAGAGTCGTAAGCTTGGTTGTGTTAAATTATAAACTGAATCTAAAAAGACACCAAAACGATGAAATATTAGAAGTGGTAGACACCGTTTTAATCTACCCACAGCTAAAATTGAACAAATGACCACCAAACTATTAAGACTGCGCTTAGTTTCCCTTAATTTGATTTTGTAATTTGTTTTTGCAAAAATTTCTTCCAATACGTTTTCTACTCGTATCCAACCCTCAAAAATGTAGAAATTTAGTTATAGCAACGGGACGTCATCATGGAAATATTCTCGATTGTAACATCTGTTCTTTATCTGCACAGACAAAAAAATGTGTGGGGAATGGAAACCCGCTACAGACAATTACGAACAAGTTAAATTAACTCGGAAAACGAGGAATACGTAGTCACGCGTATGTTGGAACTGTGACATAGCGTTAGTAGTAAAGAGCAATGGGGATTCTAGGACACTCGTGAAAATGCTATGGGGTTTCTAGGACGCCCGTGAAAAATCAAGGGGGATTCTAGGACGCCGATTCTAGGACGCCGATTCTAGGACGCCCGTGAAAATCCTATGAGGATTTTGAGACACATGGTTTTTGTGTCTGTTTAATTAGCATAATTGTAGTAGTAAAGAGCAATGGGGATTCTAGGACACTCGTGAAAATGCTATGGGGTTTCTAGGACGCCCGTGAAAAATCAAGGGGGATTCTAGGACGCCGATTCTAGGACGCCGATTCTAGGACGCCCGTGAAAATCCTATGAGGATTTTGAGACACATGGTTTTTGTGTCTGTTTAATTAGCATAATTGTGGTTATTCAAATTTGTGTGATTGTAGGTAATTAATTAGTTGCAATATTTGCATTTATCGCTTATGACTCATCGTGTCGGGTATTGATCTGTTGGTTCACCCTTGCTTATGACTCATCGTGTCGGGTATTGATCTGTTGGTTCACCCTTGCTTATGACTCATCGTGTCGGGTATTGATCTGTTGGTTCACCCTTGCTTATGACTCATCGTGTCGGGTATTGATCTGTTGGTTCACCCTTATGACTCATTCTCACATGCGGATAGGGTGATTATCTTTTCCCCCTTATGAGTCATACTCGCATGTGGATTATCTTTTCCCGCAACCCTCCCTGCATTCGAATGAAATTAATTAAATATTTGCATTTAGCGCTTATGACTCATCGGTGCATGGCGGGTATTGATCTGTTGGTTCACCCTTATGACTCATTGTCACATGCGGATAGGGTGATTATCTTTGTCCCCTTATGAGTCATACTCACATGCGGATTATTACCTAGGATCAAGAGAAAGAATAAATATTTAAGAAATCGTATATATTTTACATATTTGATACAAAGTTACCATTAAGACTATTACTACTACTACTACTTGAATTATCAATACAACAGATAACATAACCAGGTCTGTGATGTAAAAGTTCCATTAAACATAATACATTATGCGAATTTATATTATTCTCGTAATTCAAAATTTTTTCAAACAAATCATACGGTTGCAAAGCACAATCGCCATCGTTGTTAGATTCACTTTTACGCATAATCGCAGCCGTAGCCGTCACATGATGAATAATACAATCGTAAAACTCTTTTAATTTATACGAACACATTAATTCTAGACGATAGTTGACAATGTCGCTTAAATTGAAGAAGCTGTCCATTTCATACTTGTCGAAAGTACATGATTGAAAATCGCGTGTTATGGTAACTGTTTTCGAAAAGTTTTTATCATCATCCTCATCGTCGATGTTATCCATTCCATCTTTACGAATAAACACGCGATTGTAATGTATTTTCAAATCGCGAGAGATATCGTCGGTTTTTGTGATGCTTTCATTATAAGTCGTCGTCCTCGTTGTTGTTGTTGTTGTTGTAGAATTGCGATAATAGAAATCGTTCATTATATACGATCGAAGTTTTATAAATGTAATCCATTCTTCGACTGTGAATAATACATTTTCCTTATCATAACCACCACCACCACCACCACAGTCGCCACTACCAGCACCGTAAGAAACATTATTATTACACCTGTCTAGCTTACTCCAAACTCTTATTACCGGTTTCAAATCTAGATAGGTGCTGTATCCGATTTCAATATATTTGCTACCTTCATAATCAATTTTGTAGCTGGTCGAGTTTACAAGAGGTTCGATGGATGCATTATAATGACGAGTAAGTCGAACTTCTTCTTCTTCTTCTTCGATTTGATTACACGTTGTAGTTAACGTTGACCACCCCGAATCGGACGATTGAGATCTCGAAATTTCAACACTTTTGTTGTCATCACAATCTTCAAATAATGTCGGCATCGAATTCAAATGTAATGGTACACTTCTACGCTTCGATCGTTCTAGAAACATGTGTATATCGTGTTGTAATTTATTTTCACTCATTCTTGTTCTTTTAACTCGACAGCGATGATAATGATGATGATGATGATGACGACACCGTCATAGATAGACTCAGACTAATATGTAGAAGTGCTTGTATGTAGAGAGGTGCAATAAAGCTTGCGCAATTGCTTTACCGTCTGTATACAACTCAACTGTGAGCGGAGTGAACAGCGATAAGGTAAATACTTTATCATCATCATCATCATCATCATCATCATCCTCACCACCTAATGGGATAGGTATTAAGAAATAAAAAACTCAATTTTATTATTTGCATTTATTATTATTATATATCTACAGTGTATGTGTGTGCGCCCGCTACTACTACAACTACTACTACTACTAAAATTCACACAAAATATATGTTAAAAATAGACGAAGAAGAAAAACTTGAAATTATAATAATAATAATAATAATAGTAATGATTATACTAAAACCACATTCTTATTCTAATTAACAATCGGATAGCAAGTAATGGCCCCATGCTAGTGTATGAATTCCATCAGGCTGAATGCACCGTTTATCATCATTCGCGGCTAAAGCAACTCTGTTTTGTTTAATTGTAAAAATGTCATGTGTAGAGGATCTAATCATTCGTTGTTCTCGCAGCAATGTAACATTTTCTCTTATACATTTTAAATAGTCGTCAAACGAAATTGTATTACGTACAACGCTATCCAAAACTCCTTTAGCCTTCTTAATAACAATTGCAGAGTCAGATTGTGAGTTGGTTGTGTTAGTATTATTAATATCATTAGGGTTTTGTACTTTAAAACTATACAGTTTTGATTTTAGACCTACAAATTCATATAAAATGCCGCCGTTGCATTCGTCTTTCATCATTCCTAATACCTTTTTATTCAATCGCGATATCCCGAAAATATTATTTTCAGCGTACCCGCTGGTGTCGAACATGTGTGAATCTCGTTTTATAGTTTCATAAATATCATTATGTTGTATGTTATAAATTAAACTATCCGTATCGGTGTATAAAAGATGACAGTTTTGATGA
Organism: Aquatica leii; assembly: GCA_035610365.1. Lineage (NCBI taxonomy): Eukaryota > Metazoa > Arthropoda > Insecta > Coleoptera > Lampyridae > Aquatica > Aquatica leii. The sequence continues at coordinate 171,811,314 of CM069433.1, read as the reverse complement.
CCAAACTTTTGAAGCATATAATCGTAATGGAATCGGTATAAAAAAATCTTTGAAACGTCTAATATGCACATCCCGACATATATAGGTTTATTGAATAAAATTTCCGTTTTATTCATTTCAATTGCGACCGTATTATTATTAAATATTACGCTACTATGGAAATTGGGTTGTGAAATATAATGTTCGGCACCATAACGACCATGCCACCGTTTAACAAACTTTACCACTCTATGCTTTCGAATATTTTCCATTGTTTTACCGAAAACAGCATTATTTATTAGCTTATATTGATTTCGTTCAAATTCGTTAGTTGCTTGAGTTCTCAGACGCGTATTCAAGTCTATGTAGTTTTTCAACCAAGCACTCTGTTTAAATTCCAATATACGATGTACTTTACGCAATAACATTCCTAATTTGACGCATTGCTGCAAATTGCGATAGTGAATGACATAACGCGATTTTGATTCTAGTGTCGCTAATAGCTTCTTTTGTTTACTCCCTGGAGGACATTTATGTTCGGCACAAAGAGGTAAATGATTATGCAGATCGTGAATATTTCTAGGATATTCCAAGTCAACTTCAAGCAAATAACCCCGATCCGAATCGCTTTTAACGTCATGTAAGATAAAGTTTGTTATTTCGGTTGTTACGTTTAACCATTTAAACCCACCGTAGGGTAGGTATTGTGACATGGCGAGACCATATAAATTATTTATGTCTAGGTAAATTAGATAATTTTCAGACTCGTTTGGATTATAACGATCGTTCAAGTACTTGTTGTTGGCTTTACTATATTTTATCGAGCATTGCGATAACCCGCCTCGAATTCCACGCTCTACAAACATTAGTACGTCGATGTCGGATATAAGCTCCAATTCAACCTTAGTGTACTTTAACATTGCGGACCATGTGAAACCGGGCAACGAGAAAAAATTTACAGGATCCAGCTTGTATGTAGCCATACAGCTGTTTCTAAAGTTTTCGAAAACATCGGCTAATATTAAAACGTCAGATTTTAAATACAGATCGCTATATTCGCCTAAATTTTTAATATTGAACTCGTTCCAAACGGTTTGAGCATGATTGTAATCCTCATCGGAAATATCCCTATTAGTTAAACTATTGAAAAAATGTTCTTTAGCGGGCAATTTAGTCGTCGATACAAGCTTAGAATAACTGTCGGTATAATCGTACGGGTAGATGCCTTTCTTCGATATTAAATTAAACTGTGTTTCGGTTAAATTGCGAAAATGCGACTTTACGATGTGAAAATGATCTTTATCCATATATGAAGCCAACTTATCTAGCGAACTATTCATAAATCGAAACGAGTCTATGAATCTAAACTTTAAACCGTTTTTAAAAGTGATTGTAAACGAAATATAACGTTCTTTATTCAAGGGCAGAAGATCGATCTTCGCTTTACATTTTTTAACGAGGTTTCTAATAAATAAATGTCCATCGTAATTGGATAGAGAATGAAAGACAACTGGAATTACCTGAGAACATTTGAAGTTTAAATTACATAAACTATGTGCAGCACCGCGATATCGGCCGCTAAAATGACAATGATCTCGAACTTTCTCAATCTCGTCTTTAAACGACTCTTCGCATATATGACAATTGGAAGCCGATGTGAAATTTAATAATTCCTCTCGAGACATAGACTTCATAGGTACAGTTTGTTGAAAATATTTTTGAAATAACATGTCAGATAACATAATTAATTCATTCACAAACCAATCCTCACAATCAAGACCTCTGTATGTTTTATAAAACGATATGGAACGATCAAAGTGACATTGTAGAAAATAACCTGAATTGAAAGCTTTATGATACTGATATTTGTTCATGTTGCTGTTAGCACACCCGCTACCATTATATTTCAATGCATTTAGAGAATTGTTACTTGCATTTAGCAATAGACATTCAAAATCACCATATATAACAAACGGTGCAGGCATTTGATTCATAAAATCCTTAAACTTAATTACACTACCCGGTCTAGGAAATTTTACTTTACACATATTTAATTTTTGACAATCTATGAAATGTTGATTTAAACATGATTTCGAATAAAAGTATTGTAAACAACGATCGCAAATATATTTTTTATTTTTATTTTTAGATAATTGCATACTAACCAATCTTGATAGGTTTTTTATGAGACAAAAATGATACCTTACATTTATCCTACCTGTAGATTTAATATTAGAATTATCATACTGCTGCTGCTGCTGCAACCGTTGTCGCTTAGGTGGTGTATACTTGTATGTATTGATTTTCTCGAGCCCCTCTTTCAAATCACCATCATCATTACAGCTAGTTTCAGAGGTGTTTTCATCATCGTCGTCATCGTCACCGCCGTCGTCGTCGTTGTCGCCATCATTGTCATCATCATCATCATCATCATCATCATCATCGTCTGTTTCGTGATAGTTTTCTCGAATTAGAAGTAGATTGGCATGTTTTTCTTTCTTCGTCGATGTTAGATATATAGGAGTTGTTATGTAGTGTTTCGTATTCTTTTTCTTTCCGCTCTTTAACGATAGCTGATAAACATTGACCGAAATTGATGGATTTATTTGCTCAAACTTAGGTATCTGTTTAAGCGTCATAGGAAATTGTATACCTTTCAAGTTAAGTATTGTTGAATAATGCGGATACGATGTAGTTCAGCTAACATTTTTCTTTTTCTTAGCATCATCATTCGATTGTGTTATCGCAGCTACAATACTCCATCCAAAACATCCATAATCGTTGTTGCGTATATTAACAACTGCTCTTTTAGCGATTATTTCATTTGGTAATTTGATGAACGATGAACCACAAAACATCCGATTTACGATGTAAATATTTAACGTAAGAGCTATGATTTTGTGTAACGCCCAACCCGACGAAACTTCTTGAAAACTGTCTAATTTATTTAAAATATCTGCAATGAGATTAGTCGAAAACCATTCCTTTAACCTTTCTTTATTCTTAAATTGACTCGGTAGAATTTGAGCGTTTTTTGAATTAAAGTATTTGTTGTCGATTATTATTCCATCTCTGTCTTTGTTGTTGTTGTTGTTGTTGTTGTTGCTGCTATTGTTGCTATTCTCACCATCGATGATAGATTTTTTTATAAACTCGCATATTAAAACACAGTTTACTTTAAAAGACTTCTTATCGTTATTAGATATGCGTCTAACTCGATTGTAAAATAGTTTAAAACAGTCTTCTAAAAACGTTTCTAGAGTTTTATGTTTTATATTAACAATTAATCCGCTTCTAAGGCGATTTTTGAATGCTGATACTGTATCAACCCAGCATACGCGTTGTGATAATAAATTACGAACTTTAACATTTCGTTTTTTCGCACAAACTTTATCGGTTGCCGCTGTTACTATTAGCTTCTTAAAACGAATTTCAAAAGTCTTTAGATTATTTATAACAGTCTCCAAATGACTATTAATTCCAGTTGACGGAAATATATTCTTTTTAATTAAATTAACAAAAAACCGTTTAAATTTACGTGTTTGACAAATAAAGGATTTTGCATGTTTTACGCGGTTATTTATATTACGCAATTTTAAAGTTTCATTTAGACTAGTTCTAAATTTGTTCAGTATTTCTAATGATATATCGATTATAGTTGACTCTGATGTTATACGATTATTTATTTTTGTAATTATATCGTTTAAGGACATTTTATTATTATTATTATTATTATTATTATTATTATTATTATTATTATTATTATTATTAGCTTACATGTAATTTGGTTACACACGCACACACATACACATACGCGCACACCTGTATTATTATTATTATTATTATTTCACCTTTTTCACTCTTAATCTTGACTAAATTTTAATGTCGACATTGAATATCCTCCATCGGTTTTTTTCATACCCGTATAAATAATATATGTATTTAGATCGCTAGATATAATACTTTTTATATCCTCGTCACTTAAACAATTGGATACACGTTTTGGCAAAAATAGCTCTCCAAGCTCAATTGTAGCAATAACAGTTCTGCCGAATTTAGTATTAATTGATTTTATTGATAATATTTTCAACTTTTGATTCAGAGGTAGATCGGTCAATTTTACCTTATTCGAACTCAAACCCGACGCGTTTTGATTTAACTTTGCAATAAGGTCGTCACACATTTTATAGCCGTGTGTGTGTGGTTGTTGTCGTTGTTATATAAATGTAACTCGACAGTGAAGCGATGTTATATAAAGTTAATCACAATGAAGACGTTTACTTTATACTTGTTACCGCCGTTATTGTTTGTTCCCCCCTCAATTAAAATCGCTATAAGATAAATATAATTTTCAGAAATATGTGATTCATAATAGCTTTTGTTTATTGTAACATGCAGACGTAATTAAATATAGAATTATATTCTCAATATCATAAATTAAATTGGTTTTAGCGAATAGAACATGTGCATGCTTAATTTCATATTGATTCATATCACTTTTATAGTAACCGTCCCCCTATTCGAGTTAATAAAGAATATTGATTGTATCGTTAAGATGAGTATAATTTTCGAGTATGCGTAACGTTAAATGTAATTTTTATAGAACACGTGTACGTTTTATCTTCATATTGATTCATAATAGCTTTTGTTTATTACGGCATTCATTGTATTTGTATTGCATTATAGTATAGACGCAGGTCTTTTCGGCCAGATTTTCTATATTGAAATTAAATTAGTTTTAGATAATAGAACACGTGCATGTTTAATTTCATATTGATTTATATAGCTTTTATAGTAATCGTTTTTCCCCTATTCGAGATAATCAAGAATTGTATATTGCAGCATTCACTTTTAACTAAAGACAAAATTGGATATTCCTTTTTATTTGTATTGCTTGCATGCAAATTTATCGTAAATGTAACTGTAATACTTGATGTTTTCAATAATTGATTGAAATACGTGAATAATATAAATCCACATAATCTATTATGTTTAATGAAACTTTTACATCACAGATCTGATAGTAACTTTGTATAAAATATGTAAAATATATACATATACGATTTCTTAAATATGTATTCTTTCTTTCTCTCTCTCGATCTTGAGTAATATAAATACAAGCATATGTATAAATAAAGTAATAGTCATGCTGGTGAGAACGGCGAGGAAAGATAAACTTTCAATTAATAATAATAATAATAATAATAATCTAATGCAAGCTAGAAAAAGCCGTGTATCAACGAAAAATAAGAAGAAGAATAAGAAGGTGGTTGGAAAGAGAAGTAGATGTGGCGGTAGCGGTCTGATAAATACTCTTATCAATAAACTACCTATAGAACTACATATTCCTGGCTATCAATATTGCGGACCTGGAACAAAGCTTGCAAAGCGGTTAGCGCGAGGCGATAAGGGTATTAATCCTCTAGATGCTCACTGTAAAACTCACGACATTAGCTATAACAATAGCGGCGATTTGAATACAAGACATCGTGCAGATCAAGTGCTTCAACACAATGCATGGGAAAGGTTCAAAGCGAAAGATGCGAGTGCAGCTGAAAAAACCGCAGCATTAGCAGTTGCAACGGCAATGAAAACAAAACGTATGCTCGGCATGGGTTTGAATAATAATAATAATAAAACTGTAAAGAATAAAACGACGACGAAGAAAAAGATTCCTTTGAGTAGTATTCGTAAAATAGTTCGAGATAAAATACAAAATGATCGTTATAAGACTAAGAATGTTAACAGTGGTGGCAGCAGCAGCAACGGTGGTGGTATTATTATTACACCAACGTTGATTAAAACGGCGCTTAATGCAGCCAAAGCGGCTGTACGACATTTTGGTGGAAAACGTAACATTACTCTACCACGCATAATACCGATACCTAAAACAGGTGGATTTCTTCCATTCTTATTACCTTTATTTGCTGGTCTTTCAGCAACCGGAGCACTTGCAGGTGGCATATCGGGAATTGCTAGAGCCGTCAATTCGGCTCGCGATGCGCGAATTAAAAGCGAAGAAGAAACTCGTCATAATCGTACGATGGAAGCTATTGCTTTAGGAAAGAAAGGTAGCGGATTGTACTTGAGACCATATCGTAAATCTGGAGCGGCGTTGTATCTGAAGCCATACGAAAAACGATTGGGATCCGCCTTATATTTAAAACCTGCTAATGGTTCAAAAAACTAATAAAGTTACCCGAAAGACCTCTAACCGATGTCGATTTACGCCGATATGCAAAAAACATTCCATACTTTAGAGGTGTTTTTATGCGTGACAATCTCCCAAAAGGTGGCCCGCACGAAAACGAATGTGGAATTGTGAATTTGGATAGCACTCGTGGGCCTGGAACTCATTGGGTGTGTTATAGAAAGCATGGTTCGACAGTTTGGTATTATAATAGCTTCGGTAACCTCAGACCACCTTGCGAACTAATCGATTACTTTCGGGGTAACTGTAATAACACGACTGCTACTACTACTACTACTACTACTACTACACCTACAATCTATTACAACTATGAAAGAGAACAGAAATTCAATACAACAATTTGTGGACACTTATGTTTGAAATTTCTATGTAAATAAATAAATATGGAAGATGATATCGAATTGTGATTAGTTAACATGTCGATAACGTTCAGTCTAGAAGGTATTGGAAATACGACTTCTTATGATTTTTATCCACCAATCGAATTGGACGAGAAGTACAACCATGTAATCGGATTAGTTGGATTTTACGGTTGCAATTCCATACGCAATATACACGATGGAAATGACAAATTTTACTATATAAACCCAGCTCGATCTGTACATACTGATATCAGAATCGATATTCCACATGGCGCATATGAGATAGACGAACTTGCTAATTATTTAAAAACAGAAATAGTTAAAGAATATCATAAGACGAATAAGAATAAAAAGAAGAAAAAGAAGAAGAATTCGGATGATGATGATGCTGTTGATGATGAGGTTATATTCGAGTTAAAAGCAAACAACAACACGTTAAAGTGCGAACTTCAATGCATGTTTATCGTTGATTTCATACAACCTGATAGCATTGGGCGTATGCTTGGATTCGAAGCTGCAACGTTATTTCCAAATATCCGTCATACATCTACTCTAGATATACAAATTATTAAACATACAAATATACATATCGAGTGTAATATTATAAAAGGCTCGTATCGGAAAGGAAGAACTGCAAAAACTTTATACGAGGTGGATATATCGGTACCGCCAGGCTATCGTCTAGATAAAACACCAAACAACATACAATATTTGGAGGTGAACACTCAACGTATAGACAACATCAGTATTAGATTGACTAATCAAAGAGGCGAGCTGATAGATTTCGGTTCAGACGAACACTTCACCGTTCGATTAGAGTTGAAAAAGCAAATATGGGTTTAAAGTTTAATAAAAGTTCGATTTCGATTGCAAATTGTTGTAATCAGTCGTCGAATCGACATAATCGAGAGCAACCACAGCATATTATCGCTAATAGTAATAAGCCAACTATAAGAAACACATCATTCATCAAAAAATTCATTAACCATCGAGGTGGCTGTCGAGAAAACAAGAAGTCCTCTTCTTCTTCTTCTTCTCCTCCGATTAATCAAACCAGACTCACATTAAAGGAAAAATTATTCTTAAAGTCCATCGGTGTTAAAGTAGCATCGGAAAGCGGCGATAGGAAAAACAAAAACAAGAAGGAAAAAGAACAACAATCCAATCAAGATGAGTGAACAGTTGAATATATTCGAACAAGCTCATTTCGACGATTCGATTGCTAGATATGATATTCATACATATTTACCATACGGATCGAGTAATTATGGTCTTTCGGAGGAAATTCGAATTTTAATACAAAGCCAGGATTTAATCACGGCAACTCACGATAGTTTTCTATACATCGAAGGTGAAATAACAAGACCTCAAGCAGATGTTGGAAAAAGCTGTAATTTAACAAACAATTTTGCGAGTTTTCTGTTTGAAGAAATTCGATATGAATTGGGCGGTCAGCGTGTGGACATTTGTAGAAACCCAGGTGTTAGTTCTACAATTAAAGGTTACGCCACGTATAGCAACAGCGACAATAAATCTTTGGCACATATAGGCTGGGCCCCGGCTAACAATGATACACCGCTTCAAGTACAGTTTAGTGCAAACAATGCCGAGTTGTCTAAAAATTTGCCGTATGTTTACCTCTGAAGCATATATTCGGTTTCGCCGAACATTATAGACAAGTGATTGTAAATATGAAACAGGAACTTGTACTAATTCGTTCGAGAACCGATTTGGATTGTTACAATGGTGAAGCCGATGGACGTATAACGCTGAGAAAAATTCAATGGAAAGTTCCGCATCTAACACTCAGTGATAGATCAAAGCTGAAGTTATTCGAGCGAATTAATAGAAATCCTATAATTACTATACCTTTCCGTCAATGGGAACTGCACGAGTATCCTTCGTTAAAGCAAGTTAAGATGGATATATGGCCGATAAAAACATCTGCACATCTAGAAAAACCACGATGGGTAATTGTGGCTCTTCAAAAGAATCAAAGAAGACGCGCGAAAAACGATCGAGCTACGGTTTTCGATCATGCTAACATTAGCGATATTAGATTACATCTTAACTCTGAACGATATCCGTATGAAGCGATGAATCTAGATTTTACCACGAACAAGTATGCAATCGCATATAGAAATTACGTCAACTTTCAATGCAACTACTACGATAGAAATGATTGGGGTATTGGTGGATCGATAGCTGGTGGTGGTGGAAACGTTACCTCTGCCATTAGCATGCCCACATTTGATTATACCGAATTTAAGGAATGTCCAATTTTCGTGATTGATTGTGCAAGTCAAAATGAAAACTTGAAGAATTCCACGGTCGATGTTAAACTCGAATTGGAATCAAACAACAACTTTGAAAACGGAATGGTCGCCTACTGTTTAATCATTCACGATGCCATTGTACAATATAACCCGCTAACAGGCGAAGTTAAACGTCTGTAAATCATTAATGATAATTATGTTAAAATAATATAAAATACTATACCTAGTTTTAGATGTAATTTTTTAAATGAAAAACTGAATAAAAGTACTTGTATCAGTGTAATGTTGTTTAGTGTAAAAATGAAGGTGATAACACAAAAGCATCGATTACCGGTGCATAATAACGACTTGATTCAGACCGAAAAGACGAAGAGTAAGCATGGTGTGCTCCTTCCAAACACAGTACGAGCTATAATATGTGGCCCATCCAATTGCGGTAAAACTAATGCCATGCTTAGTCTTATTACGGAAGAAAATGGATTGAGATTTAAAAATATATACGTCTATTCAAAGTCGTTGAATCAGGATAAATATAAATTGCTGGATGAAATTCTAACACCGATGCCCGAAATCGGATATTATACGTTTAGCGACAATGTTGAAATAATGCCACCGGGAGATGCAGAACCAGACTCGATATTTATCTTTGACGATATTGCTTGCGAGAAACAGGACAATATTAGAACATATTTCAGTATGGGTCGACATAATGCAATCGACTGTTTCTACCTAGGTCAAACTTATAGTCGAATTCCTAAGCAACTGATTCGAGATAATGCCAATGTAATAATACTGTTCCATCAAGACGAAATGAATCTGAAACACATCTATGATGATCACATAAGTCCTACGATTACCATGCAGGTTTTTAAAGAAATGTGTGCTAAATGTTGGTTAGATCCGCACGGATTCATGGTTATCAACAAAGACGCAATCGACGCGAATAGTGGCCGTTATCGAAAGGGTTTCGATCAGTTTATAATACCCTAAACATATAAATATAGGCTTAGTTATTAGCAACGATAGCAACCGTAGCAACCGTAGCACTATCAACATCGAACAATATGGATTCCAAGACCATGAATCTAAAACATAAAATTCAAAAAGTGCGTGATTCGATTAGACGAAAGTACGATATTCTTAAGCGACAACGCTTAGATGTCGCGAAAGAGTTTGGCGATGTTTACAAACCAATAATCGAACCTTTAAAGGGTATTGCAACGAAGATGGAACAACAATCAAAACAACCACCGTCACCACCTTCCTCCTCCTCCTCCTCCTCATCCTCACAATTACCATCATTGCCAACATCTCAAACCACACCGTCAACGCCAAACCTTAAGCGTTGGCTTACCGAGATGAGTCCACAGACACCGCTGCGGTCATCGTCGAGATTCAAGTTGTCACCTTTGTCATTATCATCGTTACAATCACAATCACCGTCGAACGTTAATTTACTGAAACAGACTTACCATCCACTACCTCAAAGCTATATTAACAAGCTGTTTGAATCTTCTGCAAACGAAAATATCGACTTTACTTATGGCGTTCATTATGATGCCGATAGAAACAGTTGGAGTATAGGTAAAACACCTATCGATATACACGATAAAGACTTGATGATAAACGCACAGTTATATCCTGGAACAGTTGGATTATACGAGTTGATATTTATGAAAGAGCCGAATCGAGATGTGGTTAAAGTCGAAGACGAGGAACGATACTTGAACATTTTGAATGAAACAAACGTTTTACGAAAACATTATGATCCTAATGGTGCGATGCAAGGTAATCGTGGAAAAAAGTATACCAACACAATTAAACCTCTATTAGTGCTAAACGAGCATCGACGTCAACAGCAGCGAGATTCGATCTCACCTTCTTTTAGCGGCAGAGGGTTATTCAAAAGCTTTCAAACACATGCGAGAAACCCGTCGAATATCGCTACTGGAATAATATTCACGAACTAATGGATGAATTACAGGTGTTATGGGCTGAAAAGCAAGCCGGACACCAGAATCATGATAACGAGATAATTTCAATATTGGAAGAGTTGTACGAAGACGGGTACATTAGCAGCATGCCTAAATCAATATAACTCCATATACCTCTAATAACCAGCATAACAATACGTAGAACGACATAAGCGTTATGTCTTTGGACAAATTTGGTCGTTTATATGATAGACACAGTCGTCACTATTACGACCACTACAATCATCAGCATAAACATCAATTTACTAATCAAGATTATGTAAATCAACTCGCAAAGGAGATAAATGAAGTTCGCATATCTGTGGATAACGATATTAAAACGATTATAAATCTAATTCCTACAGCGATCAAGGCGAAGATTGACAACGAGTTTGTCGAGATGAACGAGAAAAACTTAAAATTTATCAACGAGCGGTTTAAGATGATAGCGAACGTTATGTTAAATTTACATAAACGTATATATGCAGTTGAATCATCCATATCTGCTACGGCTCATATATTTAAAATTCTAATTATAAAGTATATGGAAGAACCACATCGATATAATTTGGAAGAAAAACTGGATTATATTAACAAGCTGACTGATACGATGATAGCGGTACATCTCGAAAACAAGAATCTAAACGTTGAACTTGAACGTTTCATCGACCTAACCTCCTCCTCCTCCTCCTCGAAAACCTCATCATCATCATCATCAGTGGCTATATCTACAACAGAAACAGCAACAACAACAACAACTACTACTACTACTACTATTTAATAATTGTACTGCTTCCGTTAAAGAACATATTACTCATGTCGCTGGACAAATTCGGTCGGTCGAATGGAAATACACGCCATGTTGTATTTCAACAAGGACCTAGAGGTGTTGGTTTTAAAGTAACCATCGACAATGATTACGATATGGAAAATAAACGGTTGCTGAACGTAGGAGATCCGATTGAACCTCACAACGCGCTAAATCTAAAATACTACATGGATGAAAAATGTAATTTTAAAGGAAAGCGTTTATTGAATATCGACGAACCCATAAGCAATACGGATGCTGCGACTAAAGCCTATGTCGACACATTTACTAGAGAACATCTTGATGTTGTACAGAACAACACGTCGACACGTTTAAATTCGATTGGCGCTAAATTGACAAAGATGTCTAAGCGGATTGATGATATTTCTCGGACGACAATTGAGGATGTTAACAAGCATGTTTTAAACACGATTTCTACGCTTATAAAATCGGAGTTGGATGCGGGATTCAACGCAAAATTCGCCACTCTTATACAACCGATGAGAATAAAGCTCGATAATCTTGTAGAAAGTGTCTTGGATGCAGCTACTGTTAGAGCGTTATTAGATGTAGGATTTAACGCAAAATACAACACACTCGCGCAACCATTGAAGAGTGACGTACACGAATTAAAAACTAAATTAACCATATTGAACGATTACGTGTTGTCGCTCACGTCGGGAATGTCGAAGCAGCAGGTAGTAAATGAGTTACACAAACAGGCTAGAAAAAACTTTCCACGTCGTAAGACCATCATTAAGGGTTATGATGATCTCTGGCAGGCTGATTTAGCCGAATTTATACCGTACGCAAAAGAGAATAAAGGATACAAATTTATATTACTAGCGATTGACTGCTATTCGAAATATCTATGGACAAGAGGCGTAAAGACAAAGACGGGCGAAGAAATCACCAAAGCCATGGCTGATATTTTAAGAACAAGCGGACGAACTCCTACAAATTTACAAACCGACGCCGGTAAAGAGTTTTACAATCGTTCATTTTCTAAACTCGTAAAAGATGCTTCGATTAATCATTATTCGACATATAGCAGCATGAAAGCTTCGATTGTGGAACGAGTTATTCGAACCATAAAAAATCGTCTGTATACGAGATTCAGTTTGCAAGGTTCTTACAAATGGATCGATGTAATTGCTGAAATTACTCGTAGCTACAACAATACGGTACATAGAACAATCAAGATGAAACCAAACTCTGTAACTAAAAACACGAATTTGAATTGGGCATATAATCGATTAAAAACCTTTCTTAACAAGCCCCGTTATAAAGTTGACGATATTGTTCGAATTTCCAAGTTTAAAAGCACATTCGTCAAGGGATATACTCCAAATTGGTCTACAGAACTGTTCAAAATAGTTAAGGTGCAAATTACTAACCCCGTCACATACCTACTTCAAGATATGCATAATCGTCCAGTATCTGGAGGATTTTATGAAAAGGAGCTCCAGAAAGCCAAATATCCCGATATTTATCTCGTAGAACGGATTTTAAAACGTAAAAATGGCAAAGCATATGTGAAGTGGCTTGGGATCGAAAAAAAATCTTGGATTAACGTTAAAGACATTTTATTGTAGTGGTATTATTATTATTATTATTATTATTATTATTATAGTGTTTGTTAATCATACATCGAAATAAAGTTATATACAAACTCTGTTATTATTATTATTATTATTATCAAAATATCATTACAATAGTTAATCAATCTAACAATGCAACGTGATTTTTATATAAATGATATACGTTAGATAATGCACAACAACAAGTAGGCTGCATGTGGAAAAAACAGCTGCTAGCTCGAGGTTTTATAGCGCATTTTTCATCGTGCTCGTCAATTTCGATGATCGGAATGGCAATGTGTCGTTGTAAAAGTGCAGCTTTTTCTCGACCCTTCACATACACGCTGCTCGCATTCTTCGTCAACTCTTTAAGAATTTGAGGAAAGAGATTAGCATCGACGAACCCATCTTCCCAACGAATACAATGATGGTTCATTCTTAGCCAAGATGCTAGTTTCTGATGTTTGATATCCAAACAAGACCATGCAAACGGTGGCTTAAATACGAAATGACCAGTTTGTTTTCCATCATATGCGGCCAGTTCTTTCGGAAACAGCGAGTTGCCCGATGTCGAAAAGCATTGTACATCGATAACAATAGCTGAGGCTTTTAACATGGCCACTGTCGCTCGATCGACTGTACTCGATTCAAGTTGAACACGTAATTTCAAATAAAACGTTTAAATATTATTTACTCGAAATGCAAAAGTGATGAGAGCGAGGGAGGGGTGGTGGTGGTGAAACGTGTGCGTACCCGCATCTGTCATCCGGAGTATGACTCATAAGGGTGAAAATGTCGATATCCGAATGCAAAGAGGGCTGCGGGAAAAGATAATCCGCATGTGAGTATGACTCATAAGGGGACAAAGATAATCACCCTATCCGCATGTGACAATGAGTCATAAGGGTGAACCAACAGATCAATACCCGCCATGCACCGATGAGTCATAAGCGCTAAATGCAAATATTTAATTAATTTCATTCGAATGCAGGGAGGGCTGCGGGAAAAGATAATCCACATGCGAGTATGACTCATAAGGGGGAAAAGATAATCACCCTATCCGCATGTGAGAATGAGTCATAAGGGTGAACCAACAGATCAATACCCGACACGATGAGTCATAAGCAAGGGTGAACCAACAGATCAATACCCGACACGATGAGTCATAAGCAAGGGTGAACCAACAGATCAATACCCGACACGATGAGTCATAAGCAAGGGTGAACCAACAGATCAATACCCGACACGATGAGTCATAAGCGATAAATGCAAATATTGCAACTAATTAATTACCTACAATCACACAAATTTGAATAACCACAATTATGCTAATTAAACAGACACAAAAACCATGTGTCTCAAAATCCTCATAGGATTTTCACGGGCGTCCTAGAATCGGCGTCCTAGAATCGGCGTCCTAGAATCCCCCTTGATTTTTCACGGGCGTCCTAGAAACCCCATAGCATTTTCACGAGTGTCCTAGAATCCCCATTGCTCTTTACTACTAGCGTTACCACGTCCTGATATTAATTTAGCTCGTAAGCTACTTAGATGATGTTTGTCTGTGTAGATCGTTTTTGTTTGTTATTTATTATATTTGTGTGTAGACACTAACTGTTAATGTCATTGTTTGTTTATTTATTGAATTTTAATTTTGTGATTAGTTTATCGAACAGCTCATCTTGGGCCCATTTTTTATTGGTCATGATGAAGTGCGCACATTAGGGTCACGAAACGTCGCATATAAAAATCTACCAAGTGTGAAATTTTTGCCTCTTCTACCTGAAGGCGTAATACAACCACTTAACTCGTCAGACTTCTGCGAATGTATCTAAAAGTTCAATTCGTTCTAGAGAATTAGAAGCTACTTATCTTCCTTCTACATCTATTCGTTTACAAGTCCCTAATTGTGCTTTCTCGTCTTTCTCTAATCGACTCTCACTTTTATTTTAGTTTTTTTTCGAATTTCCTGTTCCGCTTTTTGTCATTTAAGTCTTGCAGTAAACTTTCCGATTTGAAACAGCAATTGGTACGCATTTGTTCTATAACTGACTATAGTCCCTTTCTTTTTCTTTTCTCTATAATATTGCTTTGGGCGGTTAGTTAGATATTGATGGGTTGGTCATCCCTTTTGTTTCTTTTACGGAGGTACGAAGTAGACACTTACATATATTGTTATCTTGCTCCATCTTTCTTTCTTTTCATTTTTTTTCTTCTTCTTTTTGTTCTTAATTGGTTGATCACCCGCATGCTGAATTTTTTTCTTCTTGTTCTTCCTAAAGGTTTACCATTTTGGAGGTTAGTTAGGCACCCTAGGGTAGTCACTCTTTTCGTTCTTTTACGTGGTAAAGATCGAATCAGACACCTACATCTTGTCTTATTTTTCTGTCTTTCTATTTTTTCTTACTTTAATATTTCTTTTTTTACTTTTCATCTTCTGCTGCTTGAACACGTTCTTTTTTTAGGTAACTTTTTTCTTTAGTGTTTGCTGCAACATGGATTTTTCTCTTTTTTTTTACTTCTGTTTTCTCTCACTTTGTCAGATTTAGTTGGTTTCTGTTTTGTTGTTTTCTGTTTGAAAGTTGAGATAGACTGCAACGACGTTTTTTGTACTTCACGTACTTTTGTCGGCATTTCGATGTTGTTGGTCATTGTTAGAATAGTTTTTCTCTTTGGATTTCTTTTGTTCTTGAGATATTCTACTCCGTTCTTTGGCTTTTAGGTTCTAAGTGACACTCTAACGCAATATAAGATTGCTTAGAATTATAATCTGCGGTAACTAAGAACCATTTAGAGTCTATTGTATATCTAGAAGTAATAAAAATGACTAAATTGAAATCCGACAAAAATAATTAAACCTACAGGTTTCCTAGCAAGCAGCTAAAATTTAAGTTACTTAAACGCTTTCGCGCTCTGTTAACTTTTTGTTTTGTTGTATTAATTTTACCGGAGCGGGTGACTTCCTCCGAACAAACGATATGAAATTTAACTTAAATAAGCACCCTATTAACGTAACGTAAGCAGCATACTTCCAAATCTCATTACAGTAAATAAATGTAAAATTATATTTAAATAACGTAAACGACATATTTCCTAAAATTTCGTTATCAATGCGTTTATTGACCTCGTGTTAAAATTGTTCATGTACCGCAAGTTCAAGAATTCAAAAGTTCAAGAACACTAGTGGATTTCGTCCACGCACTAATCGAGCTAACCCCGCATAGATTGCCGTTTAAGAATCATAGTAAAAATACCTTGAAGTACAGGTGTAAGAAAAAAAGGTAGTCTATTCAATATAAAAATTTTCATCCTTGCTTAACATACAATTACTCCAAACGGTAGCATTCGTAGACCAGCATTAAGCATGATGGCAATAAACAAGAAGTTAAAAATGAAAAAATTCGTAACTCGCAACCACTTGAGGATAAAAATTTATAAGCAGCCTTAAATAGATCTTTGTTTTAATTGCAACATGAACTTCGAGCAGACTTCGCAGAGGTTTATACGTTCTGCATCGAAACAAATGTTCCTTAAAAAGATTTGTATAACGGGACTGTGAGTGAAAAGTTGCTTATCCGTCAGTCAGAAATGAATGAAAATATCTTTTATCTATTATCTGTCATTCTATCAGATTTATTAGCATATACGATTATTTGTCCTATTCTTTAGAATAACACTAACAAAATTTGCGTTTTAGTATAGCATTTTCTGGACTACTGATACAAATAACTATTTTAAGCTAATTTTTAAAATCTTTTTTAATATTGTTTTTCAATAAAATTTAAATTAGATTTTTATTTTTAAGTGATTATCGAATTTAATGTTTTGTTATGCAACTTTAGAGTTAACACTCTAATTTTTAAAAAAATTATGTATGCAACGTTTTTCATATTGGTAATATTATTTTGTTATATTTGCATTTTAACTTAAATTAATTAGAAAAATAATTTAACATTGCTAATTTTATTAAACAAAAAATAGATTAAATTCGATCTGTTATATTTCGTATAAATAATTTTTGGTTATTAAGTTAATAAAAGCACTTTGGTTGTTAAAAAAAATATTTTATATACTAATTTTTAAATCGATTACGTTTAATTTAGTTTTACTTTTTAGAAACTTTTAATATTGGAGTTTGTAAAATAATTAAGATTCTAGAAACCGTTGAATTGTTTTTAATTAATAGAAAAGAAAAGCTGTTAAATTACGGATGTATTAGCAACATACTAATCAGTAGTACAAGTCTCATAAAGCACAATGTGCTTTATATAGAAATTTATTTCGCTAAAAGGTCTATTGTGTACGATAACATTTTATATTAGGTTAATTAAATTTCTATTAATTTGTACATATATACACATTTAATCGTATAAACACAAATTAATAGAGTGCACTACTAACAATTACAAAAAATATTTAACCATTGCAGTACAAGATAAGTATTTTTAATCTTGTTCTTAAACCTAAAAGTAATATAAACTATGTTAAAGAAAAACCAAGAAAATATTTTAATCTTTTAATGTTTTACTTTTTTTATAGATATTATTATTTTCTGTTAGCAATTATTGTCCCAATACTAGCATAATAGACAATTATTATTTTATTGTTGATTTATCTGTAGATTGCATTGGTTGTGCTACGTTTTTCATTTTATTTTATACATTGTGTAAAACGTAGTAATCGTGAAGATGAAAGGAATGATTAAGCAGATTATCGATTCACCTATTAGGCTAGCTTTTGTTGCAGATGGTCTTGAGTCAGATCGCATGTAGAGAAACAATCCCAGAAGGAAACGAAAGTTTGAGCCAGAGAAAGAACTACCCCTGAACTCGCAATCCCATTTATGTGTGAAAAAATAAAACAATCCAAAGTTGTCGCAAACCTAAAGTTTCGATTTATTATAAACTAGCATTTATGAACAGTCGATAAACAAAGTAGAGAGAGACATACAGATATCAATTCCGACTAAAAAAATAGTCGCTAGTATACCTCTAAATTACAATAATAGCTACGCTAATAAACATTACTCCTTACAAAGAAAATTTCTGTATAGTCACTATTTATACAAATGTAAGAGAAAAAGCTAAATGCGTTCACGTTAAAGTATTGTTAATTATCAAAATTCTCCCCGGACCGCATGACGTCAGGTGTACGATTCAGATTAAAGGCGGGTTGCACATAGCAAATCAAAAATGTAACAACTGATTATTTTTTAAAACAATTGCTACATAGCCAATGAAACCACGTTTATTGGTGATGTAACAATTGATTTCAGAAATAATCACTTGCTACATTTTTGATTTGCTTTGTGCAACCCGCCTTAAGTGAATTGGGTATTAATTACAATTTTTAAAACAACATAAGCGCTGCGTCACTTCCAATTTCCTTACATATCCAAATTATAGTAGTACGATAGTAACCTCGTTAGTTATTAATTAACTTTTAAATGTAATGACACTAACTAAGATTGAGATGTAGTGATAACGTCTTCACGTAGTCCGTGACCTTGCAAAACGATTAAAAACCAGCACATTGGGTGTTTATGCAAGGAAACAAACTTCAATTGTTGACAGCAAACTCAAATTCTACGCCAAAGCCTGACAGTTGTGGTGACATACACCCATGTGTGTTCCCGCTTGACTTACCTTAATATTAATGTTAAAGAAATAAACTCCTTACAGTACGGTATTACACAGGAAGCTATCCCTCGATGTTAGCATGTCCTTGTGATTAAGGATCACACTGTTTCTGCTCGTAATTATCTAAAAAATTTTTTATGTTAGTGTACAGGCATATGTTTGCTTAGACATCTTAATAACTAAATAAAATAATATTGCACTGCTTATTAACATTGTTCAATTATAAATTGGCAAACATTTTGTTAAAGGTAGATTTACATTAACAAGAAATATCGGGCAAAACTAAAAAACACGTTGGCGAACCGACTTCATGAAACTTCTTATTTAATTATTTTCACTTTTTCGTTACTCAGTGCTCGCTAAGTTTCCAAATAGTTTCAACATTATCTATAGTGCGAGTTTTTCTAATTGTTTCCGAAAAAAAACTAGTAAGATCGAAATATTAAAAAAATAATTCTTTAAATAAAGAAAATTATTTATTGTGGGATATTAAATCTCCTTTGTAACGCAACCGCATCAAAAAACAAAAAATTATCAAGAGTTTCTCTAAATCAACCGCAGATATAGGTACGGATGAAATTCTTGAACTGCTGAGCATCTTCTCACCTCAATTCAGAATGTAGATTTCTGTATGCTTCGTATTTTTCCCTCCTTGATACGAGATACTCAATTTGTAATTCTCTAACCCAGGATTTTCTTTTGTTCTTTTTATATATATTTTCGACGAAACTATTAAAATTTTGGAATGGCTCTTGAGGATGACGCTGTAATATGTTAATAACGTAGACCTTAATCGCTTTCAATTTGAACTCGAGGTGGTCCACTTCCGCGACGCGACAGTGACAGTTATTACATGTAGTAGTGAAAACAGAAATGCAAGTTACTTGTGACAAAAATCGCGCAAATAACTTGTTTTGCTAATGTAAATCCACCTTAAAATAGAATTGATACACACTTACCTCAAATATTATCTTTAACTTTGAAGGAAGAAATTGATTATTTACGACAGCCAGTACATAAGTACGATGAGAACATGCATAAGGTGGAATGAACCTGTAATTTACTTCTGACGTATGACTATGTCAACAGAGACCTGAGGGAATATGAAAGTCTTTTCTTTCTCTTTATATTTTCTAATACAACTGACTTTGTACTGTTCACTGGCTGTAATTTCTATAATAGAATAGAATAGAATAGAATAGAATAGAATAGAATAATATTTTATTTCTGTAAATAAGTACATCTGTATACATTAGGTACATACAATAGGTTAATACAATTATACCTTACTTAAAATCATAATTAAAAAACAAAACACTAATACAGAAATAAATAGGTACCTCCTTAGGAGACCTGTGTTGGAGGTTACCATTAGAATCATAAAAAAAATTCTTAATTTCATTTAATTTGAACATCTAAATAAACTGGTTAAATGTTAATAATTATACCAACCAATATTTTACGTTTACACAATAAATAAACAATAATGATATGCAAACACAATTTACAACTTTCCACCTAGTGATCGAATACCAAGTTAAAGATTAACGGCTTGTGAGAATAGAATGCAATGGTCCAAAATATAATTCCGGATCATTCAATGTACTGAGCCACTGACAGACTAACCGCTTTCTCCCAGAAAATGAAGTACAATGTAATATTTTAGTAGGTAATAGATTAAACAGCTTAGGAGCCATATAAAGATGGGATCTTCTAAAGTGTTCAACTCTAGGCCTAGGCAGAATTAACTTTCCAGAACTTCTCCCTCTGCTAGATTTATTATAAACAAAACCCCCCCTTGGATCCCTAACTCCACTCAGGATGCTAAACAGAATTTTTTTAAAAAATAAACATTGTACAGGTAAAATGTTAAACCTCCTGAATAGAGGCAGAGATGGGGTCATTCTTGGCTGTCTGGCCAACATCCTTATAAAGAGCTTCTGGCCCACTTGCAAAGGTTTGATAACTCTAGGATATGCTCCCCCCCACGAAGAGATACCATATTGCAATCTAGATTGAATTAAGGGGGTACTTAATGAAAAAATTTAAAAATTATCAATTTTTTTTTTATTTTTGTTTTTTAATCTACACTATATTCTGCAAAGAATGCAAAAAATCCGATGTCTCTACAAGGTTTAGAAGTTACTTAAATTTAAGTGTAAACTTGGAAGGACTATGCGTTACACAAAAATTGCCTGCTTCAATGCCTAATAAATAAAAAATACGGCAACGAGGTATGTTTCCATTAACTGATAATGCTAGACCATTCCGAGCAACAATGTTTAGGCTAATCTGCCCATTGCATTTTTGCACAAAGCAAAAGAATTCACCGCCGCACTCAACGCTCTGATACAAACAATATCGAAAACATCACTGCTTTCATATTTCAAATACTCGAGCAATTGAGGTTTTATTTTAGAACCTAAGAAACAGGAGTTTCTGTTGTCGAGCAAGGTTGTGGTGACTCCACATTTACTGAACAAGTTGCATTCAATGTCATTTCTGCAGGCCTTTTACTTGAAAACCGCCTTTTTCTCTTCTTGAAAACCGGACCCGTTCTCGGCATATTTGAAACGGGTAAAATAAAATCTCTGCAATAAACACAAGTAAAACAATAACACTACAATATACGAACAGGAACAAGAACTTTGAAAAGCAAAAACGACTACTAAAGATAAAAAAACAAAACTTTTTTGTTTTTTGCTTCTCCTGAACAGTTGTATTTTTTCTATTTCGGTACACTTTTCTCCAAAACTATGACAGGTAATTGAGTGTGTTTTTTTCTATCTTATTCATGGCGACGTTAGTAACAAACGCAGCAGAGCGAATTTTAAAAATCCAGCTGGTTTCTTTTTTACTTCACTTTTAATAAGACAATAAAATTTTCAAACTTTCTAAGTCAATAAAAAATTTACTATTTCTTTAAATTAAATTCTACCTGCTGTACAGCTTTAAAACTATGTAAAGAAAACGTGTTCAAAATTTCACAAAAATCGATTTAGTAGTTTTTGAGAAAAGTGTACCTAAATTTGCATGGAAAATGGCTCCGTTTAGTACCCCCTTAAGGCATAATATAACATTTTAAAAATGTTAAGAGGACACATATTTCTTATAAAATAAAACTTTCGAATTGAGTTACCAATTTCTTTTTTAAGTTTTGCAACATGATCCCTCCATGTGAGGCGCATATCCAGCATTATACCAAGATATCTGATGGTTTCTACTTGGTGAATTAACTCACACGTACAATTATCGTACCTTCCACATGAGACATTATGACACTTTACAGAACCTAGAGAATCGGGAATATTACTAAGACTGAATATAAGATAATTTGTTTTGGCCACATTTAATGAAATTTTATTCTCATTCAACCACCATTTCATTTGTACAAGATCAGATTCTATTTTAGTAATAAGTTCCTGATCAGAATCACCTTCATAATCGAATGCCGTGTCATCTGCGAAAGACGTGATCTTCCCCTCAAACTTGGCTGAGCAAAGATCATTGATATAGATCAAGAAAAGAGTAGGGCCTAATACAGAACCTTGAGGTACGCCATGGCGGATAACTCCTACCTCGCTTAAAGTACCATTTATTCGAACCTGCTGTGACCTCATGCTAAGGAAGGACCTAAACCAATCATTAGCTAAACCCCGAATTCCCATTTCGTTCATTTTTCTCAACAAAATGACATGATCTACCATATCAAACGCTTTCTGGAAATCCATGAACAGAGCAGCCGAATGATAATTATTATTTATTGACAAATTAATTTGAGAGACTATCTTAGAGATAGCCATCTCTGTATTAAGACCTGATCTAAAACCGAACTGATTGGAACTCAATATTTCATGCATTTCCAGAAAATGTATCAATCTACGGTTAATAACTTTTTCCAACATTTTAGATAGTGATGAGAGCAATGTAACTGGCCGATAATTTGTTACCTGAAGTCTATCCCCTTTTTTAAAAATAGGAACTACTACAGCTCTTTTTAGTATTTCAGGAAAAACCCCATTGAGAATACTTCTATTAAACAAGTGAGCAAGTACATCCGCTAACTCCCACTGACATTCTTTTAATACTGATACTTGAAGTCCATCAACCCCCACCGACCTTTTATTTTTTAATGAATTTATTATTTTGCAAATCTCAAATTTATCAGTTGGCTCAAAAAAAATGGTAGTGTAATTAGGTACAGCTAAAAATTTGTCATTATAACAGTTATTTGTAGGATTACTTAGCAATTTATCTTTCAATGTCTGTGCGATACTGAGAAAATATGAATTAAATTCACTAGCTATGTCTCCCTCATTCTCAATGCAACATCCATCAGTAGCTCTAATTTTATCAATTTGATTTTTAGACTTTTCCCCAATTAGGCTATCTACAATACTCCACTGCTCACGTGGATTTCCCTTTGCCTGACAAAATAAATTAAAATAATACTCTTCTTTAGTTTTACGTAAATCTGCAATTAATTTGTTCCTATACCTATTGTAGCACTTGGATAGTTTTTTATTATAGGGCTGACGAACTTTCTTTTTATACATTGCATTTCTTTTGTTAATTCTTCTAATTAACATCCCATTCATCCAAGGCTTCAAAGGGCGGACTGCTTTACTTGCAGGCAATGTTATAGTACACGAATTAATCAGTCGACTGAGTTGACTGCTAAAGTAATTAAATGCCCCATTAACATCTTCAAAAATATACAAAGTACTCCAATCCATATTGGAGAGGCAATCCCTTAACTTATAAAAATCAATTTTTGAAAACGTCCCCCTTCCCTCAGAAAAATTATTTACAACACCCTCTATATACAATAAACAAAGTGAATGGTCAGTAATGCCCGCATGATCAACCGCCCCAGAAATTAAATTAATATTATATGCTTTGTCACATCTTATAAAAATATGGTCAAGGCAAGTCCCAGATTCTAATCGAGTAACTAAATTTATAAAAGATTTAAAACCATGACTGTTCAAAACAAAAGTATATTCATCAGTAATATTATTGTCACACAAAAGATTTATATTCATATCACCTACCAAAAACAACATTTTAGTACTAGAAATGTCAGAAAGCAATAAACTCAGTTCATTGATAAAAATACTCTCAGAGTAATCATGAAAGCGGTAGAATGCAAGGATAGTAAAATACATGTTATCTACCATGCAGTCGATCATAAGACCACTAGCCGATAAGAACTGGCAATCAACTCCAGAACAGGAGATATCATTTCTTTTCAGAACCATCACTCCACTAGACCTATTGAGTTTATTACAACTAGCAAAAACCTTATAATTATCAAGTTTATATTTACATAGCTCTGATTCAAATATCCAGATTTCAGATAGAATTATTATTTTAGGCAGCTTATTGAGTTTTACATTCAAATGGGTTATAAACAAATCAAATTTTTTTCTTAGACTACGAATATTTTGATGAACTAAAAATAAATCTTCACTTAAATTAATTGACATAGATTAGTAAAAAAAAACAAATAAAAATAATTTCTTGAAAACATTATAGGCAGAAATAAAGAATCAAATTCACTTCTAAGGAGTACATTAGACCAATTTAGCAATCTCGTCCATAGACGAGACCAACACAGCTGGAGTATCATCCGCTTTTTTTAAAACACTTTCCCGTTCATAGTCCACACATACTTAAACCCCTTATTTTTTTTGACATCTCTCGCCGCCCCAAATAGCCGCCTTACTCCCGGACAGAGAGACTCATTAATGTATACAGGAATGTCAACAGGTAGATTCATATGCCTGGTAGAGAAATCCCTCTTTATTTTCCTCAATTTCCATAATTCATCTTTAGTCACTCGCCTCACAAATTTAACAATAATGCCAGGATGTGATGTAGATCCCGGATTTTTTTTTAAATCTATGACATGTATCAATCATTTCATCCTTAATTTTATAGCCTAAAGCAGTACCTACAGATTTAACTAAATCCACAACATTTTCATTGGGGTACTCAGGAATGCCATGAATTTCTAGCGAGTTCTGCCTAGAATACTGTTCAACCTCCATAATTCTTTTGTTTTATTATCCTGAACACCTTCAATACAAATTTTAACCTCTGTGTCAAGATTTTCAACTTTCTTCAAAATCTCAGAAACACTAGTGTGGCAAGAGTCAATTGAATTTCCTAAATTAGTTTCCATAGTTTTATTTTCCACCCTCATGTCAGTAAGCATCTTAACAACATCTGATAAAGAGGCCTTACCTTCATCAGCAGCACTTTGGAGAGCCATGCTTTTCCTTCTAGTAACACTGCATGCTGTACAACGCCAGGTCTGATTTTCATTTTGTATATAATCAGTATCCTCCTTGGACAAATTTACACAACTTGAATGAAATTTATTCTTACAATCGACACACTCAACAAACAACTGATTTTTTGTAACAGATTTTTTACATTGAATGCAAGGCATTTTGCACACACTAATTGATTCCTGCACTGTCAACACTTTAATTAATATAAAATACTTTGCACTAAAAAAGTCACAATAAATTCTGCACTTTAACAAAGAAATTAAATTTAATCGATTCACACAGGTAGAAATAGTTTTATTAAATAATAAATCACATACTAGATTATATTATAACTCGTATGACCTTTCGGACCCAATCCACCAGCACCACTACAACCAGCCGGTACGAGCTCTGACTCGGCATTAGATAATTTTTGCAGGAAATTTTTTAACAGTCTCCTTTTTTGAATTCTGTTTATATACAAATTGTGCGAGTCAAAATTCTCCAGTCTTTATATTTTTATCACTTTGGTAATTAATATTACCACAAACATTATTGTACTTATTTAAATCATGATGGTTAATCATGTTAAGTCTGTTTCTTTACTAGAATCCATATCTTCTATTTCAAATCCACTGTCCAATTGCACTACCACTTTAGAGTCTGATGAACTAGATGATGATTCTCGTCTTCTTTTTTTGTTTAGCTTTCCTGTAATTTCTTTATTTGACTTGGAAGTGTCACTAGGGCCTGACTTTAAAATATATTTTGCCTGTTTTGTATTTTTCTTTTTGCTTAAGAATTTTTAATGCAGTTTGTGAAGTCAATATGTCTTCAATATTTTAAGAAATTCTTTTTCAAGGATTTTTTTCTTAAACTTTTTTAGTTAAATTTTGTGTCAGTTTAAGTCTTATGAAATCTTCGAGGTGATGTGTAACAAGTTATGTTCTCTCAGGTACTAGTGCTGGAGGAGTAAATATTTCTTCTTGATTATTCTCCTGTCGATGAGGCACTTGTTATTTATTTCTTCTTCTTTTTGTGTAATGTTTTTTTCCGGGTTTCCAAATGTTTGGAGTTTTACAATGTTAAAGGCCTCTTTAGGGAATTTTTCAAACTGTACTGGAAAAAGTCTAGTAGATCGAAATCCTGAAATTTAATGTTCCATATTCTTTATTGGTTTGAAAACACACTTGTCCATGGGCTGCATGTAATGTGTAACATTTGCTGGTAATTTTACCAAAAAAATTCCATTCTCAATTGCAGATTTCGACAATGCGTAACTAATATGAAAGGCAGCTCCATCATATATGAGAACAACTTTTTTATTGACTCTTTCTTCTAAATTTTTAAGGAATGGCAAAAAACTGTTTTTAAGCCATTTGTGAAACAGCGCTCCTTCCATCCAACCCTTTTTTTGAGCTGTATAAACAATGTCTAGGTAATCATTATTTGGGATCCAGGTTTTCCAGACATATTTTCTCTTGAAAATGATGAAAGGAGGCAGTTTATCTCCCTTCGCATTTCCGCATGCCAAAAGTAGTGTTCTTTTTCCAGAATCTCCAACATTTTTAGATACGCGCTTTTGTCTTTTAGGCGCTATGAGTCTGACGTCTTTAG
Organism: Aquatica leii; assembly: GCA_035610365.1. Lineage (NCBI taxonomy): Eukaryota > Metazoa > Arthropoda > Insecta > Coleoptera > Lampyridae > Aquatica > Aquatica leii. The sequence goes on along the minus strand of CM069433.1, from coordinate 171,784,591 downwards.
GGCCGTGAGAAAAACTAGGTTCGTCACAATTATAGACACGATGACCATCATTAAGAGTAATGTTTTCTTTTTTAAACAAGTTGCATAGCATTTGGTACCAATTCTTAATAGTAAAAGGATCAGCACCGCGTAATCGTTGGGAACTCATGATTTCCCCTTTTCGTATAGACAGTTCCGGATGTCTTTGCATAATGCTTTTGTATCATTCCTTGCCAGGAGCAAACTCATTCCAAAGTGTTCTATTTGCTTTGCAGTACTTTTTTTGTTTAGTAAGACCGTATTCACATTTTCTAGATTGATAAAAGTATTTTGCCAAAGCATTCTCATCCTTCTTAGACAATTTCAATTCCATCAGTATTGGCGACATTTCGATATTTTCCTAATGTCGATTTAGGAATGTTGTACCTTTCAGCAGCATCACGAAGAGTATTTCCCAAAAGAACCTTTTGAAGTACCATCGGCAATGTTTTACTGTCATAATTTATGCGTTTATTTTGAGATTTGTAGTTTCGTGGCATATTCTACAACAAAAATGTACGTTTTAAATATGTCCATTATTACACACATTTCCTGTCCATTATTTTCCACAAACTCGATTATTTGTGTGGTAATAATGGACATGCTGCTGTATGAAACAGGCTTCAAATAATTGGAAACCACATGTCATAAAATATAACCCTACTTTACTGTAACCACCTACGATTTTTATTTTATTTCAATGACATCTCGGTTTATAACAGTTTTTAATGAAGTAATTGGGAACGCGAACTTAAATGTTCAATTCACACCTAAGACAGTTTTCTTTAAAACCTTATCTAAATAATAAATTCAACATTTTACTTGTTTTTCACAATAATACACGCTATGAAGTATAGTTCACACCCAAACACAATATTTTAGCGCGAAGTTTGAATGAATTGTGACTTTTGTCTATTATTACGCCCGTTCACAATTACCTGCTCCTCCCCTATATGTTTTAACATTAAATATAACAGTAAAAACTGAAAGTGTAGGATGTAGCTCTGAAGTCTAAACTATGTAATAAACTTTTTTTCATGTTCACAATATAATAACAAAGTAACTTAAAAGGCGTTCGATTTTTATTTTTTAGTTTTAGAGTTTGTGGGTAAATCGGTGGGGTTTCTGCAGCGTTCCGGGCTCTAGGACAGTTGCGTTTTTTGCCTTTATATAAATCCGGCACTGCCATTATGATTTACTTTTAATTGCTATTCCTGGGTTTTGTTGGCACATAAGTTTTGTTGTCTTAAAGTTTATAGAGTCGTATTCTGATATCATTGATTTTAGATTTTTTGTATTATCGTTTATAAAGACTACAATCAATTTTTTTAGAGGTGTACACAATGTATGTTGGTGGTAGTGTTCAAGCGACATTTTGTGGTCGACGTAACTGGACCTATAAAGTGATCACATAAACCACAAAACCTCAATTTAACACTGACAATAATTAAAGTTAACTTTGTTATACACTTTGAAGAAGGTTCCAAAAGGAGAAAATTATAAAACAATACACAAGTGTTAAGGAATAAATTTTTGGATATGAACACTTTATTATTAACATATCAATAACTTTTACCTGACGGTTTCTGTTTTGTTTGTATTATCCCTTATTTCTACATTGTCAAATACTTGTATAAGATCAACATAGCAAATGTATGTAGAGCATTGGTTTTTTTAAATATTTGTTGAGATAATGTGATCTTTAATTTTGTGAATAAAGATCTTTGTCAACAAATTTAACAGTTGAAATCGTTTTCACAATCCTCTATGTAAATTGATTTTTCTACATTTTGTATAAAGTATTTAATGTATTATGATAATTCATTTTTATCCATATAGATGACTCGCCAACACACAAGTAAAATGTGTTACCTGAGATCAATACAAACGGGACCTGTTTGTTTCTAAATTTAATCGTGTAGAAAAGCGTGGCTAACTGTTTATTTATTTCATTACCCAATACATTATATTATGTTAGTTTATATAAACAAAAAAATCTTTACTAATGATCAATTCAATAATTTATATGAGTAGAACAAGAAAATGCCACAAAAACATTTATAATAATGATCAAATTTACTAAAACGTCAAAGTAAATTTATTCTATTAATTACAAAGACCACTTATTTGCACAACATTTACGACGACAATAATTTCCATACATTTGTATCAATTAAGAAAATGAAACAGTTTACTGTTATTTATTGTAATAATAGCTTGTGTTAACACTATTTACACTTATAGTACTTGTACTATAACAATAATACAAACATGAAAAAGTGTTACTGTTGTTAAAGTTATTTTAAAAATGTGAAATGTTAACTTTTCAATTTGTTTTGATGTATTTTAAACAAATAAAATTACAAATGTGATAATATGAAACGTACAATAAAAACTGATATGGCAAATATACCGTAGACATAATAATATTGAATTGAATTTGAATATCAGGATCTAGGTCCGAATCCAAGATTCTTACGTACATACGGATCTAGATCAAGATTCAAAATCTTTGAAATTGGATTTAGATCCTTTATAGATCAATTTTGGAAATTTTGTTCGATTGACCAAATTTAAAACAATATTCAATATTTTTAACATCAAAATAAAAAACTTAATTTTTATTATTTAAAACCACATGATATACACATTTACAATCGTTTTGCTATATAATAAATCGGCTTCTTCAAAAGTTAAATCTTAAAAAATCTGTGATTATGTAAATTTTTAATTAAACGATATAACGTAATATATCGTAAAAGATTATAGAAGCCTAAAGCCGGATGTATTTGTAAGAAACAGCATTTCTGCAAATACCGACAATTAATTTTTTTATCTTTTCCAAATGTACCTTAAACAATTTGTTACAAATCGTTGTAAATACCTACCTTGTTTAACCCAAGAACCATAACCATAATTTTACACGCTTATTACAAACGCACGTAAAATTTACGTATGCGTTGGAAATCACAGTTAAGGGCGAATAAATAAAAATATTTAAACTTTGTTTTACTAAAGTATAGGGTATAGGTATTTAATTGTTAAAGCACATGTCAAATATCAAATAGGGAATTTAAAAAAAAGAAATTCACATATAAAAAGATAAAAAATACAGGTTGTTCAATTTTATAACTCATCACTACATCACAAATTTTCACTGGGTGCTCACCACATAAAGGTTTTTTACAGCCAAAACAAATTGTTGTTGTCATCCGTTTCTTTGATGTAGGACAAATTCCACAATAGGTCCTTCTTCCTAGGTTTGTTCGTTCGCCGCAGGGCCTGGGTTTCTCGTTGAGCACTTCAGCAACGGTGGATTTCAGTTTTGTTTTGATTTTGATTGATTTGTTAGTTGCTCTTGCAGTTTTAGATAAAAATTTTATCTATTGAGGGGGCTTTTCTTTTGATTTATATTATTGTGGTAATATATAACATATGAATTCAATACAGTATATTCAACATATTATAAAAATAACATAAAGGCCAACGTTTAGTTTTTCTGTTACATCATCTATTTTGGCTCATTTGGTCGAATGTGTCAACAGCTCCTTTGCTACTATTATATTGCATAATAATCTCAGGTTTTTGGGTATTACTATTAATGCTGTTTGAAAAATGCATTGTTGACACCAACAGGACAATTTTATCTTCTTTTGCCTTGTATAAAACAAGTGTCATCTTGTCGGTGAAACCAAATATGGAACCACCACAGGGACGCGTTTTGCTGGATTGTATAAATTCTAATGGAATTTCCTTCTTATTTTTCCGTAGAGTTCCAACTACCGTTAATTTGTATGGCGCTTCTAGCAGATCTTCTGCTAACGAAATGCTGGTGAACCAATTGTCCATGGTAACGTTTCTATTGCTGCCCCAAATGGGCTTGGATACATTTTTTACGTAATATTTCGATAGCAGCTGTCCTAATGTGTTTGTTGATTTTCCAAAGTATGGACTTGCATTTATGGCATATTTCGTGTCAACGTCACAAAACATCACAATTTTGATACCGTATTTATTAGGTTTATTAGGCATGTACATACGAAATGGACATCTTCCGCAAAAACCCACTAGCTGTTCGTCGATTGTAACATATGCACCTGCAATATAACTTTTTTTGCACACCTTGATAAATATTTCCCAAATATTCGAAATTAGGGCAAAAGTTGTGTGTCGTCGTCTTTCATCTCTTGCTTGGCCATCGTCAAATCTAATTGAATTGATAAAAAAAATTTTACCTGTCTTTGCTCATTGTTGCTTTATATCTCAAACCAGAATATGATGGATCAAACATAACGTCTGCAGATAAATGGTTATCTTTTACAGCTGCCGACAAAATAAGTAAACCTAGTAACGCTTTCAATTCTGGTAGTGTAACATCAGCAACTGTAGCTTTTTGCGTTTTATATTTGTTGCGTAACTCCGGTATCTTTTCATTTGTATGTACAAGTATACAATACAATATATCCTCGTTCATAAACATATCGAAAATTTGAATTGGTTTTGTTGAGTTTATTGCAAAAACAGATGGTCCCGCTTTTCCTGTAATTATATTTTTTTGTGGTACCTTCTTGCTTCATTATAAACAGATTTAGTGTGCCATTTGTAATTATTTTTTCCCTGAAGAAGTTCTATATCAAAAGGAATTGTATAGTTTTCTAGCATTGCTCTGTTGACTAATTTTTGACCTTTTGGTTTTTGATGGTCCTGCTTCCATTGAAGTAAAATGAGCGCAGATTTTAAACATTGCTCTTCAATCTCATCCATATTTTCTAGATCTGGTACAAAACCTGGATCACTAACACTGTTGTCACTGTCTCTGTCTGTTTCTACAGAATCTTCAATTTCACTGCTAGAAAATTCACCACTACCATTTAAAAGTCTATCCAATTCTTGATCAGAAAAGTAGCGTTTAGCTTTTTGTGCCATTCTAGATAACACTATTACAAATTGTGCTCAAAACTACTTCTATCACTCGAATACTTTTCCGTATTACTAACGTACGTAAAATTTACGTGCACGCGCTGACAAATTCCAACATAAACTGATAAATATAGAAAACAATTTACCTGGTTAAAGTTATTTTGCATTGTAAAGGGTCGGGGATAGCATTCCTAGGTGCGTAAGCGGATTAACCCATTCTACCTGAAGTTATATTGCAATTTCATATATTACACGTAAAATTTACTTACGTTAGTGTTCTAGGGTTAATACTTTTCTTGCTTAAGTGAGTACTTTTCACAAACGCCGGCAAAAATGTTTTCAAAATAAAAGAATAAATTTACATTTATTTTGTCAAGTAATTTAAATTAAAAAAATTAAAATAAAGATGATCTAGATCAGTATTCAAGATCATTGGCTAAATGTATCTAGTTCCAGATAATAGACTCTAATTTATAAATGATCTAAATCCAGACACAAAATTCACTTAATGGATCTGGATTCTTTGGAATCTAGATCCTACTCAACACTTGTTGCCTCTACAATATTCGCTTTTTTGTTGAAAGTATAAAGGCTAGAAAATTAAAAAAAAATAATTACACAGGCTAGTTGTACAAGGGGTTCTTTAAAATTAGAGAAATTGTTCAGGGGAATGAGCAAAAAGCAACACATTTCATTTCGTGTCGCGTTTCTGGCCTGGCCATAAATTTTTCAATAATAATATTTATTTTCATATAAAAACTATGTATTTATAAACTAAAGACACATATCTAGGGAGCACTTTTAGCAAATAATCGTACGTTTACCATGTGCCCTCAAAATTCTCCTAAAATTGCTTTGTTTTCTACTCATTTTTTATATTATTTTTTTTTAATTACATAAAATGGAAAAGCGAATTCTGTAGAGGCTTGCAAAGCATCTAAAGCGACCGTTTTAGAACCTCTTTAACGTATTTTTAAAATAAACATTATATATTTTTTAATTTTGTTATTATTTTTGCAAATATTGTTGTATTAGTCTAAGACTAATTTTTTTAAAATTGTATTTGTTACTCTACAAATAATAAATCCAAAAATTATTTATCAAACACATTAAATATAAATAATAAATAAATAGAAAATTGCAAAAATAATTATATTTCTAAATTAAAATTCTAATCAAAAAGTATATAAGTAAAGTAAAAAAAATTATATTACATTTTGTGATAAGTAATAACCTTTATTAGTCAAAATTTATATAAGTATAATTAAAACTTTGTTTAATAACAAATATGCGTCAAACTAAAATTCTAATTTTCATATTTATCATCTTTTAGAGCGTAAAAATTTAAATTTGCGAAAAGTTTAACAACCTTTATATTGTGTTGCACATTAATTTTTATTTTTAACGTTTATTACGGTTTAAATCATTTTTACTTCTATAATTAAAGTCTGATAGTCTTGACAACCTAAATTGGATTCTTTACGTTCTTTCAGTGTTACTTAAACGTTTGATACAAACGGGAAATTGGTTTTGCATAAAATTGATTCAAATTGCTGTATTACTTCTTAAATTTATTTTCTAAACATCTTATTATAGTTGTAAAATATATTATTGTAACTTTAAGTTTAATATTATATCTTTATGATTGTTTTTATAATATCTTTATTTTTATTTTGTATTCTAATTTAAACTAGAAATATCTATTAAATTTAGGGTAAATCATTAATTTTGTAATACTTGATCATTTACATTAGCGTTATTTTTGCAAGTAAAATCAACTTCAGATTTGCTAATGTTTTAAAAACAAACAATAGCTTAAATGAAACAAAATTGTAGAAATTAAAATGAGCGCGTCAATATCTTTGGCTTTTACTAGGGGAAAAAGTCAGTTTATTTATGTCAGATACCTCAGATGATTCAAATGCGTTTTTTAACTTTTTTTGCAGCAGTTTCCTTTACTGTTGTCTTTTTTTAGCATTTCCATAGAAAGTGGAAGATAGGATTGAGAAATAAGCATCCTCTAATTCGTCTTCATCCTCAGTTTCATGTGCATCACAATTAAGTATTGGGCCCCGTTTCATTTTCTTTTTATCCTTTTTAACGTTGTTTGAACACTTAGTTTTTGAAGTCAATGTTTGAACACTTTCTAATTTTAAGTTCCCCTTTGTTTCTTTTTCTCTTTTCTTTTCTTGAGCTTCTTCTAATCTTTCCTTTATAGGTATGCTAGTTAGTATTTCGAAATGTTGTTTTGAACGAGACACACTTTTTACTGTGCTTTGTTCCTCTTTCCATGGAGTAGGAGCGAATTGGAAAAACGAGTTATTTAATTTAGATGTTGATGGTAGATCATCCTGTTCAGAAGTAGATGTAGTCAACATAGAAGTTCCTTTTGGATGTGATCCAGATGCAGTCGTTTGTAAGTTAGATGTGCTAGGTTCTGGACAACCTTCAACTACAAACTGTCTAATTTCTTTGGCAGGAGCGACATCATCCTCGTTAAATTTGTCAGGATTAAATGGGCATATTCCAGAAAAACGAAAAATCCTGCTTTTTACATTGACGCAACTTTCATAAAGGCTTTATTTAACAGCTCTGCTACATCATACTCCGTGATCTTCTCATGACCTGTTGTGGTTCAATAAATATCATACTTCCTGTACAGTGTATTTTTGAAAAAGTCAAAAAAGGTTAAGTCGAAGATGATGGAAAGTGTGTGGCGGAAGAGATACTATATGAATATGGTTTGTCTTGCAAAAATTGTAGGCCTCTACAGAATAATAGTTGGAATGATTGTCTAAGACCAGAAGAATCGGATCATCTAAACTAGGCTTTGTCTGTTTTTTGAAATGCAAAAGCCAATCTAGAAAAAGTTGGGAATATGTATATCTATTTTTCGAACATTTATAGATGACGCCAATTGGTCCATTTTTTTGCAACGCAGGAGCCATTTTCTTCTTGGGGTAAATCAGCATAGGAGCAATGAAGTTTCCTGCAGCACTCATGGAAAATACGGCTGTAATGGTTCTTCCTCTTTCCCCTGAAATAGCAGCCTCTACTTTTTTAGCACCTTTAGGTCCATAAACCTCCGGGCACTTCTTCAGCTTAGTCTGAACGTGACTGGGTCTGTTAGTATGCCCCGTAACTTGAATTTTAATGGTGTGCATGATTCCCCACCGTGCACCATTTCCCCACTTTCCTCTATATGTTGTTAATTTGCTATGAAATTGCTTTAAAAACATTTTTGAAATTGTCTGTAATCGTATTTTAAACTTTACATCTTCAACGGCAACTTTCGTACAAGTAAATTTTATAATATAGTGGTTACGATTAGATAATTTTTAACCTTGATTTGATTTCAAGTTAAAATTACAGTATTTACCAGTTACTTGGTGAACATGAAACTTAATTTTTACAAACTACTACATATCTATTATCACTACACAAAGTCAATCAACAAATTTTAAACAATCATATATGAGCAGTTTTTTGTGTAATTGTGTAGCGTTTATTTACAACTCTATTTATAATTTTATATTTAGTTTCACATAGATGAAAATACAAAAACTAAGAAAAGTATTATTTGACAACAAGAATGTGAACAAAAATGTAAAAAGGTCCGGAAATGAGTGACAACTACGGAAAAACAAGAAACGTGTTTAATCATTTTGCACAAAAAAAATGTACTCATTTAATAATGACAATGGAAAACTGAAAACATACTAAAAATTAGCAACTGAATAAATTATAACTATCTATTCTGTAGATAAAAAATAACTTGACACGAAATTTAAAACAAATGGAAACCGAACTAATAAAAATTGCAGATAATAAGAAGAATAAACGACAAAAGACAAAGATAGGCTATAACACTATATATATTGAGAGAAGGTGAAAACTACCAATATAACAAAAATTTACAAGGAATAACAAAACAATCAAAAAGTGTGAGTGATTGAATGAATTGCATTGAAAATTTGATAACAGAATATGAGAATGGAAAAGAGCAAAATATTTAAACACGGCAAATTTTTATATCACCTTAAAACCTAAAAAAATTCAAAGGGATCAAATAGGAAACGAAATAACAAATATAGATAATTACACATTTTTAAAGTGGAAACTAGAAACAAGCTTTTTTAATAGCAAAAACAACTCATCAGTAATGGACTTTAAACAATATCAGATAGTACAAAAAGTAGAAGCCGATTTAGAAAATCAGGTTTAATCAACTAACTTGCGCAGAAGAGAAACAAGACAAAAATACTTTTTATGACTAGATAGAATGCAAACCCAACAAGCAAAGTTATGATGTTAAAATGGTATGCGATTGTTATGTTAAAAGTGTTTTAGTATGATGTTTGTCTCTGCATAAGATTTGTTTTCGGAACGCCCACTTTTCGTCGCATGGGTAGGAATAAAATGGTTAATTGAAACATTATTTTTCCGCTGTCTGTGTTCTGCTTCACATATATGATTCTAACGTAAGCGCCCAACAAAGTTTTCACTTCTAAAATTTCACAGGCATCTCTGTTATTACTGTGTGTATTATTATCGCTGTTTTTGTGAAAGTCTTTCTGAGGTAAGCATGGACTCATATTTTTGAGATGTACGTTGACTTTTCCGTAATTGTCATAGGGATTACGATACCTCCAAGTGTTAAACAATTACCTCAAAAAAGAAAAATTTTATCTAAAATATAAAAAAAAGCAAAAATTTAGAAACTAGTAAAGAAAACTTATAAATAACAAAAAATGCCTAGAACTACAAAAACTTATACATTTTCCAAAGAAAAAAAGCTAATAGACAAAATCGATAGTACATATAAAAAAGCTTCCGAGACAGAGAACTACAAAAGTTGTATTACAATCAATAGTAATCGGGATTAAAACAAGACGAATACCTAGAAGAAAATGGATAGAAGAAGATAGGTGTACATAATTGGACAGAAGTAACAAATGTAAGAGGAATGACAAATAATAGTTAACCAAACGTATATGGGCTGTAGTGTTTTTATCTTATCTTATTTTTTATTCTAGAAAATATGGACGTTGTTAACAATAAACCTACTTCAAATTTTACAAATATTGGGTACATTAATTAATGGACATCAAAATAGAAACTAAGTAAAAAAGTGAAAATTGTTTAAAGTTACTTAAAGAAAATTTCTATAAATGAAACATTTTAGAAGCTATTTTAAAGTTCTTTCACCCTTATGCACGGAAGTACCTTAAATTTTCATATTTACGGACCATGGGTCCCTCGGACCCTTAATTTTTTTAAATACTTATGTGAAATGTAATAATACAAAGATTAATTTAAACAAAAAATTGTTTATTTTAAACACATTTTTTCAATAAAAATAATAGAAAACACAATAAAAATTTGTTTGACACCTAAATAAAAAATAAATGAACATAGTACACAACTTCACATATAAAAATTCTGTAAAGAAACTGAGCTTTACCTATCATGAAAATACATTTATTTAGATTGGTTAACCTTATATAACTTTAAAAAAATATCTATTGTTTAAACATATTTGTAGGTGTGTAAAACCACAGGCTTTTATCTAAACTTAACGCAAACAATTTTTACATTTTTAATTGCACATTGCATGCAAATAGGTTTTTTACAGTTTTCACATACGGTTTGCGTTTTTCTGTCCTTTTCTGCAAACTTAGCACCTTTTTCTCTTAGAACGCTCTACTACTTGAACCGCATTACCATCTCTTGAATCCTCTGCCTTTTTTCTGTTATACTCAATAGCATTCTTATTGAGAACTGCTATTCCTTGTTGATTCTTGGATTATCATATCTATATAATAATATTATAATGATAATAAGTACACTAATTTGTATTTTACCTGCGCTTTATGTGAGATTCTATCAGCTTTGTAGCTAGGACATCCACAAAATTAAAACTTAGCATACTTCGAGAGTCTAGGTATCCCTAGTGTAAGACATATGCATTTACTGATGAAATACCGACAAGAGCATAAAAAATTCTCATCAGCTAACGATTAGTTCTTCTAGATGCTGAATAATTGGAACAATGTTAGTCTAATGTATCTACTCCTCCTTTTGTCCCATTGTAAAAAGATATTATCTATGGTTTTCCGTTTTCGGCATTAGTAGCGGCATCGTGGTGAAGAGATGAGATCATTATTACAGCTTTTCCTTTCTTAGGAACATGAGAAAGGAGGGTAATATTTTTTGTAAATTCGTATAAACTTGTTCCAACTACTCTTTTTCTATCTGACTGAAATTCAGAAGGTTTTTCTTTTTTATTCTTTTGCAGGGTTATCACGGCCCTTTCTATTGGCCGCAAATAGAGCACGAATTTTTTCGTGATTTGATTTATAAACAGATGTAAACAGCAATCGTCTAATGTATACGGTCAACTCTGTCATATCTAAAGGACAAAGTTCTATTTTATCGGAATTGGCATATTTATCCATGTATAAAAACATTTTATTATTTCGTAATATGCGCGTCATCCGGGAACATCCACCGGATACGACCGAAACTTGAAAGTACATAAACGTTTTAATCATCACAGGCTAAATAGCTCCTGGAACACAGGGAGGAACATTGGTACAAACGGAAATTTAAAGAAGCGGCATTCATCAACAACAACAAAGAAATTTTCAGCCAGCCAAGTGTCGAGATAAGCAACATATGGAAACCAGTTATCGAACCTCTAAAACAACTTAAACTTTACTAAGTAATTTTGTTAATTAATCTGTTAAGCTAAATTGGTTTTGTACGCTTGAACGCTTCATCGAACATGTCTTTAGTATATAAGCTCCAGTAGTTTCTAAGTTTGTTAGTATTCACCTGATGACGATTGCAGATACCACAGCAATCGAAACGTTGTGTATATTCATTTCAAAATAATAAACAATTAAAGTTCAGCAGAATGTTATTACTTCGCATATTATTTACATACTTACCGCATTTATATAGAAGCATTCATCTTGCAGTGATTAAAACAAAGTGAAACACCACGTGCAATGGATGGATGTTAATCGGCAATTTTTGGCGGCATAAAGATCACACGAAGGGCGAATCGATAGGAAACGATTAAGAAACTTAGTAACGAATGTACCGACAAAAGGGAATATCTAGACATATAGTATCGGTTATATTCTTCTTTATATTCATAGGGCAAACTGACAAAAGGTAGTAACCAGAGTTGTGTCGTTTTGTATGACAACGTCTAATACTTTGAAACTGCATAACTCGAGTTACGGCTTTATGTCTAAAGGAAAGAACAACAAATTGTAAGATATCTAAAGAGTAGTCTTCATGTCAAAAACTAATTTGAATATAATATTTTAATAATTCGAGTTATAGCTTTATATAAGAAGAAATACGTACATTCCTAGTCTCTTATGCCTTTATGCAACAAAATAACTTCGTTACATAAAAGAGTTCAGTTATATCCTTTTATCAGATTATTTATCTTCAAAAATGATGTCAATGTTACGGATAACTCAAAATCAACAAAAAATCGAGTTATGCCCTTTTGATTTCTTGCCACAGAATTATATCTTCCCGCGGACTCTTTGCAGTGCAATTTTCATATATATTGTACCATTTTTGCAGCGTTTTTGAAGCCTCCGCGGATCTGATTCTGCAACTACTGTAATTATTTTTCAGTTCTGCTGAGTCAAATTTAGACTTATTATATTTTTAAAACATAAAGCAAATCATAAGGAATATTTTGTTTAATAATAATAAGCATTGCAACCAAAAAATACAAAAAATGATGTGAGATTGAGCACCACCGCAAGATCCAGATTTGTTTCATCTGAGCGTTTCATCGTTTCGTTACACAAGCCTTTGAATCAAGCTTCCTGTAAGTGTTTTCAACATTAAAACACAAACGTGTTCATGATTATAAAATTGGTGATTTCGTAGTAGTTACGAATTTTGATTCAACGGTGGGAGTCAATAAGAAACTTATTCTTAAATTTAAAGGTACCTATGAAATTAGAAAGATATTGGATAATGATAGGTTTTTAATAGGTAATGTTGAAAATTTCCAGTTAAGTCAGATTCACTTCGAAGGCGAGAATATGAAATTGTGGTGAGAGAAATAAAATTGAATGTTAATTAGTTTTTAAGTTAATATTAGTGCATTCTATTATAAACAATGTTTGATGTTTTTCGTATGATTATGTAAGTACTTTCCTTTGTAAATTTTGTGATCGGGACGATCATCTTGTCAGGATGATCGAACTGCAGTAGTTAGATTTAAATTTTGAAATTTCCGCTTCTAGTGAATTTAATCTAAGATGGCAACAAGGATGCTTTGGTATTATTATTATATTTATGTTATGTTATGGCGGTTAGAAAATATACGATTTAGTTTCATCGTTTTTATTTCAAAAACGCCCGCGCCATATCCGACAGTATTATTAATATCTCCTATTTTTCTAAATTTACGTAACAAAATAGTATTAGGTTGAATTACCTTAGCTTGTAAACATATTTGTGTTGTGTTGTGTGAAACTAAAATTTGTCTACATAATTAATTATTAACATAATACCATGTTTCTAAACTAATTATTTTGGTTTCCATTACTCTAATATCTCATTTCTAAAAAGTTTCGCGTTTAATTTCAAATATTTTTATTTAGGATTTAAAATTTCTACATTTTTGCTAACAACTTCCGGAATTTAACAATCGGCCGGCGATTCATACTCGTTTAATACTATTCGATTTTACGCATTACCTATTTTTGAAGTTGTTTTAATGCGTTAAACAAAAATTGAAAATGTATTATTAGAAATAAAATAATGTCGGTGTGATTGAGGCAAAACTTGTTGCTGCGAATTTCTAATTTTCAATTATATTTGGATATGCCATTTACACTTTTGGAATCTTGACGCGCTTGCGAATTAAGGTCAAAACGAAAATTTATATCGGATGGATTTAATACGCACTGAAAAAATTAAAAAATAACCTTTATTCTTCACGCACAAGTGGTCGTGCTAAATGTTATACACACTAAATGAATAACGCTTTTATGAACATAAACCTAGTGACACATCATGTGTTTCCGGTATGGTCGGAGGTAGACAAGGATGCGGTAAAGGGGATTTTTGTGGGTGGTTGCGAACTGGGGGTTGAAATTTTAAGGGTAGCTCTAACTCCCGGACGCAGCTGTCGGGGTCGATCCAAATTCGAGTTTGGCCGATTACGTTCGTGAAGACGCGCGTTCGCACTAAACAGCGTCGGGACGCTCAAATGACTGATTTGTTACAGTGCGCTCTTATTTCTATCATACATGATGATCATCTAACATGATTGGCACGCGATTCGCGGATTTTACCTTTATTGCAATTCTAGCAAATTGAACTTCCTTGTTTCTTAATATAAGAGTGCATTTTTTTTGGGAGCAGTAGGAGAAGTTTATTTTAACTACTGTGCGACGCAGGTGCATAATATTTACGTAAACAAAAATGTTTAAGTTTCAATTAACATAAAATATATCGTTTGCGTATTGCACGTTAATCTGAAAAAATGTGAAACGTGATGTTGGCTTAATTTCAAAAATATCTAAAATTATAAGTACGTATATAAATAAAAGATTGGTCGTAAATTGCGACATTAGTGAAAATTTAATTTTTTTTTTAATAATCGTAGTTTGTTAGTTGTAGTGCTTAGACTTTTGGATTAGACATTGATGTTATGGTAAGTGGGTAAAACAATAACTCTTTATATTATATATTTATGCAAGATGTTTGCACATGTTGCAAATAAATTTAAAATGAAACAACTTTTTGTGTTTTTTTTTGTGAAGATTTCGACATTAACGCTTTATCGATTTTACAGAAATAACACCGTGTTAATGCACATCCGTGTTAAACTAAACACAAATTTAATTTATTTAAACTATTTTAACTTAAATACGCTTTTAAGCTTACATTTATATTTAAAAGGTAAATTATAGGTTGGAGCTTTTGCGAGGTTATTTCCGTAAGTGCTTTGTTCTGTAATTTGAATTTTTATAACTTTTTTATCGACAATATTAGTTCAAAGTCAACTAATTTTAACAACTATTCGATGCACCAAACTAAAGTATTTAATCATCACCTACAAGTTTGGAATGAAATCAATCTTTAGTTGACCATTATTGTAGAAAGCTTTTTCCGTTTTTTACCCGATACGTAAAATTTAAGCCAATTTATCATACAACTTCACAGTAATAATTGTTTTTTATATATAGTATAGAATGTATTTATAATTTTAGAATTTTAATTTTAATTCACGGCCAACGATTTTGGTGACACTATTTTTAAATATGTTATTTCACAGACATGTGGTAAATAATGTAGTTCATTCATACTTAAAGCTTCATGTTTTCTTTTCTATAAAAATATTGAGCTTAGTAAAATCAATAGTGTTTACTTGTTATTTCTCACATAAGTCAAAACATAGCTTTTAGATCATTGTTGTTTACTTGTATAAAACAACATTAGTAACAAACTTTTTAAAGTGTTAAATTAGTGTACGGGTTGATCTTATTTTGTTACATAAATTTTAAGTAAAAATCGTCTTGAATTACAAAAACAATTTCATTTTAAATAAAGAACATCAAACCGAATACAATTTGTGCTACGTTGTCAGAGTGAAGGACCTCAAAAGATTAATTAGCTGTAGCTCAGCACGGTTATTATTACTTTTGATTAAAGTTACTTTTGTAGATTCTTTGCGAACAATCAAATTAATTTTGTAATTACACAACTCACATTTATAATGTAGGGTAGCTACATCTTAATAACATTAATTCTACAAGAACTACCGCGCCATAATAGTAATAAAAACAAACGTTTTATAACGGTAGAGTTATGTTACACATTGTGGCGTTTTTATTAAAAAAAATATTAAAAACATATTTTTTTATAGAATTTTGTTATTTTTTAATACTGTTAACGTTAATATTACATAATTCTAATTTTGTTTTTTCTACTGCCTGTTTTTTAAAAAAAAATTATTACTAGTTTCACGTATTTTGTTTTGTTTGATCTTTATAGTTTTTTATCTTATTCTAATACACTCACCTGTACATTTTGTTGTATGTTTTTATAATGTTTTATAGTTTTGTTTGATTTTCATATATGACTAATAATAATTTGGAATGTTTATTCTTGTTGTTTAACACGTATTGGTAATCAACTGATCTGTAAATAATATTAAATTTATATGAGAGTAGCTTTAGCGTACTAAATTATAAAAATATTGGTTAAAAGAATATAAAGATAACTGTACTGAAATCTTTAACATATTTTGTGTACTACATTCTACAATTACTATCTGCTGGAACCATGTGCATGTATATGCGCTATAATCTTGTATGCCTTGGATAACGATTTTATTGTTTTAAAGTCACGAAGATCGCAGTGAGTAGCTGATTTTTGTTTCGCAAAAATACCTTTTG
The DNA here is from genome assembly GCA_035610365.1 of Aquatica leii. Lineage (NCBI taxonomy): Eukaryota > Metazoa > Arthropoda > Insecta > Coleoptera > Lampyridae > Aquatica > Aquatica leii. Next base: position 171,768,203 of record CM069433.1, on the reverse strand, counting down.
TTGTAAAAAATTAATTTGTTGTTGTATCAGCCTACTACAGCAGAGGATATGCGACACAGAATTTGTTGTAAATTAATAAATATTATAAAACTCTTTTACAAATTTTAAATTCTATTATTTTTTAAGTAACCTCAATAATTACATTTACTCAGATCATTACGATGTATAATAGCATTAAATTACAATGGGAACAACATTAGACGTAGCATTCAAGATTATAGCGCATTCACAGAGATTTTAATATCTCTAGATATCTTAAAAACCGCTGGAAATAAGTGTTTTTTTCGGATTATCTTGAAAACCAATAGTTTTAAGTATAAAGAAGGCTTATTAAACTGAATTAAATGCAATAAAAATTGTATAATTTCATTTCAAAAAATGAAGTTGGGTCCAGCCCAGCAAATATGGGACACCCTGTATGACTGAAAATAATTTTAGGAAATGCAGAATTTGATTTGATAAAACTTATTTTAAGATAGTTTTTGATATTTTTATTATTAAGGGAGCTATCGAGAAAGTATGCTTAAGTGGGACACTCTGTATATGATTCACGGACTGCCTTGACGTTTTATTGCTGTGAAATTTTTGTCTGTTGGAAGTTTCCATACCAATCAATTTATGGTTGTTTATTTTTTTAAATTAATTTTTTTGATAATTATACCTACCGAGGAAAGATTTTGCAACTTGCTTTCTAAAATCAGTGATTGATAAATTTTTACCAGCTACAGCTTTAAACAGTAAAAACGAGTTTAGAATAGCCAATGCCAATCGGTCACAAAATGATACTAAACTTTCAACAATGCGCAACTCTTTTTTAAGAGTAAAATAGCGATTAAAATTAGTTGTCAAGAATTCAATTACTGGTTTAAGTTTATGTCGTAATATCTGCATTTTCACTATTACAAAAGTGCCTGTTTGTTTGTTATTTGTATAAATTCATTTCGTGGATTAATAATTGGATAAACAAAATAAAAAATATTGAAAGCGGCAATACAATGAAAACTTTCATTTTCTGATGGTTAGTATCCTTGTATTTGTTTATCCTAGCCGACAAATTTCAGCAATTTCTTAAAAAGCATAAAGATTAGTTTCGTTGAGTATGAGCTTTATCACATCATTTAAGAACAAATTATAAACGTTGAACCTTTGGTGTGCATGTTTATGGTACTTGACAAATTTGAAGCAACAGCAGGAAAAATACTTTTTCTAGTGATCAGTTGAGTTTTCTTCTTTTTTGAGATCGGTTTTACACTATCTGAAGATGACGAACACTCAGCGTATACTCTTCGTCATCAGCTCACAAACGGTTCATTTTCTTTTTCTGATAAGAGTTCATTCCAAAGACGCTGCAGCCTTGCTTCTTCTTTTTGGTATCCTCTCACATCATTACCCGATACTTTTAAATCAGACTCATCGTATACAGAATTATGTTTTGCCGTTCTCTACTATCAGAAAAGTAAGAAAACCCAACTCACTAACAAAACATCAACGGTACATAATGAATACTGAATTTAGGTTAATGTAGAGATATGTAACGACGCATGAGTCACACGGCCACGCGGTGTTTACATTGTTGCTGAATTTACCTTTGTCTAACTGCCACGTGAATTACATTTGCTTTACCTGTAATAGAATTTTTTATACAAAGAAGTAACATGTAACATTTACGTTAAATAAAAAAAGCTGTAGCAAAAAAAAACATAGAAAAAAAATTGGATACACTGATAAACATTTTTTTTGTGACAGGGCATAAATGCAAATTACACTGGAAAGCAGAAAACTACCTTGGATTTTTTTCATCGCTCATACATTGTTCGCTACAAAGTGTCTTATGTTATACTGAACAATATCAATAATGGTATGTTCTTATATATGATATTTTGGATTAATGTTCAGTAGTGATTAGCAAGTAAACTTCATTTAAAAGTTGTTACGTTATAATTTAGATTTTCTATAAATTGCGGTATTTGTTTTCTTGAATGGTCCTCGTATACCAACTTATTTTTGTTTTCTAATTTTTATTTTGAGTTCTAATTGAAATTGCGTTTTGTGTGTTCTTGTTAATTTTTTTGTAATTAACAGTATGGTTAATTTTGTGTTTTGAACCTAAAATTTATAAGGAAACTTGTTTATCTTTATATTTATGGCATTGACCTCATCCTTACACTTACCTACATAAAATTTGTTGATTATTGTTACATATCGTAAATTGTTAATGTTAATTTTCCATTAGCTTAGATATTTTTTGGTTAAGATTTTGTTCTGTTTTCGAAATTAGTTATATTGTTTTGCAATTGTAAATACACCATTTTTATTTTTCATTTGGATTTCGAGTCTAAACCGACTTGAATTCGGCGACTTTCGTAATCAACTATTCGTAAATTTGATTTGCCAGAGTCGTGCGCATTGACGACACTTTTCACAAGGCATTTTTTTGGAAAATTTTGTAAATTCTGTTATTATGTTGTTTCTTATTTTATATCCCAGTGCTGTTTAGTAATTACCTCTAATTTATAACCTTTTTTAACTTGCTATTTCCAATTTATTTTTCGATACTTTTGTACCACATTTAAGCACGGCACTGATTTATTTTTGGCGGTTTCTGAGACCTTTTAACCCGAGTTTTTTTGAAACATTCTTCTTTTCTTTACGTGAGCATTTATTAGCCAAAAAGTGGTGTTGGCATGTACATGGTTCATCTTTTAGGGCTATTTGAATTGAATTAATGCCTTCTGAATTATTCAGGATTTACGGATCATTGTACAATTATTTCTTACTAATCGTGTGGAAATTGAGATTTAGAGTAAGAAAAACTCATTTAATTGAGGATCACTGTGTCGCATCCACGTAGCTTTTTTTAATCGTATTTTTGGGTTTTACAACGTACCCTCTCGAGGTAGGTCGCAGAACGCTTTAATTATGTTACAACGTATATCGTCATAATTTTATACTTTTAGGGTCCTTTCCCAGGGCATAAAATTTCATCCTTAATACTGCTATTTGACGTATTAATCAGCCGCCATCTGGTAATTTTATCAATGGAAATTTTATGGAAATCTACTTTAAGGTCAGGCATTTTCCTATTTTTATTTACGGAAGAGAATTTCGAAAATTAATCGGACGCCACCGCCTTATTATCGTTCGTTACTGAATTAAGTAATTTTTTTTGCATTATCAGTTGTAAGATTATGCTATTGGACTGCTTTTTATTAATTTTATTCTAAAGCACATTGTAAAGTTTAGTTATTAAGTCGTTGTTTATATAGCATCTAGTATTGCATTCAATTTATATCAGTTCTTTTGTTTATTTTTTTTAAACTGCAATTTGCCTTCCGGTTGGGCGAATGTTGCATTCGCGCGTTAGTGGCGCGTCGCTACATTTGATCTATTACGCAATTCGCGCTATCGCTGCTTACGTAAGCTACGGTTGTCGCTTTGGATTATTTTTTTTGTCAATTAATTATAAATCGTACGCGACTCGTGACCCCGCTCGGGTGGATCTTCACCTAAAGGTGGCAAATTTGCTATTATGTTCATTTATTATTTACATTTGAATGTTTTATTATATGAATGTGTCTGTTAGCGTTGTTTTCTTTTATTTTGCCCTGCATAGAACAATTTACTTGTGTGACACCCGTTTAGGGGTTGGTGGTGTGTCAAAAACCGCAACGTTTTGGAAGGGTTTGGAACGGGTACCCAACCTCTTGGCGCCCAGTTATATTTATTGCTTTATTCAGATCGCCCACGCCGTCTCCACTGCGAAGTTAGCCGCGGCAGTCCAACCCCAACCTTTACGTCCACTCGTTGGTGGTCGTATCAAAGTCGAGATGAGTATCCAAAAAGTAAATTTTTAACGTGTTACATCCCATTCCCTTGTAAGCACTAAGTAAGTAAGATCGTAATTTTCAGTTTTGGCATTTCCAAAAAATTTCTTTATAACTGTTTTAAAAACCTCTTTGTACTTAGTTCTACTTTAGTCCACATGTTGTCAAACTTGTTACGGTCGAATTTTCTTTACGCACGCCTATGTTGTTACGGACGAAATTTTCTTTGCGCACGCCTATGTACTCCGACGTGGAATTAATTTACTGCTGGGACGCCCCTAACGATCGTTTACGCGTGACTGTCATTTACGACGAGTTCTTCAATTTGTAAACTACATAAAATGGCCGGTGAATGGACAATTGAACGTTTTCTAAACTTATCCACCGTCATGGGGACCAATCTATAAGTGTATTACACTTATAATTCGTTTGCGTCGTCACCGGGTAAGATTATAACTCTCATTTATTAAAACTCTGTTGTAATTTCTCGTAATTTGATAGCCGTTCCGCCACGTGCGAGTACTTCGTTCCTAATTGTTAACTGTTAATGAGGAATCCATTTCGAATAACAATTTCGTCAAATAAATATTCTCTGAGGCATACGACATATGACAAAAACCGAATGTACCGAAGTTAACTAAAAACTGTCGAGATTCTACTCAGGCGGCAGATACCTGCATATATCACAGAAAAGGGGTATAACAGCATCCGATTTTCGGGTTGTGTTATGTGTGTACTTTAAAATTTAAGTAATGATTTTGTAGATTTGGATTTCGTGAGATATTAGGTTGACACGATTTGCGATTCAAATTACTTACAGGGTTACGTGTCGAGGAAAGTACTTTCTTCACACCAGGGAGAATTCCTGTATTTGTGGTAAGTGCTTTTATATCTTTTCTTTCGTCGTCAACGAGGTTACTCACGAAACTTTCACTAATAGTAATTCCGTACTGATTACCGTAATTGTATTACCATTTAGTTAGTAAATTTGCTTATACTACGTATGCTGTGTCCTACCCTTAATTATTGTGATAGTCTAATGTTAATGCCATACTTAATATCATTGTCTTATTGTCAGTAAGGCTATATTCCTAATTATGTAAACGATATTTACTACGTACTATTCTTCACTACTTATTTCATTGGAATTTATTGATGTGATGTGTGCTGCCGATACTATAGGCATTTAGTTAGAAAATTGATGATGTACTTCTTAATCAAAGTGTACGATAATTATTAATGTGAATCGTTACTCTTTGTAGACTTTAAGGTTGGCGTATAAGCCAAGTGTGATAGGTATTAATTCTACCTCAAATATATTAACACTCAGATCTGCTATTATTATTCCAACGTTAAACCATTAAATCGATTATACTTGTTAGTCTTTCTTTTTATCTTCCCTGCTCCTGTGATTATCGTTACCTACTAATTACTTTTGACTACTCGAACAGCTGAGTAGAGGAATTACGAACCTAACATAGTGTTACAAGTTTATACCGTTCTGTCCTGAGCAAGATAGAGAATTACTTTGGGATAAGCTCTGGCGCCCTGCAACATCTTTTCTGTATTTAGTGTGGACCTCCCCTCTCTCCGAATATTGTTAGTTGGCCGTGCAGGTTCGTAAAACCACAAAAGCTTGTAACAACTCGCCGTCAAGTATTTGTGCTCTTCTTAGATTTGCAACTAGGTAGTGGTTGACGGATGTTTTACAACATGCCTTGAATGGAGCATAGACACATTAAATATCCAACGGTTACATCCGCTGTAAACAATGCGGTGAGAATGAAAGTAGTACCGTTTCATTATCTTGGCAGTAATTAATAACTTTTAAAGTAGTATGTGTTCCGTGATTATCAAAAATAATCAATATTGGGTTATCTGAACTACAACTTGTGTGTTTTTGCATATGTTAAAGTATTAAGACGTCATATAACCACTTTTGGAGCCAAAAACTAGAGCACCTAGGTAGGAACCATACAAATATTCATCTTTGATGCGCTTTCGAGGATAAATATAAATTGGAGGTAAACATGTTCCAACTGCCGAGATAATGCCGCACATTGTCACGTTTTCACCCCGTTCTCCTGAAACCGTTTGGTCTACTTGTTGTTGTCCAATAGGTGATATGGACATTTCAGTTTCATTAGTATTAAAAATCTTTTTAAGAGGAAAATGATGTTTTTCTTAGACTTCCAAATAGTTTGAAAAAAATAAGTCCACATTAAATTTGTTAAACGAAGTAACCCGAGCTTGACTCGTATTTTTCAGTTTTCTATATGACAAATTATTATGCCTAGTCATAAACGAAGACATCCAATCTCTTCCAGCCACTTTCTATTCTGAGGAATCTTCTTCTTCCAATGCCTTGCGTACTGATATGCCAACTTGAGCGTATGATCATATGTTAGACCAAAATGAATTTTAGATGAGTGCAGCATACTTCGATTTTTGGTCTTCATTTATTGCATCATCTGGACCTGACACATATCTTTGTTTCCTGAGTCATCAAGGTCAAGAGATGTTTTCGACACTCAATAACACGATCATGTAATGTTGATTTCTGTATATTATACTAATTTGCGGCATCACAAATCAAAGTGTTATGTTTTATTACTGCTTCTACTGCAAGTCTTACAGTTTGTTCAGAAATATTAGCACGATTCGTCTTCTTGATATAATGCCTAACCATTCTTAAATAAAGGAATTTTGCTTAAAATATTTTGTTTGGGAAATAATGAGGTACATTCGTACAACAACTAAATAACACGGGGCAGTTTCGGACAGTCCGAAACTGCCCCACAGAGCTTGTCCGAATCTGCCCCGGCATGTAATATTTTAAATGAAGTTCATTAAAAATCTTTAAAGTGAAGATAACATCTGATCAGTTTGGTGTAATTAGTACGTTATTAAGCGAATACTAGTTGTCAAGTGATAAAAACATCATAAATATTTATGTTACTTGTGTAGAAGCTTACGTATGTAGTTACATTTCTTAGTAAAGTCGGCCATGCACCAAACTAGCAGCATACTAATATTCGAATGAAGGAATGTGTTCTACCAACCCACACGTTTCCTGATTGAATTTTACGCGGTAAATTTGAACTGTCCGAATGTGCTCCGCTCTTCTCCCTATAGGTTGATAAATATCATTTTTGAAATGACTCTTTTTTTATAGTTAGGTTCACAGTCTAACATCGTATGGTTGTTAAAATTAAAATCGTGTTGCAACTAAACATGATGTAACCACTTTGCAGTTTTTTTGGTCTTAGTACTGCTGTTTCTATTATAGTCGTACTTATAATTTTGGATTCATTTTTTTACTCTTTGCTTGGTCTGGCTGATATAATATTTGTAACAATCGCTGCAATCAATTTTATAGATGAGGCCTGATTTTTCTTCTGTTGCCAGCAACTTCACTCCAATTTTTTTTATACATTATGATGTGATTGCATGTATTTATACACTTTCAATTTTATACAATTACAAACCGGCCTTACTATCCTCCATAGACATTGAAAACAATAACCAAATTGTTTTCTTAGTTATCCTCCTTATAACTTATGTAACATTCTGTTTTATTGGTACTCTAAGACTAGAATCATTATATTTTTTCGATAACCAAAAAATGAACATCATGAATTCTATCAAAAACAGAATCTTGGTACTAAGTAGCCTTTAAATGCAAATCATAAATACGACCGTTATAGAAACAACAATAGCAAGACCGAAAAAAGTGCGTTGTGCATACATCAAATTAAGCTGCAACACGATTGGAATGTGAAAAATCCTACAGTCTTAGACAGTAAATGCAATTATAAAAAACTCAAAGACACGCACGCACGCATGCACCCACCCGCACGCACGCACCCACACACACACACACACACACACACACACACACACACATACACACGCGCGTCTTTAAGTGTTTTCATATTATTGTTACCATTATTTAATTATCATTCTTTATTCTTTTTGACTCATTGTCAGTGTCTGTTAGTTTTTTAAAACATCGTGTGTTTCAATTTTAAATTATTTATTTATTAAATTATAAATTAGTTAATGTTTTGTTTTTCTATTAACTTCTGTCTTTAATGTTTGTTATATTTTATGTGTTTTTTACCAAATAAAGGAGCGGCCTTATAAAGTGCTAATTATAAGCATGAAACGTCGCAGATTAACTGGACTCGTTTTTTTTTGTTTCCTCCTATACCAAGGGATCGTTAGTTTGATCGGTAATTCAAGTATTCTTATTTGTCCAAACTTTACGATTTTGTTGGTTTTGTTCTCTACTATGTTTGACAAACCGTAAAATTGGTGGTAAATTTAGATACTGCACAATATGCTTAGATTTGGGTCCGATGCCCTATATGTTAGTTAGCTAAAAGTGTATGTGACATGATATTTCGGTTCATTCTACACCATTGATACTGCAAAAGGTATTTTACTTGTTAACAATGTTACACAAGTCTTACACATATGTGAAGAGTTCATGACTTATTTCGATCTTCTACTTTGATCGCAAAATAAAGTTTATAAGTTCTTTGAACAAGTTGAGTGAGAGGTCGTTTTTAGGTTATTTGCTTTTGATAATAATGATCAATGAATATATATCACTCATATTTAAAATTCAAGTGGAGCGATAATCAATTTATGCTGGATTATTACTGAAATCAAATATCAGACCGCTCACGTTCATGAGAACGCCACCCAATGTCAGCTCCAAGTGTTCAATGGGTGTACGATTACATTTCACACACTCAGAGTCCTTCCGTCCGGTCCAAAATGCGGGCCTAGGATGTGGAATAGGTGTACGACTACATTCCACCCGCCTAGAGATCCCTAAACAAGCGCAATTCTCCGGTTCCAAATGAACCATAATCGAACCGCGTTACCAAATAAAATAAATATCAGACCTAGGTAGTGTAATGGGTGTACGACTACATTCCACCCGCCTAGAATCTCTGCAGAACCCTTTCGGTTCTAGTAACAAACGAATTCGACCATGTCGACACACACCAGCAGAACGTCAAACGGCCTTATCGACACAATTTAAACATTGAATTAAGCAAATCAACTATCAACTCTTAAATTTAGACTCACAGACAATATTCAAAACATAATTGACAACAACCAACATTTATTGACATCGCACTCTGTTGTCTAATTAATGTAAACATTGAACGAATTTCGCAAGACGTTGTGATGTAACCCACTCGCGTTTGAAATTTAAAACCAGCAAACAAACAAAAATTAGCGACATTTCGCTGTGGCCGTGATCGTCAAGCTTTCTCCCTTCCCTCTCTAACTACGTTTTGTTAAGTTCGTTGTACACTGCTTACTCTCGATATGTGAGAAGGCTGTAGTAAGTTAAATAAAACACCCAATAAAAAAATAATTAATCGCCTGTTCGGTGGGACCCGCCGTAGGAGGGGAAGAACAGAGCAAAGAAACTCCTCCGGTCCTTTAACTGAATATTAATGCAAGATAAAGCAATCGGCTTGTAATCAAAACTATTAACAAACGTCGTAAAGCAAGAACATTTCAAATTACAGTAAATTAGACAAATAAACAGACCTGATAACAGATTTAAACACCAACACATATAAACACGTGCACAAACATCATCATTTTAAGCTGAAGGTGTACTATATAATCGGCGCCCCCGCCAATGGGTACTGGGGTCCTGGGGTCCTGGTTACGAATCAACCCAGCTAAAGTTGAAAGTTTGGAACAACAAATAAGGCCAAAAACATGTATACGTATATATAAAATCAGTAATACAAAAAATAAAAGTTATACATGAACAGGTAAACAAAAACGTAGGGTCCCATAACATGGAAGCAAACTACCTCGACTAGAAAACACACAAATGAGCAAGGTCCTATAGCATGGAAGCAACTTGCGCCATTACACATAAATATACAGGATCCCATAGCATGAGAGCAACCTGCGGCGGTTTGTTGTTGGCCAACCACGGTAGAAAAGTATTAGATTTACATTCTACAAGGCAATACACACAATGGTTTTTATATCTGTTATCAAACCTATTATAATCAGCATCAATAGGTAAATGTTACGATTACTTTAACTTTGATCGACTTCCGCATCATCACGTTTAAACAACAAAAAAAAGCAAACAAATTGTTAAGATACTTTAGAATTAAAATCAAGGATGAACATTTTGAAATTATTAGTTAATAGTGTAGAAAGAATTAATTACTGATGTTACATTTCTAATGCTCAATGTTTCATACAAAACTACACATGCAAAATGAAGCTATTAAAATTGCTAAACAAAGAAACGAGAAATCTCAATTTTATCTGAAGCGTCCGTTTTAAAACAAAGAACAGTTAGTACACGTCCCCTTACATTTTTTATAAACGTCTATAGGTAATATGAACAAAATGCTTTTTAAAACAAACTTTGGTAGGTCTCTTTGTTTGCTCAATATACACTTGATTACAGTCTATAATTAATTTTATATACACGTGTTGCCGATTTATCTTGTATTTCTACTAAGTCTTTGCCCAAATAATTATGTAAACAGTTTGTGACACATTTAGCTATAGTAGTTACAATTTTTGTATAATTTATGAACTTATGTTTTAAGTATGTTGCTCATAATTTGAAAGTATTGTAGGGTTTGGTTTAGTGATTATTGTTTCAGTACATTAGACGTTATTTTAAAATTTAACACAAAATGTCTTTTAAAATCTCGATGCTATTGCAGATTGTGTAAAACACTTTAATGTCATTTTTATGTGATTATGCAACATAACATTCCCAGTAAACACAGTAGTTTTAGATTTTAATGAACGTACGTATGCTGATAAAACAGTATATCACACAAAGCATGCAAACGTGATCCAAATATAAATAAAAATATACTTCAATTCATAATATGAAAAAATTATCTTGAGATGTTTTATGTCTGCACTATTTATGTGTTTACTGGGTTGCATATCCGCTCAAGTCAATTCTTTATTCGAGTAGTCTATAAACTTGACACTTTTTATTTTTATAGTCTTTATTATCTAATATTCATAATATGGTTTTTTTTTTGGTTTTTTAACCTCTAGTGTTTTGTAAGAAGGTTGCTTCATTTTATGCGTGCTGATTAATATGACATTTGGCTTTGTTTTTCTTTTTCATGTTTTTTTAAAACAGATTTTAGATGAAATTTCTAATGGACAATTTTTCTCATCTGACAAACCATCTCCATTTTCTGTTAAATTTTTTTGCGAGAGGATACAATTGCTGGTGGTCTAAACGTTTCATTTGTCTGAATGATTGCTCTTGTATTAACCAGCAGTTTTCTTTTGATTCATTGATTTAATTGCTTAACTATTTTGTCTCTGTGTCACTACTTTTTCAGGACCGTGCAGTATTATGGTATTCGTCTTGTCCAAATTGTAAATGCGGAATTTAAAAAAACGAATGTATGTTTCTATATACTTACTCAAATTTGAATTTTTTTTTACATTAGGTTTGGTTTATTTTCAAATTCAGTTTAATCGATCACTACCAGTGTATCCACTGTCATGTATCAAATCAAAATTCTAAGCCAAATTAATCGAAAATTATAATAATTAAGTTTGTTGTGAATAATAAGAATTTAAAAATAATGTTATCACATAAGACGTAGTTGAATTAAGTTGTTCTTGTAATAACCAGACATTTTTTTAAGTACATTACTAAATACAAAGTGACTCAAAGATAACGTATTTGCGGCTATTTAAATGAGGTCTGATTGGGTTACGGTCAAAAAGGGGCGTGTTTTTGATAAAAGAGTAATAACCGGTAACCAAAGAGGGCATAGTTCAGAGTCGAGCTTAACTACTTCTTCTTTATATACAGAGACCACTTCTTCTTAATTCACTTCTATGGAGTTTAGAATCTCGCTTGGTTTACAAATTCATTATATAACTTTTGAGAAATTCTTAGTTAGATTGTTGCTTGTTTGAGTTCTTCAATTTCTCTCACGCCTTGATTGGCAACTTTGGTTACAACAATGACACGGTTCAAACCCGGAAGTAGTAATCTTAATACCAAAAATATGATTTAATATAAACGATGTTTTTCTATGTAGTATATGTGATAAAATTAGCGGATTGGTAACATTGGCCGTGATTCCAATAAGCGACGTGCATTGTACTTGGTTTTCGTAATTATATTAAACTTGTAGGTTATAACGTCAGTAACAAGAAACAGGATTTTAAATAAAATAATAAGCTAGTTTTTTACATGACGTGCCTATATATAAAATTTAGTAACCAAAACAATATCCGTCTATTTACGGAAAATTAAATTTAATGATGAAACCAATAAATTGTAGTTTTATATACATAGATTTTATTGAGTCTAGATTTAAGCTAACAGCCGGTTATGTTTCTCTAATTATTCAATATGTTTTTGTTGCAATTGTTTCTTATATTTTTAAAGAATTATATAGAATATAGATAGTACTTTATGAGTTAAATTAAATTAGAAATAGTTTAAAGTAATAATTAACTTTGATTTATTAAATCATAAAAATGTAACAAGTCTTATCAATTAAAAAATTTTACTTATAGTGTACACAAAGTAGGTATAATAAAGTGTTGTTCATAAAAGGACTACTAATAATCAGTTGAAGTATATTTAAGACTACATTTTAAGAAAAATAATAACGTATTACGTAATCAAATTAACAAATAACAGTTTAAGTTTTGATTACAGTTACAATTTTAATTTAAAAACGCAAGCGCAATTTCTTTTTGTTTATATAAAAAAAATTTCCAATAAAATTATATTTAAAAAAGATTTTTTAAGCAAAACCTAAAAAATCTGCTTTTGTTTACTAATATTGGCTTGTAAACGAAGGATAAAGAAACAAAAAGATCAATAATAATTGTGGTACATTATTTATTGTTTAACTCGTTTATAATTCAAACGTTTGAATATGACATTGCATTAATCTTTAAAAAAAGCTTTAATGTCAAATTACATAAAAATGTAATTTACTAAAATTGACGTAGGCAAATGTAAAATGTTTGAAAAATATAAAGATATAACGACGCAACAGTTAAAATAGAATACACAAAGGATCCTTTTTTTAACGTTGTTTCTGCAACAAAAAAAACCAAATAAAAATATATGCATAAGCAAATTACATATATAAACTTAGTAAAAATGAAATTCTAAGACAGTGTACCTATCGTTTAATAAACATTTTATAACGACATGTAGTAACGTAATACAGTTATTAAATTATATCAATTATGCATATTGCGTTTTTATAATTACATATGTAAAAAAACATTTGCTATAATATACTATACTATACTTACTATAATACAGTGGCCTGAAGTAGTGCAGAAAGGAAAACTCAGACATTTTTATGACTTTCCTTGAATCAAGAGGTTAAATTTATTATTGAAAACACATACGTTATGTTTACAAGTTGTCAACGGTAGACTATAGAGTAATACTGAATTCCACCGTATCTTTAAGTTATACTTAGTGCTAAATAAATTACAGTAGAATCATTTGTTATAAAAATTGTTTATTTAGAGGTGTTCATCTAAGGAAGGGTTCAATAACGATTTTTGAATAAAGTGTAACGTACAAATTGGGGAGATTGAAAAAAATTACAATCGTACATGTTTGACTTACCGTTTGGCTAGCTTCCCGCAGATGGTCGTGGGTCGGATGATTAGAAAAAAAGTAATCTTCCGATAAACCAATGTCCTTTTGCGCCACCTTTTCTTACGGATGAGTAATGTACTGAACGATTAAACTAGAAAAAAGAAAATCACAAACCAGCAATCTCCAAAGTACATTAAGAAATAAAACACTTGTTCCAAATAAGAAAATGACAGTTTTGTTTATTAATTTCTGATTTCTTTTTTTTGTTGTATCGTTTATCTACGACAACCGACCCTCACGAAGGAAAATAGGAGTCGAATCGTCGTTACAAAATGTTTACTAATCCTGTGGCTACGCCATTGATATCGTTATACTTATGACACAAATACAGAAAATACAAAACAAGTCTAAAGTAGACCCTGAAAGCAGATATTTTAATATACTGCCGCAATTCACCAATGGTAGCAATAGTTAGATACGTCCGCGTAATTAATTTGATTATAATCCGCCGGTGGCCTTGGCGTCAAGTTCGCGAGTCGGATATGTACATGGGATGTATCATCCGGTAACATCACATCAAACTTCGACGCGTACCTCCAATCTCTTTATATTTATTATAATATTAAAATTAATGAAATTTAAATAGTAACATTGAAATTTATGAAGGTTACGTAATAATATTGAAGTTTATGAAAGTTAAGTGATAATCTTGTAAACGAAGCAAAGATAACCATTTACTAAGCGCACATAACAAAGAACATCCAAGAGATTGGTTTCAGATTTTGCAATCCTTTTGCGTTTTAACACCGACACACACACCTTACCGGACGTGATAAAAATCAAAAGTGGCCGGAAATGTCTTTGGAAAATGAATTACAACTTGCGCTATAAAAATCAACCAAATTTCTCAAGGTCAGGTATTCATACAGTGGCGGTGGCAAAGTTGGCTATACGTCAGTCGAAAACAATTGCAAATTAAAATTTAACCGTTACAAAAGACATAAACATACGTTTGTTTGGAATATTGTAGATTGGTTTAACTACTATCTACTACATTTTATTAAAATAATCATTCATTTTCGTTTTGTTTATACTGTTTGCTTTTCAAAATTGGATTGATCACCACTGCTTGCTTGATATTTACGTGCGCATTTCACTAGGCTTAAGTCACTTGATTCCGTCCCTAAATAGGAATCAATGTTTGTATATTTAAAGAATAGTACGTTATTTCCTTAATCACACAATGAAGATAGTGGCAAAAAACATTAATTCTTAATTGTTTCTGGATCTACATTTTTTCAAGGTGAAACCTAATACTTAATAGTAAACTTGAATTCCAACAGTTTCAATCATTTTATATTACGTTTTCTGATAACGAACAACCAGGTCCGTAATTACATCTAATTATTACAAACAATTATACCTGTTACACTATTATTTATTATTTATTCAATATTAGGTCGAATGCTTATGTATACGTTAAACTTTTTTAATCTGCTGTATTTCAGTTTTTTGTACACGTTTGTGTGTACTGTATATTGGTTTTTATTGTATCAAGTCTGTCTTTAGAATTAATTGATGATACTAATAAGGTATTATCAAATAACGGTAAACTATATACATATAAATTTCTTAAAACTTTGAAAAATAAATCTTTATCTGATCAAGAGTGTATTGGACTAAATCTATGTGATATCCGTATGAATTTTTTACCTTAAATTTACGAATAAGTGGCACTACACAAACAACGATTTTATAAAGAAAATGTTTTAGATTCAAACTCGTTTTCAACATCTTAAGTTTTACTTTATGTTAAATTTATAACAAAATAAAACCAATAAAATTTCAAATGTAAACTTTAAACAATTGTTTGTGTAAATAATAGAAAATACATAAAAATAAATTAAAATTGTACGCAGTTACTGAACTAGACAAAAAGTATCTAAAATGTATTGGTTAAAAATGGATTTTAGTGTAGAAAGACTTGAGGCCATCTATGTAATAACGGTAATCATTTCTTATTTGTTACAATTTTATGTTGATTAGTAGCTTTAACAAACCGATGAAATTATTTTAACAAAAATAAAAATTTTTGTTTTGTTTTTTAAATTTTTTTATCAGGTAAAATTTTTATTAATAACATTAAAAAGTTTTTTTTAGATGAACAATGAATGACATTGCACGTAAATGTCGTGTGTTAAATATCTAGGCCAAAGTACTTTTATTGTAGGTTCTTTATGCTTATTCAAGTCGACTACTTGTCTAATACACTTTGCAAGTGTGGTTTTATCATAAAATATTTTTTAAGGATTCTCAGAATGAGCAACATTTTTTTAAATTTACCTATTTTATTTTATATTTTTAAATTTTATGATAAAATAATGTAAAAAAATTTTTGTTGCAATTTACACGTTTTTATACCTAAGTTTGTATTTGAATTCTTTTGTCAACTTTATGTTTTTAAGTACTATAATAATAATTTTTCACTGTAGTTATACAAGTTCTCAAATAACTTTTATATTTTATTTTTATATAAAAAATTTCGATTTTGAATTAAGGTTTTGTTAAAGTACAGCGTCTTTTTATAAGTCGAGATAGATTTTCTATTACATTTTTTCCAAGAAAATTCAATTTTCGGAAAACTTTTTCTCAAAGTTGTTTTACTTCGTTCTAGTAAATAATTTTTTTTAATGGTATTGATTTATCGTTACGTTTTATTATGATTTATGTAACATAATTAGAAATTGTAAATATATATTCCGTAAATTGAGAAAGAGACTAATATTGTTTTAGTATAAATTATCGTTAAATTGTTTTAAGCATTAAATTAATTTGAATGAATCAAGTTCCTAATTCTTTTGTTTATCAATTTGTTCAATCAATTCAGTTTGCTGGTAATATTTTTTATATAGCGTTAGCTACTATGATTATTACCTGTAGATTTTTTAAATATCTGTTAGTTTAAAAACAGTTTTATATACTCGTAATTATAACAAAACTGTTTTGCTTTATTTTGTTATACATTTTTTAAATTGCTTAATGTTATTAGTTTTTACAATAAAAAATGATGTGTCGTGCTACTACAACAGTGTAAGCAAAGATTTGACAACAAAACTAAGCAGAATGTGAACAGGTTGCAAATAAAAATTAAACTAATACAGTTTTCCATTCTCGATAATTTTCGTGTTGTCATTATCACACAAGCTCAGTTTTCGTCACAAGTCGCAGTGGACACCCCGGAACAAACTGATTGATTGAGCCGTAAAGTCTCGCTTTTATAGACTGGCCTCTGATCGAAAAACCTGGTTTCCAAATCTCCAGTAAAGGAAAACTAGAATCTCGATTAATATTAAAATGATTTTTAATTAGTTCAGTGATTTTCCTTAATTTTTTGCTGATAGTAACTAGAAACATTCGCCAAAATATTTTGAAACATAATTTGATGACCCGCTTCTAGCACGTTCTACGGCACCGTTGACTTCGAAGATTGTTTAAGACGACTACATCCTTGATGTTCCTTCATACGAATTCTCACAAAAATGTTTAACTGTAAACTTTTAAAAATAAGAAGTGCAGTAAAAATACCTTTGGTGTTTTGGCTACCAGATTTTGGTTACATAAGAGATTAATGATACTGTGGTTAATAGAGATAAACGGCAAAAAGCATTTACAGATTTACAGCTTAGCTATAACCGTCACGCTGGAAACAATGCTAAACAAGTAAAAAATATGTTCATTTTGTATTTCGTAAAAAAAGGTTAGGTCTCTCGCCATCAGGGCCGGGTAATTAATAAAAATAATAATAACTGAGTTATTCCTTGAAAAAGACTTACTTACATTAAAAAAAAAACTTGAAAGAAACATAATTTTACAATTCAAAACATATATTGTAGTACAACTAAATAGTAATTAATAAAATGTGCCACGAATAAAATTAATTAATTTACATGGTAACAACACAAGAAATATTTTTTATTATAGATTATCTATCGATTCTTGAAAGTTGGCCTTGTAATTGTACTGTTATTTGTTCAAAGACGATTTTAAGATATTTATTTTTTAAATGCTTGTTTTTTATTATAAAAAAGTTAACAAATTAAAAAAAAATTGAAAACAAAAGACAAGATGAAATGAAAATTCAGTGAAAGTGACTAGTACCTTAATTTTAAATTAATATAAAAAAAAGGAATTGAACACAATTTTTTTCTTAATTTCCTTTTCAGCAATAACGAGTATGTCCTCCGTAGGCTTCAGTGACAGCTTGACAACGTCTTTGCAAGCTGGTTATGAGATCATTAAAGTTTTCTTGCCGAATTTGTTGCTAATGTTGTAGAAGCAAATTTGTCAATTGTTCTGTGGTTGGGGATTATGATCCAAAGCTCTCTGGAACTGATCCCAAGCATTCTCTATCGGATTTAAATCAAGCGATAGAGCAGGTAAAGATAAATGAGGAATTCTATTGGTTTCAATTGCATTCATAACTGCCATGGATCGGCGTGGATGAGCGTTATCGTCCAAAAAAAGAATCCAGGACCCACAGCAGCATGAAACTCTAGCACAATGTTGTTGATCACCTGATTCAAGTATACTTCTGAATTCATGTTACCCGAAATAACCAGTCGGTACGGCCATCATAACAAATGCCTCCCGATACACAAACAGTGTCTCCTTTGCCTTTCTTATAATGTTTTGCCCTTCTTACACTTCTTTGTTGCCAGCTCCAGATTCTTTGGAATGCATACATTTCTTAAAGTTTTTCGAAAACAACTTGACAAACAATTTAGTTTTTCTTAATTACGTCTTGCTTTAAGACGTCTTTATGAAGTTCTTTTAATTTCGCTATTAAAATAGTGTGTCTCTTCTTTCATTAACTTACTCAAATAATCTTTTTATTTAATTTTCCATATACAACGGTTTTGTTTATACAGCTGAATAAATTCTTTTAACATTCTCCTGTCTTTTCGACATTTTTGAACGTTGCACTTGGCGCGAACTCTTGAACCACAATACACACAGTTTTAAATCTGCACTTGCTTTAAAAGTCAAACGCAAACTGATTCCATTTAAGTTGTGTCTATAACTGAATGTACATTCAGTTTTGCATCATGCATATTCGAATTTGCATGCGAGTCAAAAGCTCTACATGCAAGTCTTAATACTTGTATGCGTGAATTAAGTTTCGATTAATCCAAATCGGTTTTTTAAAAGCAATTTATTTTATTATTATTATTATTACAATAAAAATGTTTATTTGCTACAAATTCTAATGCTGAATGCTTAAAAATACAATTACAACTATTTGTGCAAAGTGTACAAGGTCTCATATACATATAATGATTACATTTTATAGTCAGCACTTTACAATTTCTCGTAAGATAATTCCTCCCGTCGAAGATTTAAACCCATCGTGTTAGCGTGAGATTTTAACACTTAAAAGTTCTACAGTTGAATCACTTTTAGGCGGTTTCCTTTTTTCACAAAATTTTGGTTTCAGGATCTTGAAGGCGATGTAAGCGATAAAAATAATACATATTGCATTGTTGAAGTCGATAATTTTGGTTGACTTTGATTGATCTTATTCTTAATTTCTTGTAATTCATTTAAAGGAATTTCTTCTAATTTAATATTAATTTTTTCTTCTGTTTGCCTTTTTTTGTAGGTTTGTAATTTTGGCAGTAGAAATGGTTGTCCTGGGCTTGTTAAACGTTCCTTGTTTTCGATTATTCGGAACAGTGCTTCGATTTGGCAGCTAATTGGTATTTTGAGGAAATATGTTTCTCTGAGTGTTGTAATTTCTTCTTTTTGTTGATATTGCTTGTTTGTTGACAGCTTGAAGTATTTTTTCATATTTAAAATTTGGATTTCACATAAATCTTCATTTTGGATTCCTCGCAGTTTCACGCCATCGCGGAAGTATAGTTGTGAGAAAATTTTCGTACAATAATTGTTTGTATATGCAAAGTACAATTCATTTCTGACCAGAAATTTATTTTTTGGTATGATTATCTTAAACAGACTTTTATCAGGAATTGGTACTGAGTATAAATGAAATAAGTTTAATTCAAATGGATATGTTATGAATCTAATTTTGTTATCAACTAAATAGCTATCTATTTTTATAAGTGTAACGTTAAACAAAGAAATTAGTAATTCAATTCGCGAGTATGGAAAATTTCTCGTTAGTATGAAATTTGTCAGGACCTCTCTGCTCTTGCGCCGAGACTGTCACATTTTGGACAGCATTCCCGCACTTCATTTGCATTAGATCATTTGGCGAGTTTGTTACTTTTACGCCCGGGTTAACCTTCACCGTTAGATTGTGTCACGCTGCTAGTTTAAGATGCGATTATTTGTGGAAGGTTGAAACAGGCGGATGTTGGTAGCCACCAATTGTTCTGCGTTATCATCCAAGATAACTAACAGGTGGCCGTGTTCGAAATATTCCATGACGTCGAAGTATTGATACGTCCTTATCATATCCACCGTCAAAGGTTGAGAACCGCCAGGACAATCCTTTCTTTTGCAAAGACACACATGAAAAATTTAATTGCTTAAGTCAAAGACAAACACTGCGTAGTTGCGTTCGTAATAATTGGATGCTAAATAAACCTTCTTGTTTGTGTTAAACGTATATGCTCGATTCGATCTGAGTTTAATATTACTTTTAGGTACATCAAGTACGGAGATTAGCTAATGTCCGACTAAGGTAAAACCTACCTGTAAGTATTGCTACTTTCAATTTTTTTGATTTGTATTTCGGGGACTAGGTCGTTAGGACCGTACCGCATGTTAACTTAAACACAATTAATTGTATTTTTGTGCTTTGCGAATTTATCAGTTGTGCATATCGAATCTCGAAGGCTTAATTTGTTTGGTTTGTCTACAATTTAAATATATGTACTTATAAATTCAGACGCTATGTGTATGTAACTATTTAATCCGACAAGGGCAGTTTGTTGTACGGTGTGTTGCTCGCCACTCGGCGCAACTTCTAATTTAATCGACCTACGTATAAATTTTGTCAAGAATTTACATTTCTATGCTTACTTCAACTTCTGTGATATAATAAATATATATATTCGGTATTATTACTTTTGTAGTGTTATTTATTCTTCTCTCCTATTGTTTAAATAGTTTTGGTTTTTATTTACAAGAGTCACTAGTTTGTTCGAATGTGTTTTTAGTTGGTTTATTTCTAAAATTATATGTTGAAGATCACAAAAATGAATTACTTGATGAAGATGCCGAGTATTAATTTTATAGTTTAATTATCAAAATTGAAAGATTTTTGAGAGGGCGTCTGATATTATCCATGTGGATTTTCTCTTAGGTCTTGGTAGAAACAGTTTTATTTTAGGGATTTACTGCTTGTCATTCTGTGGATTTGTGAGATTTATTTGATTGTTTTGGTCGTTTGTGATTTTTTACATATGCGGTTTGGTCTGTTTGAAAGATGTCAGGATTGTCACGATTGGTGTTTACATTTTCAGTACGTTTTTTCTTTACTAATATCCTCATTAATTTTGGAATAAAGTAATTTAGATCATTTAAACCGTTCTTTATGGCTATTAATGTAGTCGTTTCTAAGAATTTTATCAATTTCTAAATCAAAGGGATCGTCACTGCTAATGTAGCCATTAATTATATAAATAGGTTTTAGCAAGAATAGCTTGACTTATTTTGTTGAAATTCGAGTTTTAAGAAATCCTTTTGTGTTAAGCAACTGTACGTGTTCTAGAATTGTTGAATAAAATCGCTCAATAATGCCGTGAGATTGAAGATGATTTGGACAGCAAAAGTGTATTTTGATTTTATGTAATCCTAGAAGTTCTGATATTACAAAGTTTTTAAATACTGTACCGTTATCAGCAGTAATTTGTTTTGGTACACCATGCTGAGAAAAAAAATTTATTAAATTATTTATTATTTCTGTACTGGAGAGGAAATTTAGATGGTATGCTTAGGCATACTTGGAAAAGCTATCAATGATTGTCAAAATTTATTTTGTTCCAGAGTAAAAGCGTCTACTTCTACAATTTCGAAAGATTTTACCGTAGTAGGGGTTATATTCATTTTAATGTTAACAGGGTTCCGTTCATATTTTCTTTGTTGACATGTTTTAGAATCATTTATGTACGTTTAAATAGATTTTTTCATAAAAGCCCAAAAGTACTTATCGTCGATTCCCTTATGATTAGTTTTATTTTCATGATAAGTTTGAATTATTTCTTTTAAGTCATTTTTCTTACTGACATCAATAAGTTTTTAGTGCATCTTTTAAATTGTAACGAAGAATTTGTGAAGTATTTTTGAATAATTGCCGAAAACGGTTTATATAAATATGGGTTTTAAAATATATATGATACTGGGTATTAGGAATGATATAGTTTTTAATGAAATTAATGACATTCTTTTCGGGATTATTCTATGATAATTGAATGCTTATGCGTTTTCGTTTTTCAAAAAGAATCATCGTTTTAGGGTTGGCTGGAGAATGTAGAACTAAGTTTATGATGATTTGATTTTGACCGTAATTAACAGCTGTAGGTATGACTGGAATCTCAAAATTAGGATTTGATGCTGCGTTGGAATATATGGTTTGATCGTCATCAATTAGGTTATTATTGTTTTGATTTTTTTCAATAATTAGTGCGAGTTGGGCTATTAGGGAGTAAGTGAGTTTGTTAGTTGTTATAATGCTTAGTGTCTTTTAAAACGTTATATTTACTCGTTCCCAAACATTAGTTACTTTAGTATGAATTTCAATTCTCGAGAAATTGTCGGCGTTGGTGATTGATTTTCCTTTTTTGTATATAATGTCGTATGTGTATTCAGCTAGTTTTAGTTTCCATCGAGTAAATTTACTATTTTCATTCTTAAGGGAAAAAGATACTTAGTGGTTTGTGATCAGTTATGATATTAAAATTTTCGGCCAAACAAATAAGGTCTAAAATACTTAACTACCCAAACTATTGCTAAATGTTCCTATTCTATCACTGAATAATTTTCTTCGGAATCGTTTAGAGTCAGGATGGGTAGATGTTGCCCAATGGGGCCTTGAGATAAAACTGCTTCAATGGCAAAATTGCTCGCGGCGGTGGTCAGGTTATATGATTTGGAAATGTCTGAGTGTTGAAGGATTGCTTCATTTATAAGCAAATTTTTACAAGTTTTAAAACATGTTAGAAATTCTTGATCGTCTATAGTAATCTGATAATCCTAAAAATCCTTTAATTTGTTTAGTTGTTTTTGGAATTGGGTAAATCTTTCTTGCTCCTTCTGGTGTCGCTATGTGACCAAAGTAAGCTTCTTCTTTCGGATTTTTTTAGTTGGATTTTGAAATTTGATTCTCGAAGTCTTTGAAAAACGTTTTAAGTCGGTCGATGTGTTCTTGAAGGGATGTTAAGAAAATGATAATGTCGTCAGACATTGTTCGTTTTGTATACCACGAAGGATGTTATTCATAACTCTTTGGAAAGTAGCAGGAACACCTTTCAGTCCAAAGGGCGTTGGTAAGAATTCCCAGTGTCTATTTTCTTTTGTAAATGGAGTTTTTTCTACATCTACTTCGTTTATCTCAATTTGGTGAAATCCACTAGCTAGATCTAGTTGTAAAATATTGACATTTTTCTAATTTGTCTAGTAAGTCTGTAATGTTAGGTAAAGGATACTTGTCATTAATGGGTTTTGAGTTTAACTGTTGATAGTCTATGACTACGCGCCATTTTTGTTGTCCAGATGCGTCTAGTTTTTTTTTAACTACCCAAATAAACGAAGACCAAGGTGAGGTACTGGGTCTGATAATTTTTGAATCTAAAATTTTTTTAATTTGATTTTAGACTTCGTTTTTGTAAATGAAAGGGTATTGGTATGGTCTCGTATAAGTAGGGACTTCGCCAGTCGTTCTGATTTGATGTTTTATTTTATTTGTAAAAGTGAGTAGCATATTTTCTTGGTAGAAAATGTCAGAATATTCTTTGCAGATGCTCATGATTGCTGGGTTTTTCCCTTGGTTTAAGGGATTTGTTCTGATTTTGTTAATATTTAAGTTGTTGAAACAATTAGTTTTGATGTGATTGAGGTCAAAGTTTTCAATTTCCGTTCTATTAAAATTTTCTACAAGTATGGATTGCGAAAAATCTAATGTAATCGGATTAAAAGTTATGTTTAAAATCGTAGTTAAAAATTCTCCATTTTTTGAAATAGTGAGACATTCGAGTATTTCGCAATTATGAATTTTTTGATGGTAAACGATAATTTTACCTTCTTTAATTGAAGATTTAATTTTAATAACTTGTTGCATTCTAAGAGCTACTGTAATTAAGTTCAGTTCCTTTTGAGTAGAATGAAATAAGAGTTTTGTTATACTATGTGGTGTCATTAGATAACCGCTTTAAAAGTCTAAATTTGCTTTTAAAAATTTTAAATTGTCTAATCCTATTAAATGAGTTATGAAATTTAAACAAATAGAATTTAAAAATCTGGTTTTTGATTGAAATATTTCTGAAGCTAGTACGGTTGAAACTATAACTGGATTGTTTTTATAAGATTTCGAAAATATCTTAACGCAATTTCTGGGTCAATAAACGATTTTGTTGATCTGGAATCGATCAAAATTTTTAAGTTATGTTCAGGTTTGGTGGAGGCGTTTCCTAAAGGTTTTCGTCATTTTGTTCATAATCGGACTTGTCTTGATAAACTTGGGTATGATCGTCACAGTTAGTACATTCGTCATTTTTGGGTTGTCCGTCATGTTGATAGTCGCAATAACCGTTTTCATTATAAGGGTTATTGTCAACTTCGGTATTAAACAATTGTTTAGAGTTAGGCTTTAGAAGATAAGAATTTCTGGTAGATATACTCATTGGTGTAGGTTGAAAATTTTGGTTTTGATTAAACGTTGATGGGCTAAAATGTGCAAAGTTCGTGTTGCGAGTTGATGTGCTCATGGGTGTTGGCCTTGGAAAATTCCTATGGAGATTTGGTTTAAAAAAATTCCTTGATTGAGGTTGTTTAAATACTTGTGCGTTTGTAAAAAAAAGATTGCGGTCGAATGATTGGTCTCTGTTGAATATTTATAGGTTGCGAAAGAAATGAATTCTGTCTAAACTGATTGTTTGAATTTTTACAGTTAAACGATGAATTTCCTGCAAAATTTAATGTTTGCACAAAACTTGTGGTTTGTGGTATCCTTAGATTTGTTTGTATTTGTGGTTTGGAATAATTTTTGTTAGAAAAGTTCTGGAATTAGTGAATGTTGTCTTCTCTTATTACGTATTGGAGAGTTTCACTTAGATTTTGGGGTTTAATACAACGAATAGTGGTGTCTAAAAGTTTTTTTAATCCTGCTAAAAAAGTTTTTAACGTCAGGTCTCGATATAATTCCCTTTTTAAATTTTTAGCATTTTTACTCCTTTGATGTACGTCTACACAAATACACAATAAAATAAATGTCAAAAAACTGTTGTGGTTTTTTATTTGCATTGTGTCTTAGCATTACTAGATCTCTGTTAAAACAATATTCGTCTTTTTGATATGCAAAACAATTGATAAAACTGTTTTCAATTCACTCGATGTAGAAACGTTTTGAATGTTTACTAATAATTTTGCATTTCCGTGTAATTTCGAAAGAATCGAATTCAGAATAAAGGAGTGAAAATTAGTAGAGTTTCTCTATTCGTAAAACTGTTCAATTATTGATTCACTTATTGATGAATATCTATTTAGTTCGTTCCTTGTTTCCTAGTTTTCTTCCTTGATTGGCTGTAGGTCCTCCTTGCAATTTAGGACGATTTTGTTCCAAATTCCGTTTTTTTTTCGTTTCACTGTTGTTGCACCGGTTCTGCGATGGACCCTATGGTTATTTGATTTTTAAGGAGCCACTTGCACAACTTTACTATGTCACAAATTTTTGATACGATTTCCAGTCAATCGTTAACAGGAAAACTCACGTTCGATACACGAATCCTGGAAATTCTAAAGACTGCGCTAATTAACTTTCGATTAATCTAAATCGGTTTTTTAAAAATAATTTACTTTACTATTATTACAATAAAAATGTTTAGTTGCTACAATTCTAATGCTGAATATTTGAAAATACAATTACAACTGTTTTGTGTAAGGTGTACAAGGACTTACAGTTTACAATTTGTCGTGAAATAATTCGTGCGTATAAGCCACTTTAGAAACACTTAAATATTTAAAACGCATTGATTGATTTTACAATGCAGTTAAAAGACCAATTAAATTAGCTATATGGTATATAAAAAAAACTATTTATGCATACTGCCATGTAAACGCAAAACTATATTTTCTAGTCTCTTTGATGATTAATAATAGAATAGAAACGTTTTTTTGATTATGGTACATACATTTATTATATTAAGTTGTAACCGTTGTTTAAAGTTGTTCGACTACTTGCGTGAAAGACCCGGTATTTGTATTGACGTTATTCATTTCATGTATTTTGAATTTGTTTTATTGATTTTAGATTGATTTTAAGAAGTTATTTTACGTTTTTAAATTCAACGTTATAATTCAAAGTTGTAGATTAAATTTTGTATTGGTTTATTTCAAATTTTCATTAAGCTGTTAAATCATCCGTCTTTGTGTTTATTTGGCATTTTGTTACATGCAAAAGATGGAACTATGTCACTGCCTGAAATGAGGTAACACAAATGATGTGTGCCGCTGCTCAGTGGAGACGGGGTGGGTTATATTTAAAAGTTTTGTGATTGAATTGGATAACTTGACGAAAAATACACAAAATCGGAAAGTAATAATGTCGAAATCAAAGGGCGCCAGGAAGGAGTAAAGCTTAATTGACTTCTGGCCTTTGCCAACCACAAGCCCGCTCCTGAAGGATACACTCTAAACGGACTTACCTTAGTAGAGTGTATCTCACTAAAATCTAAAATAATCTAATAAAATAACACACGCGGAAGCCGACGGAATTAAAAGCTCTTTACATTTAACAATTTAACATTTATTTGAACACAAAAAAAATGAATAGAATAAAATAATAATGGTATTGAAATTAACAAAATTAATCACACAAAACAGAAACAAAGAACGCAAAATGAATGTTTGAATAACTGCACAATACAAAACAAAATACAAAATAAGAAAAATTTAAAGAAATAAAACAAAATAAAAAAAAATAATATTGGTAAACCTTAATTACCAAAACAAAACAAAAATCACGGCCGTGTGCGCGTCGAAATTAACTAATTAATTATAAAATCAAATAAACTTAATTAACTTAAAACTAATATAAAACGTGAATCGAGAAATTATTCGGTCCCGTTTAACAAGTTTTAGCTCGGGAGTAAGTCACCGTTCCGACAAATACGGACAATAATTAGTTACCCCAGCCAACACAGAATCGTTTTGGTTTGGAAACAAATTCTTAATTTTTGTTACTTGTTTCGAATTATTTTTGGCATTCTAATGGCAACGTGATGGGTGTATGTCCGCCACGGATGCTGAATTTTAATTCGTAACAAATACTCTTCAAAAATTCGTTTCTGTTTCAGAACATGTGATGTTTTGTTTCATAACGAAATTTATACGGAACCGAATCAAATTGTAAACAGTTTTGATTCTGTTTACACACCACTTAGAAACAGAATCTTAATAAACAGTACATATATATCAAATCGGTTTCCAATTTGTATCCATTCTGTTGCCAAATTGTATCCATTCTGTGTTTCTTTTTTGTAACCGGTATGTTTCCATTTCAATTAAAAGAATACAGATTTCTTTAAATAAACCATTATATTCAAATATTGTATTTTATTTATAAGTAAAGTATTTTATAAATCAAACGACATTAAAAAAGCTTAAAATTACATAAAAAAACAATCCAGTATGTGTTTCTAAGGTTGTTTTTGAAGAGCCCTTTTGTACCGCTGGTTACCAGCCTTTAACCAATCCTTCACGACATTCTCAAAATCATTTTTTTTTGTTTCAGGAAAATTCTTTCTAGTAGCATCTAAACAAATATGACTTAATACTAAATTTTTGTTAAGAGTATTATGAAACATACCTAATAAAATTTTAGTTATAACAGTGTTTTGAATTGAATAATTATTATTTCTGCCTGCCCAAGAACACAAATGTCCTACCTCGGGAGCCAAAACATCAGATAATTGATTAAAAATGCAGGTCCGCATGTCTTTTCCTGACACTAAGGATACTCGATTAACCTACGAATAATTAATAAAGCATCGTGCAATAACGCAATAACTATAAATTACCATGGCATTATGAACATCATCTGAATAATCAGTCTCAAATGTTTTTAGTTCTTGGATTGTTTTGAATGGAAGTTTTGGAATGTTATCTTCTTCTGGTAGTAATCGTGGCTGAACATTTAGTTTATGCTCCAGTCTTCGCAATCGGTCGTCCATCGAGTTTACCAATGTTAACAGCTGAGCCACCTGTCCACTAATGCGCTTTAGTAGTTCTTGATCTAAATCAAATACATTTATTAGAATCAAAGCACATACACGTCGTACAATTCAAAACCCGTTGCACCTCACACTGTTAATCTAGTTTTTCAATATAGAATCTTATAGCCCTTAGATAATAACGTGCAACGGTTTTTGATTTGTATGAAGTTTAAGTACTTAAAGCGCCTTACTTATTAAATCAGACTGCTCTTTGTTCTTTCTAGTTTCCAATTCAGATTCAAAATCTAAAAAAAACATTTGTAGTAAATATAGGTCACCAACAGTCACATGGGTATAATATCATAAAAACAATGTTATAATGTATATATATTGGGTTAATTGTTAAAAAAATTAATAGACGTTTGTTTAATTTTTCATTTTGTGAATTATATTTTAACAAAATTATTATGTATTAAGCAACGTGCAACCGACCACAATTTACGCAACTTTAGATTCTATTAAAAATAAGCATGGTTTGAGGTCTAATTATGTAAATTGTGGTGTCTTTGCTTTATGAAATCAATACCAGCAAGATATTACCATTACTGCTTCTTCCCGATGGTGTATTTTGTGCATCAATTTCCAAATTGTTGTCGAGTTCATATAATGCTTCAGGCTGCTCTCTAGGTTCCAGAGAATATGCTAAAATATTTTTTCTTTACATACACAACGTAAGCAATAATAGTGGATAACTTACATGGTTCTGGGATAATAGGAATAGGTTCATCTATCATTGCCCGGTAATCTTTGTATGTGTCATAAGACACATTATTGAGCTGAATCAGTGTTTGTGGATCTTTATTTAAAGTAGGTGGAGGTGAAACATGTAGCTGTTTGGTGCTATAGTGGGAACGGTGTTGGTTACGACCTTCGTCATTCTCTTCACTTGTTAAACAATAATCCACTAACCTTCTTTCCTTGTTAACTGCTTCTGCATAAGTTTCTGCAAAATGTATCATTATTAACACAATTTTTCAATATTGAAAGGTATTGTAAGTACCGTATACAGCAACAACTTTGATTTCAAATTTATGCCAATCTTCTGCGGGACGCCTAAGAAGTTTAATAAACTTCTTTACTTCATTGCTCCTGGGGGGCCAATAACAAAAATATTTATTATCTTGTTGGAAGATCCAGCTACTTAATGCTACGCTGTAGTTTTCTTCACCATTAACACATGGCCAGTCCATTATTACTGCGTACTGAATTTTCTGAAAGTGTATTACTTATTAAATGGAAAATGCATCAATTAGTAACAAATTCAGAATCCGTACGGATTCACTTTGATGAACATGACTGATTTTACATTAATATTTTTATAGGGGCTATGTGTATGTATCAGTTTAAATATAAAATTACTCTAAAGTACGGGATTATTTTTTCACCTTTTACCGTAATGTGGTAAAGTTATTTTCTGAAAAGCATGATCAGTGTCTGTATATTATTATTTTTTGATCATGACAACGGTCGTTTATTACTCGCATTTTTTAAGGACACCTTAATATTTTTAAATTTTTATGAAATATTATTTTAGAATAATATCATTTATAGTTTAAAAATTCATTATTAACTACGATATAAGTAATATCTGGGTTAATTATTACACACATACTTACAAATATAAAACTAGTGATCGGTTTGATGAATGAGTGGTAAAATTAAAAAAATATTTCCATCCAAATAAGGTAACTTCATACATTTGCTTAATATCTGATCATATGTGTAGAAACATAGGGGATTATTAGTGTCTTCACTAGCAATATAAATATTCAAGAGAGTTGATTCACACGGATAGTCTGTACATGATTCTAAAGAAACCATTTTTTTCCCAATTAAATATATTTGATCGTTGCATTCAACAATGTTTTGTATATTAAGAATACACCCATCGTCAACAATGCAACAATTACCATTCTTCTTCAGGGTTAAACTTATGTTTTTATCTATTAGCTTCTCGTATTGTTTGACTGTCTTAAAATGTAATATTGGACCATTGGTGTGTTCTTTTTCTAAAATTGGGTATTTCTTTATTCCTACAGGTGTCCTATTTCTTCTTTTTTCTACTATTCGGTTGATAATTTGTTCTAATGGTCTGTTTGAAGTTTGCAGCATATTTTTAATTTTGAATAGTTCATTTTCATATTTAAAAGCACTAAATGAATCTAATGGGCCAAATTTTTCAACGTCATCAGCTAAATGTATTAAATTGTGCACATTATATGTTACAAATGACTTCCCATAATGTATCGAATATTTTTCAACAAAATAGGTTAATAATTGCTTTGCGTAATCGTGATATTTTTTAGATAATTCTTTTGATGCCAAGATTCGTGTTGCTGTATGTAAAGTCATATAATGTGTGAATTGAGATTGAGATAATACTGGTTTTAATAACAGACCTCCCGTGTACAAAATAAATAACCGCAACTCGGTTGCCTTCCACCTATCAAGTTCTAACAAAGGCCTTGGCAGTCTTGCAAATTCTGATGGTATAAACTGTTTAAATGTTTGTAATTTTTCTGATACATTTGCTATTTGTAATTTATTTAAACGTATATTTTTGGCACCACAAACGTAAAATTTCAATATGCGCTTTACAACTCCTAGGCATACCAAGTGCATGTAGTCAAGAGCTACATGACTAACTAAGCCAATCTTCAACTCGGTAAGAATAGATTTTTCTCTATGATAGTCTTCGTCTGTCATATTTCTGAAACTTTCATCAGTTCTTAATCGTCCATTTTGATAGGTCATTCGTCCATCTATTAATGTACCTTCTTGTTCGCACTTATTACAACCGTTGTATGAAGTGTGTCCCTTTACACCCAAAATAAATGCTTTTGCGGGAGCGTCGCAAATAATAGCATTTAGTGTTACTTGAATAGTTGTGTTATTAAATTGAAAGCCGCTGGTAAGTAGTTCCTTCATTTCATCGACAAAACTTTTCATAAAATCATTTGCTTGTAAAGGTTTTTTATTTCCGTGATATACTCCTACCACAAAAGGTTCAGGATAACAATCAGGACGACTAATTGACATTATGATTGGCCAAAATTGGCTCGTAGAACTTTTTGCTATTGGCAGCCCATCCACATTTACATTCAAAGAAATAGCTTGTAGGTGTGATTGAATATTATAAATACCAAAAATATATTTCAAACCATCACAAATTCCTAAATGGCAATATCGACCGGGAGGGATGTCTATAATTCGGTTTGATAACGAACGGGGTGTGAGCATCAGTGTTCTTGCATCAGTAGGCAGATAGGAAAGTTCTGTTTTCAAAATTTGTAATAGTTCATTTACTGCTGAACGAGATATATTAAAATTTGAAACCCACTGTGCTAACTGTGATTTAATGTATTCATTTTTTTCTAAAGGTTTTAAATTAGATCTAGGTGTATTTTCAGTTTGAACAAAATGTTCTTTGCTAGTACCGGGAGAGCAACTTGGTAAGGAACAATTAAAATTTGGCTCAGGCACAACTAACTCGTCTTTCAATAATTGACTTGCTCCAACTGCATTGATTGTTGACAGTTTTTCAATTTCAGCATTATTAATTTGTAATGCATTTGCCATTAACCTTTTCAGGTGCCTTTTACTTAACTATCCAATGGGTTTTCGCATAGTACGTCTTGTCACTGACAGCTTCTGAAGCAAAGAGTGAAGTCTAGTAATTTAAATTTAATGTAATTTTTAAATATTTTAAAAATCATACAAATGATTCAATTGCATTCCGACTACTTTAACAAAAGATTAAGAGCATGGAAAACATGCATTTCTTATGAGTGCTGCAAATCATACGAATAGGAAATGGTCATTCCATACGAGTTCTACACTATATTTTTTCTACGACTGTTGCTGTTACATAAAATGGGATGAGTGATATTTTTATTTTTAAGATGTTAAAAACTACCAATCTGACATACGCGGGGCCGGTCAACGCCACCTTTGTTAAAACATGGTAGTTGAAGCACAATAAAAATGTGTATAAAACAATGCACTATATTCCGAAATTACTATTGAACATACAATAAAGGATTTTATTGACCGTCGTGGAAAAAAATAATTTCGTTTTCGTTGTTATGAACATGTTATCAGCAGTTATGCTGGTTTTGCTATTCTAACATTGTAAATATTCGCGTAACTCCGTCAGAACGAAGCACATACAGAAGTCGTCTTGCGTTTACGAGTTATTCAAATAAAAAGTAAGAAAAGCTTTATGAATGTTGTTTTGATGATATCCTCCGAATTTGTAGTTATATGCTTTATACGTACTTATTTGAATGCATAAATTGAGTTGGAATTTATTACGCAAGAAAAGTATCTGGTTCAAATTTTATTTATTATTTTCATATTTCTCAACATGCATGGTAAAAGACCTATAATAATTTTTTCTTTTAGATAATGTACTGTTACTGCAAAGGTGTGATGAAAAACCAAAGTATACGTATGCAATGTCTACATAAAAAAAATCTTTGAGAATTTGAATAATTTTTTACGTAACATTTGTTTAAAATTACTATGTTTTTGTTGCACTTTTACGTTTGATTCATATTACCCTAACCCTACTGGCAAGAGGTATGAATTTTTCTTTATATAAGCATTGATATAAGGTACTACGATTTTTCCGAGATTTTCTTTTTTTTTCCTTTTGTTAGTTACGCCATTGAATATACCTAACATAATTAAATAAGTAATTATTCGATGCTAACATAAAACAACGATCAAAATTTAATTCAATGTTTGTTAAGGTACAAAAATTAGAGTTGAAACTTGAAACACTTTTGAGGATCTTAATCATTAAAGCTAGATTCGAACAAATATATATATATATATACGTATGTACATATATGTGTGTATTAGTACCTATTATTTGTTGGGAACCAATTAATCGATATAAAAGAAAATTCAAGGCACGACAGTTTTAAGTTTGACAATAGATATGATTAACTTCACCTTATGATTATTTCTTATACTTTATTACAGTACCTAAATGTTAAATGATCAAAACATCTTACCTTGGTCTTTTCCATTTTATAGATGCAGATATCTTGCAACTAAAACTGAAATTTTACTATAAGTACTTAACCAAAAACAACTAATTAATGAGCAGTTGTTGCGTGTGTTTACAGTTTTGTCTTTCTTATTTATTCTGTCTTATGATTCATTCATTTTGTTAAGTAATAGTGGTAACAGAAAAAGCACAATTGTCACCATTAATAACTGTAAAAAGACAATGATGTTCACCTACGCCTCAACTAATAACGTCGCGTCCCACCGATAGATTTTATGAAATTATCATTTATTCATTCCATGATCTTTCCAGTTTTATTTACAAAAGTTTAAAATTATTTGCATAAAAGTACTCATCGATTTAAGTAAGGCTGGATTTACACCATTCAAATTTACTGAAATAGGCTTGTGCGAGCAAATCTTCAGACTGAAAAATTTTCAGTTGATTTTGTATCAAATCAATGAACTATATTGTTTCAATGAAAATTCGACCCACACATAGTACCACCCACGCGCATTTAGTTATAAATCATATAATATAATATTTATGTATGTACTTATAGCTATTTTTTACTATTGCAAGCAGGGTGTATGAAAAAAATCAGTGTTTTTAAATACCTAAATTCAAAAAACTTGATTTTGCTATTGAAATCGATTTTTTAATTTATAACAGTTTTTTTTAAATTTTTTCCTATAGTTTATATATATTATAATAATATACTTTTCTTATTGGTTAACTGGCTAACAAAAGGGAAAGGATATGCTTGCAATTCCAAAGGTAAAGTTAAATTAAATTAGAATTTTCAACTTTTAAGTCATTACATTATTAATGTATACATAGGTATACCAACAACAGTATAGTAATTACCCTGTTAGCCCCCAAGTCCTGACTAATTATTTCAATCCATTCAACATTTAAGCAGTTAATTTTCTCAATTTTACTAAAGTAAGATTTTAATAGATTTTTCTTGAAATATAAACTGCTTTATTTAAATCAAACTTTAAAAAGACTGGCAACAAACAAGTATGTGATAGAAGTCAAGGAAATAATAATAAATAAGCATCAATTAAAAAAAATTATAAAATTGTTTTTTGATATGAACAGAAATATGTGTTCAAATAATTTGTTACACATTACATGCACAAATCTATTAGCGTAAACCCAGCTTACTCGACCATTTAATAAGAGGGCAAATCGCAGACCATTTAAAAATCTAACTCATTGACGGTATATGTTTTGGTATAGTAATTTGTTCACTGATTTAAATAAAGTAGGGTTTGA
The DNA here is from genome assembly GCA_035610365.1 of Aquatica leii. Lineage (NCBI taxonomy): Eukaryota > Metazoa > Arthropoda > Insecta > Coleoptera > Lampyridae > Aquatica > Aquatica leii. The sequence continues at coordinate 171,733,997 of CM069433.1, read as the reverse complement.
TTATGCGGACACGAACGTTATAAAAGTTTATTTAAAACTTTTTTGTGTTTAGTATTGCATTGCATTTTGTCTTATGTATGAAAAATGCATACCCGACTTTATTTAAGTATTTTAATAATAAGAATAATAATAATAATAATAATTATTATTATTATTATTATTATTATTACCATTATTATTATTATAACATAATTATACTTACATTTTAAATTCGATGTGTAATTTGCACCGTATACACTTTACAAGTAACTACTAAAACACACTGTAATACTATAAATACACTTCCTCTACACACATAAAAAATCTCTAAAAATCACTTTTCTTACTGCCGATGCTGATGTGGTTACAAAATATTATAGAAATATTTCATAAGTTTCATAAAACACAAACATGCGTATTCCTTTTTTTTTGTAGATTTCAAAAAGACTACTATGACTAACTAAATCCTTTTTTCAAAATATATTCTATTTTGATCTTTAATGACAGACATACTTAAAGGCCACTTTACCGCCAAAAGTTTCTTTAGTATATATACAGTTTACCTGGTTTTATTGTTTTTGAAGGTTACTGTTTTCAGAAAATTCTTGTTCCATGAATTTGCTAGACACCCGAAGACAGGCTTAACGTTTATATTATTCAACAAATAAGATTTCTATTCTCTACTATATAACCATATTGTCTTGTAACAGCAGACTTAGGGCTTAAGAATGATGACGTCAAAAGCAATCACCAAATTTGAAATTAATCAAAATAATAAAATTTAAGGGAAAAATGAAATAGGTTGAAATCAAATACTTATTAGGCCCGCGGTTTCTGAATTAAATAGTTAAATTAAACTAAATTAGTTACATAACTTATAGACCAATGAAAATTGTCAATTCCTTTATTAGTAAAGTAACTAATCTTAGTTTAATTGAATTATTTAGTTAAGAAACCGGGCCTTAATTAGGACATATTTTTTTAAATTAAAATATTACTGAAGGTTAGTGTAGCTACTTAAATTTACTGTTTGGTTATCGTTGTAGAACTGATTTTCGTTTTTTATTATGAATTTATATTTGCCTTTTCATTCATATAATTATATATCAATAAGAAGAAATAAAATAATACCTAATATATGTTATAAGCAAAGTGCATTTTAGTATAAATAATAAAACATTAGTAAAATTAAGACTAAATTAAAATATGAAATACGGTAGACTAAGAAAATTTTAATACAAGCATTACTGATTTTGATTTGTCTAATTAATAAGTACATTTTAATAGTCCACTAAATTGTTAATCTTTGAAATATTTATTGGATAGTTCTAACACGCCTATGCGTCAAACTTCTGTAAATTGGTATCTAAACAAGTAAAACTAAAAATAATTTAAAACATATTATAAAGTAACTGATGATTTGAAGTAGAACTCTAGGGCTTGGAACACGTTTAATGAATATTAGAAGAACATGAAAACTTGTTTTAACATCAGCTAATGCAAGATAACGGAAACATCAGGTAGGTACCTATCGTGTTCAAGTACAACAATAGAGATTTTGTAAAAATATAAAATAAACATCTAAACCTTAAAAACGTTTCTTCAAAGATATTGAATACTGCCAATATATGATTCTAATGTTATTAAAAGTTGCAGGTTTCAGAGGTCACCGATTTAATAAATTAATAGAAATTTTAATTTTGTACAAAAATGATTAATTCCTTTACTGTTTCCATTAGCATTCAATTACTAAGTACATGCATTTTATTAAGAAACCAAATTAGAAATGTTTTCGTTTTGTTACATCATAACAACAGTTTTAGAAAATGATCAGCTAACCGTTCCCTTTGTTATATATGAAATAAATTTAAGAAGAAACTTTTATTGACAAAACACTCATCCACGTTTCCTTTAAGAGAAATGAGAGGGATAAAGGAAAAAACAAAACTAAACATACGTAATAAAATTTTATTTTAATTATGATGAGAAAACAAGATTGAATTATTCATTCAGTGCTAATATAGTTTACAGTTTTATTAAATATTCTATAGCGAAACCGATTATTTGTCGCCCAATATGCACGACATCCAAAATCCTTTAAAAAATCAAAAGTGTTTAGGTTCTATGTAAATCAACTGTTTCGTTGTGAAAGTAGGTAATTGTTTCAAATTGTATGAAGAGAAACTGTTACTGTTGCATAAATTCAAAACTATAACTGTATTTCGATTCCGAAACAAATACATTGTCTAAATACTGGAACTGTAGCTGATATTATGTTCCGAATATGTTTAGCATTTTAAAAATGTAAACATTTTTGCTTTTTAATAGTTACCACACATCTTAAATTCTAAAATCCGAAACAGTTTTCTTTTTGTCAACCGAATCTGTTTCATATCGGGATGACGAAACAAACTCAAATGCTAAAGGAAACAAACTCACTAAGTTACTAAAAAAGGAAACTGTTAGTAAACAGTTTTGGATTTTAGAAAACGAATCCACGGTTTCTTTCATTATACTCATGAAATTCAAAACAGATTCTAACTGTGTTGACTGGGACCTTATTGGTTTTGTTTCAATTCGAGACATTTGTAAATTTTACTTGAAATTCAAAGCTTTCAACACTTAATCGCGTAAACAAAAATTTCACATTTCAATAGATGGTGCAAAATAAATACTTTAAATTGTTTGAAGTCGTGCTTTTGGTTAGAGTAGGCCAGCTGTCGTCGTCCGGAACCTCGATAGGGTACCAAATCCAGAGGAGTAATTTACCAACGGAAGATTTATTATTGATCCGCCCCCAAGGCGAAAGAGATGAGAATGCGAAACAAACTCACGCACAAATTCACTTGACGATACATGGTAAATTAATTCAGAAAACAGTGATCTCAATGAACCGTAATTACGAAAAGGAAAGTTTTGTTTTCTACTTAAAGAATCACTGAACCATTTTCATTTACTTCCGCGGTAACTCTACATCTACTATTAGGAAAGGTGAATTATCACCCGCGATAACTACATTTTAAACGACTGTCAACCAACTAACTTCCGACTCTCCTCATTTACCAAAATCACATCTATATATCAACTTTTTCGACTACCCTTTCCACAAAGGCTGTGTTCGAAACTTCAAGAAAGAAAACAATCTCATTAAGAAGTGCGATAAGGAGGCAATCAGTCCCCATTACGTCATATTCATAGCGTTTAGACACGGCATTTCGCTTCTACGTGAAAATGTCAAATTGACAAAATATTATATTACAAGAATTTAAACTGCCTAATAAATTAAGATAATGACTTAATTTTTCCACGTAATCTAAACGATTGACACAAAGAAATCAAAGTACGACTGTACTGAGAATGCACTTGAACAAAGAACTTTTGAACCAACTTAAAATAAACAAACGGCGAAAATATATTTAATTACGATTATATCTCAGAAGGGAAACATAAATTACAACTGGAATTCTCAACAAACCAAGTGAAATACTCAATAAACAAAATCGCGAAATCAGATGATTCACGGCGTAACAAAATACAAAACTTTATCAACAATTTAAATTGTAACTTTGAATTTAAAAACGTAAAATAACTTATTAAACTCAATCTAAAATCCTATTAAAACAAATTCAAAATACATTAAATGAATAGCGTCAATCCAAATACGGTGTCTGTTACCAAAAATTACTCAAACAACCAATCGTTTTTAAACGATGGTTACACAGAACTAATCAATCGCTAAAATAGAAAAAAATTCAGCCAAATGAATCTGAATACGGGGTCTTACATAAAAGATTCACGACTAAATTTCAACGCCGGTTACAATTTTTCTTTGTTCAATCAAAATTCCAGTGGTAATTTATGTTTCCCTTCCGTGAGATAACTGTAATTAAAGTTATATTAGTAGTTTCTTTATTTTAAGTTGGTTTAAAAGTTCTTTGTTTAAAGTGCATTCTCGGTGCAGTCGTACTTGGTTGCTTTGTGCGTGGGAATTAAGTCATTATTTTATGATCCAATTCTAAACAACTAATCTTTGTGATAGTAATGAAATATGACATTTTGTCAATTTGATATTTTTACGCAAAAATAAACACCGTGGTCCCACACTACGTTTGTGACGTTATTTAATCTATTTGCATTCTATTTGCACTTCTTGTTGGTATGGTTTTTTTTCATAGAGTTTCGAACACAGCCATTGTGGAAATGGTAGTCAAATAAGCTTATATATATATATATAAGTGATTTTGGCGAAGGAAGTTGAGTCCAGTCGGTTAACAGTCGTCGAAATGCTTTAATAAGATAGCTTGTTAATTGGTTTTAGGGTGGTAAATTCATCCCCTTTAGATGAAGTAACACCATGGAAGTAGGTACTATTCAGAAAATATGAATGTTTAGTGCAGTTAGTGGAGTTTTGTTTCTCCTAATTTGTAAAATCTACGGCTTTTAAAAGAATGTCACGCGCTTTCAGTTTTATTTTACGTAATGTAAAACCGTGTTCGTCGAGTGGTACGACGCGGTTATATCTTTGCCTTGGTGGCGGTTATTGAGAACCTTCCGACGGTACATAGTCCTCTGAGGAAGAGGCACCCTTCAACGTTTCTTCCTGATTACATCTGGCAATCCAGGATCCAACCATAAGTTTTTTTCCTGGATTTATGACGACGACAATTTAAGGTATTTATTTTGTACCGATTGCTTAAAGTTTGTGAATTTTATTTACGCGTTTAAGTGTCTTAAAAGCTTTGGTTTTTTGGCTTTTAATAAATGATTATTGTCCGTATTTGTCAAAACTATGCGACAAAATTTAGTTGTGTTAAAAATTTGTTTCAAGTTAACCGAAAAATTCATTATTAAAATTTTCATTGTGTTTTTAAAATAGATTAATTTATTTCATTTTGTATTGAATCGATATTTATTTAATGCGCACACGGCCGTGGTTTCGTTAATTAAGATCTTTCTATTTTTTTTTTTGAGATTTTACTTTAGTTTCATTTCTTTAAAAATGTTGTTTGTTTCGATACGATTATTCAATTTACTTTAATTTGTTTTTGAACTTTCATGTTTACTTTATTTTTTTTATTATTATGCGTTAATTTAAATAGTTCTTTTGTTTGTTTAATTTTTTTGTTTTGAGTAATTTTATTGTTCAAATAAATAATAAATAGTTAAATTGTGAACAAGCTTTTAATTCCGTCGGCTTCTGCGTTATGTCCATTTAGAGTGTATCCTTCAGGAGCGGGCTTGTGGTTGGCAAAATCCAGAAGACCATTAAAAGTAAAGCTCAATGGCCTTCTGGCACCCTTTGATTTTGACTTTTGATTTTGTTTTCGTTCAAGTTTTCCAAAACAATCACGAAATTTTGAATATAACCCACCCGGTCTTCACTGAGCACCGGCAAAACTTCGTTTATGTTACTTTATTTCAGGCAAATGTCATTATTTCATCTTTTGCGTAACGTAACAAAGTATGCAAAATGCTTTAAATATTCTTAGCAAAATATTTTTTTTAACAAGAAAAAACTTGCGTTTGCTTTTTTGTGTAATTGCTTCCAGGTTTAGTAGTGTTATGTGAATAGGAGTTGCTATACTATAAGAAAAAAATGTGAACCCATAGTAGAACTTTGTTCAACTTGTTAATTTACTAAAATTTAATAGTCCAAGTTTTTTTTATTAAAAATCTTTTATATGTAATTAAAGCATTTAGTTTACAATTTTATAATCGTAACATTTTAATAATTATCAATTTTTAAGTACCTTAAAAAATTAAATAATATACGTTTGACATCGATTCACAAGAAAATTTATATATAGTGGCTTATAACTAAAACCAGGTTTGGTTATTTAAACTACTTGCCGAGTTATAAAACATAGACTCTTGGAGGACACCGTACAATTTTAAATTACAAAGTATAAATAGTTCATTAAAAATAGTTTTTCCAATTTCTTCAGTATGCATTGGATTTTAAAGTTTGTATTAGTATAATTTGTACATTTATATAAGTGCAATAACTATGTTCGTTTGATTGTCTCATTTAACGTCAAATTGACTTTTATATTGATTTATGAGCAGTCCATTTCTGCAAAAAAAATTACATGTAAAGAATTTTTTTTTAATTATTGAGAATACTGATAATCTTTTTTATTAGTAATTATATATTATAGTTTTTTTAATAACGCAATTTCATTTGTTATTTAAAACTTTTGATAATCAAAAAATGTTACTAAAAAAAGTTTACAATGTATTTATCAATTTAAAAATATGTTTTATGCATATATGTGCTTTTACATGTGCGTGAGTTGTTTATTATTATTACATATAGGGTTGTACACTACATATGTACATGCAAATTTATTTCCAAACACAATATCGTTACAATGTTACAAATTTGCAATGCGTTTTACTGTTAATTATTTGTGGAAGTACAAAGCAATTAATGGTATTAAAATGTGCCTTCATCATATGCTATTCAACAAATAATTACGCAAGAAAAAACTGTTTTGGAACTACGTGACACTTGGAATATTGATATTTAAACTACTGTTGAGAAAATCAATTTATTTAGATTCTCCCTAGAGAAGATTTCAAGTACTGAAATGAATTTGAAAGTATAATGTAGTCTCTACTTGAATTTTTCTTTTAGATACCTTCCAATAATATAAGGCGTGTAAAATAAAACAAAACAGCGTTTTCGCATTTATTTAATGCTTTTAGAATAGAAAAACTGTTCACGGTAGTTACACAGAATTTATTAAATTTAATACTTAAAAAAATATTTTATAAAAAATCATTACATGTTAAATAGTACAACTGCAATTTTCCTACAAAAAAATTATACGGTAATGCATTGTGACACTCATTTTTACATTGCCGTCAACAATGATCGAACACCCAAAATTTTGACGCCATTTAATTTTATTTTTTTATGGTAACGTTTCAGTTAGTATTTCATGATAGTGAAGTGCCAATTACTACAAAATAATCAACTTAAGAGTTATTTGTCTGAAATTAATTAACAAAATATTTCAGACTTTATTTAAAAAAAAACTAATTGTCTAAAATAGTAAATTTATTTTTATAAAGAGTAATTCTGGCATTAATTGTCAATTTATTACATATTCTTCCTAATATGCTAATCTGACTTGCTACTTTATTATTACATAATTCACATGGCTTCTAAAGTTTAGATTTTGATCTATAACTACTCCTAAATATTTAATTTGTTCAACCTGTTCTAATTTCATATTTTCAATCTTTATTTTTTCTGTTTTGACATTGTTATTGGTTACTAGCAATGTCTTACTTTTCAGCACATTCAATTTTAATTTGTTTGATTGTAACCAATTTGCAATTATTTATAATTCTGAGTTTAATTTTATAATAGCTGAATGTACATTTTTATCAGTAATTGATACAAGGGTATCGTCTGCAAACAAATTAATATGAAAGCACTTAATATTAAGTTTTAAATCATCCCTGAGGTACACCTAAGTTATTTTGAATTGGTACAGATTCGTAATTTTGGTACATGTGGTCTGCGTACGAGATTCCAAGTAAGTTTTGAACCATTTAAGTTTGGTGTTTTTTATTCCATACTGGTAAAGCTTATTTATAAGCCTTTCTCTGTCGATAGTTCCAAACGCTATTTTATAGTCTAAGAACTCTGCTACTACACTATTACCCAAGTCAATTTCAGATTTCCATTTTGTCAACACGAGATTTAGTGCTGTTTCATACGAGTGTTTACTTCGAAAACCTGATTTATTTTTACTGATCATATTATTTTGTTCCATAAAGCACTGTAATTGTTCCTTAACAAATAATTTTAATATGTGTTCATACACTGGTAATATATTGACCGGTCAAAATTCTTCACATCTTTTTGTATTTAAATTTTTGGTGTAGGTATGATTTATGATTACTTCCAACATTTAAGAAACTTTCCGCGTATTAAAGATTTTCTTATTAACTCTACCATTGCATTACCAATTACTGGCAATGCATCTGTAATAACTTGTTCTGTAATGTGATCCGTTCCTTCTTTTCGCTTAATATTACTTAAAATTTTCTTCAGATCTGATAAATTTACTTCCTTAAATTTGAAATTAAGATTGATTTCAATATTGGAGTCTCTTTGAAGTTTGCTGGGGGCTGGTGTATACTATTATTAGAATTATTTATGTAAGTAATGCTGTTTACAAAATATTTGTTAAATGTATTTAATATTTTTTTTTAAGTTACTGATTTCTACATCGTTAAATATTATACTTTTTTGTTCATTCGTATGTCCATTGATTAAATGTTCCACATATTTTGAGGTTGTCCGCTATTTTGCTGTATTTTATTTAAGTAATATTTATTTTTGCTTATCTTAATTTTGTTACTATAATAATTTTTTATTTTAACTTTTCTTTTAAATAGTAAATATGACAATTTGTAACTAGATAATTAAAAAATGTAAGTTTTACAAAACATTAAATGTAAATTATTTAAAAAAAGGGAAGCAATTTAGAAACAAATCTAAGAAAATTTAAGTTTAAAATCTTAATTGAAATTGGTTTGATCGTTCAACAAAAAAATTTTGTTTGATATTTTAATATAAATCAATTCTAGTAATTCAAGAGTTTGTTTGTTATTGATGTTATTAAAAAAATAAGAATATGACAATTATCCAAAACATGTTGTGCAAATGTAGATTTCAATGAATTTGGATTATTAATGTATTTTAAACTATTTTTAAATATCTAAGATGATTATTAAGTCTAGTTTAAAAAGATCTTAGTGTCGTCATACATATAAAATTTGTTACAAGAACAAATTAATTTGTAAACTCCACTTTTATTGAAATTATTATCATTGAGAATTAAGAAAAAATTTTTTTTTGTAGAATTTGTTAAAATTGGTTTTAATTTAGTGTAAGATTTAGTACAATGTTTATATAAGTGTTTGTGAAACACTGTAAATAATATCTAAAGGAATCTTATTAGCATTAGTAAGCTAAATAAAAAATAATATCTAATTCATTTTATAATTTTTTAATTATCTAGTTACAATATTTGACATTTTTCCATAAAAAAATGTAAGTTAAAAAATTTCTGTAATCTTAACTTTTTATAAGTTTTAAATATGTTGTAGACTTTTCTGAAGATGAGCTTTGTTATTTTAAAGCTCAAAACATATGTAAAAAACACATTTTGGAAGTTATCGCATTTATTATTGATGGACTGGTAATTTCATTAAATTAGAAATTGACCAATAACAACGAATCCCATTAACAATTTATTATTAATATACTCATTTATCTGATTCACTTAAATGTAAAATTGTTTGTAAGTGTTTACTTAAAATAAATTAATCATAAAAAATTTTTGGAAATACATATATGTATTATTAATATACTTTTAAAAATCTTATAAATAAAATAATAATTTTTAGTTTATTACTTTGTGTGATTTACTATTAAAGATATTATTTATTATAGAACCAAAAAATGTAATTAAATAATTAAACTATTTATAATTATGTTTTATATGGTTACATTAGAGTGTTAAATAAGTGGTTACAAACTGTGTTTTGTAAAAAAATGTATTATATGTAAGTTAAATATATAAAAATACAAATTTAATTGAAAAATAAAATTTTTACGATTACTATTAATTTGAATATTAAAATAAACAAAAACAAAAAAATATAATTAGTAAATTGAATTGAAGCAAATTTTGGGATACTACGTATCATAGTTTTATATAATGCATGAAAGAGGTCTAATGCAATAAAAATATGTTTCCAGCGGTTAAATTAAATTAAGGGACATGTGCTATAAACTGTAAACAGCTAAACGTATTAACTGATCAGTGTAATAGCTAGTAACAAAATTTAAAATTGTTTTCAAGTTAATTCAATTTAAGTAGCGATGGTAACGCTTTTCAGTAAAATTAAAATTATTTGAAATTAGAAATAAAACACTTTATAGCAATAATAAATTTGAAAAGCTTTTATTATTAAAAAAAAATAATATATACGTTACTGTAAAAAACGAACTGGAATAAAAATCTTAATTTTAATTTTGCAACTAATAAAAAAAATTAAATAAAACAATGAAGTTTTTCTACGACTAACGATACATTATATGTTTATTTGCGGTTAGGCAACGTTGTGCATTCTTTTTGACTAATTTTATTTCCGAACAGATCAAAGTCATTTCGGTACAGGTCTAAGCTATTACCGTACAGGATACTAAATTATGAAAACATAATTCTGAAGACTTGTACAAATACTTCGTGCATCTATTTGTACAGTGTCGCTAGTTTGTTAAACATTTATTGATAAGCACTTTGTATTTACGTTACAATAAATACTAGAAAATAAATATTATAAAAACAAATAGCTGGTTTATACACAAAAAAATTTTATATTTCAATGTAATTATAAGCAAAAGCTCCATATCACCGATATATCATCTCTGTAATTGACTTCTTGTTTTTTTCTACAACAAGATTGTTAAACTCCAATACAATTGTTTTGTTAACAATTTTTTATCAGAATGTTTTCATATTTAAACGAATTGTAATAAAGATTGTTGTAGCGTATTAGATCCGTAATTAAATTTTCTAAACGTAAATGTTATAAAAATATTAAAATAATAAAAAAATAAAATAAATAAAAAATAAAAATTCTTTAACTGCAGTTTTTTTTGTTTGTTTGGTTCGTAAAGCCTGATTGCTGAGAACAACATCCATTAATCACAAATTTTTTTTAAACCATTACAGGTCTATTTTATTTGCTTTGTAAGACACAACCACGAGCTATTCTGTTGCAGTTTCTAAAAAAAAACGTCAAACCGACATCGTATTTGTCATGAATAGATTTCTTTTATTTACTTGCTGCAAAAAAATCTTCTAAATAATTAATATTTTTCAAACTGATCCAGCTCCTTATATTAAATTTAACTAGAAAATTATGTATTAAAAAAATTAAAGTAGTAAATGATTTGAGGTTAACTATAATTTCATGTAACTGAATAGCTATAACTTAAGAATTAAATAATAATAACACATTTTTTTAAATTTAGGTTATTTATTTTTCGCGTTATTTGTTCTTGTGTTGTTTAAGTAATAGTCGTAGAAAAAGTATAGTGTATAGTTTGTAAGAAATGTGCATTGCCAACTGTCATGAATTGCAGCCTCATCTTCAGCTCGGTTGTAAATTTTCATATTCGTTGGCAATGACAACCATTCTTTACTCATTATACATATACTATTTTTAATTTTTTGTAATTGTAGACATGTATAAGAAATCATTTTTGCTTTATTACAGATTTAGTTTACTATAAATTATAAAATTAAAAAATGACATAGAAACGATGTATATGTGGCAAATAGAACGGTACTTCTGTTATTACTCTCGTATTTAAATTGTTTTTTTGTAAATTACTGAGGACAGGGTTACCTTGTGTACAAAATAAATATAAAAAGTAAAAAAAATATTAGATAAATAATTATTTTACGAAAAATTATAATTTTACAATGCATGTACATTTACTTAAGAGTTACGTCGTCTGTATTTATATAGACTTTAATGCAACCCTTATTAGAAAGTAGTAACTTTTTAAAATAAATTGTTTATTATATTTATAAGATATCAAAAAAGGTGTGTTTTACGTACAAACATTTATTTAAAGATTTATTTTTCTATTGCAGTCAAGGATTTGTTGACACTCCAAAAACTGAGACTTCGATATAAAATTTTGTATTTTTCTTTAATTCTGGATTGCTACAATTATTTTTTCAACGTATTATTCTAATTTGGCAAATTTTGCAAAAAAAATCTTTATTTAAAAGAAAACGTATAGACAACTTAAATTACAACTCTAGAAGTGTATTATTCGGCACTAGTTGGACAAATTTTTCTTTAAGGTTCTAAACAAATAAAGTTTTTACATATAGCGCAGAATGTACTGTGTACAGTAATTTAGGTTTAATTTCTAGTACATTACGGATAGTTTACCAGACTTCACGTCTCAAAGTTGTTGTCCAGAAACGACTTTCCTTATGTGGTAATTCAGTTTAATGCAAGTTTTTTTTTTTTGGTGACAATTTCTTTATTCTTTGCGTTAGAACAACGTAAAAGGATTAAGGCTTTGTATCACACAATTCAGCAAACTACAAAAAGATCACAATGAACCAGTAGAATAAGTGTGACACAACTGGTTTAATATGTATACTCCTCCGTTAGTTGGATTATAAAATTCTATTATTTCTGGCAATTTAATGGTATTTGGTTCATCACCTTCCTCATGCATCGTCTAATGCATAGGTTTCCAACTTTTTATAGACTATCGCCCCCTTCACAAGAAAAAAAATCCAACGCACCCTTTTACATAATAGGCAATTATACCAGTTTTATGTCTGTCTATTATAATCACAAATGAAAAATTAATTCTTTCTCGTGGTCTTGGCAAAGGGTCGTGTGATTATTAGTTAATTAAAAATACAAAAACATATTAACATTTAATTTAGACCAAAAAGTTAGAACAAAATTATCACTTAACCAACAATAATTCAAGACAATACTCAAAGCTAGAGGATTCCGCACTGGGGCACTGCACAAAGGCAAAGACAAGACGATTAATCAAAATTAGTAAAAAAAATTATAATAAAAATACAAAATTCAATAAGAAACATAAATATCAATGCGATGGTTGAGGTTGGTGGCGTTTTAACAATTTGTTAATGTCGGGTTTCAATTATCACATCAGTCGTAAATCACCACCAGTGATTTGCAATCTATTCCTTTTCGTAGACAGTAAATTAACTACTGCACCTACAATCCAGGGTGAATAGCTGATATTGATTTTTGAAGCCAAAACTGTTGGTATCTATTTCTGAATTTTACTTTTAATTTTTCATTAGTTATGAGTTCTACGAGTTCTTCTAAATTTGATAATTCTGTTGTATCTGCGAAAGGGTCTAAAACTAAGCTTGGTATATTCATATTTAAAATATCCTGGAATCCCTCTGTAAAATCAGCATGATGAGCGTCCAGGTGTTTGCAGTAGTAAGTCTTACTGTTTTACCGATAGTTTTCCCACAAAAGCAGATAATTTTTTTTTAAATTGAATTTAACTCATCACCTTGCAATTGTAAATTAACATCATTAAACATTTTAAAAAGGTCTGTCAAATAAACGATTTCATTTTTGGACGCAATCAAGTTTCCGCGCAGTTCCTCGTCTCTGTTTTCAAGAAAGTCATGTACTAAGTTAAATAGATTGAAAAAGCGATTCAGACAAACACCTTTTGAAAGCCATCGTATTTCTGAGTGCAGCAGCAAGCGATTATAGTCATCATTTTTACTACAAAGTTGCCCATATAATCTGTCATTTAATGAATTGCTTATCTTGTTGACTGCTCTAATAACGTAAATAGAGAGACGTATGCAGCCGTTCATTAAGATTTTTTGCAAACCGTTGACGATGAGTAACACGATGTACAGCAAGTACATTAGGTACTGCTTGTTTTAAATGTACTATGAAACCCTTATGACGCCCCGTCATTGCTACAGCACGATACGTAGCAACTGATAAAATATTTTGAATAGGAATTTCTTTCTCTTGGAAAAAAATATACATGGTATTAAATATGAATTTTCCCTTAGTATCGGTTTTCAAATTTTTTCCAGTAACTTTTGGCCAATTTTTTCTTCTTTTATGAATCGGACGTGAGCCAAGAGTAGTGCTTTGTTATTTGGTAAAGTTGATTCATCGAGTTGAATAGAAAATTTGGAAGTTTTCAAGTAATCACATAATGATAGTTCAACGTCTTTACCCATAACATCTATTCTTCTTTGCACGGTATTGTTACTCCAAGGAATTTTTTTATGATACCTGATGGTGTCTTATGATGAAGAACAGTTTCGATTACCTCTCTGGCGCCATAATTAATTTCTCACCGATTGTGTGTGGTGTTCTCGCTTTTGCCATTAATAACGCAATATTATATGAAGCACGAAGTTCATCATCTTCTTGTTTAGAACACGATGCAAAAAGGTTTGATAGAGTTGCCTGTTTTAAATGTTTTTTCAAGTCCTGGAAAATAGGATAAATCTCTGTCCGTTTTATAAGCATGTATTTTATTCAAATGTTCTTGGAGCCTAGAAGGCTTCATTTAAAAAAACTTTTTGACAAATTAAACACATAGGTAATAATTAATAATTATTGTTTTGTTGTAGATGTAAATCCATATTTCAAATACTCAATATTGTACTGCCGATATTTCTTCTTAGTTAGTTAGACATTTTGGAATTCACAATTTGTTGCGATTTCAATACATTACTTTTTCATCCAATTTATAGAAAGTTATAAAACTAATGGCTTCATCAGTCACGCACGAGTATGGATCACTGACGAAGCACACAAAAACAATAAGACATTAAAAGAACTATCCATGCCTTTTAAAGATTCGATTTCGAGCACGCAACAACTTGGATGCTGTTGTTTGTTTGCGGTGTCCCGGTGTACTTACTCTGCAAACAGGTTGTTACAAGTTTCCGTGTTTTTGTCAAAACATGCTTGATTGCGTAAATCACGTCTTTGTTTATACTCAATGCTTATTTAAAATATGTTTTAATGTTTATTTACACCATAATAATAAGATAAACGTTCTAGACGGCTAGATAAAATGTTTTTTTTAATTACTGATTTAATGAAACTTACTTGAAAAAATCAGTAGTCTTATTATACTAAACTAGGGTACCCCTGTACCTCAAAGACCAATATTTCTAAGATTAAAACGCACGAGTGTATCCCAAGTAGCATTCTAGGATCCAAGTTCTTATAATAGAAGCTTTTGGGATTTTTTTGGTAACAAACATCGACGCATTTAAATATTTTGTAAAGTATACGATATCGTTTTCTATTTTAAAAACTTCTACAGCATAATTATCAGAACCAACAACTGTACTGTTTAAACAAAATTTTGTTTAAAATTAATTTTACGTCTTGAAAGCTCAGAAAAAATACAATCTTTTTTTTGTGACGTAGATAAAACATGTCATACGTTATGTGAAATTACACTAGAAAACACAAAATTACTTTTCATTTTCTCTTTTACTCATATTTTGGTTGCCCTGTGTATGTTCTTAATGATACTTCAACATGTTGTTGCGGATGCTTTACGACGATATTTTGTATCTGCGACATCCCAGATCCAACAGCAACCATCAACCCAACTAAAACTCCATTTATTTTGGTATTGATTTTTTATGGTTACAACGTTCTGGTGAAACCGCTCTCCATGTTTGTCGCTTACGGCACTAAAATTTTCAGAAAAGTCTTCTTTTTTTCCTTCTTCTTCTTGCTATGACTAGGGATTTTTCCTGTTAGACTGGCTTCATTAGACTAATAAAGATGCCTAGCTTTCTCTCCACCTCTTTAGGGGGTGTCCTGGTAGCCTCTTTTCGGATGGTATGTTGTTTTTGCATATAAATGCTATCTTTTCGACTTCCATACGATCTACATGGTTGTTTCACTCTCGTTTTCTTTGTTTCAATAATGTTACATCTTCTACTTTACATCTTTGTTTTATTTATAAATTTAATCAACTCATTATAGATGCGACCTGAGCCTGGCGATTTTCAATTTTTTAACTTAGCTGTTGCATCTTCAATATTTTTTTTGGTATTTCCATAGTTTCGTTATTTTTGTTAGTAATCTTAAAGTGCTGAACCCATTGTTGTTTTTCAGTGTGGTTGATTTGTACCCATTCATTTATTTGTTGTTTCTGATTATGTATTATTCTTCATATTTTTCGTTGTGCTCCATACAGGTGATGCTCCATTTCTTTAGTGTCTTTTTCCCAGTAGCTTTGTTTTCTCTGATTTCTTGGTTTACTTACTCACGTGCACATATCTTTTTGTTGTTCTTGTGTATTATACTGTGTTTATCTAAGAAACGCTTTCTTTTTCTCTTCTGCTAGTTTCTTGACTTTGTCGTTAAACGTTTTTCTTTTGTTTTGTTTTTTTTTTATTTTGCCTAATGTTTCAATTGTTGCTTCCACTATGCTTGCTTTTGTTTTTTTCCATAGTTCTTCTACAGTATTTAATGTCTTCTTACATGAGATCCATTGAAAATGCGATAAATATTATCAACACAAAGTCTTCAGAAAATAATTTGGTTCATGAAAATTGGGTTAAACTTTATGTGGTGTTTTTCTAAGTTGTCTATGAATAATTCTGCTAAAAAAGAGTTTAAAGAAAAACCCATGGGTAATCCTTCTTTTTGTAAGTAAATTTTATTGTTAAGTTTAAAAAAGGTGTTGTTGATGCTAAACTTTAATAAACCAATTAAGTCTTCGGTAACACTATTGGAAAAATCTGAAGTCGTGAGTAAATTTGCAATTAAATTGATCTTGACAGAAGGTGGAACTGATGGAAAAAAAAATTTGACGTCGAATGATATTAATTGATATTGATTGTGATTAGTTAATTTTAGTTTTGCCTTGAATTCAGTGGTTAAAGTATTTTAAATCAAAATTCTAGTTTGAAGTTTAATTGAGTGTAAAAAATATTTGACAAAAGTTTATAAAAGAAGTATGTAAGTGAACTGATGAAAGAAACTATAAGTCTTATCGGAATGCCTATTTTGTGTACTTTTGGTAGTGAATAAAATAAAGGAACTTGTGGGTTATAATTTTTTAAAGTAATGATAGATTTATTGAAAAATTTAAAACCAACTGAATAAAAATTTTAAAATATTGTACAAAAAATTAATATATTTGTTCAATAGGTTGTAATCAATTAATTAGAAGTCTTGTAAATTAGGAAAATCTTCTGCCGGTTGAAAATATAAACCTTTGTGGATGACATTTGCCTTATTTGATTTGGTTAAGATGATTATTCTGACATCAGAGTGATTCGAACTAACATTATGTATGAATTTTGAAGAATTGGAGAAAATTGTGACAGTTAATATTCGAGTTTTTGGATAACACGTATTTCACTGAAGATAAAATTGATTTTATGTAATAGGAATTGTCGGAACAAATTTTAGGCCTTTATTAAGAAAGCTATTTCATTATTTGTAAAAATAGTATTAGTTAAATTGATTCGATATTGCTGAAACTTAAAAGGAGGTGGAACGTTGAAGTTACTTATAAATTTGACAGTTTACCACATTTTCAAGAACCTCATTTTGCAAAAAACAATTTTCTTAATCACAGTCTTAAACAGTCATATCCAAATATGTATATTAAATGATCCAACTCCTTTTAAGTTTTTCCAAAATCTAATCAATTTCCTTGCACAAACTCCACGATTTTGTTTTTTACTATGCTGGACAGGTCGTAAAACTGATGGTAAATTGGGATAGCACACAGTATGCTTGAATTTCGGTCTAATGCCCTGAATGTTAATGAAGCAAAACTAGCACACTGGGGCAAGATGGCTCCGTTCTCCCACACCATTTAACATGTGGGTAAGGCTAATGACTTATCTTGCTTTCCTGCTTTAGCTCCACAATAAAGTTCGTAAGCTCTTCGTACAAGTTGGGTGAAAGTACGTTTTTAAAATTCAAAAGTTATTTCTTCACTCATATAACAAAAATTCTTAAAACTATTTACACGCCGTCTAGGTGTTGTATTTAGTTCTTAATTGTCAGGTAATTACAGTACAGTAATAAGCATAAATCAATTACGTAGAATAGAAACACGTTAGTAATGATGTTTCGCGACACAACATAGGAAATACAGTAACCTCTTACGCAGTTGAATGCCTTTAATCTAATTTAGTTGCGTATTTCATGTAAGTAATAGACAGGAAAAAACTTTTCTATTTAAGGTATAATTGTCACTGCTAATACATTACACAAAATTGTGCAATATTATAATGTATTTAATATAATCTAAAAACACTTGTATACATAAAAATATTTGTAACTAAAAATTCATAGGTGAATTCGTTTTTTGGGGGCTGAAATATATTAGAAACACCTAGAAATTTCCATTTCACAAAATGTTTGTTTAAACAGTGTTATTAAGCTATGCCTTAAAACATGTTTACATAGAACTTATCTAGATGTTAAAACAAATTACTAGTACAAATATTTACCTCATTAGATATTTCGTCTAGACGAGGGGTGATTGAATTGCATGTGTTAGACGTGGTGCTTTAACTAACAGATACCTTTAAAACTATTTAAAATAATATATCTTAAATCCACTATAATCTCTAAAATCTACAATATGTTAGTTTAATTTTTCAATAATTGTTAAATCGAATATTTTTTTATTATTGCCGATTAGAATTTTTTTTATTAATATTTGATACATATACTTACTATAAATTTATCAATATAAATTACTTTAATGTGTAAACAACAAAATGACTTGTTAGTTATACGTTATTTGTTAATGTAGTCACACTTGACATATAACGAGATTACGTGAGCAAGGTGCCTGTTACATAAATGCAATCATATTTTTATTTATTTACACTTAAAAACGTTTTTCTTTCTATATAATTTTTGTTATTTTACCAGATATTTTAAACTAACAAGTTATTGCTGACTCAATCGATTTAAACGTACTTGTTTAAACATTGTTGACAAAAACGAAGTTTTAGACCAAAAAAATCATTAAACGTGTAATTAATAAACATTGGAATACTTAATTTAAAAAAATTGGACTGAAATAATTACAATCACAGTCAAATGATGATCTTCTCATCAAAAGATCACAACGTTGTCACATTAATTTAATCAACTTCCAATTTTTAACTACAATTAGATTGAGACTACAATTCTGATGGGATTTTCATTCACATTATATGTGATTATAGATCTATTCTAGCACTTAACAATAGTATCATCATATTCCTAATTCAAATAAAATCAATACCTCAAGTAAACTAATGCTTCGAATACAACAAATACAAGGAATGTTTCGAATACATCGGACGCCACAAACGTTTACATCAAAACAAACGATACAAATGTTTATACAATTTAAGCGAACAAAAATTTGATTTTTATAACTATAGGAAACAATTTTGTGTAAAATACTTCT
Source organism: Aquatica leii (assembly GCA_035610365.1). Lineage (NCBI taxonomy): Eukaryota > Metazoa > Arthropoda > Insecta > Coleoptera > Lampyridae > Aquatica > Aquatica leii. Next base: position 171,714,967 of record CM069433.1, on the reverse strand, counting down.
GTTATATTGACACTTAAAGATACTTTTCTAAAAACTAAGAAAAGTTTTCTTTAAAATAAATATTTTTGATATAGGATATAATTTAAAATAATTTAACTTCTTTAAACATCAGTGAGCTTGCAGAGCTTAGGTTAGGAGTCAGAATTTTTGTAGTGACTAAAATTAATTTTTTTTTTTTGATATGAGAAATTTATTTTAACATAATTTTTCGATTTTTTTCTGAGATTGTGTAAATGGGATATCTTTACCTAATATAAATACTTAAATACCTTATTAACTTTTGTGTAAAAAATACAAATATTTTCAGCATTTGCTTTCATTTCTCTAAAAGATTTGTATTTTCAAAATAGCAACCGATCAAAAATTTCAAAACAAGATATTTTGAAAACCACTCAATCGATCTTTGAAAAGAAAACATTTATACAATCCTTAAACTACCTACTATAGCATTTGTCTAAAAACATTTTTTTTCTGTTCGAAAAAGGTTTTATTCAAACTGAATTGCGAGATAAATTTTACAAAGTACATTGAACATTTAAAAAAAAGTAGACTTGCTGCCATTAAACAATAAAACAAAAGCCTAATAACAACCAAAAATGAAATTATGTCGGACGAAGCTCCGTCTTTGCAAATCGAGTACAGGTGTAAATAATTTAGTTAATATCAGTCGCTTACAACGTTTAGTGATTTGCAGTATATCCCTTTTCTTAGACAGTAAATTAGCTACTGCACTGAGCCCACGCTCAGTCAAATATGATAAAGGAAACGCAATTAAAATATTCTGTACTGCTAAAGACAAACAAGAGGCTTTAAAACATGCCGGAATTTACAAAATTCCTTGTTCCAGTGGATTAAGTTATATAGGACAGACGGGACGCTCTATTGAAGTACATCGTCTTGCTTTGGCCACACGAACTGATGGTCAAGTTCAGATTTCAAAAATTTTATCTTGCATGTAGAGTCATTAATGATTTCAATAACCCTACCTATATACCAAGATTGGTACATAACGGCATAATATTGTTCGACATTAATTAAAATAACCACCTCGGGGACATCATCTTCGGAGAAACTTTCGTTCTCGAATTCACTTTCTGTGTTGTAACTGCCACTTGACGTATCGCACGTATCAGTATTGACTGGGGTAATTTCTGTTTTCTTCTTTGATTTTGGTTTGGACATTCCTGATGTTCCTCTTACTCGAAGCAACTCGACAAACGACCCATTTTTCTTGAGAAAAACCATATAAGTGTGGATTTCTTCACTACCATTTCTTTATTATTCACATTGATTCTTAAGAAGTTATTATCCGAATTTTTCTTGTCAATAACTGTTTTAAAATCTTTAATATTCAAACTCTTTACTTCGGAAAATATATTCATCTCTTCCCGCATATCTTCTAGATCATCTTCATATATCTGGCTAATATCTTTTTCACTTTGATAAGAGCATTTTTCCACTAATATCAGTCAAATCCATCGTGACACTTAAAGAAATATGTTCTATCGCATTACGTTTCAAATCGTCTGGTAATGACATACAGAGATCTTCTGAATCAATTACTGCTTGGTCTCTCGCTTTTTCAATTGTTCGTTTCAGTTGTTGAATAGAAGGAATTCCATTGGAAGTCATTGTGGCATTAATTCTCAATTTGGCGGTTTTCTCTCTAGGAAATATGAAGTGTTCTGAAATATTAATTAAACGTAATTGATGTAATTAATTATAGGGTATTTGCAGTCCAGTTGGCTAAGATAAACAAGCAAAATTTGTTAAGAACTATTTAAGCAAGGGTGTAAAGTAGAAAAATTCAATTTTGTGTACTATAAAAAATCGATTTGGTGGCAACTTTTCTAATACGACTGGCTCTAAGCACGTATTATTGGAGATTACAAACCTGAATCACTAACAATGTCATTAATGACTTAAATTCTGTGTTGTCTTTGTAATAATTTTAACATATCAAAATTAACTTGTGTAACATGTGTACTTGTCATAGATCTTGTCTGTCTAAAAAATTGTTCGCAGGGTTGGCTGCTGTATAACCATGGCAAAAATATTTTAGGATTTTCGAGATTTCTACACTTCTCTATTAAACTTAACAAGGCGTGTGCATTAACTTCTATGCAGCTGTATGAATTCAGAGAAATCCAAATTTTGCCCAATGTAAAATTGTCGTGATGCTTTATCCACTCTCGCCACAGCCGCAAAAAAAATGTTGCATGCCATAAATAATACACTCGACGTTCAATATCAATAGATTTATCAATGAAAGAATCTAATATGTATCGGGTTATAATTAAGTAGCGTTGGGTAGCTTCAAACTCATCCGCTGTTAGTATAGCTGTTACTTGGTTGCTAGATAACTTGTTGATTGCTTCGAATTTCATCTTGTCTTTGTGTACACAGTAAGAATGCTATTCACCGTCCAGATCGCTTAAGCATAGAAAATTTTTATCTTTTGGCAGCCCAGTAAATGATTTTTTAAAACAGTATAATCTCCCATACATAGTTGCACTTTAGAATTTAGTAATGTAGTTTTTAATTTAGTGGCTATATGAATAGTATCCTGGACCACAGTCGGTTTGTCTCATCCAAGTGGTAAAAGTCGGTAAGTTTCGACTGGCTATTATCGATATTAAGAAAAACGCTGTTCTGTTTACGCATAGAACTCCGCATAGAACGAGGAGTAAAGTGAGGAGATTTTCTTTCAGCGACAGAATTACACTACGTTGATATCTCTCCCGTAATTCTGTCTTTCGAAAAATCCGAAAAAGACGTGTTTGGGAAGAAAGGAGACTCTGTTTCGCTTGTTGAATGTGTTATAATAATTTCTGATTCAGCAGAATCGAAGAAATTTTGCGAGGAATTTTGGTTTTCGCTTAACAGAATTACAAAATTATTGAGGCTTGTGGCATTGCTTTTAGCTGTTTCGTTGGATGACGACGGAGACGTTATGAACTTTAATATACTTTGATTTTTCATTCATTTTTCAACTGTTTACAGTTTGGCGGTTATGATTTTTAAAAGGTGTTTTAAAATGTCTATTAACATTGGAAAGAACCCATTTTAATTTGCCTTTTTCTACTGATGTCTGTGCCTTAGAAATAAAATCACATTTTTGACACCGAACAAACGCACAATAATCTTTATATCCAACCGAAAGATTATCTAATTCAGCTAAACTCGTAGTTTTTTGATCCGAATCATTCAAAGTTTCCAAAAATTTTCTCTGGTAGTTTATTACAATTTTTTTAATATGTTCAATTATTTGATTGACATTTTCAGTTGAACCAACACACTGTTTTAAATTCACCGCAGGAATGTTCTTTTCAGATGAAGGTTGTGTCTTTTTGTAGTTTTTTGTTTTTTGGCATGTGAACTTTCCTCATCTAAGTTAACGTTCATTGTTGATGATTTTCTTTTTTTAGATTTTGCCTCTATATAAGATCGACAATGCTGTGACAATATGTTTAGAAGCTTTTTATGACCTTCCACAATTTCGAACAGAGCAACGTTTCGACTGAATATTTCATAAAATGTTTTTCTTTCATTGTCATCCATAAGATCAGTCAGTATATTTCTCGCAAACATTTCCATTTTTTTTAATGTCATCATGTACTATTGCCGCAAGAGAGAAAATGTTGTCATATCTATTATAACATAGCGGTTGAAGAGTAAAAGAACATATGGCTGACTGCAAACACTGCACAGTTACTAAATCAGCAGTGGCAGAACACGTGTGGAATCAAGGACACACGCTGAACTTGACCAAACTAAAGTGTTGGCTAGAACTCCTTTCTACTTTCTCAGACTAATCCGCGAAGCTGTGGAGATAGAAAAACTTCCATGTAATACCGAGAAGATGGTTTAAGACTAAGCAAATCTTGGGTAGCAGTTTTATATACTCTAAGACAAAGATCAACCTTCTTGGAACGGGCACAAACACTTACTCCGAGTAGTAGTAGTAGTAACGGTCGGTCAAGCGGTAACGGAAAGATAAGGTCCGTTAATCACGCTAATCGCTATTGGTGTAAATATCGTCATTTACACTTTTTCTTTCAGTGACATTTACCACTCTGAAAATGCAAGCTGCAATGTCTTGCGAAACGTCAGTTTGTTTGGGTTTACGAACGACAATACGGCAAAGGTCAAGTTCTACTTCTTGTTTTGAGTCTCAAGAAGAGACTAGGATCAAGCCTAAGTCTGGGTGTTTAACTACGACGTGGTCTAAGCCGAAAGTCGCTTATAATTTTGAAATTCACAATTTCTTACAAATTCAATAAATTTTTTTTTCAACCGATTTATAGAAAGTTATAGAACTAATGGTTATAATGACTTCTTTACTGTATCAGTCACGCACGAGTATGGATCACTAACGAAGCACAAAAAAACAATAAGACAATAAAAGAGCTGCTTTTTAAAGATTTGATTTTAAACATACAACCACTTGTATGCCTTTGTTTGTTTGCAGTGCCCAGGTACACTTGCTCTGCAAACAGGTTGTTACAAGTTTCCGTATTTTGTCGTAAATCACGTCTTTGTTCATACTTAATGCTTATTTAAATGTTTTAATATTTATTTACGCCATAATAATAAGATAAACATTTTGGACTGCTAAATAAAATGTTTTTTTTTATGTAAACAGAGGGATTTTCAAGGTATTTTATTATATTAAATTACTAAGTAGGTACGCCGCGAACGCCCCCTTGACTGTCGACCCCCATTTGCTTTTGGACCTTCTACCGCCCCCATTTAAAGCTCCAGCGCCCATATGGTCAATGTTCATTGTGTAATAAAAGTTTCTTGAATAACATCGCGAATTTTAGTATTGCGTTCGACTGGCAACGAAAAAAAATTGTGTGTCGCGATTAATTTATAAAAAAAAATTACGATTGAAGCTTTTGGAATCGCAAACTAACTTAATCTTGCATTTATAGAAACAAGCTTGGAGGTTTTAGAAAAAGTAATTGTATTAAAAGCATTTGTTTTGATTTATTTTCTTGCAGCATGTTAATTGGAAAAGTTTGGAAAAAATCAATTTTCAGTTACGCTTATTAGAAATTACTTGTTTCCCATAACATGAGTAGGAATAATCTTGGTTAAGTGCGCGAAATAACTAAATAAACAAAAAGGAAATTATAAAACCACACAGTATAGTGCCAGGGTTAAAATTTGGTCAATATTATTGAGAACGGGTCTAAGGCAAATAGAAGGTAATTTTGAGTTTTGCTTGTAATTGTGACAGCTAATTTAATAAAATTAAACAATTTGTTAAAACATTTAAATTTGTAATTTACAGATGATTATGGAAGAATTAATCAAATTGTTGTTGCAATCGCCACAGTTTCACATTTAAAATTGTTCTAAACGTATAATATTAATGTTGTCGAGTTGTACTTTTTTTATACGAATATAATATACATACATATGTTTAACAACGTAGTATTTTAAGTAAAATCGAATAACATATTAATTGTATTTTTTTTTAGATAAATTGATAAAAATCTATCATTTTGTAGTTTTAAAACAGACTACGTTATTGAATCTATTATAGATAACTAAAGCAAACGCATGATTACTAGAAAAACTTAATTTAAAATTTACAACGCATAGCGTGCTTAAAAGTAAATTTGATATTTAATGGAAATTAAAGCTGCAGACAGTTAATTAAAATATTTCATTATTTTGAACGAACACGTTAGAATTTAAGCAAGTATTAAAGTATTGTTTCTAAAAGAACATCTTTTACAATAAATTAAAATCGTTGACTTAAATTGTAATTTGTTATAAACAGACTTTTCTTGATTTTTAGTAATAAAAGCAAAAAGGACGTTAAATTGCGTTTCTGTCGTTTCTTGGCATTTTGATTATAAAAAGACAAATGGTTAGGGAGTAGGACAGAAATTTTTATTAGTACGTTACTCTTTCCATTATTTATTACAATTTTTTTTTATATTTATAGTAACGCACATTTGTACCCGACGTATTGTTATACTTTTGTTATAAAACTTACATTAATATTTACTTCACAGTGTTTTTTTTTGCATTAACTAAAGAATTTAAGACTGCGAGTTTCTTGTTAAAATTAATATTTTATTTTTACGGTTTGAAATGATGTTTGCATGTATATTATGGAATAATTACTTATATACAGGGTGTCCCACTTAAGCGTGCTTCCTCGATAGCTCTCTTATTAATAAAAATGTCAAAAAATTATCTCAAAATAAATTTTATCAAATCAAATTCTTCATCTCCTAAAATTATTTTTAGTTATACAGAGTTTCCCATATCTGCTGGGCCGGACGTAACTTCATTTTTTCAAATAAAATGATCAAATTTATTTTGCTTTTTTGGATTTTTTAGTAAAAATAAATGTCAGTTTCATAAGCTTTCTTTATACTTAAAACCGTTGGTTTTCGAGATAATCCGAAAAAACTGCTTTTGCAGCATCTTACGCCATTTCGCAAAAATACCTTCCGTTTTTGTTAAGTAATAAGTTGATTTCTCCGGTGTTCCTAAGTTTGCATTGTGTTTGTTGTTCTATTCTTATTGTTTTATTATTATTCTTTGACCGGTTTCAATTTCTTGCTGTTTTTTTTGGTCTCGTTCTTGTTGTTCAAATTTGGCTTTAAGTTTCATTGAAATGATAGCCATGGTCTTCGTTCTTGGAAAGTGTAAAAGAAATCCCTTGTTGGCATCGCGAATTTACTCCCAGCGTTTTCCAGAAAGACGAGTTCTTGGACGAAACAGTTTTGAAAAGTATTAAGAAGGTTTCTTGCCAATGGCTCCGTTAATCCCTTACCGATAAACAGATGAAACTCGGTTCGCATAGAAGAAAATGGTCTTGTTGTGTGTTCAAGAAAATTAGAATGTTAGCATAAGGGAGCTAGCCAAGGAAACTGAAATTACCAGGACAACAGTATAAAGAATCTTAAAGTAACACAAATACCATCCATACCACATTTAATTACATCAAGAATTACTGCGCAGGGATTTTTGCAGAATGGGCCACTAACAAATTTAACGAAGAAGAGGATTTTTTATAACGTCCTCTATTCTAATGGATCAACTTTCTACAAAAATAAGTTAGTTAACCGACACAGTTTTCATTATTTTGATACTTATAACTCTTGTGTTCATACAATTTTCCAATACCGTTGGTCATTGAGCGTATGGGGCGGAATTTTGGGAGATCGAGTAATCGGACCGTACTTTTTTTATAAAAACCTGAATGGACGAATGTACCTACACTTTCTACAAAACCAGCTTCACGAATTATTAGAAGATGTCCCCTTGGCAGTAAGGCAAAATATGTGGCTACAACACGACGGTGTAATAAATTACAATAGAAGCCACATTAGACGTAGCCAGCCGTCTATTCAACTTCCGTGGATGTCAAGATTTTCTCATATCTTAATTGCGGGGTATTGATTTTTTATTGTCATTTTTTGCCAAGAGATATTTGCTGGACCTTATTATTACACTGTCTGGTGTTAGAGCATTAATTTCAAGAACCGAGTTGGCTGGAGTAGTAGAAGTTGGTGGTATTGAAGTTTGACAAATATTAGTTGAGATGTTGGGTGACTTAAATGATTGATTTTCACTGTGTTCTTTTGCAATTTTTGTTTTATAATTGATTAAAATAATGAGAACAAAAAACTTTTCTGGAAACTTTTTTTCATCTACCTACACGCTAGTGGATTTGAATCCAAAAATAATATTTAAGGAAACCATTGCAGTCAACCACGCCTTACCTAAAAGTGCGGAAAATTGATCTTTTATTAGTCGGCCGGACGTCTTTCCCATTTGCCATAGTCAACTAATAGTTCATCCAATTTGGTCTTAATAGAACCAATGACGCATTTATCTAAAGGTTGAATTCTGTCGAATAAGTGGCTTGGAAATCTCATCAGTTGTATTTTAAATTTAATAGCTTCTTTTACAATCCGAGCACTGATGTGACTGCAGTGGCCGTCATACAAAAGAAGTGCATTTTGTTCTGGTAAGTTCATATTTTTGCGAAGATTTATATGAGGAATAAAGGAAAAACTGCAACTCTTCCACCGTGCTTGCACTGCGACTCCTAAAGACAATTAAACGAGGAAGAAATGAACCATCCGCGGAAACGCACGCCAATACGGTTGTACTTTCTCTACCAGATACTCCAGATATTCTGTTCAGACTTTTCTCCTTTTCTCCTATTGCTTAGAGCCTAGATGGATCACTACAAAATCCTGTTTTATCAGCATTAAATATATAACAAGATTTATCGGGAGTGTCTAAATATCTTTTATTTACCAATTAATTTTGCATAGAAGTCGTATACAACATATAGATTTCTGGCATCGATTTTTTTGTACTGGATGTTGTTTCATAAAAGAATAAAACCAATCTTCGCCAGGTTTGCAATTTTTGAATGATGTGGTGATATTGTTTGTTTGAACGTATTGTCCTACTAATTCAAGGAATTCCGTTTTGTGACATGTATATCACATGCGAGCACGATTTACTAAACAATTAGCTATAGCCTCTTCAATATGTTGTGGTATAGCTTGCACTCTTCCTTCCTTTCTTTTGAATTCATAGAAACGTTTCTGCTCTTAATTCGATGATAGATTACAGCTGCAGGTAAACCGTATGATTCTGCAGTTTGTTTGTACGTTTTATTTTTAATTATTATGTTTGCCATAGCGTTTTCGATGTCAGTTTTGCTATAGGATGGTGGCTGTGTTTTTTTTTAACATAATTTTGTACTATGGTTGTTTATAACAATATTCAAATGATAACAAAATCCGTGCATTTGATCAACAGGTTATTTAGTTTACAAGGTGAAATTATAGCATCAATACCAGCAAAAAATGTCAGCATAAAAGTTCTGATAAAACACTGAAAAAAGATCAATATTTTGAGACAAATAAATTGAAAATTACGAACCCGTTGCGTTAGATAGTTTGTTGGCTTTCGTCGTTTGAGTTTGTGCGATTTCTTTGTAAAAGACCCGGTATTCGAGTTGATTTTATTCGTTTTGTGTACTTTGGGATTGTTTGGGTAATTCACGTTAACTTAAGAAATTTGAAGGTATCCGCGGAAGTTATGCAGTAAGTGGAGGTTTGTTTCTCTTAGTTCGTAAAATGTACAGCTTTTAAAAATTTTACGTGTGTAGTTTTATTTTTACGTAATTTAGAATCGTGATCTTTTAGTTGTGCGGCACGGTTTTATCTTTGCCTTGGTAGCGGCTTATTGAAAATCTTCCGACGGTAACTTGTTGAATGGTTGAGGTTCCCTATCGAAATTTTGTCAACTGGACTAAAGCTTACCAGAAATCCGTCTACCAACAAAGTTTTAAGGTGTTTATTGATTACCAACTAAGCTGTTTATTCGCGAGTACAGTGATTGAAAAGATTTAAAATTAATTATGATAAGAGTTCACTGCTAGTTATCGAATCTTTTGTTCATTTCCTAAACATTTTATAGTGTTTATGGTAATTTTAATTGGTTTTTTTTAAATTATTTTTATTATTAAACAACAAAAATTAAAAGACGATATGTAACCAACGTTTAAAGTGTTTTATCGACGTTAAACCAGAAAAATTTATTAATACCATAGTATTAACATTTTCCATTTTTGTTTTATTTTAAACAGTTATTTTATATTGTTAGTATGTATTTTTTTCTATTAATGCGAACACGACCGTGCGTTATATTATTCTATAAAAATGTAATTAAGTTTTTTTTAAATTATTTTCATTTTGTTGATAATTTCAGGGTAACCTGTTATTATATATATTATATATATTATAAATGTTATTCTTTGCATTCATTTTTGTTGTTTGTTTTTTGTTTTTGTTTAATTTAAAATTATAGTTGTTTTAACTTGATTCAAATTTAATGTAATTCATACTTTACTGGCTTGTCCATTTTTTTAAATTTTGAATTATGTAATAAATGTAAATTGTTAAATGAAACAAAGCTTTTATTCAGTCAGCTTTTGTGTATATGAATTTTAAGGTTACAGATTTTCGTGTGATACACTCTTAAGGTAAGTTCCATTTGGGTGTATCCATTTGGAGCGGATTTGTGGTTAGCAAAGGTCTGTAGTCTATTTGAGTTTTACACCTTTCTGGCGCTCTTTGATTCTGACTTTTGTTTTCGTTTACTTTCAAGCTTTCCAAACGGTCGCGGAATTTTGAGTATAATCCACACCCATCTTCACTGAGCACCGGCAAAACCTCGTTTATGTTACTTCAATTCAGGAAAGTTTTATTTTCCAGTTTTTCTACGTAACACTGTATATTCAGAATGGCATATAAGCGCTTGTTTAGAAAGACGCATTTAGTTTCTCTCAGTTGGCGAGATGTTTTCTTACAGTTAGAATGGCGTTAAACGGACAAAAATTCAATGTGATAATGACTTTGAAGAAACTGTGTCCGGTAAAAGCGAAGTTAAATCAGAAGATAATGCAGACAAACATTTAGGAGAAGGAAGCAATATTAATTATTTCAAGAAATATATAAGTGCCAGTCATAATCGTAATATTGGATTGAACGTTCTTCTTAACACATCCGCAGCTGACAATTTGCCAGTTTCTCGACTACGTTATATTGCTCCCAGTGGTTTAGACTAAAATACAGATCGGTTAACAGCAAGCAAAGTACGAAAACACAATATTATTTGTCGCCCTTCTGACTTGATAAAAAAGCGCATAAGTTCTACATTTTAAAAAAATTTGCAGTTGCTTATGATTGATGCAATTTTACAAGAAATCGTAAACTGTACGAATTTGCTAGGTAAACGAATGTATCGTAATAAATCAGAAAAATCGAAACATGTCGGTTAACAAGAAATTCGTACTACGACGTTATGCACAAACTATTTTCTCAAGAAATTGCCAATCCTATATATCGAGCAACTATGTCAGTTTCCTAATACGGATAAACAAAAAAATATAATTTTGATTATACGAAATCTCGCAATACGCGTTTTCAAACTGGCAAATTAGAAATAACATTTTATATCTATGGCCTTTTTATTGAAAAATATGTAATGTAGAGGAGGTGACAAAAAAATTTGGAAGCACTGCTATGCAATTAGATCACCTCTACTTACGTACAAGGATACGCCATCAAAGCTGAACTACCGAAGCATGTCATAAAAGTTTAATCATAGAAGTATGTCATAGCAGTCTTAATTCCAGGAGCATCCCGTACAAGCTTAGTTACATGAGTATGCCGTGGAAACTTAATTACCGGAATCTGCTATAGAAACTGAATTACCGGAGTACGCCATAGAAGTTTAATTACCAGAGTACGCCATAGAAGCTAAAATAACAAGAAATAGCTTGCACTTCAATACAACGTTCACCACGTCTAAATACTAACCTACAATATGTGCTGATCAGGAATATATCTGTGAGTAGTCCCTTGACTCACACATCCAGAAGATTGGTTTCAGATTTTACTAAAAGAAAAGCATCTATAAGCCAGATGTTGATTGATGACAAAATCTCATTCTCTTACCAATCCTTTTGCGTATTAACGCCGACACACATACCGTACTGGACGTGACAAAAATCAAAACTGACCGGAAATGTTTTTCGAAAATGAACTAGAACTTGCAGTATCTGACAGCATAAAACTCAAGCAAATTTCTCAAGGGCAGTGGTAAAGTGGTAAAGTTGCCTATCCGTTAGTCGAAAAGAATTGCAGGTTAAAATTTAACTGTTACAAATGTAAGACGTGTATTACACTTAATCAAAACGTAACAGCTTGTTGGTTATTGTATAGTATATCTAGTCAACTTGCAAAATATGGCTACAAGTTATTTTGGATGTGTGAATCTAGCTCCGGATACGATATTGATGGCATGATTTATGTGAAACGCCAACCTGGTGAAAAACCGCACAAAATTTAGAACTTTAAAGTGTTCTGACATTAGTCCTAAGTGTTTATAACTTTGAGTTCAACCTTACAATAAATAATTTCTTTCCAAATGTATTGTTAGCTATCTTTTTGTTAGAAAAGCACATGCCAGTTGTCGGCAAAACTAAGGCAAAACAAACTAAACATTCCAAATGAACTACCAACCATCTAAAGATCGCTCATTTCGTTCTTCAATGTTTTGTTTTAGAAACAACGTTACTATGGTGAGCTACCCGTATAAGAAAAATAAATGTGTAATTTTGTTAAGTAGCATGCATCACATGTCTATTACCAATAGCGCCAAGAAGAAGCCTGATACACTTATATATTATAACAAAACGAAAGATAGAGCAGATGTAATCGATCAGATGGTAACAAAATATTTTTGCAGAGGCAAACTAGACGTTGTCCATTAGCTTTTTGTTTCAAAATCGTCGTTGAATCAGTTCTGTACGCCTTTTAGGAACATCCAAATTAAAATTAAGGAATGACTCACAAACAGAGAGCATTCTTTAAAGATTTAGCCAAGGAGCTGGCGTTACTGCATATGCAGAAGAGGTATACAAATCTCAACCTGCAAAACAGTGTTTTAAAAGAAGTGAAGCATTTTATAGAAATTTCTGGTCCGTCGAAGATTCAAAAAGAAACTGACGTCAAGAGAAAGAGTTGTTCATTGTGTCTAAATGTAGAGTACGCTGATTTGTAAGACACGCAAAAGCAACGTTGGCAATGAACACCGTGTTAGAGTATGCAGCAACTGTTACGACTAAAGCTTTAAGCTTTTTTCAGCTTATTTTAAATGTTTTTGTAAAATTAAGTGAATAAACAACTTTACCATCAATACATGTAGGTTTTAATAAAGCGTTGGTTGCTTAACTCATATATTACGTGAGAAAGGATCAATTCCGAAATTTCGGTATGATACGACTAATATCACTGGTCTGCAAAAAAAAATATTTGTTATCGAGCCCTGACACTATTCCGGGTTATTCTTATGTAAAATAACGTCCTGAATCCAAATATGTCTTCCGTTTTCTTCTACACCCACCATTTTCGAGGGAGCCCCAAATCTCTAATTTTACCACTTTTCGATAAATTAATTATAAATTATTTATCGAACGATAATAATAATTATTATAATAATAAATATATGAACATGAATTTAATTTAAATGGGAAAAAGAACTATTTTAGCTTTAAACAGTAATAAATAAAAAGATATTCATCGTTACTTGGTGCTTGCTTTCCTTTTATACCCTGAGGTACAGCTCTCTCGTTTCAAAAACCAGCAGTACTCCGCCAACATGCTTGCATTCCACTTCCCTGAAAATTTCTTCTCCAGCTTAGCGATGTCTTGATTGAACCGTTCCCCGTGTTCATCTGAGAGTGCTCCTTTCAGGGAAAAAGTCCAGATGCGAGTGAAGGAAGTGAACTTTAAGAGACATGTTACATCCTATGTCATTGTATGCTAAAAGCAGTTCCTCGACGTGAGCGACATAATCTTCACTTTTGTGGTTACCCAGGAAGTTCTTACAAACGTTTTGAAATGCAAGCCAAGCTCGTTTTTCTTTTCGATTTAGGTATTCAATAAACGTCGAATCTTGGAAGAGTTGTCTAATCTGGGGACCAACAAAAACGCCTTCTTTGATTTTAGTTTCGCTAAGACGAGAAAATTTAGTTTTCAAAAATTGAAATGCGCCATTTGTCTTGTCCACTGCTTTCACAAACTGCTTGATCAATCGAAGTTTGGTGTGTAAGGCTGGTAAGTAAATATTTTCCTTCGGAACCAAAGGATTATGGGCGACCAAGAATAAGATTTTCTTGCAGTAGCCAGTCCCGTACGATGTAATGTATATCTCGGGCTCGGCTATCCCATTCACAAAGGAAGCAGCAATATATTGTGAATCCTGATTGCAGACCCGTGAGTAGAGCAACAACTTTTAAGTCAGCGCAAAGTTTCCACTTATAATCATGATAACTAATTTTATCAAGGATTCTGAAGATGTTTTTGTACGTTTCCTTCATATCAACAGAGTATGCAACTGGAACTGATGGGAAGTCATTCCCATTTGCCAACAGGATAACTTTTAAGCTTGTTTTTGATGAGTCTATAAACAGTCTCCATTTGTCTGGGTCACATGGCATCTGTAGCTCTGTCATCAATAAATTTGCATTAGGGCAGAACACTAAACCTTCATCTTCTGAGAAAAGACATTTCAGGGTTGCTTGTCAGGTCCTATAAGAAGATATTTTTACTCCCTTTTCTATATAAGAGATTCCACTGTTGAAGTCGCGATACTAGGAGCTGAGATTTAGCCTTGGGTAACTGCAAATCCCTGACAAGATCATTTAATTCCGATTGAGCGAGGAGGTGAGCTTTCCGAGAAAAGTAAATCTGCGGAATAATCTTCATCATCATTGAACGTATCATTCGAAGCCTCAGGTTGTGGCTCAGAGCCTTTTAAATCAATTTCTGGCTCTAGAGTATAAGTGTTTGGGGGCTCTGGGATTGGCAAAGTATCGTAATGAGGAACAGGTCTTAGAGCTGACGGAATATTGGGATACTGAATTGTATGCTTACTTTTGCTGGAAAACCCGACGGTGGAAGAAATATAAAAGTAACAATCTGTAAGATGACAGCGAGGTTCACGCCAAACTATGGGCACAGCAAATGACATTGATTTACGGGTACCTTTGAGCCATTTGGTCAAAATACTGTAACAAGTCGTACAGCAAACTGATGGAGCCCAAGTCTTGTCCTAGTCGCCAACTTGACAATTAAAGTACAATTTATAAGCTGTTTTAACAAGCGGAGAAAGAAGTTTTCGTTACGCTTTTAAAATTAATTCCCCGCAGACATAGCAGAAGCTATCGGGATCATTTTTACACTCGCGTGGCATAATTAAACAGTAATTCAACGCCCGACATTAACCACAAATCACACTTAGTCACTTGAAAAAATTCGGAGTAAAAGTAGTTTTACTGTTTTACACAAATGAACAAAAATGAACACAAAATCCAGCACGTTTAAAACGTCGACAAGTTAACTCTGCAACAGCTATAGATGTACTGATCGAAGCAGTTAAGCAAACAATGTAATATACTATAATGAGAAGAGTAATGCAAGTTCAAGCCTGTCAAAAATTCCTGTTCAAACCTGCATGTGGTATTGAGATCGCCAGCGTCGTGCAGTGAATCTTCTTAACGGTTTATTGATATTTTTTTACTGTTCTTATATATTTGTATTTTATTGTTGTTTCTATATACATTTTATAGCAAAACTTTTGCCATATACTTTGGGATAAATTTTATTAACTGCTTCGGGATGTTTAACGGCTATAAGTTAAAATTCTAAAAAAAATGCAAAAAATAAAATAAAAACGGGGTCCCCCCAAAATAGGTGGGTTATGGGTAAAAACGGAGCTTATTTTTGGATTCAGGAGGTCATTTTACATAAGAATCGTCAAGAATGGTATCAGGGCCGATTTTCATGCAGACCACTGTATTTAGTAGATTAATAGTAGTATTAGCATAACTAGTAATTTTTAAATAAAAAAAATAGTAATTAAATTTTTTTTTATTTAACAAAAACAAAAAAAACTGCTGTTTTATATCTAAATAAAATCTTGATACATAATAGTAATATTAGCATAATGTTTATCAATTTATATTTATTTTGAAAACAAATCTAATGTTATATTTTGTTTTAGGTAAGTGTCAGCGTATACCAGAGAGCTTTTCTTAGTTGGTAAGCAATTTTAATTTTTCCATATACAGATTCTTACGTTATCAGCCGAAATATAGTTTATAGAAAGTTGTGTAGCATTTTTTGTTATAAAATTATGGTTTAAAAATTGATTTTTATTAATTAGATTGTGAAGCTGCAATAGAATTATTTAAAAAGCATTTTTAAAAAAGTTACAGTACAAAACTTTTTCTTATTTTGCACAATAGATAAATTTTATTATTGTGAATATAAACGTCGCTGTTAAAACAAAGTTACGATTTAAGCAATACTCGCAAACTTTCTTACAACTTCTTAGTATTAAAGCTTTTTACCTTACATTTACGGAAATAGACAAGTAAAACATAAAATACAAAGTGACGTAGATTCTGTAAAAGTCATTTTACAGGATTGACACAAAACAACCGTTAAAAATAATTTGTTTTTTATTTATACTTTGTAATCTTTTTGTGAGTCTTATCATTGAATAATTTTATATAAATATATTCATGGATTGAAAATTTGAATTTAAATTGTTTAACAATAATTTAGTTAATACATTTTAGATTTTTATTAAATTAAGAAGATACGTTTTTTACGTTTACTTAATTCTAGTACATTCGTTTATTACGTAATTATTGTTTTTTATATATCAGTAAACGCTTTTATTAGTATTTTTTATATTAGGGATAATTACGTTTAATGTAATTATATCTACTTATCGTCTGCAACTACGTTTTTTAATAATAGCTACTAAACGAACTACGTTCGGTGGTGGTCGTAGGGGGAACTTTTATTTTATTTATTTGCTAACTGTATAGTTTAATTAAATTCTGAACAAAATGCTATTTAATTATAATGTTTTTAATAAAACAGGAACAGTTTTAGAAAAGCGTATCTTAAAATGTTGTGTAATCAATTCAAATTTATGTCATTTTATTTATATTTCTTTAGCGTTGAATTTTAAAATCACTCAGTGTAAAACATAATTTTGTATATTGATTTAAATTATTTATAAATACAACTATTGACTGGTATTATAACAGAGCAGAACTTTAATTATGGCAAAACGCATCTACCTTTACGGACAACCTAGTTTTACTACAACAATTTCAACAAAAATTTTGTTTTTAAATTCTTGTTTTGTGTTTGTCATAATATTGATTAATTTTTTTTAAATTTTATTAAACGCATTTTTAGATAGTAGTAACCTACTAAATTACCCCTGCAGTAGCATGTTTACTACATTTTATAGATTATGATAATTTTTATATGCGTAGAATTCAACACATTAATTATGTGTTACCACTAATTGCCTTAGGTCGATATATTATTACATTTCTCTTGCTGTGCACATTAATTAAATTGCTGAATTTTGAATTTCCAAGATAAGAAGAATGGGGATCTTGTAAACGGTAAAAGATACAGGGCGCTTAAATTAGGAAAAAGTTCAGTTGGTTAAAGCATGTCTACATACAGGTCGCAAAAATTCATTTTATTTAGTTTAATCAATTTTTAAATTTTCCAAAAAATTTTAAAATCTTAGATTTTTTTAATTTTTGTATTTGTCTTAAAAGTTTAGAAAAAATTAACAGCTCTTTGTCATTGCTACTTTTTAATAACCTTTTCAAATTTTTTATTCGACGTTTCATCTCCAAAAAACCATCATCAAATTAATTTTTTTTTATAAAGCCACAAAAAAAGAAACACCTTGTGTTCGGTAAAATTTTATATTAAAAATTAAACAATGTATTACACATTATAGTTCTACAGCCAAAAAAAGAGAAAAAAACAGCTTTTATATGTTTTTACTTTTTAACCCTCCTATTGTGTTTACAATTAGGTTACACTTATTGCGTTCGGGTCAATACGACTCAACTGTCTATAGTTGACGTTTTATAGTTGTCTACTACTAAAAAGTTTACTAAATAATAATACTAAATCATATATCAGCAAAATTTATTAACAGTTAATTGATTACAAGCATTTTTAACGTATCAACAATTTTTACTTTTCTATAAGGAAAGTATAGCGATCGAAATCTTTTTTCAAATTTTTTTTGCATAATTTTACGATTCAAGATCTCCTAAATCAAAAAAATTTGGGGTGTCTGTGTGTGTCTGATAAAAAAAACCGAAAGTGGGTGGCCATTTTTCACAGTTTTTCTTATATAATTTTGGACGTATCTAAATTATTCTAATTATTTTTTCTTTTTTTCTTATAGAGATAATTCTGCCTAACAATTTATTCAAATACAACAATTTTCTAGCATTAACAGTTTATTAGATATTTTATTTTTAATTTAAAATGAATTCACAAATATAATCTAGGTTCGAATACTGCCGATATTTTTATGAAAAAAAATCCATATCTTGAAGGGAAAGCAACATACGTTAAAAATAATAATTTTTACTGATTTACTAAAGGGGAAAGCAATATCGAAGCGCACAAATATAGGGGTTAGTCGATATGACAACATTAGCTCAATATGTCATATTTCGGTTATAACCTAATGAAATCGAGGAGAAAATTTTCAAAAAAAAGTGTACATATTGTTATGAAACTCCCTGTATATTAATAGTTACAATAACAAGAAGTTGGTTTGAAAGAGGAAGTTAAGAAGAATGGAATTTTGACGTAAACGACCAATTAAACATAATGATCTTATTCTAAAATGTATATTAGTGTTTATATAAATAAATATTAGTGTTACTGGATCTTCTCTAGGAACACGTAGAATCTTTAAAAAAGTGGTGCATTACGGCAACTGGAGCAACAGCGGCCGCCGTCGCAAGCACAAATAGGGAAAACTCTAAAAAACCTCAAGTCATTTTTCAAACAAATAATTTTTTAGTACCTGTGTTTGAACCGTCTGTCGAGTCCTTTGAATTATTTTTGGAAAGGCTGGAATTATACTTTAAAGTGTCAAAGATCAGGAATGCAGAGAAGGTTAGTCGATTATGGATTATTGGATCAGAGAAACATAAATTGTTACGTAAGTCTTTAAGTCCAAGACAAGTAAAAAGTACCTCATTTGAAGAGTGTATGAAATGTTTAAAAAACAAGTTTGCTGCAAAATCCTGCACGATTGCTGAATGTTTTAAGTATTTTAGTCGGAATCAGCAAACCGGAGAGTTACTGTCTGATCATATATCGTCTACCAAGAGTCTGTCAATTTGACTCGTTTTTAGACAAAGCATTGCAAGATAAACTAGTCTGTGGTCTTCAAAATACAGCTATGACTAGAAAATTACTATCGGAAGATGAAACGCTATTACTCGATTTAGCTTGTAAGATCATTCTTGACATGGACACGATCATGAAAAGCTCGGTTCAACTCAGTAACGCTGCAACTAGTAATGTGACATCAGGAGAAGTCTTTGTAGACACAAAAAAAAAACCGGTATCCACAACCAGAGAATGCATCGTTGGGTGCAGCATTCAAAGAAATCGTTTCCAGAGTGCACATCGTCCTAAGTCAGACCAGTCGTCCGTTCGTTCTTGGTTCAAAAGTTGTTCTCGGTGTTTTTCAAAACATCAACCAGAAAACTGTCCTACAAAAAACCGTGAAGTGTTTCACGTGCGGAAGGAAAAGTCATACAGCATAATTCTGCACGAGAAACAGTCAATTATTTATTAATGTCGCTTGTAATGTTATGTCTGATTGTTTTTCAGATCCTTTAACAGTTATTTTATATGTAAACACCTATGGGATCGAGTTTACTTCGAATTGTATCGTAAGTTATTGTAAATCCATTCTTGGGTCAATTGGTAGCTGTCAGTAGACCTGGACTAAAGATCAGTAGGTCGTTATTAGTCAAAGTTTCTTTAAGCCCTTTAATTCATTCAAAAGAGCTAAATTTAATACTCGTTAAAAATGTGTCATGTCCTGCTATTTTAGGTAGACATTTGCTGAGTATTTTATATCCATCTTGGCTTTCGGCGATATTACATCAAATATTAGTAGCGGGACCACAATTCTCAAATAGTAGAAGAGTTGTCTAATAAACATCCGCGGGCTTTCTCTAAAGTTGATAATGAAATACCGATAGATAAGTTTTTGGTTCACATCAGCCTAAAAGCAGAAGAGTCTCCGGTCTTTCACAAAGCATATGATGTTCCTTATGCGCTTCGAATTGAAGTCGCTAGCGAATTTGAGGTCCTCAAACGACAAAATATCATTTCCAAAATGAGACATAGTCAGTGGGCTAGTCCTTTAGTCTGTGTTCCCAAAAAGAACGGAAAACTCCATCTTTGCGTCGATTTTAAAACCACTTTAAACCCGAAAATAAGAGTCGACCAATACCCTATTTCACGTCCTGACGATGGTTTCCATAAACTCGTGGGTTGTCAAGTCGTCTGTAAGTTGGACTTAACTAGTGCTTACTTGCAATTGAAAGTCAATGAGGCGAGTAAAAAATTACTAACGGTAAACACTTTTAACGAATTGTATGTGTATAATCGCTTAGTCTTTGGATTGTCGTCAGCCCCAGCGATATTTCAAATCGTTATTGATTTGATATTGAAGGGAATAAGGGATAAATGTAGTGCTTACTTGGATGATACACTAATCGGTGGCAATGATGTTGAAGGTTGTAAGCAAATCTTAGATTTAGTCTTATAAATGAGTATAATGTTAAAATAAATATTTTCAAAAACAAATTTTAGGTGAATTTGTTAGAGTTTTCAGCTTTTGTCAAGGAAAAAGTCCATCAAAAACCAAAATTGATTAAATAGCGTCAGCTCCAACTTCTCAAAATGTAACCCAACTAAAGTCTTATTTGTCTACACTTAATTTTTATAAGAATTTTATTGCAATGTGTCCAGAGTTACTAGCACCACTCCATAATCGTTTAAAGAAAAGTGTTTCTTGGTTTTGGTCTGAGAAGTGCGACGAGGCATTTAAAAAGAGCAAATCGTTTTTGTGCGTGATAACTTTGTTAGTCTTATTCGACCGGTCGAAGCCAGTTAATTTAACTGTAGATGCTAGTGCTTATGGTGTAGGAACAGTCTTGAGTCAAGTCGTAGATGCAGTTGATTGTCCGATTGTGTTTGAATCTGCTTTATTGTCCGCGGCATAAGAAAACTATAGTCAGCTTCATAAAGAAGGTATTGTAGTCATCTTTGTGGTGAAAAAGTTTTACAAATATTTGTTTGTCGACGGTTTATGATTTTTACCGATCATGAACTTTTAAGATCGTTATTTTCAGAATGTAAAAAGGTTACCGTGATGGCATCGTCTCACTTTATTCGTTGGTCCATAATTCTGGTCAGCGTATAATTACAAAATTATTTATAAAAAATGTCAGCATATTCCTCAGGCAGATGTCATCTCGCCTCTCCCGTACAACAAATAGTGGAGGTGATAGACTGCAATTTTATTTACCTGTCGACACCACTCATCTCACACAGAGAAGTAGGTGAACAAACCAAAATAGATAATTTACTATCAAAAGTGGTAAAATACGTCAATAGTAAATGGCCGTCGATACCTAATAATTCGTCATGTAGAAAATATTTTAATTTAAGGAACGAATTGTATGTGTCCAATGATTCCGTCTTTTAATGGAAATCGTGTCGTCATTCCAGAGTATTTAAGAACTACAGTTTCAAAGATTCATCATCAGGGACATCCCGGTATTGTGCGCACCAAGTTCTTCGCAGGATTGTATGTCTGGTGGCCTTCGATGGATTATGATATAGAAAGGATAGTGAGTCAATGCGAAATTTGCCAAAGTGTACAAACATCGCCAATAAATAGTATGCGTTGTTCTTGGCCAGAACCGAAAATACCATGAGAACGTATTCAATTAGATTTATTTCAATTAAGATAACAAAAATATCTTATTCTATGTGATGCGCACTCAAAGTGGGTGGAGTGTTTTCTAATGAAAAATGGCACGTCTTTTCATCATTTGAAGAAAATGCTAGAGGACGTCTTTTCACGATTTGCATTCCCGCGAACCATTGTATGTGATAATGGTCTTTCTTTTATTGCAAAAGAATTTCAATCTTTTGTTCACACCTTTGTATAACCCTCAATGAGATGGGTTCACGAAGAGGTCTGTTCAAACTTGTAAAAAGCTGTTGACAAAATCAATGCATTCTAAAGAGTACGCCGAGTTATCGCCAAGGCAACACCGTCACTAGTAACAAGCGTATCACCTATGGCAAGATTGTTTAGTTTCACTCCTCATACGCCTGTGTCATCATTAGTAGAGTCAAAGCAGCACAATATTATCAGTCAGCCAAAATCGTCAGTTTTGAAAATCGGTCAAAGGGTTTGGGTAAATTTGAGGAACGATAAAGGTTTTTTAAAATGGGTTAAAGGTAGTTTAATGTTGATAGTTAGTCCATCAGTCTATTTGGTAAAACTAGACCAGAATGGTTACATTACAAAAGTTCATAGGAATCAGTTAAAAGTTTGTCATTCATTTAATGAAGCTACGTCCAAGATTAAGGAGATGGATTAGTTCTCCAACTTGCATGCTGAACCTAATCTAGAGAACCCATTTGTAGAAATCGAACAGAATTAGGCTAACGGAGTTGTAAATAATGAAAAGGTGAATAATGTACCGCATCTAATTTTAAAATCTACTCGGTCCGATCGCGTATAAAAACGCCTATTCGCTTTACTCATTAAGTAGGTTAGTAGTAAGTAAGTGTCAAAATTAATGTTTCAAACCCAATGTAAATGGGGGAAGTGTTATGAAACTCCCTGTATATTAATAACTAATATAACGAGTAGTTAGTTTGAAAGAGGAAGTTAAGAAGAATGGCATTTTGACGTAAACGACCAAATAGTCTTAGCTTAGTGAAAAACATTATGATCTTATGCTAAAATGTATATTAGTGTTTATATACATAAATAGTAGTCTTACTGCATCCTCTCTAAGTTCATACATATCACTTCAAAGTGGTTTTATGACAACATAACCTTAAAAAAATATGTGAATATTCCTTATTCATTCCTTATAGAAAAATCGTGTGGTGACCACACTAGTTTTTTTATATAAATTGTTACCTACTTCTGAAACATTACGTTATGCTACCTAAATATTATTCTAAATTGGGCAACTTTTACCAATTTCAAGATTACCATCCTGTTTAATCTAAACTTGAAACTTTATATTCTATTTTTGTAGAATTTGTCAAGTTTGTTTTTTCAAGTTTTTTTTGCATATCTCACAATAAAGAGTTTTTATTAAAAAATCTAATTTATTATTTTTTAGTTTACATATACATATAAAAATTTAATATATAGTTTTTTCCATTTTATCTATTCTTTTGTTGTATATTACAACTATGATACATAACTATAAGTTTGTTTAAAAGATTTTAAACACAGTTTTCAAAATTTATGTGTAACTTTGATTTATTTCACCTCATATACTTACACAGTCGTTTGCTTCGTTTTAGTTTAGATGATTTTTAAACGTGTTTTTAAGTAAAATTATGAGGTTTACTCAATACATATTTTGCTATACGTTTCTTTATCTATAATGAAATAAGACATAGTTAACCACAAATGCATTTAAGTTTAATGTTTTTAATTTTATTAAGATAACAATGTTTTTGAAGGGTTTGTATGATTTTTGTTAAGATCTATATTAAGTTATATACCTGTTACAGTAAAAGCTCGAAAATTCGTTAATCTCAGAATTAACACGTTAAACTTAGGATTTACTATTCCCTGTACGCCGAAAAGATAGAGTTAAGCTTCTCCTTCAATTTTGTATGATAATTTGAACCAATGTATGAAGAGACAGGTTTACAGGGCTCAAATTAGTAAAAGCGCGAAAATTAAAAAATTATGTAATGTATAATATAGGCATTAAAAATTAAAGTACATAGGAAAACGTATAATTTTCAATTAATGTACAAAATTATAAATGTCTACTTATAACAAATAAAGACGTTTACAACTTTATTAATTAATTTAGTTACACGATTTATTTTTAAAATTTATCAAATAACACTTGGAATGAACAACTAAATATTTCAAACGCGTATAAACAAGGGCTTCATTAAATTTTTACTTATTAACAAATTTGATGAACTAAAATTATGACATATTTTATGGGAGTTTAAATAACATTCTGTATAAAAAAAATTAGGATGATTCAGATGAAGAAGTCATCCTCCACACGAATATACACAAATGTCTTCCAAAGTATTGAAAAATACTATTTCGTCAAATGAATGGATATATATAACAAAAACTTAAAATTGTGAATAAATTAACCAAAATGTCGAACGTTAAACTCAGGTCAAACTGAAGTATGTCATTAAATACTGGTGTTTGTTGTAATACTGACTTGAAAATTTTAACCAATAAAAAAAATTTATTCAAATTTAGCGCGTATTTGATGGGAGGGACTTAACTCTATCTTTTCGCCGTACAAATAATAAATACATGGGGTAAAACTACTAAATGTCAAATTTATTTATGTGCGCATGACTGCATTACTAACGGTTAATTCGTTAGTCTACACGTGGTTTGCTAATGATTGCTGCGCTTCAATAGAATTAAAAATATAAAGGCTGATGCAAAGCGCTTTTATAAAACAAATGAATTGTATTGTTGTTCACAGAAGTGCTGATAACAATTTGTATATTGCTCGTAATAAATATAATAACTATACTCGCGAAGTGTAAGAGGCCAAAATTGTTAAAAGTAGAAAAGCTGTTCATTACGTGAGGTTGAAACAATTTGTTGTGTTGAGTATTGGTAATGAAGAATAGTACAATATCTGCAGTTATGTGAGCCGTGTCAGGAAAAATCTAGTATGCCAACAAAATTTTTAATTGCAAAACGGATCCTACACAAAAAAATTAATTCAAGATGCCAAGATGATCTCATCGACATGCAGTCAACCCTAATAATGATTATAAATCTATCATAGTTTACCAGGACCACCTTTTTAAATTTATTGTTATTCGTCCCGCTCGGAAGAAATTGCTTATAATCTTCACGGCATTTTTACACTTGGGACTTCTAACATACTGCTTTCAAACAATGGTAGAGAGCTTTCAGATGCATTAATAACAAAACTGTGTCAAATTTAGAAAGGTGTCAAAATCGTACATGGAAAACCTCGTCATAGTCAGTTTCAAGGATCAGCAAAACGTGCTAACCAGGCATTCAGAACATGACTAGAACTTGGATGGACACAAATAATAATAGAAAATGATTTAAATCATTAAGATTTTTCCAAGTTATGAAAAAAACACTATTGTCTAATGAGGCTATGTTTGCTTGTTTAATGAGGATGTGTCTCTTTAACGTAAACATTCCAAAGAACGCATTGACAAACTTAAAGAGCGAGGAAAGTATTGAAAAAGCTTTTAACTTTTTAATTTTAAACTTTGTCGAACAAGAAGAAAAAGATGTGTTATATGATACAGACAATGACTTTATTAATCCTTACGAAAACAACGACGTACACCTAATAGCGTAGCGAATGATTTGAAAACTATTTTCTATAGAGAGAACAACAATAAAATTGGATTAAACAATTATACGTATGAAATATTAAGCAACACAGACAGGAAGTTCACCAAACACTAGAGGTTCAGGCCAAAAAAATTAAAAATGCATCCCACAAAAAATTTTCTTTTGCAACACTTGAGGAAACAGTCAAAGTTAGAATCCCTAAAGTAGATCTATTTAAAACAGACCCAAAAACTCTATTGGCTATTGTAATAGATATCGAAGATGAATAATATTATCGTCTTGGAAGAAATGCGAAAGTTCTTGCACAGTTATTTAGCATCAGGAACCAATTGTTTATTTAAAAATTAATAAATTTCTTCATCAAAAATGAAGTTTTATTTGAATTCATTCAGGTTTTCTTGTATGGAACTTTTGAATTGTCATGATTCTTTATTTCAAAAACAATATATGTTTGTTACATTATTTTATTGTTAAAAATGGTTTTTTTTACTAGAAAAACAATTTATAAACAAATAGCGTGAAAAATTTTTTTTTACGTTAATATCAATACAGAAACTCACAAATATTAAAAAAAAATGATTAAGATACATTGTATTTTTCATTTTTTTGCAACTTAAAAAATTATTGTAAACAAAGTAATCACCTTGAAAAGTTTAGAATACATATAAAAAAGGCTTTGGGAAGCGAAACATTTATGTGTTAATTATTTAAACAATTTTTATTGCTTGCAATGATAACGGAAATTATAAAAAAATTTCTTAATTAACAATCGCCTAACTTGTTCAAAAATTAAGTTAGCTCAATTTTTCCAACGGGACCTATAATTTCTTCATGTGTTGAGAATAGACCATGTTCTTTTAAAGTTTTTTAATTAACACTTAATAGTTAAAAAAAATTATTTTATGTGACGTACTTGCTTCAGAGACTGCGCACCCATCCCGAAATGATCACACAGTGGCTTACTTTCAACGTTTATTTAAAATTGTTAGCAATGGAGATAGAATTCCAGGAGACTTTTTTATTGGAAATTTCCTTCTCTTTAAGAACATTTTTTTAGATTTTGATTATCTCTTATAGTTTCTGAGCGAAAAACTAAATGCTTTTTTTTTCGTGTTAATTTACAATTTTTTATCTGAATAAAAGGAAAAAATAAACACTGTAGCGTAAAACATATTTGTTTAATAAATTTAATACTTCTCGTACACGTGTCATCATCAGCGAACTAATACTAAAACTACAATTAAGATCTCTCGGTTTACCGATAGATTTGTGCAATAATAGGGAATATAGAAAATTTGTTGTAAAAACTGTAACCAAATATATATAGGGCAAACCAGATTTTTCATATTTGCTGTAACGTCTTTTATTTGCAGTCTATTATTAACAACTGTGTTTGAGGATCCCTTCATGTCTCTTATATTTGCTTAACAGAGCTGTTTTGAGCTGTATGCGCCCATAATTCTAAAAATTAATATGACTTTAAGCAAATAAATATGAGTTTTTAAATAGATCAGATTAAATACGTATATTTACCCTAAAGAAAAATTTTGGTCAGGAGTTTTTTCAATAAATTACTTAATTTGTTCCAGGCTTAGAATGAAAAAATTGTTATCAGTTGATGCCAGTTGATATACTAGGAATATCTTCTTCAAGATAATATAAGGTCTATTTCAACGCCGGTAAAGCTTAGAAGACAATTGTTTAGCGCTACTATTCAATAATCAAATCGTGACCAACACCTTGTCGTTAACTTGATATTCTACGGAAGGTTGACGTTTAAGATCAGCGTACACCTTACGTCGATTTTGTTGTAATTGGTGGTCGGTTCTGGCTTTTTACCAAGTTTGAGCCATTTCTTGTAGAAAAGGCGTAATTTGCGTTATAAAGTTTTCTGTATCTACCAGTTTTCTTAAGTCATACTGGACTTCGTCAGGAGTACGTAACTCTCGACCAAAAGTTATTTATGCTGCAGTTTTCTTTGTGGTTTTGCAGTAAGCTGAATTTATCGCAAAGTGTATAACGGGCCCAAGACGTAAATCATCTTTTACAATAAAGGCGGGGTTTAAGATCACGGTTTTTACGTTCCACCATATTAGCTGATGGATGGTATAAAGAAATAATGTTCCGCTTGATGTTCAAACAATGGCTAACTTTTTGCATTACTGAAGGAACAAATGAACTAATGAACTATAAAAATCCATTTTTTACTAAGAGTAGTCTCAGGTAAAGAACCAAATAAGTCTGTAGCCAGAACTTCGAATCGGCGATTCAAAACAGGTGTTTGAACTAACCCAGCAGGTTGATATTCTATACACGAACACACATAATCGTAAACATAGCGACGCATACCAACAAAATATTTGCTTGCTATCCTGTGCAGTGTTCGTTCGGCACCATAATGGGCAGCAGTTGGAGCATCGTGGTATTCTTCTAACAAACGCTTTCTTTCTTGAATTGGAATAACAAATTGAGCTTCTTCTTCATCATTCGAGGCATACCGATAAAGGACACTTTCAGACATAATCTATTCGCAATCAGTCCATTTTTCAAAATTGGCGTTATCTTTACTCTCTCTCTAAAGCTTGAATTATCTTCTATATATCTTTGTCTTGAAGTTGTGCGTCACGAATGTCAGAAGCGTTTCGATGAGAAATATCTATAGCTATGTTGCAAAGGTCACAACTCTTCATATGGTCAAAATGCTCGCATACAGGTCGTGATAACATGTCGACTACAAAGTTACATTTACCTGGAAGATATTCAATTTTGAGGTTGTAACCTTGAATTAACATTGGCCACCCAGCAAGTGGACCTGTTGGAGACTTTAAACTTAACAACCGCTTCAAAGGTTGATGGTCCGTTGTTACTATAACGGATAAATTGTCTACGTATTCTCTAAACTCGTTTAAACTCGATACGATACATAAAGCTTCTTGTTCAGTGCAACTGTAATTACGTTTATCAAAAGTTAAAAGTCTTAAGGCGGATTCAATAGGCAGTTGTTCAGAATCTTCTTCTTGTATGGCACCCAAAGCATAAGCGGATGCGTCGGTCCTCAGACCGTACGGTTTGGTACTACATTGTGCTGCACAATCGCTGGCGAGATTAAAGCTTCTTTTAGTTTTTCAAAAGATTCCTGTTGTCGTGTTTCCCAAATCCAAGTAGCAAAGTTTTCGATAAATCGTCTCTACCAAGAACAAGTTTGAAGAAACGATTTAACATCTTTACCGATTCGTGGTTTTTTCACAGCAGAAATAATAGCTGTTTTTGCTAGATATCCTTGAATCCTGCATTTTGAAACAACGTGTCGTAGATACTTCACACTTGTACGCGCAAAAAAACATTTATCTCGATTTTGTTGCTATTCTCTGTACGGCGAAAAGATAGAGTTAAGTCCCTCCCATCAAATACGCGCTAAATTTGAATAAATTTTTTTTATTGGTTAAAATTTTCAAGTCAGTATTACAACAAACAAATTACATACTTCAGTTTGACCTGAGTTTAAGGTTTGACATTTTGGTTAATTTATTCGCAGTTCTAGAATTTTGTAATTTCAATTCATTTGACGAAATAGCATTTTTCAATACTTTGAAAAACATTTGTGTATATTCGTGTGAAGAATCTGAATCATCCTATTTTTTTTTAATAAAGAATGTTATTTAAACTCCCATAAAATATGTCATAATTTTAGTTCGTCAAATTTGTTAATAAGTAAAAACTTAATGACGCCCTTGTTTATACGCGTTTCAAATGTTTAGTTGTTCCCTCCAAGTGTTATTTGATAAATTTTAAAAATAAATCATAAGTTGTAAACGTATTTATTTGTTATAAGTAGAAATTTATATTTTTGTACATTAATTGAAAATTATACTTTTTCCTAAGTACTTTAATCTTTAATGCCTATATTATACATTACATATTTTTTGAATTTTCGCGCTTTAACTAATTTGAGCCGTGTAAACTTGTCTTTTCATACATTGGTTTAAATTATCATACAAAATTGAAGGAGGAGCTTAACTCTATCTTTTCGCCGTACAGAATATAGTTAATTTTTTTTCTATCTGTCAAAAACATTTGTTAAGTCATTTAGATACTGTTCAAAAATCTCAGATAAGACGATAACGTATTCTAAATAGCCTAATATTAGTATGTCACATAAACCACGGCGAAAATGATCAATTAGCATTTGCAACATTGCCGGCGCGTTTTGTAGACCGAACGGCATTACGCGATAACGAAAGGTTCCAAACGGACACACAAATGCAGTTTTGTCTCTATCCGATTTGCGCACTTTTACCTGATGGTAACCTGATCGAAGATCCATAGTGCTCATGTAAACGGTTTTACCGGTAGAGTGCAATAACTCATCTATACGCGGTAACGGATACCAATCGGGTTTTGTAATTACATTTAGCTTCCGATAATTAACGCAAACTCGTACTTCACCGTTTTTCTTGGGTACAGGCACTACGGGAGAAGCCCATGGCGTTTCGCACTCTTCAATTGCGTTAGGATCTAACATTTTCTCAATTTCTTTGCGTAATATTTCTTTGTTGTTAGTCGTCATTTGATAAGGTGCTGTAGATATTGGAGAATAATCTCCAGTGTCTACGCAATATTTAGCAAATTCTGTTGTGCTTCCCCCTTGTTTGAAGATTTTGTGGTTCAAATTTAAGAAAGCGTTTAGTTAAATCACTTCTTTTCCACTTAACATAGTACCTTTATCAGGACGAAACGGGTTAAACGCATAAACCTAAAGGGGAATTGTATCCTCCATAGACGTTTCGAAATTAAGAACAAAATCTTGTGTTGGGTCAGTAGAGAAACGCCATTTTCCTTGAGCAACATCGATAACCATTTCAGCATTTTGCATAAATTCAATCCCTAATAAAGTTGATTAAATTTGCGAGTTAGGCAAAATAATAAATTTCGTAGGTATTACGCGAGTCTTTAAAAGTACGTTTACTGTCGCTACCATAGCATCTTGTTCGGCGTTACTGCTGTCAGCTAGTTTAACTACAACTCGATCACGCATAAATGTTTGATTTTTTTCTTCAGCACTTGATGTAATAATTGGCTGGAGACACTTTGCTTGGCTTCGGTATCCAGAATTCTAAAACCGTTTGAATTAAAAACGTCAATGAACACTATTGGTCTAGGAGAAGAAAATATTGCGTTTACACTAAATTTAGTAAAATTTATAGACGCCGAAGTATACTCGGATGCGGTGCAATTTGGACATTTAGATCAAACGTAACCGGGTGTTCCACAACACGAAATTGTTGAAGAAAGCGTAGTATCTACATGTCGGGAAATTGATTTCGTTTTCAGCGCCGTAGTTGGTTCACTCTTGTCAATGGCTTAACGAGCAAGTTTTTTGTATTCATCGGTGGAATGACCAAACACTTTACAATAACGGCACCGAACACTCACTTTATTAACACTTGGGGCTTTCAGTGGTTTTTCCAGGGGTTTCTTGTCCTCGAATACGGATTTTTGTACCACAGTCATTTCCACTGATCTCGATAATTGAAATAAATCATTAAAAGTTTTTATTTTGTCGCGTCTAACTTAGTCTCCTCACATAAAATACCTTTTGGTAGGTCCGCAAGAATTGGCCGACACTTAAAACAAACGCGATATACACGGTAGGCTGGTTTCCTGGGTCCAAAAGTTAAACGAAGCAGATCAACTTCTTTTGGCCAGGTGTCAGTATTAACGCCATCTTTTACTTCTTGCCACCAAGAAGCAGCAACGCCATCTAACAGCATTTATAATTCTCGTAGTGCGTTGGTATCTGACACATTTGTATACCCTTTATAAATTTCAATGGCGTCAATAAGAGTATTGACATCTAAATCTATTTTTGCATCAAAACGAGAGGCACATTTTGAAAAATTTCCTTTTTTGGTTACCGGAATCGCATTCTTCACACGTATGCTTTCTAATAACGCTTGAAATTGAACATCACTCATAGTAATTTGTTCTGTCATCTTTGGAAATTCTTTCGTTCGTGAGACATACCAGACTACTACTCGTAAAACAGCGCAACAATACTGGTGCGGACTAAAAAAAAAACTTTCATAGTATTGAACCTTTGTGGTAAAATTTAAAATCAAATGCAAACTTGCAAATAAATTTTCGAAGCCACGATGCAGTATTTACTTAAACGTTTTATTTGAATAAAAAAAAAGTTTTACACAACACAGTTTGCAAAAGGTAAATACCCGTTTATGAAGTAAAACTTCTATAATATTAAAACACTACGTTTACTATCACTAAATTGGAAAAATTCCGAATACGCTCGCGGTTTATTCAAAACTTATTTGAATTACGCGGGTATAAAATCTGCTTTCAACGTTTCCATGTCTATAGCCATTTACTTACTGTTATTTATGCATAGTACTATGAGATGGCTCTGCCATCGTATTTGACTCATCATGATCACTTCATTTGTTAATATTGTAACGTTAAAATTCGGACCTGCACAACTTTAATTTAATTTTAAATAAGTTTATCATACAGGAAATTACGTTATTTAACCTTGGTGAGGCATTGGTTGATAACAAGGTCGTTGTGATTACATTCTTCACTTTACCTGCTTTCAACAAAGTGTATGGAAGTCAGCTTATGTAGTTTTGGAAATTAAATTAATCTAGAGCTATCGGATTACGCTACAACAGTCAATTAGTAGCAATTATTTGGATTGAATTGGGAATTTGTTTAATTGACATACCTAATTTTGAGGGATTTTTAAGCTTCCACACGGTGGAACTCTTATATACCGACCACCTGGGTATGTACACCTCCTCGGTAGCTTCAAAAGTTAACGTTATGTTTGTTTATAGCAACTTATGTTAGGTTTAGTCTTACCCGGCTATTTGGGAAAAGTTTGATGTGCGATTGGGGCTTGTCGCAAACTGTCGTGTGGTTTTATCGTCTTGGGTGTCCTGTCAAAATACATGTTTTATTGTATTTTATTGGAACAATTAGAAGCAATTACTTACACGTTAGGATAGCAGAACTAATTAGTCGATGCTCTCTCCATCCACAGGTGACCATCCCTGCCACTGGTACGAAGTATATAACTAGTTTATTCACGAAGTGCACGGTAATAGATGTAAATAAAATAAAGTACCATTCTGGTTAGAAAAAAAAGGAAAGAAAATAAAACTTAATGCTAACTACAAAAAAAATAAGTACAAAACTAAACACATAAAATAAAAAGAAAACCGACAACATAAAAACGTGACTAACGCATTATACATAACCACTAATTTTAAACGTGCGTGTAATAATTTTTTTGTCAGTTTCATCATATTTGATCGAAACATTTTTTTTGTCAAATTTTCTATTTGTTAAACATACCACTCACCGAGTATGCCAATTTAGCAAATTATTATTTTTTGTGAGTTTTAGTTTGGGAGAAACGGGTTATTTTTTCGTGGGCAATTTTTTTTCATTGCTTTTGTGTACAGAGTATATATACATATATATAAGGCCTTTATTTGCGTATAGATTTCGGAATTGGATTAGGGCTTTGGGTTGGCCTTTCCAGAGCTGTCTCGTTTCATTAGGCTTGGCGCCCTTAATAATTAGCATCAATTCTGTATAGGAACCCCGCCCAGAGCTAGTACCGGGAAAGAAAAGGTACAGTACAGTATAATGTTCTCCCACTGCTAAAGGGTCTCAAAAGGGCGAAACGGCCGTCCAGTAGTTCATTTTGGTAGCATTTTCACATTTGCATTGACATTGTTATCTTACAATGTTTATACGTTTTGATTTTAGCTCGCGGTTTATTCAAAACTTATTTGAATTACGCGGGTATAAAAACAGCTTTCAACGTTTCCATCTCTATAGCGATTTACTTACTATTATTCATACACAGCAAATTAAATATACTATGAAATGGCTCTGCCATCGTATTTCACTCATCAAAATAACTTTATAAAGTGAAACAAACGTAAAAAAGTATATTTTTACACAGCGCAGCATGTCTTCACAATGACAGGTGTTGACCGACGTTACAAACTTAATTTGTTTGACGAACAATTTAAATTTTTAAAATAGCATTAAATAAAATCTCTTGCCTCTGGTAGATGGTAAACTATAATTATCAGAAAATGTAAATATGTACCTTATTAACCGGTGCTTATTTATAATAATGAAATAATGTTTACCTGCGGTTAAAAAAGTGCTACTTCACAACCTACTAGTATACGTAATAATGAAAGGCTACTTGTATAAGTTCTAGAAAAACTACATTTATGAAACTAATACAAAAAAGGTATAGTGATAGATACGTTTAATATTATTGATCGTAATATTTAGTACATGCAGTTCCAATGAAAGTAAATTTTAATGTAGTTTAATGCTGTTTAGTTGTAAAATTTATACTATTGTTGCTAATGAATTTTCGTCCGGTATAAGTTTTGCCCACTTTTCACTATACTGACAGTCATACGCTGTGGAATAGTTGCTTTTTGACAGCATTAGATAATTTTTTTTTAAATTGATTAATACTATAAAATAACTCAATTATTACGTATGAAAAAGATTATTATTACTTATCTGTTTAAACTCATTGCTATATTGTGCATGACTTCAGTTTTTAGACGATTTTTAGTAAATTTAAACGATTCTACTACGATTTTTTAATCAAAAATTGTCAAGTGAAACTTTTGGTATCGTGGAAAATTGTAAAAACTAGCATCAAATTTTTAAATAATTACTGTTTACAACACAAAGTTTTCACAATATGTATTATATACTACATGCGTATCATACATACATTATATACATTAATATTATTTGCGTAATATAACATTAATATTGTATCTAACATACTTTAATTTTTATAAATTAATTAATTAAGATTACGTTTCAATCTTAAACTGCAACTAGTTTTCCATAACAATAAAACGATTCGTTAATACCTAGGACTTAATTAAATTAGAACTTTTTTATTCCTTTTGTTTATAAACGGTGTTGTTCTACAGCTCTATGCAAAACTGATTCCTCATAAATAATTTACAACGTTATGTAAATTTTAAATGGATTTGAAACAAGAACGTTGTTTAAAAATCATTGCCTATTATGTTTTCGTGTCGAGTATACTTTTTATTTGTTTAGTTTGTTTGTATGTTGAGCAACCATTTAAAGTATTATGTATTCTTTATTTAAGTATAAGTTTAGCAATTTAAAATTTTCTTGACACTAAGTTGTTAAAAAATTTATTTAATAACAAAAAATATTATTTTAATAACTTTAAGATATTAAAATATTTTTAAAATATTTAGTTATTTATTTTTAGTTACCTTAGTTTTTAAAATTGTCAAATTAATTTAATTTTGCCTGACGAAGAATTTAGACCAAGTTCGAAAGGTCGCATTTATATTATTCTAAATAAATAATACACCATTTACTCTAA
Organism: Aquatica leii; assembly: GCA_035610365.1. NCBI lineage: Eukaryota > Metazoa > Arthropoda > Insecta > Coleoptera > Lampyridae > Aquatica > Aquatica leii. Next base: position 171,680,439 of record CM069433.1, on the reverse strand, counting down.
AAATATTTTAATATGTTTTATGGTGAAAGTTTTATGTATAAAACTTTAAGATATCTTTATAATTAAAAAGTAAAAATCAGTAAAATACTTGATATTTAGCTTTAGCTAAAATTTTATTTGTATACGTACACGTGTGTATTGTCAGGCTTATTAACGACTTACAGAACAAATTGGAATGATAAAGAGCACTTTGCCAAAATTAATTTGGTTTTTATTACTCGAAAGGTGTTTATACAGTTGTTATCCTAATGCTTTTTACGTAAAATGATATTTTAACGGATACACAATTGTATTTAAATCACGAATACATTTTTCATATTAATTAGCAAGCTTGATAAAAGCTTTTATTGCTGTCACGTTTTGGAGAATTTTCGCTTTACGTATGAGATCTACTTTCTACTGTGTAACCCTTTTAATAATAGAAGCAAAATTTTATTCTTGAAAAAATTTGCGTTTATATATTTAAATCATAAATCCATATTGTGTAAAAAATACTCGGGTCGGAAGCTAATGCCATAAAATTTAAATAAATATTAATTTTTTATTTTAAATTTTAAAGAAAAAGTTTTGTTTTATAAAATACATATTGCCACAAATTAATAATTTATTAAGAAACACTTGAACTTTTTTTGCAATGTTAGTTACTGTTATACCAATACGCAAGTTGCTCAAGTTACTTTTTCTGTTTTTGAAAACATATATTAGCAGGTATAGATTTTTCTCAAAGGCTGACTACAATTAGGAATAAATACTGTATATCCTCTAGGTGTTGTTGGACTTGCACCGTCGATTTTATTTGCCAATTATGAATAACGAAACGGGTTTCTTGCAGTTGAATAAAAATTTATGTCCTACCCAGTAAACACGGATTGAAACTGTTACAGTCACAAAATTAAAACAATTGTTTCAATACGTTGTTTCGTGTTAGTTCCATTTTTATATCATTTACATGTAACTGACAGTGAATAAATTGAAAGAGTTCCGATTTTTCACAATCAGTTTTGAACCGTTTCAGTACTTGCAATTTTTTTCCCATAATCAGCAACCGGTTAAAAACTGATTTGTTAAATCCGCATATTTTTTGAATAACTAGAATTGCTTGAAGATCGATTAAATAAGATTGAATTATTTTCAAAACAGTAGAATCGTTCTAGGAAAAACAAATACTTTGTAATTAGTCAGCATTAGTCGTTGCTATACTTTTGATTACTGTCGTCAACGCTTGCGCTGCAAGTTGATACCTTTTCACTTGTTCGGTTGCAGTTTGATAAGTGATGCTGTGTGTGTACAATTACGAAATGGAACAATAAACGGTAAGTCGAAACATTTTATTATAATCCATAAATATAATCGATATTATTATCATTTCTGTTCTTTATGTATCATGTTTTAATTTGTATGAAAAAAATATAAATTAACACACATGGTTGCGTTAAGGTAGATTATTGCGTAAATCTGATGATACTTTAGGATTTATAATTACAGTTCAATTCTTCAAGTTTTCTATACGATTATGTACAGCTAAAGGTATTCACAGTGTTTTTATAACTTTCTTATAATTGCTAAAGTGATATTTATATTAAGTTTGTGTTGTTTTATTTAAAAAATGTAATTAATTTTGTGTAACTCTATGATTATGTATGTATATAAATGAAATATTTATTTCTATGTTACAGATGCGGTTAAAAGTTGCTACCCAACAGTAACTGATGCAGTTTTCGAGGCTTCCGTGAAAAGACCACATCAAAGAAATTTGCAATATGTAAAAAACTCAATGTGATAATGTATTTAAAAATATTTATTGTGCAATAAAATTTGAAACTTGCATTCGAAAATGTATTATTATATTATTGAAAGAATTGTTTTAGTTGATTATTGAAACAAAAAAATCATACATGTATCGATCATTTAGTATCAGTTCAAGAACGAAGCTTTTAAAACGTAAACCGAATGCAACACTTAGTTTGCAACAGATTTGAATTTAAAATACCGAAACTATACTGATTCAAATAAGTGAAACAGCGATGGACTTATAGCTATTTTATTGCAGTTAGGTTTCTTTTATGTTTGAAACAAGAGTGAATCATAAATTTTTTGTTTTGAAACTGTTACTAAACATTATCAATTTTGTGTTTATTGGGTACTACCGTTAAAGTAACATTTTTTATTCTTCACTTTGTTATAGTTTACTGATAGTGCCTAGGATACGAGAAAGGTAGACATATACATAACATCTGGGACATATTGGGCGAGCGTTATGGATTCATTACAACCTCTCTTTACACATTCAAAAATAATTTTTTTTTCAATATTTTTGTTTTGATTTAGATGGTAACAAGTTTTTTAATTTTTTTGTGTACTTTTTTAAATATTTTGGAACACATTTATTGTGATTGTAAAATTAAATTGACAAATAAATAATTTTTTTTGCTGTTTAATATATGTAAATGATCTGGATAGGTTTGAAATATATTAGTTATTTTCAAAATTGCCAAAACCTTAATTGTCAATGTTGTCAAGTTTTTACGACAAATACGGTGTTGGAACGTAAATATTTTTCTTAGAAGCTGCAACAGAATTACATTTGTAAATGTCTAGAGACAATTTGTAATTAATGGGTGTTATTTTTAAGCATGGAATTTTATGAGCTAAGAAGGTAATATAATAATTGCAGTTAAAAAATTGGTGGTTTTAATACTATTGTTTTAGACTAAAAACATACATAAATAATAGTAAGATTAAAAAACAGTAATAACTAGTATTCTAAGTGCATATTAAACGAGAATAGAGTCGTATGATAATTCAGCAATTGCTTGTATTAAACATTTGTCCATGAAATGGCCGAGAATTGTATCTCATAACCTCTTTATCGCTGGAAGACGATGAATCAGCAACACCAATGAGATATGGAGAAATTTTTGTGATAACAAATGATAAGCGAGACCGTTTATTATCAAGAATTGTTGCGTGCTGATAAAACATAGTTTCGAGTGACATATCTAAGGAGAAACCCAATCGCGTTATCTTAAATCCATGTACTTGAACAAACATCATAGCATCTAAATGGACCGGCCTCATAATTAGTATTAAAAACTCTAAATCCAAACACTTCCGACTGTTGTTTCCTATTTATAGTTTTAGTAGTATGTAATAGTTTAGTGCGAATTGATTGCAAATTTGAGGGTATAGCTTTTATAGAACATTTTCTTAGAGAAGCACAAAAATGAGTATTTTAGCTAATCTTTTCAAATCGTTAACAAAATGCTCAATAAACTGTCATAAATTCGCGGTTCACCAGTAGTCCATTTTTGACACTAACATAGAGACGCGATATTTTGGTTGTAAAACTTTAATGTCGTGAATGGCCCTACTTATTTATTTTCTAGATTCTAAGTTTTGTTTATGCAACAGGCAGTAGGAAATATTTGGGTTGTGTTAATAACGCGTAAGTTCTTTTTTCAAAGCGAGGTATGGTAAGAAACACAACGTAAGCAACAAAATCTCAAAACATCGAACTTTATTTGACACAATATATTTTCAACGCAAAAAATCACCTTTGCAAAGCTCAAGCAGTCATATTGCGCTGACAAGCATGTTATGCGAGAAAATGTCGAACACATTGAGTCTCACGTCCTCTGACTGCCATTTTCTGCTGGCTTAGATACGGTTAAAACTATTCGGATAAATGTAAAATTTAACATTTTCTCTGGACACAATCAATTTTAAAGCCAAGGTGGAACTTTCAGAAATTTTGCCAGATTTTAATTGAATACGGTCGGATGAAATAAACAATTTATATTGCGTGATCCCTGACAATTGTTCCACCACACTCTAATTAGTTGACACGCGTTTTAAAAAAAAAACAAAACAAAATGATTACTGGACTTTACCAAAGTTTTATAACGGTTCACAATTCAACAGCTTCTAAGATTATGAAACGATTTGAGCTACGTTGCCACATCTTTTCAGTTGTAAAAGTTTTGAAGTGGAGATTTCACCTTTGGAAATGTGCATCCACAGTTTACAAACTGTTTTTATTTCAACAGTTTGTCGCGTTTGCGATTTCCTGTTATATCTAAAGAAGACTTACAGCAGACTGGGCTTGCAATAAAAACATTTCGCGACGTGAAATAATCGACATGCGTTTTTATTACATTCTCTAGGTGTTCTTAGTGTAATCTTTCGGCACAAAAAAAGTAAAACTAATCTTATAAGCGACCTGTCAATTGCCAAAGACAAGGAAAAGAAAATATTAAATTTGCTCTCTCCGTTTAAAACAAAAAAACCAACAAAAAACGATAGAATTAAATTTAAATAGTTATTGTTAATTTTCTCGCGTTAGACAATATCTCAATTCATCGTATCTCTCGTACAATAATCAAATAAAAAACTTACAAACGGATAACCAAATAAATTTAACTAATTTCCAACTATGCAACTTTTTTTCGTTTAAAACTCTCCTCTTTTTTTGTACGCAATTTTGGCTTAATATCCTAAAACGTTTTTTTCTGATTGGGTAAGTTCACGAACGCTCTTGGTACCATATATGCCAATTGACTTCCTTTTTTTACTCAATCTGTTAAAAGCGGCGTTGTGTCCCTTTCTAAGATGTTACTACGTTTTGTTATTGGGAGGCGCTGCATGCTACAAATGGAATAAAAATTTACCGATGCTACTATTTTTTTCCTATTAATATTTAAAAAAATGCGCTACTGATTATAAAAAAGCATTAAAGAAATGAACTTTACTTTAACATGATTTTTTTTCTCTAATCTTAACAGATTTATAACGCTAATAATAGTAATAATCTTTACAATTGCCTGACTGTTGATACAAATTTAACTATGCTGATAACTTTACAGTAAAATCGTTTATGACTCAAACTAGTAATTAATGATAGTTTTTATTATAAAACTTTATAAATCATTTATTAAATTACTACTTCGTTTACACATTTTAAAATTTGAACATAAATTATTGGTTTAGTCGAACCTGTGTGTTTCGGTCTAGTTGATTTTGGTGTCCACCGCGGTTTTTTTGCGGGTAAGGATACCTTTGTCAGTGTGGTAATATCTAGAGTTGTTTTTCTTGTTAACCATCCTGCATCGAAACCGCCGCAATTTTTGTATTACGATGATTTGATAAATTTTCTTAGGTTTATTCTGACAGCGGGAGAACAAATCAACGTACTAAAAGGACACCTGCAAACTATGATGAATTTTTGATAGTAGATTAACTTGTTGTATAGTTATATACTTTTATATATGTATTTATTAACAACTAAAGTACACGATCACATATTTAATAAAGTATTTAATACAGGTCGCACAATGCATGGAGTGTGTGTCTCCCGAGCCGCCAGCACACCTTGACATGGTTGTCAAGTCTCCTAACATCTCCTTTTTTTTTTAAATAATACTATAAGTCTAGTCTATTTGGTAATCTTATCATTCTACCCTTACTGCTAGTACGACAACTCAGATTGAATGAAGACGAAGTGCTACAGGCAGGTGTGTTAGTATTTTCACACCCAGCTTCTTTTACATGAGTTGTTAATTGTACGTTATTAGTTAAACTAGGAATTAGTTCTAGACTAACCATATTGTTTTCACATTCATCACTAAATCTAACCTTATTTGATACTTTTGAGTTTGCCCTATTTTCGTTACTACTTAACAAAATTGTTGGCCTTAAGAATTTTCGATTTCTTATATAAATCTTATTATCTACCTTAATTCTATATCTTCGTTCACCTACCCGTTCTGTAACCACACCTGGAATCCACAGTGAATTTGGACTTAATTGAACCATAATTTTAGTATCTGGCAATAACGGTTTCAATTCTTTCGTTCGTTTACTTTTATTATAATAAAATATTTGATGTTTATGATTTTTGTTAATATAACTTTGAATTCTTTTTGTGATTTATGTATTTCGGGGTTAAGTTACGTTCATTTGAAGGCAACAATGCATTTCTAGTTGTGCGAGACATAAGTATTTGCACTGGTGAGTAATTGTCAATTACTGGCGTATTTCTTAACTGTAATAACGTTAAATATATATCTTTGTTCTCTTCTGCCGTTTTCATTATCATTCTTTTCACAGTTTGAATGTGTCTTTCAGCCAAGCCATTTGACTGGCTGTGTAGAGGCGAAGACATTTTATGTGTAAAATTCCATTCACGAGCAAATATTTTAAATATTTCTGACGAAAACTGTGGTCCTCCATCGGAAACCACTACTGCAGGTATGCCAAATCTAGCAAAAATACTTTTCAAAATATTGATTACATTACTACTTGTGGTATTGCTATATAACTTTTCCACTTCTACGAATTTTGAATAATAATCTACTACTAGTAGGTATTTTACACCCCTTATTTCAAAAAGATCGCAGCCAACTTTGTACCACGGAATTGGGTATATTTCGTGAGTTTTTAATGGTTCTGACGATTGAGACCTAGCATATTTATTGCATAAATCACAAGTTTCTACTAATTGTTTAATTTCATGCTTAAGTGTAGGCCAGAAAACTGACTCCTGAGCCAACCCAATACATTTATTTATTCCCTGATGACTGTAGTGAATTTTTGACAACATTTCATTTCGCAATGTTTTAGGAATTACTAAACTTTGGTTTTTATAAATAATTCCTTGGCTAATGGTTAACTCATTTTTGTATTTGCAATATTTTCTAATACAATCTTTTAAACCCCTATTATTATTAGGCCAACCTGCTTTAATAACTTCAATCAACTCTGTTAATTCCCTATCTTTGGAGGTTTCCTCTTTAATTTTTTGTAAATACTCATCTGTAACATTTAATTGTGAGCGAACTAAACAAACTTGACCCTCTAATTCTTTATCCCACGCTTCCATATCTATTGTATCGGCCATATGAGCTCTCGAAAGTGTGTCTGCTATCACTAAATCTTTACCTCTTTTGAACTTTAGTCTAAAATTATACTTTTGCAACTGCAGTAAGATTCGTTGCAATCTTGCTGGGCATTTATTTAAAGGTTTTTCCATAACACCCAGTAATGGTTTGTGATCTGTTTCAACCACAACCTGTTTTCCATACACAAACTCATGAAATTTTGTTAACCCAAACCAAACAGCTAGAAGTTCCTTCTCGATCTGTGCATAATTGCACTGAGTTTGAGTGAAACTTTTTGATGCATACAGACAAGGGAGGTTATTCTGCATTAATGTAGCCCCCAACCCTGATTGACTCGCGTCGACAGACACTACTGTTTCTTTATTAATATCATAAAACTGAAGTACTGGACTTTCTGTTAACTTAACTTTAATTATATCTAATGCAGTCTGTGCATTTTCATTCCACTCAAAGTGAGTATCTTTTCTAATTAAAACTTTTAAAGGTTCCGTTAGTACCGAAAAATTAGGAACATGTTTACTTAGATAATTTAATAAACCTAACAACCTTTGAACATCTTTTTTGTTTTCAGGTATTGGGAATTCTTTTACTGCTTTTAAGTGTTCATAATCAATTGAGATACCTTCATCATTAATTTTATGTCCCATAAATTTAATTTCTTTTTGTGCTAATTTGCATTTATCTAAGTTAAATTTGATACCGTTTTCCTTGCTGCATCTAGTACTTTTTTTAAAGCTCTATCATGTTCTTCAATAGTTTTCCCCCATATTATAATGTCATCTATGTAAGTGCTCACATTATCTAAATTAAAAATTTCTTTAAACTTTTCACTAAAAACTTCCGGTGCACATCTTATACCATATGGGAGTCTCAAAAACTTGTATCTCCCATAAGGAGTGCCAAACGTGCACAAATTTGAGCTTTCCTCATCTAATTTCACCTGATAAAAACCCTGGGATGCATCTAATATTGAGTATATTTTACTACCGCTTAATTGACACGAAATTTCGTCAAACGTGGGAAATTTTGAATGTTCTCTCTTAATTGAATCATTTAAATGTTTAGGGTCCAAACAAATTCTCAAACTACCGTTGCTTTTCCTAACTAATACTAAAGGATTTACCCATTTACTAGGGCCCTCTACCTTTTCTATAATTTTATTTTGAATTAACTCATCTAATGTATTTTTTAAGGGATTCATTAGTGCTATCGGCACTTTCCTAATTGGTGAAATTACTGGTTTTGCATTCTGTTCTAATTTAATATGATAGGTTCCCTTCATGCACCCTATCCCCGTGAAAACATCTGAATATTTATTAATTACATCGTTATTTTTATTTTCGCTATCTATTGCCTCTATTTTTTTAATTAAATTTAATTTCATACATGCTTTAAGACCTAATAATGAATCGGCATCAGATTTCACTACATAAAATTCCAATTCAAATGATTTGTTTTTATGCCAGCACACCAAATTGCACATACCTTGTACATTTAAATTATTACCAGTATATGATTTCAATTTGGTTTTTGTTAACCTTAACAAGTTTTCAGATAAACGCAACTTATTTTTAAAATCAGAAATTGAAAGAATATTCACCATTGCACCAGTATCCAGTTTAAACCCTAATGTGCAATTATTGATTCTTAATTGTGTTGTCCAGGTGGGTGTTCCCTCTACATTAATCCTATTCACATTGTCAATGGAACCTACAAAAAATGTATTATTATCTAATTCTAAACTGTTTATCTTCTGAACTCTTGCGGTACACATAAAACTAAAATGATTTTTTTTATGGCACTTGTAGCACTCTTGGCCAAATGCTCGACAGTTTTTATAACCATGAGACTCTCCACATTTGGAACATTTTCTAACCTGATGCCTTGATCCACTTTTACCTCTTGAATAAGCTCTGCGGGTGCTGTTTTCTCTTACCGCTGATCGGTTTCTTTGTTGTGGTTTTTCGTGATATCTGGATACGTGTTCTACTGCTACTGATGACTCGGGATGGTGCTCCATATTAAGAGCTTGTACCTTAGATGACTCGTATACTTGACATAATCTAACAGCTTCTTCTAATTTCAGTTCGTCATTTTCTAACAATTTTTTCCTTAAATCACTGTTACTTAAACCACATATCAGCATACACTTGATAAGTTCATCGGTGAGGTCTCCAAATTTACAGTTTTTTGCTTTTGTTTTTAAGTCCGTTACATACTGTTCTAAACTTAAATTATTTTGTTTGGTTGTAAAAAACTTATATCTGTTGAAGGTTGCATTGGCTTTCGGTAAGAAATGAGCATTAAATTTTTCTATTACCAGGTCTAGTTTGTCTTTCTCGGCGTCATTGAATTTGAACGTGCCATAAATCTTATGGAGTTCTTCTCCTCCAAAATGTAACAGTTGAGCTATCTGTATAGTCTCCTCTTTTTTATTATTTTCTGTTGCAATCAGATACGTCTGAAATCTTATAAGCCAGTTCTTCCACGCATCAGCAACATTTTCACAGGTTAGGTTTAATGCCGGCAGGACGGTAGCCATTTTCTTTTTTTTCTTTTTTGTGTTAACTCGAGGACCTTTGTACACTTTACCTCTATATTTTTTCCTTTTAACTTTTATTGTTCGACAGTTCGCAGCGCCATGTATAGTTATATACTTTTATATATGTATTTATTAACAACTAAAGTACACGATCACATATTTAATAAAGTATTTAATACAGGTCGCACAATGCATGGAGTGTGTGTCTCCCGAGCCGCCAGCACACCTTGACATGGTTGTCAAGTCTCCTAACACTTGTGACCCCCGTTCCGCTTCCGTGATAATAATGTTTCTTTTTCGGACACATGTGTTTGCTTCTGCTGCGATTTATAGAGTTTGCACACTGTCGAACCGTCGCCCCCAGGGTTCACATGGTTTGAATTATGTTTTCAGGCAACCAGCCTATCACTCTCCTTATGAATAGCGATGTCGCTATCTAGCCGAATCGTTATTTTTGTAAATTTGGTATATTGCATAACTTATAACGGTTCCACTCATATCGACTCTCGTTATCCACTCTCGTTATTTTGAACCATAACGATTATGATATAACGGCGGCGTTTTGGTAGCCGTTATAAACATAACGATTGTGATGTATAGGCTTGAGAGCTTTTTTTGTATGAAAAAATGAATTTTGGAGATGTTTTGCGCGTTGCATTATACGAGGAACTGGAAAATGCAATCAGAAAAAGAGTCTTTTTAGTTTTACCGTGTATTTAAGAAAGTAAGGTTAGAAACGTATTCTTTCATACAGGCAAAGGAGCATTTTACGCGAAAACAGCGACCCGTTTGAAGTAACTACCTAAACAAAATGTATAAAAAAGATGTAAGTTATGTAACGGTGTGTTTTGCAACTCAGTTTTATTTCGAATTAATACAAGATGCTTATATTTTTACGTATTAATAAAAGCCATTATTTAATAGAAAATTGGGGCTATCGAGGGATGATGTGCGTCACTTAATAGAGGTCGTAGCAAACATTTGAATTTTACTTCATACCAGGTAGTTTTAGTCTGGATTTTTTCTATTTCAAAATCTACCGGCCAGATGTTTTACGACGGCACGGCGCGTATCTTATATCTTATTCACTCTTATACGTTCGGCGGTCGTATAGCACTATTTGTTTTTTCCAAAATAAGGATTGCAAGATAATGGGCGACATATCGATATAATTAGAATACCGATACAGCAAACTTATTTTACCAGTGATTGTTATGTCGATCGTTATCTTCGACCATTAAAATTTGATAGCGATTGGTCGTTAAGTATAACAAGAGTGTTACAGCATCAGGCTGAATAAAGTAAACCCAATGAGAATAACAAATAAACTATTACCCTAAAACGTTGCAAGATAGAGGAAAGTTGCACATGTATATTTTTATAGAGGACAAAGTTTACTATAAAAAAGTCCGCGGAAGGGTACAATTACCTTCTATAGTTTAGAAGATATAACTGTGCAAAGTTACACGATAATGTCTTACAGTACATTAACATTCTGTAACTCTTAAACTATTAGATATAATTATACCTTCCCGCGTACTTTTTTGCAGTAAATTTTGTGCTCTATAAAAATGTTTATGTGCAATTTTTATCTATATTGTACCGTTTTTGCAGCGTACAAGTTAGAAGCTCCTACCACGGATCTGATTCTACAATTACTATAATTATTTTTCAGCTCTGCTGAGTGAAATTAAGACTTATTATATTTTTAAAACATAAAACAAATCATAAGGAATATCTTGTTTAATAATAATAAACTGAGCGTTTCATCGTTTCGTTACACAAGCCTTCGAATCAAGCTCCCTATAAGTGTTTTCAACACTAAAAAAAAATGATCGAGCGATGCGTTTTTTACATCGCTGCCAAGAAGTCAAGAAGTTCTATACAAAATCCGCAACGACATATATGTATATGTTGAAGTTAATACACGAATTAATACACTATAACAAAAGCTATATTTAGCTATATTTAAATATATTTTTCATATATCACGGAGAATTTAAGTAGGTAATCTTAAATTCTTATCAATATACAAGTTGTTACAATGATTTCTTTTATTTGCTAAGACTAACTCAGTTTGATTCGGTGATTGGATCGTAAGTTTTGATATGCTAATTATAAAACAATTTAAAAAAAGCGCTTAAACGGTTAGAAACATAGAATAGTAGACACCGTTTAAATCTATCCAACACTAAAATAGAATAAATGACAAAACACTAGTTATAACGACAAATATATTTATTTCTAACAATGAGAGAAGAAAAAGTTAAAAAAAATATGTAAGCAATGTAGAATTACACATAAAGCAGCAAAGAATATTTCCCTAAGTATCAAAGTTATAGTAGTGATAAAAGTTCTGGAGGGTAGGCAACACTCCACACATACAGTTATTGTAGCACAATATAACAAAATCAAGTAATACGCAATTTCGGAGTTATGCGTCGATTTAATGCTAAACTGCTAAATCTGCAACCCGTAGCAAATTGCATTTAGCGTAAATTGAAATCGTAGAAACAAGAAACGCCAAAAAAAATAAAGTAAAAAATTAGATATTGCAAATGAGTTGTTTGTCGACAAACAACGAATCATCGTAATCAAATGTGTCAAGCATCCGAGTAGTTTTTACTATTCTTATTGCCTCTAAGGCTATTTGAACATCACATGAAGTATAACTACGACTTATCCTCAGATTACGATTCGGAAGCTGTTTTATTAACTAACAGCCCCTTTTAAGTCGTGATTCTAGCTACAGCTTTCAGTGAAAGGTAATTGATTGATAGGAAACACTCCAAATTGGCCAACAGTACCCCAGGTCGTTATTATAATTACGAAAAAATCAACGTAAATCACAAAAATATGAATAAATACTTACCCCAGCAAGGTTTTCACAAAATCAGCGAAAACACTACACTCATTTATAACACAGATTAGTGTAGAAATTTAGAAGTGAAAACTACTGAACGCTTACGTTAGATCATATATGCGAGGCGGACCGCGGTCTGCGGAAAAATAGTTTTTCTTTATTGGAAAAGTTTTTGCTCTCAAAAAGCAACCAATTCACATGGTATGATTGTTAATGTAGCAATAAGTGGGCAAAACTTATATCACACCAAGACACTTTTAACATAAAGTCCAAAATCAAAAATTAAAAAACCATTCTCACCAACCCCGCAGGAGGACAGTCGGAAAATGTGACAAGAACTCCAAAGGTTCCCATAGACTTCCCGATATCTTTTAAACGGCTGCAATTTTCTGCGAAACCATCGTTTCCGATGACCATTAATAAGACTCAGGAGCAAACAAATTTTTTTTGGTTAGAATTGACTTACAAAAATAATGTTATTCCTATGGCAAACTATATGTTGCTTTATCACGAGTGGGATCTTTAAAGAAATAGTGTTACAAAAAAATAACACAAAGAGAACCTCTTAGCCACTAATTTAAAATTTAAATTAGAACTCCCAAAAAAAAATAAGCAGCACATGGAAATAACAAAAAAATTAGATAAATTAATAATTATGTGATTTTTAAATAAATACATTTAATGATATTTTTCTATTGCTCAGTCAAAAGGACACTAATTTTAGTAATAATTTTTTTAAATTTTAATTAACTTCTAAAATCCGATTTTCAGTATCCATAATCTGAAAATTAATATTTAGTAACACAAAAGCATGATTAACTATTCACTATCACCGCTGCTTTGATAAACTTCAAGGACAAGCGACAGCTTCTACTTCTCGTCAGATATAGACAGTAGATCAGTGTAACGTTTCTCTAGTTCTAAACTGGCAAGGCGGTCACGTCGGTTAAAGTCAACTTCTTTAAATTATTCCTCCTCGTCCAGACTAGTACGATATTTAACAATTATTACTTGTCTGGTATATCTACGCCATTTACAGTCATCTAATTTGAATGAGTCACTATCAGTTTTTTTTGATTTTTTGTGCTTTTAAGTAGTGCTGCAAAATTAAAAAAATATTTTTAAGGTATTTCAATTACATTAAAGGACTTTTTCTTGTTTGTCCAGCAGAGTAAGATAAGTCAATCATGTGGATGGGCAATTTTTATTAACTACATCACACTCAATATGTGAGTGGCCTGACAATAAAAATTTATGGTTAATTTCTTTTAACGAAGATTTTTATTGCATAACCGTTAAAAACAGCAATAACAAAAATTTTTGTTCCGCACTACAGATATGTCAGAATAGAATGTTGATTTTTTAATTCCTTTAGGCAAGTTCATGATTTCCTTAAACAGAAAAAAAGCAATTGTGTTATCTCCTTTCAAGTCTAAGTGATAAAAAATAACAAGTGTTTTTAAAAATGGTGTCGGCCAACATTGTTGCAAATCGATGATTTATCCGTTGTGGAGGCATTTTAATCGGCCTTTTTTACATTCATAATCTATATCTGCTTCTTGGTGGTGTTTCTTTTGCTCACTTGTGTGCGTTCATTTTCGACAACAATAATATCTAACTTTATTTAATTTATGAATTTGTAAATTTTTCTGTCAACTGGATTGAACTAAGCCTTACGATGTAGACTGTAATTGAAGATAGGTTAAGATAGAAAGGCAGCTACAGCTTGTCAATGATGCGACGAGTGTAATGACTCTAATGTTTAAGCAAGGATTCAATATGAGTAAGCACTTCTTTTATCTGCTTGGATTTTGTTTGGTTTGCAGATCCGCGTTTTCCTCGGTGGTTTTTTTTTTAGTACACCAGTAACACTGCTTGATTTATTTTTTATCGTATTATTAATAAATTTGTCTGTTTTGTTAAGTGCTGATTGAAATCATCAACCTTCCGTACTCGATGAGCCTTTACTAGATGTGAAGTTACTAATTTTTTAATAATGTGCATGTTCCTACTTTCCAATATTCTTGGAAAATCTTTTGTGTCGTATCTGATTCTACCCAATCCTTACATTTTATTCAATAGTGGTTTTATAGTCCGTTTTTGTTGTACCTTTCCCTTTGCTATTACATATTCCTGGATGATGTGTTTTTTAATGTTCTTTCTACTCGTGATTTTCTGTCATATAGTTTATCAATTTTTTTGCCAGTGTCGTATCACCTTTAATTGAATCGTTCAATGGATTAGGCACATTTTGTATTTTCCGTTGCACGTTTCATCGCCTTTTTCTAGCGCAGAAAGTTTATTCTTCACATTCGTTATTAGAAAAGTCAATTTCCTCATAAGAAGAATCTAGATCACTGTTGTATCCCTCCAAATTCAAGTCTTCTTAGATACAGGCAAAAAACCGTGGGGTTTGTTGGTTAAGAAACTTAATTTAAATATTTGGTGTTGAATCTTTTAGAGTATAAAGTAAATATTTTGGTATTATACAAATATAACCTCACTAAAACACGCTACAAATTGTTTTTAAATTAAACACATAAATTCTTATTACTCACTATTATTTCTTAATGACGTTGCCAATTTAATAACCCTCTTAGTTATACAAGACATTATTTTAACTTTGGTTATAATTTAAAAAATAAACAAACACTAAATATATTAACACGAGATACCAATCACTGCTGTAGTACGTAATACTTACGACATAAAAATATTACCGACAGTTCGGACTTAACTATACATAAGTCCTTTCCGTCGACGATCGTAATGTTGATACAAAAGATATAACCTAATTCTATTAACAAAAAAATGCGTCGAAACTGCTTGAGTCCTAAATATGTACCAATGGTTACAGAAACCGTATTTATCGGTAGTGACTTAATCCTTTTTTACCAAATTCTTTCGGAAAAAAAGCTTTTGTAAGCTACATACATCATCTTGGCCATTTTTGATAATTTTTGAGTTATTGTTGATGTTTTTATAGTCACCTCGTCAATATATCACCATTAACACAAAAGATAAGTAACAACAGTTTCATTTTTTCACATTTTTTTTTTGATAGAGGACTCAAATTCGACGCTGTCACAATCAATCGAAATGAAACTTTTACGCCCGTTGTTTAATGTAATGTTTTTCAGGTGTTGCCGCGTCACGAAACTTTTACTTAACGTTTCACTGATCATGCTGTCAACTTCTTCAGAAGATTTCTAAAGACTGATGTTATCATCTTGCGTTCCTCGTTATATACCGTCTTTTGGCTCCGCTTCGCTGATCCGTGTCCGTTCTGGTCTGTTGAGTTGCGTTCATAGACGTTTGGTGACTTCTTGCATGTTCTTCATACAGCGTAGATCTCCATATGTTGCTTAATTTGTATCCATCCTCACGGTTGAAGTTGTTAGGATTTTTCATTATTTCCAGTAATTCGCGTATTATTCGCTGGTGATAGTGTCTACTTCTCCATTCTCATGTGGATGTTCCGCTACTGCAGATTTGTCAGTGCGTCTGAGTTGAGCGTTTCGTTGATGTTTTTTAACCCTGCACTGAATGCTTCTTCCTGTTTGGCCGATGTATCTTTTGCCGCACATACACTCTAATTTGGATATATCCTTGGTGTGTAGTCTCGGAAGTTGATTTTTGTTAGGTGGTACGAGCTGATCTATTTTCTTCACTGTGTTATAACGTGTAGTGATGTTCTTCTTTCCTAGAACTCTCTTTGGTCTGTCACTGACTCCGGCAACGTAGGGTAAGTAAGTATATGTTTCTGACGGTGTCTCCGTAGAAACCTCAGCTTGCTTCTCCTTCTTCTGTGGTCTTATTAATTTTTTGTTGTAGCCATTTCTTATAAGAGCGTCCTTGATGTGTTTGATTTCCTCCGGCTTGTGTTCTTGATCACTAATTTTCTCTGCTCTTCTTAGAAATGTGTTGATGAGAGATATTTTTTGTTGTGGATGGTGATGAGAGGATATGTATAGATACCGGTCTGTATGTGTTTTCTACGCCATGTCTTAGCTAAGTTTTGTTTAAAAAAAATATACCTTATACCGTCATGTAAGTTATATAAGTTATCCCGGGGTGTTCTAAAACTGCTAAATTGATTATGTTACTGTCTAGGTTGTGTATGCTTCTATCGTTTAGCGATTGCTTATAACTTCGGTTGTAAATGTTTAATTTTTATAATCAATGTTTTTATTAATTAAAAATTATGATGACTATATTGAAATATCTATTTATACTTTACATTTTAGTCAATGATATGTATTTATAACACATACGTTTTTGAAGATAATATAAATATATCTTTGGCACCCGTAACATAGTACGTACGGGGACTCCAGAAATAATTTTTTTCAAGTAACATATATTAAAATTACTAAATGAGAAATTTGATTTGTAACCTCTAAATTAAAAATAAGCAATTAATTAAAAACGGTAAGAAATTAACAATACATGTTTATCTAAGATAAAAATGCGTAATAACAATTATTTAAAATTTATAAACGATGTTCAAGATTTTGCGTTTTGATAAATGTGTTAACACTTCCCTTTAAATTTTGGGAATCATTACAAAGCTCATCAACTTCAATATTTAGAATAGTATAGATAATAGTATGTTCCAAGTCTTCAATTGTGCACAACTGATTCTTCTATACTGTATTTTTTAAACGTCCGTAAAGGTAAAAATATAATAGCATAAAATCTAAAAATCGTGGAAAATATCACCTTTGATTTATCACATATTCATCGTAGAATTGTTGAATAAATTCAATTGTTACTCAAGCAGTATGAGCGCTTGCATTGCTAAAAATAACCAAATTAAAGTTTCTTGTCATCTAGTAGATAACGTTCTGCGTTTACAGTGTTGTAAGAAAATATTTGACTGATTATTTTTCTCTTTTGAATTGTAATCCATACACCAACTTTGGACGGTTGTAATCGTAGTTTTTATAAATGCATGTCAATTTTCAATTACTCAAGTACGATAATTTTAACTTTTGATTTTTTACACATCACTTAAATAAGACCATGTTTTGTTGATAAAGAAAGTTGAAGCCAACAGGTTGTTGTTATTTAAACGTCGATTAAGCTGTTTACAAAATTGTACATGTTGCAACAAGTTAACAAAGCACGTAGTTTCTAATAAACAGTGATCTTGTTTTTTAATGCTTTGCAGAAAGTTTTCACTAGCAATACTAAAAATTGAATGCTTATAAATTAAAAATTGCACTTAGAATAAGTTTATACATGTTATTATACTTTAGCTACCAATTTATTAGGACTTGGTTCCATGCAATTATAAATGTTTTCACAACAGGTGCTATGAGTATAATAAGCTTTCCTGTATATTTTGCTTTGCAAATGCAATTTTTGTTTATATATACTAAAGTTTGCTTGTGGAAAATGTTTGATAAATTGATCCATATAATAGAGTACCACCAAGTTCCACTGGGATTGTGGGTACTATTTAAAAAAATGCGTCATTACAATAACGGTATTTTGTAGAAGATTAAACATATAACCTCAGAATTCGTACCAAAGATGTTGTGTATCACGTCCCGAAATCATTTAGCATAGATTTAAATTTTGTAGATCAAAGTGAAGCTTGCAAAATAACACATTCTAAACTAGTGATACAAGAAACTATTTATATTAATAGAACTTTATTTAACTCATTGTGAACTTTTAAGAGTTCTTTCAAATTTTATTTATTCTAAAAAACAATTTTATAAATGGCAAGAATTTTATCCATTGAATTTGAATGAAAGATCTTTTGTGCTTGTGCATGTCTTTCTTTATATTAAAATTTATCTTTAAAGGTTTCTAGTACTGGTTATTTAATACTATTTAAAACAGATGGTAAATTAAAATATTAAATTTTATGTTTTGATTTGGATTTCATGCCAAGAATTACAGTAAAAATGTATTTAACAAAATCTACTTTTTAATCAAGTGTAACATCAAAGTCAAATTTTACTTAAGTAATTAAGAGTTAGTTTGCAATATTTTTTAAGAAAATATTTAGTTTTATTCACATTCTCATGGGATTTTACATTGCTTTAAAACAAAATCAAAAATTTTTTTTTACTCTATAATACATAAATACATTTATAAACAAACTTCAAGCTTTAAAACTCAATAATATTGGTCCCTATAACGATATACAGTTTAATAACTTACATTAAGTTATAAAAAAACACTATATATGTTTAAATATAAGTTTAAATAATATAGAAAATATATTTTTTAACGGTTTCAATAAAGTATTACCTTTGTACACGGTTTTTACAAAAAATTTGCGTTCCAATACTAAAATAGTTTTTTTTTAAATGAAAATAAAGAGCAAATGGAATAATCATTGCAAATACTTTTCGATAAGTAATTAAATAACCATCGTCAGATAGTTGTGTACTCCATTTGTTACACTTCCTAATAATTTCTTTACCACACATTTGTGCATCATCCTAAATAATTGATGCAACTGCATATTAACTCAGGTGCAGACTTTTAATCAGTGGCGGTACAGGATTTTACTATGGTGGGGGGTCATATAAAAAGAAATCGTTAATACCGGGGTTTAAAAATATGCTTTCCAAATAAAAAATATTATATTCAAAACTAAAAAAATAATAAAATTAGTTTTAAAAAGGTTTCTGGGGGGGGGGGGGTCATAACCCCTATGACCATCCCCTTGTATCCGCCCTTGCTTTTAATATATGACTTTTAGCTATAGCTTTAAATGTAGACGTAGAATTTCTTATTGCAAAATTTGAATCATAATTACATAAAACCTGCGTTAATTTACTGTTGCGTAGTGTTATTGTAACTTCGAAAATATATACACATATTTGTTCGATATATTCAAACTTTTATTAATTAGTCATACAATATTTAAATTATGCAGAATGTATTTACATTTAATAAACACTGAATAAATATTTTATGTTTACTTTTATATATCATTTATTTTGTGATGACAATTTTGACTTTTTAAATAAATTTGGTACAAATATTAATCGATACATTTGTAAACACATTTTTTTAAAAAAATGTTAGAAATTTTTGGCAATAAACCAATATTTAAAATGAAAAGCACGTGCTTGAACGTTTTACGTTTTTTCAGTTTTTCTTTACTAAATATTTGTCATAATTTTTATATTACGTAAAGCTCCGTTTCAAAATATTTTAGTAATTTTAGAAATAATTAATATAAAAATTTAGAAGTATGCGTTCTTCAAAATTATTTTTAATTTAAAAACGTTTAAGTATAACTTATCAAATATGTTTGACTGAAAGAATGAATTTATATCTAAATATTACGTATATTAATAAACTTTGCAAAAAATGCATGTAAAAGATTAAAATAGTATTTTTTTTAAATTGTTTACTTTATGGTACATAGTTTCTAAAATAATGTGGTATAGTTTTAAATAATTAAAACATATAATGCCCACTGAATTAAATGACTATTTTACACCAGTTTAAATATTACAGTAAAAAGCACTATAAAACGAAATGAATTTTGTGTATTTTAATTAATGTACTAAATAAAATTTAGAAAATGTTTCTTAGTGATGTATGTACTTTTACTCACTATTTATTACATGTATTACTTATAAAAAAATACTTTTATCTGAACGACACAAATACATTAATATATTTTTATTTATTTCTGGCTAATCTAATAATTAAATTTCTGCATTTTATTGGTACCAATCATAAAAAGAAATTTCAAAGATTTCTTTTTTATAATTTTTTTTGCATGATATTAAATAAAATGTTGAGTTTTTCACTATATGAGCAAAATACTTCAGCTTTCTTCTTTTCAAAGGTTTTGTATGTGCATTTAAAGATGTTGATTCAGGCCGAAACGTCTAGTACCAAATTATGACAAAAATTAAAAAAATATTAATATTTGATGATGTACCAAGAAATAAAAAAAATCAAGTAATTAACTGCAATGCTTTAGGTGCATATGGTTTCTACTTTCTCTGCTTATAACAAGCATAGAATACTTTAGTAACATCACTTTTGAAAAAGTTTAAATCTGTTTATTTGCATATCATTAACTGTTTAAGTTTCTATGCTATACAATAAAGTACAAATTTAGCTCATATTTTTACGATGAAAATAATTTATCCTCCTAATTAGTATATTTGAGGTAGGTGGTTAAATCCTTCTAATGTAGGAGATGGCGGAAAGAAAACACAACTTACGGTGTTTTTTGTGGGCTACGTTTCGTGAACCTGTGCGTCCACTTCATCAGGCCTCTGTTTATTAAATAAGAAAAAACAAAATTAACATAACATATATACAACTTAGGTAAAACAACAAACTTTTTAACTGAATAAATAGTTGTAAAAAACAAAACAAAACAAATCGTTTGGAGTAACTAACAACATTAACAAAACCAAGTCAAATGTATGAAATAGGACAAGTTCCTTACAAAAAACAACACAAGTAGTGATGGTCCGCCCAACACAGTCGATAAAATTTGAAACGATGAAAACACAACGAGAAACACATAAAAATGTGAAACTTATAAATAACATATACAGAACGAGCTCACTAACATCACATAAGATCAACAGAACAATATTTATAAAGAAAATGTTGGAATGTGAGATAAATTTTCTAGGTCATGACATTTTTGTGATTAAGTTATTGTAGACAGTACTAAGGTTATTAGTGTCTGTGTTAAAATTCACATTGTTGTTATGTTTGGTGATGAAAATCATCTCAGCAATAAGTCTTTTATTAAATTTTGGTTCCACATCTAAGATCGTGGGATTACTAAAGTCAAAATTATGGCCCGTATTAATATGATGTAAAGCCAAAGCCGATTCTGCTTTCTTGTTTTTACAATCATATTGATGATTTTTAATGCGATTGATGGTTTTTTGTTTAGTTTGACCTATATAACATTTGTTGCATCCTGTGCATTCAATTTTGTATATGACATTGTGTTTGTCGTTTAATTTTATTTTATCTTTTATACTAGTGTAAATGGTGTTGTATATCGTATTGTTATTATAGGTCGCTATTTTTAAGTTGGTCTTTTTTAAAATCGGAATGAGTCTTTTAGTTAATCCAGGTACGTTTATGATTTTAGTGTATACGTAATTAGATGTAGTGTTAGTTTGGGTCGATGGTGATGGTACGATATTTGTATTGTTTGTATGAAATAAAATTTTATTAATTAGGTTGTTAGGGTAATTATTATTTTTTAGAATGTTTTTAAGATGTTGAGGTTTTTGGAATGAAATTGTGCACTACTTAAACTAATGATTTTGTTTTTCATAGATTTGATAATGTTAAGTTTGTGATGGTGTGCATGTTTTGAAAGATAGTTAATGGTACGGTTAGATGCTATAGGTTTAGTGTACCAGTCCGTTAACAAATAGTTGTTATGTTTAATTAACCTAATATCTAAGAACGGCAAGGAACCATGACTCTCGACCTCGTAAGTAAAACTTAGATGTGGATCAAAACTGTTAAAGATGTTTAAAGTGTTTAGCATCTCGTTCTGAGGTATACAAGCGATGACATCGTCGACATAACAAAACAAAAATGTGGGTTGGAAGGTGAGTTTTTCAAGTACAAACTCCAATAAATCATGCATGACTAAGTTAGCTAAAGCAGGGGATGCTGGATTGCCCATAGCAGTGCCAAATTTTTGTATATAAATATTGTCTTTAAACGAAAAATAGCTGGAGTCAAAAATGAATTTAATAATGTCAGTAAACTCTAAGTATTCAAGTAACGTATGACTTTTAAGATCTCTCCAGTATTTATGGATTAATTTTAATACTAGTTCTTTTGTGATGTTAGTGAACAGAGAAGTAACATCGAACGAAATTATACAATTATCAGTTGGAATTATAATGTTTCTAGTTTTATCAACAATTTCATATGAACTAGATATATTGTGATTGAACATATAAGAAATGTTATTAATGATGTTAGAGACAAATTTAGACAGGTGGTAATTCGGTGCACCTATGCACGAAACAATCGGTCTAATAGGATTGTCGTCTTTATGTATTTTGATTAATCCATAAAATTTAGGAGGTGTACTAGTATATGTAACTATTATTTGTAAGTAATTAGATCGATACGTCCTTTGTTAAATAAATTTTTAGCTATGTTATTGTTTTTGTTTTGAAATTTAGTTGTCGGATCAAGGTTCGTTTTTCTGTAAGTGTTGTGATCGTTGAGTAACTTGTAAATTTTTCCTTCATATTCGTCTCTATGTATAATAACCGTAGCGTTGCCTTTATCTGATTTAAGTATTAATAAATCCTTGTGAATTTTTAAGAACCGTTTTGTAGAAGTTACCAAAGATTGAATAAAACGGTCTTGAGTATTAAAATTGTTTTTGTTATTTTTGTTTGTGAAATTGGTGATGACATTAACTATTTTGCCTCTTAACCTTTCTTGATCTTCTTTATTGTGGTGATTAAGTATGTCCTCTGTGTCCTTTATAAGATTAGCTATAGGTAAATCTTTGTTCGAATAGTTTAAAACAAATTTCGGAGTTAGCGACAGGCATTGAGCCACATCCTCGGGTAAATGAACATCTGTTAAATTGTAAATGCACCCTGCTTTAGACACGTTTAAGTTGTGGTTATGATGTATATGTAGTTTTTCGAATTTTTTATCAATTTTGTTTTTGTTTTAATCAATTCGTATTTATATTTATTTTCAAGTGTGCTAATCAATATTTGTAAATCCAAATTGTTAAGTAAGCTCTTTAAGTTGTTCTTTAAATCACTAATAACTTTTTAAGGTTATGGAATTTCCAGTAGGAGATTTTAATTTCTAATTTAAGAATTGATTTTTGGAAATTCTGCGTTAAGTTGTACAGTTTATTGTTGAACGGGGTATGTTCCGCTTGGATGAGATATGTACACTTAAAAAATTGTTGAATATGTGTAGGCGTTAAATAGTTAGATTTGCATCTTTTAGGTATACTATACGGTTATGTAAATTGGCTAATTTCTTGGTAGATTTTTCTAACGTTGTTATGAGTTTATATGTGTCCTGGTTATAGTTAGTTCGAATTGTATTATGCCATGTAGATTCTGTGTGCGATGGTGAAACAGATGTAGATGTCATTATCGGAAGGAATTAATAGATACGATGAAAATAATTTATCCTCCTAATTAGTATATTTGAGGTAGGTGGTTAAATCCTTCTAATGTAGGAGATGGCGGAAAG
This sequence comes from Aquatica leii, assembly GCA_035610365.1. Classification (NCBI taxonomy): domain Eukaryota; kingdom Metazoa; phylum Arthropoda; class Insecta; order Coleoptera; family Lampyridae; genus Aquatica; species Aquatica leii. Next base: position 171,656,921 of record CM069433.1, on the reverse strand, counting down.
AAAACACAACTTACGGTGTTTTTTGTGGGCTACGTTTCGTGAACCTGTGCGTCCACTTCATCAGGCCTCTGTTTATTAAATAAGAAAAAACAAAATTAACATAACATATATACAACTTAGGTAAAACAACAAACTTTTTAACTGAATAAATAGTTGTAAAAAACAAAACAAAACAAATCGTTTGGAGTAACTAACAACATTAACAAAACCAAGTCAAATGTATGAAATAGGACAAGGTACTTACAAAAACGAAAACAAGTAGTGATGGTCCGCCCAACACAGTCGATAAAATTTGAAACGATGAAAACACAACGAGAAACACATAAAAATGTGAAACTTATAAATAACATATACAGAACGAGCTCACTAACATCACATAAGATCAACAGAACAATATTTATAAAGAAAATGTTGGAATGTGAGATAAATTTTCTAGGTCATGACATTTTTGTGATTAAGTTATTGTAGACAGTACTAAGGTTATTAGTGTCTGTGTTAAAATTCACATTGTTGTTATGTTTGGTGATGAAAATCATCTCAGCAATAAGTCTTTATTAAATTTAGGTTCCACATCTAAGATCGTGGGATTACTAAAGTCAAAATTATGGCCCGTATTAATATGATGTAAAGCCAAAGCCGATTCTGCTTTCTTGTTTTTACAATCATATTGATGATTTTTAATGCGATTGATGGTTTTTTGTTTAGTTTGACCTATATAACATTTGTTGCATCCTGTGCATTCAATTTTGTATATGACATTGTGTTTGTCGTTTAATTTTATTTTATCTTTTATACTAGTGTAAATGGTGTTGTATATCGTATTGTTATTATAGGTCGCTATTTTTAAGTTGGTCTTTTTTAAAATCGGAATGAGTCTTTTAGTTAATCCAGGTACGTTTATGATTTTAGTGTATACGTAATTAGATGTAGTGTTAGTTTGGGTCGATGGTGATGGTACGATATTTGTATTGTTTGTATGAAATAAAATTTTATTAATTAGGTTGTTAGGGTAATTATTATTTTTAGAATGTTTTTTAAGATGTTGAGGTTTTTGGAATGAAATTGTGCACTACTTAAACTAATGATTTTGTTTTTCATAGATTTGATAATGTTAAGTTTGTGATGGTGTGCATGTTTTGAAAGATAGTTAATGGTACGGTTAGATGCTATAGGTTTAGTGTACCAGTCCGTTAACAAATAGTTGTTATGTTTAATTAACCTAATATCTAAGAACGGCAAGGAACCATGACTCTCGACCTCGTAAGTAAAACTTAGATGTGGATCAAAACTGTTAAAGATGTTTAAAGTGTTTAGCATCTCGTTCTGAGGTATACAAGCGATGACATCGTCGACATAACAAAACAAAAATGTGGGTTGGAAGGTGAGTTTTTCAAGTACAAACTCCAATAAATCATGCATGACTAAGTTAGCTAAAGCAGGGGATGCTGGATTGCCCATAGCAGTGCCAAATTTTTGTATATAAATATTGTCTTTAAACGAAAAATAGCTGGAGTCAAAAATGAATTTAATAATGTCAGTAAACTCTAAGTATTCAAGTAACGTATGACTTTTAAGATCTCTCCAGTATTTATGGATTAATTTTAATACTAGTTCTTTTGTGATGTTAGTGAACAGAGAAGTAACATCGAACGAAATTATACAATTATCAGTTGGAATTATAATGTTTCTAGTTTTATCAACAATTTCATATGAACTAGATATATTGTGATTGAACATATAAGAAATGTTATTAATGATGTTAGAGACAAATTTAGACAGGTGGTAATTCGGTGCACCTATGCACGAAACAATCGGTCTAATAGGATTGTCGTCTTTATGTATTTTGATTAATCCATAAAATTTAGGAGGTGTACTAGTATATGTAACTATTTTTTTGTAAGTAATTAGATCGATACGTCCTTTGTTAAATAAATTTTTAGCTATGTTATTGTTTTTGTTTTGAAATTTAGTTGTCGGATCAAGGTTCGTTTTTCTGTAAGTGTTGTGATCGTTGAGTAACTTGTAAATTTTTCCTTCATATTCGTCTCTATGTATAATAACCGTAGCGTTGCCTTTATCTGATTTAAGTATTAATAAATCCTTGTGAATTTTTAAGAACCGTTTTGTAGAAGTTACCAAAGATTGAATAAAACGGTCTTGAGTATTAAAATTGTTTTTGTTATTTTTGTTTGTGAAATTGGTGATGACATTAACTATTTTGCCTCTTAACCTTTCTTGATCTTCTTTATTGTGGTGATTAAGTATGTCCTCTGTGTCCTTTATAAGATTAGCTATAGGTAAATCTTTGTTCGAATAGTTTAAAACAAATTTCGGAGTTAGCGACAGGCATTGAGCCACATCCTCGGGTAAATGAACATCTGTTAAATTGTAAATGCACCCTGCTTTAGACACGTTTAAGTTGTGGTTATGATGTATATGTAGTTTTTCGAATTTTTATCAATTTTGTTTTTGTTTTAATCAATTCGTATTTATATTTATTTTCAAGTGTGCTAATCAATATTTGTAAATCCAAATTGTTAAGTAAGCTCTTTAAGTTGTTCTTTAAATCACTAATAACTTTTAAGGTTATGGAATTTCCAGTAGGAGATTTTAATTTCTAATTTAAGAATTGATTTTTGGAAATTCTGCGTTAAGTTGTACAGTTTATTGTTGAACGGGGTATGTTCCGCTTGGATGAGATATGTACACTTAAAAAATTGTTGAATATGTGTAGGCGTTAAATAGTTAGATTTGCATCTTTTTAGGTATACTATACGGTTATGTAAATTGGCTAATTTCTTGGTAGATTTTTCTAACGTTGTTATGAGTTTATATGTGTCCTGGTTATAGTTAGTTCGAATTGTATTATGCCATGTAGATTCTGTGTGCGATGGTGAAACAGATGTAGATGTCATTATCGGAAGGAATTAATAGATACGATGAAAATAATTTATCCTCCTAATTAGTATATTTGAGGTAGGTGGTTAAATCCTTCTAATGTAGGAGATGGCGGAAAGAAAACACAACTTACGGTGTTTTTTGTGGGCTACGTTTCGTGAACCTGTGCGTCCACTTCATCAGGCCTCTGTTTATTAAATAAGAAAAAACAAAATTAACATAACATATATACAACTTAGGTAAAACAACAAACTTTTTAACTGAATAAATAGTTGTAAAAAACAAAACAAAACAAATCGTTTGGAGTAACTAACAACATTAACAAAACCAAGTCAAATGTATGAAATAGGACAAGTTACTTACAAAAAACAAAACAAGTAGTGATGGTCCGCCCAACACAGTCGATAAAATTTGAAACGATGAAAACACAACGAGAAACACATAAAAATGTGAAACTTATAAATAACATATACAGAACGAGCTCACTAACATCACATAAGATCAACAGAACAATATTTATAAAGAAAATGTTGGAATGTGAGATAAATTTTCTAGGTCATGACATTTTTGTGATTAAGTTATTGTAGACAGTACTAAGGTTATTAGTGTCTGTGTTAAAATTCACATTGTTGTTATGTTTGGTGATGAAAATCATCTCAGCAATAAGTCTTTTATTAAATTTAGGTTCCACATCTAAGATCGTGGGATTACTAAAGTCAAAATTATGGCCCGTATTAATATGATGTAAAGCCAAAGCCGATTCTGCTTTCTTGTTTTTACAATCATATTGATGATTTTTAATGCGATTGATGGTTTTTTGTTTAGTTTGACCTATATAACATTTGTTGCATCCTGTGCATTCAATTTTGTATATGACATTGTGTTTGTCGTTTAATTTTATTTTATCTTTTATACTAGTGTAAATGGTGTTGTATATCGTATTGTTATTATAGGTCGCTATTTTTAAGTTGGTCTTTTTTAAAATCGGAATGAGTCTTTTAGTTAATCCAGGTACGTTTATGATTTTAGTGTATACGTAATTAGATGTAGTGTTAGTTTGGGTCGATGGTGATGGTACGATATTTGTATTGTTTGTATGAAATAAAATTTTATTAATTAGGTTGTTAGGGTAATTATTAGTTTTAGAATGTTTTAAGATGTTGAGGTTTTTGGAATGAAATTGTGCACTACTTAAACTAATGATTTTGTTTTTCATAGATTTGATAATGTTAAGTTTGTGATGGTGTGCATGTTTTGAAAGATAGTTAATGGTACGGTTAGATGCTATAGGTTTAGTGTACCAGTCCGTTAACAAATAGTTGTTATGTTTAATTAACCTAATATCTAAGAACGGCAAGGAACCATGACTCTCGACCTCGTAAGTAAAACTTAGATGTGGATCAAAACTGTTAAAGATGTTTAAAGTGTTTAGCATCTCGTTCTGAGGTATACAAGCGATGACATCGTCGACATAACAAAACAAAAATGTGGGTTGGAAGGTGAGTTTTTCAAGTACAAACTCCAATAAATCATGCATGACTAAGTTAGCTAAAGCAGGGGATGCTGGATTGCCCATAGCAGTGCCAAATTTTTGTATATAAATATTGTCTTTAAACGAAAAATAGCTGGAGTCAAAAATGAATTTAATAATGTCAGTAAACTCTAAGTATTCAAGTAACGTATGACTTTTAAGATCTCTCCAGTATTTATGGATTAATTTTAATACTAGTTCTTTTGTGATGTTAGTGAACAGAGAAGTAACATCGAACGAAATTATACAATTATCAGTTGGAATTATAATGTTTCTAGTTTTATCAACAATTTCATATGAACTAGATATATTGTGATTGAACATATAAGAAATGTTATTAATGATGTTAGAGACAAATTTAGACAGGTGGTAATTCGGTGCACCTATGCACGAAACAATCGGTCTAATAGGATTGTCGTCTTTATGTATTTTGATTAATCCATAAAATTTAGGAGGTGTACTAGTATATGTAACTATTTTTTTGTAAGTAATTAGATCGATACGTCCTTTGTTAAATAAATTTTTAGCTATGTTATTGTTTTTGTTTTGAAATTTAGTTGTCGGATCAAGGTTCGTTTTTCTGTAAGTGTTGTGATCGTTGAGTAACTTGTAAATTTTTCCTTCATATTCGTCTCTATGTATAATAACCGTAGCGTTGCCTTTATCTGATTTAAGTATTAATAAATCCTTGTGAATTTTTAAGAACCGTTTTGTAGAAGTTACCAAAGATTGAATAAAACGGTCTTGAGTATTAAAATTGTTTTTGTTATTTTTGTTTGTGAAATTGGTGATGACATTAACTATTTTGCCTCTTAACCTTTCTTGATCTTCTTTATTGTGGTGATTAAGTATGTCCTCTGTGTCCTTTATAAGATTAGCTATAGGTAAATCTTTGTTCGAATAGTTTAAAACAAATTTCGGAGTTAGCGACAGGCATTGAGCCACATCCTCAGGTAAATGAACATCTGTTAAATTGTAAATGCACCCTGCTTTAGACACGTTTAAGTTGTGGTTATGATGTATATGTAGTTTTTCGAATTTTTTATCAATTTTGTTTTTGTTTTAATCAATTCGTATTTATATTTATTTTCAAGTGTGCTAATCAATATTTGTAAATCCAAATTGTTAAGTAAGCTCTTTAAGTTGTTCTTTAAATCACTAATAACTTTTTTAAGGTTATGGAATTTCCAGTAGGAGATTTTAATTTCTAATTTAAGAATTGATTTTTGGAAATTCTGCGTTAAGTTGTACAGTTTATTGTTGAACGGGGTATGTTCCGCTTGGATGAGATATGTACACTTAAAAAATTGTTGAATATGTGTAGGCGTTAAATAGTTAGATTTGCATCTTTTTAGGTATACTATACGGTTATGTAAATTGGCTAATTTCTTGGTAGATTTTTCTAACGTTGTTATGAGTTTATATGTGTCCTGGTTATAGTTAGTTCGAATTGTATTATGCCATGTAGATTCTGTGTGCGATGGTGAAACAGATGTAGATGTCATTATCGGAAGGAATTAATAGATACGATGAAAATAATTTATCCTCCTAATTAGTATATTTGAGGTAGGTGGTTAAATCCTTCTAATGTAGGAGATGGCGGAAAGAAAACACAACTTACGGTGTTTTTGTGGGCTACGTTTCGTGAACCTGTGCGTCCACTTCATCAGGCCTCTGTTTATTAAATAAGAAAAACAAAATTAACATAACATATATACAACTTAGGTAAAACAACAAACTTTTAACTGAATAAATAGTTGTAAAAAACAAAACAAAACAAATCGTTTGGAGTAACTAACAACATTAACAAAACCAAGTCAAATGTATGAAATAGGACAAGTTACTTACAAAAACAAAACAAGTAGTGATGGTCCGCCCAACACAGTCGATAAAATTTGAAACGATGAAAACACAACGAGAAACACATAAAAATGTGAAACTTATAAATAACATATACAGAACGAGCTCACTAACATCACATAAGATCAACAGAACAATATTTATAAAGAAAATGTTGGAATGTGAGATAAATTTTCTAGGTCATGACATTTTTGTGATTAAGTTATTGTAGACAGTACTAAGGTTATTAGTGTCTGTGTTAAAATTCACATTGTTGTTATGTTTGGTGATGAAAATCATCTCAGCAATAAGTCTTTTATTAAATTTAGGTTCCACATCTAAGATCGTGGGATTACTAAAGTCAAAATTATGGCCCGTATTAATATGATGTAAAGCCAAAGCCGATTCTGCTTTCTTGTTTTTACAATCATATTGATGATTTTTAATGCGATTGATGGTTTTTTGTTTAGTTTGACCTATATAACATTTGTTGCATCCTGTGCATTCAATTTTGTATATGACATTGTGTTTGTCGTTTAATTTTATTTTATCTTTTATACTAGTGTAAATGGTGTTGTATATCGTATTGTTATTATAGGTCGCTATTTTTAAGTTGGTCTTTTTTAAAATCGGAATGAGTCTTTTAGTTAATCCAGGTACGTTTATGATTTTAGTGTATACGTAATTAGATGTAGTGTTAGTTTGGGTCGATGGTGATGGTACGATATTTGTATTGTTTGTATGAAATAAAATTTTATTAATTAGGTTGTTAGGGTAATTATTATTTTTTAGAATGTTTTTTAAGATGTTGAGGTTTTTGGAATGAAATTGTGCACTACTTAAACTAATGATTTTGTTTTTCATAGATTTGATAATGTTAAGTTTGTGATGGTGTGCATGTTTTGAAAGATAGTTAATGGTACGGTTAGATGCTATAGGTTTAGTGTACCAGTCCGTTAACAAATAGTTGTTATGTTTAATTAACCTAATATCTAAGAACGGCAAGGAACCATGACTCTCGACCTCGTAAGTAAAACTTAGATGTGGATCAAAACTGTTAAAGATGTTTAAAGTGTTTAGCATCTCGTTCTGAGGTATACAAGCGATGACATCGTCGACATAACAAAACAAAAATGTGGGTTGGAAGGTGAGTTTTTCAAGTACAAACTCCAATAAATCATGCATGACTAAGTTAGCTAAAGCAGGGGATGCTGGATTGCCCATAGCAGTGCCAAATTTTTGTATATAAATATTGTCTTTAAACGAAAAATAGCTGGAGTCAAAAATGAATTTAATAATGTCAGTAAACTCTAAGTATTCAAGTAACGTATGACTTTTAAGATCTCTCCAGTATTTATGGATTAATTTTAATACTAGTTCTTTTGTGATGTTAGTGAACAGAGAAGTAACATCGAACGAAATTATACAATTATCAGTTGGAATTATAATGTTTCTAGTTTTATCAACAATTTCATATGAACTAGATATATTGTGATTGAACATATAAGAAATGTTATTAATGATGTTAGAGACAAATTTAGACAGGTGGTAATTCGGTGCACCTATGCACGAAACAATCGGTCTAATAGGATTGTCGTCTTTATGTATTTTGATTAATCCATAAAATTTAGGAGGTGTACTAGTATATGTAACTATTTTTTTGTAAGTAATTAGATCGATACGTCCTTTGTTAAATAAATTTTTAGCTATGTTAGTGGTTTGTTTTGAAATTTAGTTGTCGGATCAAGGTTCGTTTTTCTGTAAGTGTTGTGATCGTTGAGTAACTTGTAAATTTTTCCTTCATATTCGTCTCTATGTATAATAACCGTAGCGTTGCCTTTATCTGATTTAAGTATTAATAAATCCTTGTGAATTTTTAAGAACCGTTTTGTAGAAGTTACCAAAGATTGAATAAAACGGTCTTGAGTATTAAAATTGTTTTTGTTATTTTTGTTTGTGAAATTGGTGATGACATTAACTATTTTGCCTCTTAACCTTTCTTGATCTTCTTTATTGTGGTGATTAAGTATGTCCTCTGTGTCCTTTATAAGATTAGCTATAGGTAAATCTTTGTTCGAATAGTTTAAAACAAATTTCGGAGTTAGCGACAGGCATTGAGCCACATCCTCGGGTAAATGAACATCTGTTAAATTGTAAATGCACCCTGCTTTAGACACGTTTAAGTTGTGGTTATGATGTATATGTAGTTTTTCGAATTTTTTATCAATTTTGTTTTTGTTTTAATCAATTCGTATTTATATTTATTTTCAAGTGTGCTAATCAATATTTGTAAATCCAAATTGTTAAGAAAGCTGTATAAGATGTTCTTTAAATCACTAATAACTCTTTTAAGGATATGGAATTTCCAGTAGGGGATTTTAGCCTCTAATTTAACAATTGATTTTGGAAATTCTGCGTTAAGTTGTACAGTTTATTGTTGAACGGGGTATGTTCCGCTTGGATGAGATATGTACACTTAAAAAATTGTTGAATATGTGTAGGCGTTAAATAGTTAGATTTGCATCTTTTTAGGTATACTATACGGTTATGTAAATTGGCTAATTTCTTGGTAGATTTTTCTAACGTTGTTATGAGTTTATATGTGTCCTGGTTATAGTTAGTTCGAATTGTATTATGCCATGTAGATTCTGTGTGCGATGGTGAAACAGATGTAGATGTCATTATCGGAAGGAATTAATAGATACGATGAAAATAATTTATCCTCCTAATTAGTATATTTGAGGTAGGTGGTTAAATCCTTCTAATGTAGGAGATGGCGGAAAGAAAACACAACTTACGGTGTTTTTGTGGGCTACGTTTCGTGAACCTGTGCGTCCACTTCATCAGGCCTCTGTTTATTAAATAAGAAAAAACAAAATTAACATAACATATATACAACTTAGGTAAAACAACAAACTTTTTAACTGAATAAATAGTTGTAAAAAACAAAACAAAACAAATCGTTTGGAGTAACTAACAACATTAACAAAACCAAGTCAAATGTATGAAATAGGACAAGTTACTTACAAAAAACAAAACAAGTAGTGATGGTCCGCCCAACACAGTCGATAAAATTTGAAACGATGAAAACACAACGAGAAACACATAAAAATGTGAAACTTATAAATAACATATACAGAACGAGCTCACTAACATCACATAAGATCAACAGAACAATATTTATAAAGAAAATGTTGGAATGTGAGATAAATTTTCTAGGTCATGACATTTTTGTGATTAAGTTATTGTAGACAGTACTAAGGTTATTAGTGTCTGTGTTAAAATTCACATTGTTGTTATGTTTGGTGATGAAAATCATCTCAGCAATAAGTCTTTTATTAAATTTAGGTTCCACATCTAAGATCGTGGGATTACTAAAGTCAAAATTATGGCCCGTATTAATATGATGTAAAGCCAAAGCCGATTCTGCTTTCTTGTTTTTACAATCATATTGATGATTTTTAATGCGATTGATGGTTTTTTGTTTAGTTTGACCTATATAACATTTGTTGCATCCTGTGCATTCAATTTTGTATATGACATTGTGTTTGTCGTTTAATTTTATTTTATCTTTTATACTAGTGTAAATGGTGTTGTATATCGTATTGTTATTATAGGTCGCTATTTTTAAGTTGGTCTTTTTTAAAATCGGAATGAGTCTTTTAGTTAATCCAGGTACGTTTATGATTTTAGTGTATACGTAATTAGATGTAGTGTTAGTTTGGGTCGATGGTGATGGTACGATATTTGTATTGTTTGTATGAAATAAAATTTCATCACCAAACATAACAACAATGTGAATTTTAACACAGACACTAATAACCTTAGTACTGTCTACAATAACTTAATCACAAAAATGTCATGACCTAGAAAATTTATCTCACATTCCAACATTTTCTTTATAAATATTGTTCTGTTGATCTTATGTGATGTTAGTGAGCTCGTTCTGTATATGTTATTTATAAGTTTCACATTTTTATGTGTTTCTCGTTGTGTTTTCATCGTTTCAAATTTTATCGACTGTGTTGGGCGGACCATCACTACTTGTTTTGTTTTTTGTAAGTAACTTGTCCTATTTCATACATTTGACTTGGTTTTGTTAATGTTGTTAGTTACTCCAAACGATTTGTTTTGTTTTGTTTTTTACAACTATTTATTCAGTTAAAAAGTTTGTTGTTTTACCTAAGTTGTATATATGTTATGTTAATTTTGTTTTTTCTTATTTAATAAACAGAGGCCTGATGAAGTGGACGCACAGGTTCACGAAACGTAGCCCACAAAAAACACCGTAAGTTGTGTTTTCTTTCCGCCATCTCCTACATTAGAAGGATTTAACCACCTACCTCAAATATACTAATTAGGAGGATAAATTATTTTCATCGTATCTATTAATTCCTTCCGATAATGACATCTACATCTGTTTCACCATCGCACACAGAATCTACATGGCATAATACAATTCGAACTAACTATAACCAGGACACATATAAACTCATAACAACGTTAGAAAAATCTACCAAGAAATTAGCCAATTTACATAACCGTATAGTATACCTAAAAAGATGCAAATCTAACTATTTAACGCCTACACATATTCAACAATTTTTTAAGTGTACATATCTCATCCAAGCGGAACATACCCCGTTCAACAATAAACTGTACAACTTAACGCAGAATTTCCAAAAATCAATTCTTAAATTAGAAATTAAAATCTCCTACTGGAAATTCCATAACCTTAAAAAAGTTATTAGTGATTTAAAGAACAACTTAAAGAGCTTACTTAACAATTTGGATTTACAAATATTGATTAGCACACTTGAAAATAAATATAAATACGAATTGATTAAAACAAAAACAAAATTGATAAAAAAATTCGAAAAACTACATATACATCATAACCACAACTTAAACGTGTCTAAAGCAGGGTGCATTTACAATTTAACAGATGTTCATTTACCCGAGGATGTGGCTCAATGCCTGTCGCTAACTCCGAAATTTGTTTTAAACTATTCGAACAAAGATTTACCTATAGCTAATCTTATAAAGGACACAGAGGACATACTTAATCACCACAATAAAGAAGATCAAGAAAGGTTAAGAGGCAAAATAGTTAATGTCATCACCAATTTCACAAACAAAAATAACAAAAACAATTTTAATACTCAAGACCGTTTTATTCAATCTTTGGTAACTTCTACAAAACGGTTCTTAAAAATTCACAAGGATTTATTAATACTTAAATCAGATAAAGGCAACGCTACGGTTATTATACATAGAGACGAATATGAAGGAAAAATTTACAAGTTACTCAACGATCACAACACTTACAGAAAAACGAACCTTGATCCGACAACTAAATTTCAAAACAAAAACAATAACATAGCTAAAAATTTATTTAACAAAGGACGTATCGATCTAATTACTTACAAAAAATAGTTACATATACTAGTACACCTCCTAAATTTTATGGATTAATCAAAATACATAAAGACGACAATCCTATTAGACCGATTGTTTCGTGCATAGGTGCACCGAATTACCACCTGTCTAAATTTGTCTCTAACATCATTAATAACATTTCTTATATGTTCAATCACAATATATCTAGTTCATATGAAATTGTTGATAAAACTAGAAACATTATAATTCCAACTGATAATTGTATAATTTCGTTCGATGTTACTTCTCTGTTCACTAACATCACAAAAGAACTAGTATTAAAATTAATCCATAAATACTGGAGAGATCTTAAAAGTCATACGTTACTTGAATACTTAGAGTTTACTGACATTATTAAATTCATTTTTGACTCCAGCTATTTTTCGTTTAAAGACAATATTTATATACAAAAATTTGGCACTGCTATGGGCAATCCAGCATCCCCTGCTTTAGCTAACTTAGTCATGCATGATTTATTGGAGTTTGTACTTGAAAAACTCACCTTCCAACCCACATTTTTGTTTTGTTATGTCGACGATGTCATCGCTTGTATACCTCAGAACGAGATGCTAAACACTTTAAACATCTTTAACAGTTTTGATCCACATCTAAGTTTTACTTACGAGGTCGAGAGTCATGGTTCCTTGCCGTTCTTAGATATTAGGTTAATTAAACATAACAACTATTTGTTAACGGACTGGTACACTAAACCTATAGCATCTAACCGTACCATTAACTATCTTTCAAAACATGCACACCATCACAAACTTAACATTATCAAATCTATGAAAAACAAAATCATTAGTTTAAGTAGTGCACAATTTCATTCCAAAACCTCAACATCTTAAAAACATTCTAAGAAATAATAATTACCCTAACAACCTAATTAATAAAATTTTATTTCATACAAACAATACAAATATCGTACCATCACCATCGACCCAAACTAACACTACATCTAATTACGTATACACTAAAATCATAAACGTACCTGGATTAACTAAAAGACTCATTCCGATTTTAAAAAAGACCAACTTAAAAATAGCGACCTATAATAACAATACGATATACAACACCATTTACACTAGTATAAAAGATAAAATAAAATTAAACGACAAACACAATGTCATATACAAAATTGAATGCACAGGATGCAACAAATGTTATATAGGTCAAACTAAACAAAACCATCAATCGCATTAAAAATCATCAATATGATTGTAAAAACAAGAAAGCAGAATCGGCTTTGGCTTTACATCATATTAATACGGGCCATAATTTTGACTTTAGTAATCCCACGATCTTAGATGTGGAACCTAAATTTAATAAAAGACTTATTGCTGAGATGATTTTCATCACCAAACATAACAACAATGTGAATTTTAACACAGACACTAATAACCTTAGTACTGTCTACAATAACTTAATCACAAAAATGTCATGACCTAGAAAATTTATCTCACATTCCAACATTTTCTTTATAAATATTGTTCTGTTGATCTTATGTGATGTTAGTGAGCTCGTTCTGTATATGTTATTTATAAGTTTCACATTTTTATGTGTTTCTCGTTGTGTTTTCATCGTTTCAAATTTTATCGACTGTGTTGGGCGGACCATCACTACTTGTTTTGTTTTTGTAAGTATCTTGTCCTATTTCATACATTTGACTTGGTTTTGTTAATGTTGTTAGTTACTCCAAACGATTTGTTTTGTTTTGTTTTTTACAACTATTTATTCAGTTAAAAAGTTTGTTGTTTTACCTAAGTTGTATATATGTTATGTTAATTTTGTTTTTTCTTATTTAATAAACAGAGGCCTGATGAAGTGGACGCACAGGTTCACGAAACGTAGCCCACAAAAACACCGTAAGTTGTGTTTTCTTTCCGCCATCTCCTACATTAGAAGGATTTAACCACCTACCTCAAATATACTAATTAGGAGGATAAATTATTTTCATCGTATCTATTAATTCCTTCCGATAATGACATCTACATCTGTTTCACCATCGCACACAGAATCTACATGGCATAATACAATTCGAACTAACTATAACCAGGACACATATAAACTCATAACAACGTTAGAAAAATCTACCAAGAAATTAGCCAATTTACATAACCGTATAGTATACCTAAAAGATGCAAATCTAACTATTTAACGCCTACACATATTCAACAATTTTTTAAGTGTACATATCTCATCCAAGCGGAACATACCCCGTTCAACAATAAACTGTACAACTTAACGCAGAATTTCCAAAAATCAATTCTTAAATTAGAAATTAAAATCTCCTACTGGAAATTCCATAACCTTAAAAAGTTATTAGTGATTTAAAGAACAACTTAAAGAGCTTACTTAACAATTTGGATTTACAAATATTGATTAGCACACTTGAAAATAAATATAAATACGAATTGATTAAAACAAAAACAAAATTGATAAAAAATTCGAAAAACTACATATACATCATAACCACAACTTAAACGTGTCTAAAGCAGGGTGCATTTACAATTTAACAGATGTTCATTTACCTGAGGATGTGGCTCAATGCCTGTCGCTAACTCCGAAATTTGTTTTAAACTATTCGAACAAAGATTTACCTATAGCTAATCTTATAAAGGACACAGAGGACATACTTAATCACCACAATAAAGAAGATCAAGAAAGGTTAAGAGGCAAAATAGTTAATGTCATCACCAATTTCACAAACAAAAATAACAAAAACAATTTTAATACTCAAGACCGTTTTATTCAATCTTTGGTAACTTCTACAAAACGGTTCTTAAAAATTCACAAGGATTTATTAATACTTAAATCAGATAAAGGCAACGCTACGGTTATTATACATAGAGACGAATATGAAGGAAAAATTTACAAGTTACTCAACGATCACAACACTTACAGAAAAACGAACCTTGATCCGACAACTAAATTTCAAAACAAAAACAATAACATAGCTAAAAATTTATTTAACAAAGGACGTATCGATCTAATTACTTACAAAAAATAGTTACATATACTAGTACACCTCCTAAATTTTATGGATTAATCAAAATACATAAAGACGACAATCCTATTAGACCGATTGTTTCGTGCATAGGTGCACCGAATTACCACCTGTCTAAATTTGTCTCTAACATCATTAATAACATTTCTTATATGTTCAATCACAATATATCTAGTTCATATGAAATTGTTGATAAAACTAGAAACATTATAATTCCAACTGATAATTGTATAATTTCGTTCGATGTTACTTCTCTGTTCACTAACATCACAAAAGAACTAGTATTAAAATTAATCCATAAATACTGGAGAGATCTTAAAAGTCATACGTTACTTGAATACTTAGAGTTTACTGACATTATTAAATTCATTTTTG
Organism: Aquatica leii; assembly: GCA_035610365.1. NCBI lineage: Eukaryota > Metazoa > Arthropoda > Insecta > Coleoptera > Lampyridae > Aquatica > Aquatica leii. The sequence goes on along the minus strand of CM069433.1, from coordinate 171,641,832 downwards.
ACTCCAGCTATTTTTCGTTTAAAGACAATATTTATATACAAAAATTTGGCACTGCTATGGGCAATCCAGCATCCCCTGCTTTAGCTAACTTAGTCATGCATGATTTATTGGAGTTTGTACTTGAAAAACTCACCTTCCAACCCACATTTTTGTTTTGTTATGTCGACGATGTCATCGCTTGTATACCTCAGAACGAGATGCTAAACACTTTAAACATCTTTAACAGTTTTGATCCACATCTAAGTTTTACTTACGAGGTCGAGAGTCATGGTTCCTTGCCGTTCTTAGATATTAGGTTAATTAAACATAACAACTATTTGTTAACGGACTGGTACACTAAACCTATAGCATCTAACCGTACCATTAACTATCTTTCAAAACATGCACACCATCACAAACTTAACATTATCAAATCTATGAAAAACAAAATCATTAGTTTAAGTAGTGCACAATTTCATTCCAAAAACCTCAACATCTTAAAAAACATTCTAAAAAATAATAATTACCCTAACAACCTAATTAATAAAATTTTATTTCATACAAACAATACAAATATCGTACCATCACCATCGACCCAAACTAACACTACATCTAATTACGTATACACTAAAATCATAAACGTACCTGGATTAACTAAAAGACTCATTCCGATTTTAAAAAAGACCAACTTAAAAATAGCGACCTATAATAACAATACGATATACAACACCATTTACACTAGTATAAAAGATAAAATAAAATTAAACGACAAACACAATGTCATATACAAAATTGAATGCACAGGATGCAACAAATGTTGTATAGGTCAAACTAAACAAAACCATCAATCGCATTAAAAATCATCAATATGATTGTAAAAACAAGAAAGCAGAATCGGCTTTGGCTTTACATCATATTAATACGGGCCATAATTTTGACTTTAGTAATCCCACGATCTTAGATGTGGAACCTAAATTTAATAAAAGACTTATTGCTGAGATGATTTTCATCACCAAACATAACAACAATGTGAATTTTAACACAGACACTAATAACCTTAGTACTGTCTACAATAACTTAATCACAAAAATGTCATGACCTAGAAAATTTATCTCACATTCCAACATTTTCTTTATAAATATTGTTCTGTTGATCTTATGTGATGTTAGTGAGCTCGTTCTGTATATGTTATTTATAAGTTTCACATTTTTATGTGTTTCTCGTTGTGTTTTCATCGTTTCAAATTTTATCGACTGTGTTGGGCGGACCATCACTACTTGTTTTGTTTTTTGTAAGTAACTTGTCCTATTTCATACATTTGACTTGGTTTTGTTAATGTTGTTAGTTACTCCAAACGATTTGTTTTGTTTTGTTTTTTACAACTATTTATTCAGTTAAAAAGTTTGTTGTTTTACCTAAGTTGTATATATGTTATGTTAATTTTGTTTTTTCTTATTTAATAAACAGAGGCCTGATGAAGTGGACGCACAGGTTCACGAAACGTAGCCCACAAAAAACACCGTAAGTTGTGTTTTCTTTCCGCCATCTCCTACATTAGAAGGATTTAACCACCTACCTCTCATATTTTTACTTTCCTATAAGGAATAAATAAATTTTCTCTCTTTACTGATAAAAATTAATTGTCATTAGTTTAAAATAATAATACAATTTAAAAAAAAGGCATGAACCGCAACTGGGATTTGAACCTTCGTACGTAGCGGCGATATTACCGCAGTCGTACGATTGATGTCACGACACCAAAGTGACTATTACTGATACGTCTTTTACATCTGTATTTTAAAATAAGCTTTTTACCATGCAATACATTTTTGAAATTATTTTGGATATTTGTTTTATATTTTGATAATTATTATGCAAAACGTTCTCTTATTTAAATTATCTTTGGATGTACCCACGATAACTTTCGAACCAAAAGTCCTAATAACCTGAAATTTGGTATGGAGCTGTTTTTTTATATTCTCTCTGCTTTGTCAAAGATAGGTTTGATAAAGAAACCGGAAGTAGGTGTATCCGCCATATTTAACAGTTTTTCCTATGAAATCGAGGAGAAAAATTTAAAAAAAATTGAGCATGCTAGGAAGTCCAAATGGTTTTATCACAACATAACTTGTAGACATTCTTTTATCATTCCTTATAAGAAAGTCGTGTGGTAACCACACCAGCTTTTTTAAAGAGTAATCAAGTAAGTTAAAGGCAGCGACGGTGACATGTTTTCTTAGATGGGTGGGCACGCGTAACCACAATATTATTGAGGTGGCCAGTCATTTTCGTAAAAATATTTAAAAAACCTCTTTAATGCCAGTTTATTTAAAATAAGCAATTTATTTAAAAACAAGTATGTTTGTATGTTTTATTGTATTCGTTAGTTTAGGTAAGCAGATACAATGGTAATAAATATCTTATTTATTTTTTTTTATAAACGAGCTTTTAAAAAAATTTGTAAAAAAACGTAATTAACAAAATTTAAATATTATAGTTTAAAAGGTCTTGCTTACATACAGTACATATATATGGTTTAAGAATTTTCTTAAAAATAGTGTACGCTAATATTGAATCTTCGCTTATAGAAAATAGTTGGAGTTCCACAGGGTAGTGTGGTAGGTCCTTTATTGTTCATCATTTATATAAATGACATTTACCATATATATTAATATTTTCAGATTTGCTGACAACATTCTTATTATTATTTTTTTTTAATTTTTTTTATTTCACGCAAATCCACGTGAATGAAAGCGTGATGGCGGGCGACACGGACGTGCATACGGAGCCTCCTGACTTAAATTGTGATATTTGTGGCTCGTCGTTACGTAGAAATAAAATCAGTTGTTTAAACAGTAACTGCAAAGTAGCAATTCATTATAAATGTCTTGAAACTGTCACTAAATTGTTTGTTGTTAAAAACTGTGTAAAAGATAAGTGGACATGTAAGGCTTGTACTACCGATAAAAATTCATCGAGTGAAATTTATACAAATGTGAACAATACTAATCCATCGCGGAATGTATTACTAATTGAAAACGAAAGTTTAAAACGTGAAAAAGTTCTTAGTGAAAAGTTAATTTTAGACCTAGAATATACAATCGAAGTGCAAAAAGATAACATTAATCTGTTAAAAGACCAGGCAAATGCAAATAAATTTTCAACCCCATTTAGTGACGTTGTTAGAGGTACATTATCGCCAAAGAGGGAGCGACAAAGTTACAGTTCAGCGGTAAGAAATTCTACAATAAATAATTCATCAGTTATTATATTGGAATCAAAGAATAAGGCAAGTAATATAAATACATTTAAACGTGATAAATCCGGGCGACCTCGGACCAGGCATATCTAGTGTCAAAGAAGGGGCTAATGGTAAACTCATTGTACGATGTATTGATAACCATCACTTAAAACTGTTAAAGAAAACATTCAAAAATCTGTTGGATCAACTTTTAATATTTCATCGCCGGCTAAACTATTCCCTCGAGTAAAAATTCACAATCTAGAAACAACATCTTTATCTAATGAGAATCTTACTCAAAGCATATTCAAACAAAATGACCTGAACATGGACAACTTACCACAATTTAGAATTATTAGAAAAGCTACCAAAGGTGATAATACTAATCTAATCATACAACTCTATCCTGAATTATTTAAAACACTCATGCAAAATAAATTTTTATATATTGGTTGGCGCAGATGCTTTATCACCGAATATTTTGATATTAAAAGGTGCTTCAAATGTTCCTCTTTTAATCATATGGCTAAAGAATGTAAAAGCGAAGTAAATGAGTGTCCAATTTGCACGGAAAATCATTCTCTAAAACAATGTCAAAAATCCACAATGAAATGTTGCAACTGCGACATCTATAATAAGCGCACTAAATCAAATCTTCCAATTAATCATACAGCAATGGACAATGAATGTCCAATGTATATAAAACAAATTGATATTCTAAAATCCAAAATTACTTTAGAACATAGCGCATAGCAACCACAGTCATATTCCAATAAGACTACTTCCAAGACCTGCCACCAGAATGTCCAATGTATAAATGAATTACCATTGAGAAAATCAATCTCTACAAAAAGTGAGTTTCACATTTTATTTATGAACATAAGAAGTCTAAAGAATAAAATGCAAGAAATAAATGTGCTGCTAGAAGAAAACCCACCACATGTGCTGTGTTTGGTTGAACATTGGCTCTCAGCGGAAGAAATGCAAGTATGTAAAATAAATGGTTTTGAGGTAAGCAGCGAATTCAGCAGAGTTCTAAATAAAGGTGGTGGAACATCAATATTCTTACAGAATGGAATCAGTGGTAAAGAAAAGACCATAAAAGGGTGTATTGAAAAAAATTTTGAATGCTCAGTATCGGAAATTGTCTTTGGTAAAACTGCTTTTATAATCATCTGTATATATAGATCACCAAGTGGTGATATAAATGTATTTGTAACATGTTTGTTCCAGGTATTGGAAGACCTTTGTAATAAAAATAAAGATATTATTCTCTGTGGGGATTTCAATGTTAACTTCTCTGACAAAAATAATCAAGATGCAAAGGATATTTATGCAGTCACGGAGTCCTTTGGATTATTTCCAAACATTTCGGGTTTCACTAGGGTAGCGGTAGGTAGTAGCACTCAAATTGATAACGTATTTAGTAATATACAGACAGATTTACTTAGTTATAGAATTTTTGACTCGTATTTATCGGATCGCTGTATGATTAGTTTCAAGGTCAAAGCTAATATTGTAATAAATCAGTCCCAGAGTTTCCTGTATAAGAGAACGTTTAATAAGGAAAATGAGTTGAAATTTTCAGAATCTCTTAAAAACGAAAATTGGCAAACGGTTTTCGAAACAAATGACGTAAATACTATGTACAATTATTTCTTTAACATATTTTTTTATCATTTTGATGTTGCTTTTCCTAAGCAACGCAAACAAATAAAAAACATTAATTACAGCAGCGGAAATAAATAGATTACCCCTCAAATTAGATTTTGGGCAACCCAAATTAATGATCTTTACAAGTTAAGCAAACAATTTAAGGATAGTAACTTGTTAAATGAATTCAAATTCCAAAAACGGTCACTTAAAAAATACATTAATAATGCAGCAGTAAAATACAATGAACAGATTATTTTATCCTCAAAAAATAAAACTAAGACCATATTTCGTATATTCAATGACAATAAAAACAAAGTCGTGAGTGACGATAATATCTCAATCAAACATGAAGGAAAATTAGTCACGGATGCAAATTGTCTAATAGATTTATTTAGCAATAATTTCCGATTAAACACAGTTAACAATCAGAGTAAGGAAGAGTATACAAAAACTTCAATGAGTATAAGTAAATCACTTTTTCTCAAACCAATAGACTCCATGGAAATAGTCGATGTAATCAGAAACTTAAATAACAAATACTCGGTGAGTATTGATGAGGTACCTACTGCAATTGTTAAGAAGGTTGCTTATCTCATAGCAAATCCTTTTTCGCGTATAGTAAATACAATTATTACAAGTGGTGTTTTTCCATGTAAATTAAAAATAGCGAAAATTATTCCCGTTTTTAAAAAGGGTAATAAAGAAGACATCGGAAACTACCGTCCAGTGTCTATATTACCTGCTTTTTCAAAAATCGTTGAGAGAGTGATCTTTAATCAAATCACTGGTCATTTACTAAAAAATAATATGTTAAACGTTAACCAATATGGCTTCTTAAAAAGCAAGTCGACTGAAATGGCAATCTTCAACTCTTTGTCAGCTATTCTGGATCAACTAGACCAAAGGAAATATGTTGGAGGTGTATACTTCGACTTAACAAAAGCGTTTGACAAAATAGACCATCAGATACTTTTAGAAAAGTTACAACAGTATGGCATACGTGGTATACCCCTCAATTTGATACAGTCTTACCTTACTAACAGGTACCAAGTAGTCTGTTTTAATTCAAAACATAACGGAGTAAATAGAATTATTCCATCTTCACCATCAAAAATTCTGACTGGAGTTCCACAGGGGTCCATATTGGGACCTCTAATATTTATATTATACGTAAACGATCTGGCTGAACATACAAAGAATGTAAATCAATTGTGTCAATTTGCGGATGATACTTCCTGCATACTCTCGCCAGACAGTAGGGAAAACCTGTACACGAATATTGCGGAAACGGTTCTAGTTATGGATGACTGGTGTAATAATAACTTATTATCTTTAAATAAAAATAAAACCGCCTGGCTATTATTCAAGAACGTTAAAAATTTTAATGCAATTAACCTAGATATATCAGTTAGTAATAGCACGAAATTTCTAGGAGTAATTATACAGGAGGACCAGGGGTGGGAAAATCATATATCATCAATTATATCTAAATTAAGTCTAGCACGCTTTGTGATCCGAAATCTGCGAAATCAATTGAACGTCGCATGTCTGAGATTGTTTTATTTCGCCTATGTTCAAAGTGTGCTGACATATGGTATAGTGTTCTGGCATTCATCAACGGATAGAAAAAAGGTTTTTTTTATGCAAAAAAGAATTTTAAGAAACATGCTACAGTTACCCTACCATGAAACATGTCGTCCTCATTTTAAAAAATTGCAGTTATTAACAGTTCCTTCTTTATATATATACAAATTAGCAGTATATGTCAAAACTAATAGTGCCACATTCCAAAGGAATTCTGACTGCAATAATCACAAGATGCAGCTTCGCGGGGAAAATAATCTAAGTATTCCTAAATGCAATCTTTCACTGGTCCAGAGAGGCCCAAAATTCAGAGCGATAAAGGTATTTAATGCAATACCGCATAAAATAAAAGAATCAAATAATATAAATAAATTTAAACATGAGTTAAAAACATTTTTGGTGGAGAAGTGTTATTATTCCTACAGAGAATTTTGCGATGAATTTATAGTTTAAAGTTTGTTATCGTAATTTAGGAACACTTATATAATTCTTAAGGCTTTATGTAAAGGCGCACCAATTATCAGTGTCTCGATCTGACACTGCCTTTGTCTTCTCTTGAAGGATTTACGGCAATAAAATATTATTATTATTATTATTATTATTATTATTATTATTATTATTATTATTATTATTATTTACACAGCAAATTAAAATTATAAATGGGCATTTAATAATTTATTAGCAGACATTGGTTATTTATCTTAACTGCTGGTATAGTTTATTAAGGGAAACTGCAAAATCAATCTGCTTTTTCAAATTGATATTATTAATTTTAACAAACAATGATCAACAAAACAGTTTTGTTATGATTTTTAGGTAATCGCGATTAAATACTTGAGTACGCATACCTATCGTGGTCGGCACTGTACCACGAATAATTTGCCAGAGGCCAACCACGCACCGTGTGCGTGATAGTTTATTGTCAATATTTTCTGCTGTTGAAAGAGAAAAAAAAGCAAGAATAATATTTATATTCAACAATAAATTTCATGATTATAACAATATATCATAAAAAACTTGAATATTTAGGACTTATATTAAAAAAATACACAACTAAAACTAAACTAATGTCAAAATAATTACTTTTTGTACCAAATTTTGAAGCAATGCTCCAAACATAGTCCTAGACTCCCGGTACAGTTGTTACAGCAATAATTGGTCATTTTGCAAATGTTTTTTTGACTTTTGCAAATTCCATAGTCCTTACGTTGGGTGTTGCCATTTGTTTTTGGCAACATTGTTGGCAAGTGAACAGTTTCTGTAAGTTTCACGGATTTCGCAAGAATATTTGTTTTTCCTGGTATAAGACTTTCTATAATTTTCAAGCGAAAATCATAATTTTTTTTTCTCCGAATATTTATTATATAAAAACCTCAAATTCAATCCAATTGTTTGCACTGTGTGTATTAAGGTTTTTTTATACCACCGCAAAGTTTTTCGTTCGGAGGCATTATATGCCAACATTTAATCTTTGCGATCGACGCCTGACACGTACTGGTTATATGCTATGATGGCTTCAGAATTTATCTTCGTCTCTCTACGTTTGTTTTTTTATACTATTAGACACACACTGTATTCAGTACTAATCAAAGTCACATCCCGCTTGTCATGCCACTTTGCCATACTTACGCCATTCAACCCATCACAGTTTTCAATTATTTGACCCTTCCTCACTTTCTGTTTCATAACATCTACACAATTGTCTTTAAGATTTACTCTAATTGTTTCGATGCAAAAGGTTTTTTGTTTTAATAGCGTCGCTGCTAATGAGTGACTGTTGTAGAAGTTGTCCATGTATAAGGCATGTCCCATATCTAGCTTTTCCTCTATTGAATGAAGCACAACTGTAGATGCATGACCAGAACTACTATTCATGTCTTTGGCGCCAATATAAATTAATTGTTTTAATGAAAGGCCATTTGGTTTTGTTAACACGTATAATTTGATGCCATATTTATGACGTTTCCCTGGCAAATACTTACGAAAATTTAATTGTCCCCTCCAAGATATCATTGACTCGTCTAACGATAACTCTCTTGATAGATAATAGACTGTAAACATTTTGTCATTAAAATAATCAATAATAGGCCTAATTTTGTATAACCCATCATTAGGTACAACATCACTTTCTGCAGGACACAGTTATGCTAAACAGGCGATGTTTCTTCCAGTTGTCCTGTATTCTATTTATTTTTATTGTTGCCCTATAAAAAAAGATACTTAGAAATACTTGTAATTCCTCCCTGAAAAAAGTCTCCCAGTCTCTTGCTCTCGTATCTCCTCGGCGTAATTGTTACTTTGTTCTACAATTAAATCGTAGAAACAATTGTCAACAAGTAAATTGAAATAGTCTACGCGTGTTTCCTCTTGACTGTTCTTTCAATCCTGTTTGCTCTTGGAATAAAAAATTTTGACGATTTTGCAACGGAGGATCGGTCCAAACAATTTTGTTAGTAATAATTTTATTTGCAGTAATGTCCAAAGTAACTGTTTCAGATTTACCAATTTCGTCTATATCTGTATCACTTTTACTATCACTCAAGTTGTTATCATCATCATCATTATTTGTAATATCTTCAAAACTATCATCTAACATTTCCAAATACATCGCCATTTCTTCGTCTGTTAATTTTTTAGGATTTCTAACTTGTACACGGCGTTTCTTAACTCCAGAAGGCCCTGGAACAACAACAGAATCCATTTTCATTTTGAAAAAACAAATTTGTGTTTGATACTGGCACCGAAATCCATCTTGGTGAAATTTGGTTAGATTTTCAATATTGCGCATACCTATGTATGTATATCGTTTTGGCATCTTTTAAAAATTTTATTTTTTTTTGTTTCCATTATATCAACAAATCCGAAGAAACTGTTATTACTTTTGTTGTATAGGTTTATGTTAATATGAAATAAAATAAAACTATCAATAAAATTGTTTTTCACGGCGTTTTTTTCTGTCGTACAGTTTTTTACTTTTATAAAACTGCAAATCTAAAAACTTATAAAATACATAAAAAAAAAGATAACCAAAATTTGAGCACGTTTTAAGGTTGGTTGTTTATCTCCGAATTTAATTCAAGAAAATATATGGTTTGCTTCCTACCGACTTTCTTTAAATATGTGAAATCACGTTTATGTTGTACTTTTCTCAAGCATTTATTAGTTGATATTAAAGGTTATTTGTCATTCCGTGATAATTTACTTATAATGCATAGGATATAAGATGCGTAAACATATTCATAACTAACAGGGAATAATGAAAAGATTCATTACGCTTAAAAATATTTTTTTCATATTTCATTTCATATTTAGATTTAGATAATAAAAAATTTTCTATTTCTCTTTGTGAATTTTTTTTTCAACATATTTGGGCATAATTCTTACACGTTCATTGTAAAATTAATTCTGACCAATAAAAGATTAAACGTCAAATTATTTATTGTTATAGACTACTAGATGCATTTGTAGATTTAATAATAATAACTTAATAAGGTAGAAACTAAAATAATTGTTTATTTTATCGCTTATCGGCCAACTAACATCCCTCAGGCCAGAAGCTGTCGGGCTGTATCACGTTGTTCTCCGAGTGTAATCATTAATGATGCAACTGAAGTATCATTACAAAAGCAGAAAAACGGAAACACGTGTAAAAAGTAATTTTTTTCGAAAACAGAAACGGAAACGGATGCAGAAGCGGAAGTATTAGCTAAGTCATATTTTATGAAATGTGGGTTGGCCGCTTTTACATCTAACAATCTGTTTCGGTGTTTTCCATATATAAGACCAGCTCAGTTAAATAATTGCTCACTGGCGACGATGCTGGGAGAAGCTGTTAAATATTGGCGCACTAATGGCAAAAGATTAATATATTTGTATGCATTTAATTTCCACCGCATAAGGGGTTCCTCATGCAAAGGCAATCGTTCTTCTTTTGTACTTCTAAAGTTGTGACTGTATCTCCAAAAATAGATGGTCATTCTCATTATTTCTAGTCGAGTCTCGCTGGTCTTTATTCATGCTTAACATTGATATTAACATTTGTAATGATAAATTTAGCCGTGCGCTTCTCTTCAATTGTCGTAAGATTCCGTTAACATCAAACCTGCATACAAGATCAAACAATTCTGATTTTTAATTAATCCTTTTAAACAAACATAAACGTCGACGACTTCCTAACCTCTTCACAAAACAAAATTATAACATTACGATAGTAATCTAAATATTATTGACATTAATTTTTAATTTAAATTACACCAACAAAAAATCTTAATTTGCAGGATATTCAACAGTATTCTAAATTTAATAGAAATAATTCAGTAACGTTTTTACGCAGTCCGTGACCTCGCAGCACAATTAGAAATTAGCATTTAAAATGTATTTGCGTGTGTCTTTGGTGACACGTCGTAATAGAAGTTTTAAAACAATAAATATCATAGAGTACGGGACCACGGGACTACCAAGAATCACATTCATCGATGTCAGCCATACTCCTTTGTTAATGATTACACCGTTTTATATGGTAATTATGAATCGGGTAATTAACAACCACAATGGTTAAACGTCAGTAATTAGGCAACAACATGGGGGTGACAAGCAAGAGCTCAATGCGATTTCCGATCATGTAACCTAAAAAATTACTTTTCCGTCGCCGCTTAAAAGTCTAGGTACAAGACACCACAATCAAAGCACCAATAGCGTTTGCACGTATTCGGAAACCAAGCAGAGGTTACGCCGTATCACGACTAATAACTTTACTAACCACAGATATATTTATTTCCACGGGATTACGATTGCAAAGTTGTCTAAACGACAGTTAAAACATACTAAAATGAACTGTTATGCACATATATGTAAATTTAACTTCTGAAGATTCCATCCTCTGGCAAGATACGTATTTGTTATTTTAAAACCGCTTACAGGAAAAAGCATCCAGATTTTATAGTCGGTTTTGATGTAATTTTTTCTGCACAAAAATACTAATACAAACAACGTTGAACATCATTAGGGCTAGATTACAAAAAGAAGATTAGGATAAAAAAATTATTATCTAAATGAACTATGTTTAAAGTCAGCGTTTTTTTGTTGAACATTATATAACGAACAAACTAAAAGAGCGCCATCAGAATGCCACGTTTCCCCCGGCCATTGTCAATTTATTTATGGAAACTTTGATGAAACAAGAATGTAAACCGCATCTTTTAAACCAAAATGTTGGTTACAATATGTGGTTATAATATGGCCTCGCGGCCATTACAGTTTTCTGGATCACATCAATCTTTTAGAAATACAAATTAAATTTGCAATTGAGATTGAAACAAACAGAAGCTTCTTGTAATAGGAAAGGCTAGAGTCTATAATAAGATGAGAACGTCTTTCAGGTTTGGACCTTGTTATTGTTGTAACCGAAGCTGCTAACGTTTTGCCCATTTTGTAAAGAGCTTTATCAGGTCGTAAGAGAAAAATCAGAGAACTCAAACAAGCAATCGAAATCTAACTAAAAACCTCTGAAGAGTTAGGTAATCAACCTGTGAACCAAACCAGATTCTAAACTCAGAAAAGGTAAGAAAGAAAACGATAAACGTGTAAAAGCAAACGACAATCTAACAAAGAACCACTACAAAGTTAGGTAATTAAATCGTCAACCAAGCCAGATTCTAAACTCAATAGAAATGAATTAAGAAGAAATAGTCTCCGTGTATAAAGAAGAAGTATCGTCGTGGCTGGTTAAGTGCAACGCTGATTAAGTTACGGTCAAAAAGGGGCGTGTTTTCGAAACCATGATCACAATTAAAGTTATTGGGGTGTTTGATGATTTTTATGCTTTCTCGGATTTTCTTAAAGAAGTATGGAGATTTTGCAATCACCAAAACGTTATCAAAATCTATTGTGACCTGTAGTAAAATGATGTTCAGCAGACTTAAAAATATGCTTTTTGCTTATACAACGATCATGTTTTGAAATGCGTGTAATGACGGAGCGACAGCTTTCACCAATGTAGATTAAACCACGTGAACAAGAAGTTTGGTATACACCTTGATGTGAAAGTATACGATGTATGTCCTCGGGGAAAAGAAGAATCTAAAAGATTTTGCTTGTCGAATTGAATATGGGTTAATACCATTCTTACAAAGAAGTTTTCCTATTTGGTCTTGTTACCTTATGAATGTAGGGTAAAAATGTCAATTTCAAATTGGATTCGGAAGTAGAGATGTCCTTAGGAACTTGAACACGTGGATGTATTCAAACAGTTATTAATCGTCGCGTCGTCTACAAGGGCCAAATTCCTTAAACAATCGGATATAGGAAAGCAGACAGATAAAGCGATCAACAGAGAAAACAAAAAACTATCAAAAAATAAAAACCCCGATTCAACCACTTTTCTTTCATACATAAAAAGATATACAGACAATATATTTTAGTATACTTAGGGCTTACAAATAAACAAACGCAGTAGAAGGATTATGGGACAAACACGACGCAACATTGCTACCCAAATAAGTAAACATAAAGCAGACACGAGGAAACATAACACCAGATTAGCTGCCGCGAAACATTTCTTAGACACCGGACACACAATTTTAACTGAATCTGGCAACCCAGATTATATAGGAAAACTATTAGACCAGAAAAAATAGCAGAACATGTTTCAATTAAAAAAAAAAACTAGCAAACCGAAGCCGTCGCAATTAAATTGCCCGTAACAAACAATCTGGATCTGATGTTTTTAATTTCAGTTTTCTAAAGAATACTGCAATAAAACTGTCGAAACATCATTTGGTTTTACAAAATTTCTAAAAATTTGTTATTATAGAATGCAGTTCAAAACCTAAATTTTTATTATTTTAGAAAGACTAAACATCCAATCAAACAAATTTTTCATTATCATACAATACACAACTTTAATACAATTGTTGTTACTTTTTTTGCAAAAACAACATAAAATCGTTTGAAAATTTTGTTTTTTTACAGACAAAATTATTTATCTATATTAACCAATAAAACCTCGCAAAAAACATTAATATTGTATTTTACTTTACAAATAATTACAGAAAAAAAATATCTAAATTTGTTATTTTTTAAACTCTTTTGAAAAAAGGTATATTTGCAATTTTGATAAAAAACCTTACGATTAAACGGAAAAAAATGCATTTATTAATATGTAAATGGTTATAGAGGTAGAAACGTTGATAGCTAATGTTATACCCGCGTAATTCAAATAAGTTTTGAATATACCGCGGGTCAAAATCACAACATATAAACATTGTAAAGTAAACATTGTGATTTTGGGGCGCGGTTTATTCAAAACTTATTTGAATTACGCGGTTATAAAATCAGGTTTCAACGTTTCCACCTCTATAGTCATTTACATACTAGTGTTTATACATAGTAAATTTATACTATAACATAGCTTTGCCATCGTATTTCACTCATACAATTTTTAACTTCGAGTAAAAGCAGAGATTTTATTCTATGTAGAAATACTAGAACGCAATTTGTTATTAAAAATTAGTTTTTTATAAAACGACATTTCACACTTATAGTATTATTTCACAGATTTTGTTTATTGTCAACACTGTTTAGACAATAAACGCATTTAAAAGTGAAGCTAGTAACATTATTATTTCAACAAAATAAACTCTAAGTTACTTTTATATTTTATATTTTAAGATTAAGAGTCCTATTTTTATTTAGAGTATAAAAATAATATAATTTATATGTTGTTTTAACCTTAATACGTACTATGTTGCCGCAGTAAGTTACATAAAGTATCATAAACAACTGCTAACGTAAACACAATAACTTTACATTATAAATATGTTTTACCACCGAAATTTTGTAGTAAAACTTATTTTAACTTGGAAAAAGAAGCTTCTGTATTTAACGTGCGAAAGAATGCTCACTCTTGTAAATTAGTTCATTAAATCTTTTGTATTAAACATAAATTCTACATTAAAGTACTGTCTTAATTTGCAAGTTTAAAGCTGTCGGAGTTTGCTTGTGTTTTATAACGTATTTTATAGTTGAGTTTGTTTATAATTCACCAATTACGTTTTTAATCAATTTTTTTTTCTGAAGCTTTTCAAAAGTATTAAATACTATGTTCTGACTACCTAAATAGATTGACATTGGCGTTAAATAATCATAAACAATAAAAATAATAAAAGTTGGAAAACGAATTGAACTAAAGTGATTTTGTCTCACAAGAAGATTGTTTAAAGTGAATGCGTTGTGAAGAGAGAAACGATTTTGGTGGATAATTAGCATCCTCATAAACTTTAATTACTTTGTTTACAAATCGATTATCTAATGTTTCATCATTGCTGCATTGTGTGCCCGCATATATAAATATAACCAGATTGGTGGATATCGGCTGATAGGTCTCACGCTTGTAACATCACACAAATAATCGGTGCCAAATATGTAACATAATACTAACGCATAACACATAAATGAATTAAAATGCACCGTACTAGCTCACAAAAATATTTATTTAAAACACATTATAAACAAACTACATAAGAGCAATGAGCATTTTTATATTTAATTAATTAGAGTCGTGGGAATTCTTACGTTACTTAAGATTACTAATTTTGAATTTGATAATTACAAAAATTTATAAGTTGGACGCCACAATATTTTTTATATATGAATGGTTAAATATTGAAACCAAGAACTTAACTTAAAACTAATAATTACAGATTATGTACCTACGTGTCATTGAAGGTTTTATAACGTACGAATTGCGCAGCTTCTTATTTAAGGTGTGGTTATGACTCATTGAATGATGCAATATAATGCAATTTCCATAAATCGTATCTTTCACGAAGATTTGATTGATATCTTGCCTTTGAAATCAATAAAATTGATAATCGTAGATCGTAGTTTCCATAATCGTAGACGTATAAAGATCGAAATCGTATTCATAAGATTTTCATACTCAAAAACATCGTATAAGAACGAAACCAAAAATCCGGAACAAAGAAAAAAACTAGAACGTAAATTGCGATGAATTATACCATTCGAATCAAAACAAAAATGACTTACCCCTTCGAATTACGGGTTTTATTCTAATTTTCGTAAATACAACAAAATGCAATTGCTACTAACGAATGCGGTGCTACTAACGAATGCGGGCTACAACGAACGCCAGCTTAAATAATTTTCACCATTGGGGCAAAAATTCACAAACACAAATTAAATAAGTGGTAATTCCACTTTTTGCAGCACGCAAAAAAATGTCTACTTCACCTCATCTCTAAACGTAAGATGGAGGATAACTTCGTACTTAAGAAGAAGGCTCATACGCATGTACGCGCGTCAAAATGTATTGCGCAAAAGGATTCACATAAACAGTGAATACAAAAATGTTAACGAAAATCAGACGTATTCAAACGTAAAAAATTTACACGTTACACTCGCTACTTAGTCAAAAATAAAAAAAAAAAACAATAAAAAAATGAGTAATTGTCCGAGAAGAACTTGAAATCGAAAACGGATGTATCAATAAGACTAACTTCACAAGTATCGGAATCATACGAAACAATCGGAACAAAAACACTCGAATCATACATACAACAAACATTCTCAAACATCAATTTATGGAGGCCTCCTTTCAAGTAAAACATACTAAGTGAGTCCTAAAGATACCATAACAAAAGAAAAACATAACAGATGATCGAATACTAACTTTCAAAAATATTTATCGTAAAGAAACTTTCGGAGCGTAACGAATAACAAAATAATTCAGATAAACAGATAACCTTCAATACACGTTTTCTTCTAACACTAGAGCAGAACAGTACAAATAAAAATAACATTAACTTAAGATCACTATAGTCTGACACATTTGATAATAGGCAATTTAAGGAGAGGGAACTTCTGAGCTTCACGGGATCCACTCATAATGTTATACACCCACAACTAAACAACTACCTAAAAATACAAATAGGCAAACACAAACAATCGTTAAATCAACTTACTTAATATAAAAAGAACTTATTTACAGTGGACTAATAACTGTACAAAATATTTATTGTTCAGAAAAATCACAATAATTTTCCTTTAAATCTTTAACATGGAAGTTTCCAAGGTTGTTACCGTTCATATCTTCCAATTGGTAAACCAACTGAGAGAGAATCTTAATAACTCTACATGGAATGTACTTAGGGGCGAGTTTTTTAGAAAAACCACGAGAAGCGTCGGACAACACAAAATTACGCTTCCATACAATATCACCAACAGAAAAGTTTATCGGACGTTTACGTAGATTATAATATTTAGCATTATTTTCATATGCTTTATGAAGACGAACTTTCACATCATCATACAATTCAGGTAATTGAGCCAATTCACGGGACCAAAACAACTTTTTAGCGATTTCTAAGGGTTCATTGGGGTTCACAGGAGCGTAAAAATCACCAGTGGGAGGAACATGACGTCCGAAAACTAAAAATGCGGGAGAGACTCCAGTAGCATCATGACATGCCAGACGAATAGCTTGAGCAATGTCAAATATGTGCTTATCCCATTCACGGTGAGAATCTTTTATATAAGACGAAATAGCAGTAACGAGTACACGATTTACTCTTTCCGTAGGGTTTACTTGTGGATGATATCTCGCATTCATCCAAACTTTTTGAACTTTTTGGGAATCCAAAAATGTACGAAATTCTTTCGAAACGAATTGCGAACCATTATCGAACATAACAATTTGCGGAACACCAAATATCGAAAAGACTTGTTCTTTCAAAAACTTAATCATAGGCTTCGTAGTAGCCGTACGTAAAGGTTGAACTAAAACATACTTAGTGAACCAATCTGTAACAACAAAAAGATACTGATTGCCTTTTTTAGATCTAGGCAATGGTCCTAGAAGATCCATGCTAACTAGTTGGAAAGGGAAACTAATTATTTTTTCCTTACCCATCAGACCTGGACGACTAACATTTGTACTCTTTTGACTAGCACAAATTTTACATTTCCTAACGTATTTGCTAATAGTATGGCGCATTTTAGGCCAATAATAAAATTCAGAAATTCTCAACAAAGTTTTGTTCACACCAAAATGTGCTGCTGTCGAATCATCATGACAACGTTGCAAAATTTGTTCTCTATTCACAGTAGGAACTACTAATTTCCAATCAGGTATATTAGACTCTAAAGGATATACAGACGGTATGAATTTGTACAAATGATCACCTTCAACTTTAAAATAAGGGTACTCATCAGGGAAATTTTTAACTTTATCAATCATATTCAAATACCACTCATCAGGACTAAATGAGTCTATATCAACAATCGAAACAGAAGTAGATGACATAAACGACTTAACTTTATTTAACCAAACATTCCATTCTTCAGTAGACGTACGAATTTTATTTACTGACGGAAATTTTTCTTTTCTTTTGGCTGGTTGTGTTTGCTTTTTGGAGAAAAAATTTGCTTGGTTGAACTTTTTGGTATCGCCCCGGATTTTGTATTTACGTAAACGGATCGACTTTGAGTTGGAACGATACCACTCAACTCGTTTTTTGGGTTGCAAGTAGGACAAGTAGTTCGATAATAATCCTTCTTACTACATCCAAAACAAAATATTGATGCCGGTTTTGAGCATTGTCTATGCATATGACCTGGATAACCACAGTTAAAGCATTTCTTAACATTCGAATCAGAATTATTCACAGATGACACAATATCAGACGAATTACGTAAACCAACATAAGCTAAATCTGGTTCTAACAAAACTGAACGTTTCTGTGGAGGCGGATGGTATTTATCAATACGTGACTTGACATCTTGAACTTTACGACATAATTCTTTCAAACGATCCAAAGTGTCGACATCATGTAAACTAACACGTTCGGAAAAATAAGGGTTCAAATTTCTTAAAATTTGATCAATAATTTCGGATTCAGAAGGTTGGGTTTCTAAACGACGATACAAAGCTTCAACTGACATAATGTAAAAGAAAACATCTTCATGCGAACCTTGTGTTCTATTTCGAATTTCATTTAATAAATCGTACTCATAATTTGACGGAAGAAAATCTCTTTTCAAACACTTGACTAAATCAGACCAATTATTAACTTTATGTTTAATACTACGGTACCATAACAAACCATTATCAGAAAATAAATCGTTAGCAGAAATAAATAATTCTTGTTCAGAAACATGTCGAGATTCACAATAATCTTCAATTTTTTCTAAAAATGACATAACACTCTCTTTTCCTTTATTTCCAGAAAATTTTATACCCCATTTATAAACTGGTACTGACCTAACTGTAGATTGTTGTACATAAGAATTGTTCGAAGGCATAGCGGACATATTAAGTTTACTTAAATCATTTTCAATTTGTGATTCGGAATGTTCAATAAGAAGACCTTGCAAAGTTAACAACTGCGTATTAAAATCATTTTTCTTCGAAATTTGTTCTTTACCAGAAGGTTTTAATAGATTAATTCTATTTTCTAAATGCAAAAGACGAGTATTAACACGAGTACAAACCAAAGAAGTAACATTTTCAGAATTCAGCAAGTCCCAAAGATCAGTTAAAGATTCTTCTATTTGAGAAACATTCTTTTCGTAATCATCATAAGGTTGAATAAACGAAACAGAAGGTCCATTACGTTCCTTACGTAATTGTCCACGCAATTGAGCTCTACGTAACATTTGATTATCCTGTGGTTGTAAACCACGACACAAAAGTTCGAAAACAATTTCATTACTCTTCAAATGATTTGGTTCCATTTTCAAAAATTCAAAATATCAAAACAAAATGTTGAATTCGTACACAGAAAACAATTCAAAATCACAAACCCAATCGTACAACAATGTAGAAAACAAAATCAGAAACAAAGTCAAGATCAATCATATCAAACGTATTAATTCGAATCGTTTCGTAACTTAAGTTGAATCGTATTTTACCTTCATCGAACAAGTGATAAACCTTACATAACACATTAACATAGTTATAATACACAAAATATAAACAAATCATAATACATAAAACACAAAAATACAAACAAATCAAATCAAAATTTCAGTAACGTTAGAATTTTCTCTAGCCTACACGATGGGTCGCCAAAATATGTAACATCACACAAATAATCGGTGCCAAATATGTAACATAATACTAACGCATAACACATAAATGAATTAAAATGCACCGTACTAGCTCACAAAAATATTTATTTAAAACACATTATAAACAAACTACATAAGAGCAATGAGCATTTTTATATTTAATTAATTAGAGTCGTGGGAATTCTTACGTTACTTAAGATTACTAATTTTGAATTTGATAATTACAAAAATTTATAAGTTGGACGCCACAATATTTTTTATATATGAATGGTTAAATATTGAAACCAAGAACTTAACTTAAAACTAATAATTACAGATTATGTACCTACGTGTCATTGAAGGTTTTATAACGTACGAATTGCGCAGCTTCTTATTTAAGGTGTGGTTATGACTCATTGAATGATGCAATATAATGCAATTTCCATAAATCGTATCTTTCACGAAGATTTGATTGATATCTTGCCTTTGAAATCAATAAAATTGATAATCGTAGATCGTAGTTTCCATAATCGTAGACGTATAAAGATCGAAATCGTATTCATAAGATTTTCATACTCAAAAACATCGTATAAGAACGAAACCAAAAATCCGGAACAAAGAAAAAAACTAGAACGTAAATTGCGATGAATTATACCATTCGAATCAAAACAAAAATGACTTACCCCTTCGAATTACGGGTTTTATTCTAATTTTCGTAAATACAACAAAATGCAATTGCTACTAACGAATGCGGTGCTACTAACGAATGCGGGCTACAACGAACGCCAGCTTAAATAATTTTCACCATTGGGGCAAAAATTCACAAACACAAATTAAATAAGTGGTAATTCCACTTTTTTGCAGCACGCAAAAAAAATGTCTACTTCACCTCATTTCTAAACGTAAGATGGAGGATGACTTCGTACTTAAGAAGAAGGCTCATACGCATGTGCGCGCGTCAAAATGTATTGCGCAAAAGGATTCACATAAACAGTGAATACAAAAATGTTAACGAAAATCAGACGTATTCAAACGTAAAAAATTTACACGTTACACGCTTTATCTAAGAAATTTAGCATGCGGTAAATATTTGCAGTTTAATTATTTTGTTTTATTGTTTCTTTTCTTAAATAATTAAACGTTTACATTCTGAAATTCTATTGCACTAAATGCGTTGCGATGGTTTTTTTCTCATTTAAATAAAAAATTTTTAGTGTTGTGTGTGCACTTTTACGTAAATTTTACCGTAACTTAGTGCAGGCGCCATTTGAAGATACTTTAAAGAAAGAGTCGTGTACCGAGTACTATTGTGTGCTAGTTATAAGATAATTAAAAGAGCGCCAAAACAGAAAAAATATTACCTACAAATCCCGCTTACATCTGTCAAACACAGAAGGTAAACCAATTGTCAAACAATTATAACAAATATATTTTTTATTTTAACAAAGAAGGAAAGAGGTTAGAAAATGAGATAGAACTGCGCAGATGCTACCAATTAAGAGTTCGTTAATAAATATCACAGACAATAATGCTGATGCAAGCCCCTTAGGTTTAAATTATTAGGTAAAGCCATAGAATTCCATGGACTACCTGTGCAACAAAGTGAGATTCTCTGTACTGCGGTGTTTAATCTTGCCAATTCCATAGGTTTCAATAACTGCAACCCTGATAAGGTTGATGAATGCTTTCAGTTGCCTAAATCTGTATCATTTGAATATCCAACTATAGTTACAAAATTTAATAAAAAACGAGATAAAGAGGAATTTTTCAGATGTAAAAAAGGAAGAAGAGACTTGAACACAGGTCATATTGGCATGCAGAAAGTTTTACCCATTTATCTAAATGAATCATTAACTGAAATTAGGAGAAAATTGCTATCAAAAGCTTTATTTATTTAAAACAGAAATGAACTGGAAATATGTTTGGACAAAGAATGGTAAAATTTATCTTAGAAACTCAGATAATAGCAAAGTCTACCCTATCACCTCCCAAAATCAATTGGATGATTTAATGAAAATATAAATAATAACTTAAATATTTACTATCAGAATATCAGAGGTGTTAGAACTAAAACTTTAGTTTTTAGAAACTCAGTATTAAACAGTGATTTTGATATTATAGCTTTAACAGAAACTTGGTTGACAAATAGTATAGCAGATAGTGAGTTATTTAATGATAGGTATGCCGTCTTTAGGTGTGATAGATGCTCAAGGGGTGGTGGTGTTTTAATTGCTGTTAAAAATAATTTTCAAGTTTCTATTATCATCAAAAAAAAAACCATGATAAATTTGAAATGATTTCTTGTAAAATTATATGTAGTGATAAAGAGGAATTGTTATTAATTTAGTTTATTTTACACCAAATTATACTGCATCTGATCTTTCTCAATATTTTCAGTTATTGGAAGATCTAAACAATGATAAACACAACGTAATTGTCCTTTACATGGGAGATTACAATATTCCTAATTTTTGTAATTTAATGAATCAAAGTATTGGAATTAGTGATAAAAGATTTGTTGAGGTAAAAAATATGATGAGCTTGTCTGGTTTATCGTCATATAATAATATTTTGAATAATTTAGGTAGAACATTAAATCTAGTTTTGAGTAATGTATTAATTTTGGTCAATCATGAAATTCATAGTTTACTACCTGAAGACATATGCCATCCAGCTCTTAATATTGAAATGAAACTTAGTAAGAAAAGGCCTACTAAAACATCGAGTGAGTCTTTAAATCATAATTTTAAATATTTTCAATTTAATAAAGCAAACATTGATTCATTGAAAAGCAAATTGAATAATATTCAATAACTAGACCTTAATCAATTTGATGATGTTAATAAACCTGTCAATTATTTTTATGATAATTTATTTAATTGTTTTGACTTCACAATTCCTATGTCTTTTTGTAAGTCTAGTGGTAGATGTTACTCTGTGTGGTTCGATAGCGAAATGATTTTACTTAGCAAACAAAAAAATAAGCTTGCTGAGAAAAGGAAGCATTGCATATATTTTAATCACAGATTCATTCAATTGCGAAACCTTCTAAAACATAAAATTAAATCAGCTTATGATGAATATGTTGATGAGATAAAGAATAAGTTAAAGTCTAAAAGTAAATTTTTTTGGAATTACATATGTGAATGATTTAAAGCAAAATAAAAAGTATTTTTATGTAACGCTCCTTAACAATTCTGTAATAAGTAAAAATCAAATTCCATATTCTTTTGCTAATTTTTTTCAAACAGCTTTTTTAAATCCTAGTGATTATAATATTAACTTTAAATCTAAACCTTAATCTTAATTTAATTTTATATTAAGTAATGTTAATGATGATGATGTTGTCAAGGCAATTAATGATCTTAAAAGTTGAAGTTGAAATCGTACAATATGCAGACGATTTATCTTGCATAATATCAGATACCGATGTTAAAAATGTGTTAAATAGAATTGCTAATTGTAAACAATCTGTCAAAGTATGGGCACGAAATAATGCGTTGGCACTTAACTCGGATAAAACTAGCATCATACACCATACATTATCAAATCATCCTTACAATGAAATAGACGTAATAAGTACCAATAGCATCAAATTTTTGGGTACATACTTTGATCAGAAATTAACATTTGCACAACATTGTGATTATGTAATTAAGTGCATTAATCAAACATGTTACCTGATAATTAGATTAAGAAATTTTGTAACTGTGGATGTTTTAAAGCTGCTTTATTTTGGCTATGTACAGTCACGCCTGCAATACAGTATTATATGTTGGGGAAATTCGAGTAACGCGAAAAGAGTCTTTACGTTACAAAAAAGAATAATAAGAGCTATCTTGAAAAAACCTCGAACTACTTCATGCCGACCACTTTTTAAAGAACTTGGCATATTACCCTTGCCATCGCTTTATATTGTTCAATGTTTATTATATGCTAAACAAAATTATAACAATCTATTAAAAGTTACGGATGTTAACAAGAGATACGATACTCGATTTAAAGAAATGAATTCACTTGCATTACCTCAGCATAGAACTGAATTGTATCACAATAATTTTGTGTACTTATCAATTACATTGTACAATAATTTGCCACCTAACATTAAGACATATAATATTAAAAAATTCAAAAATGAAATTATTAAAATGCTATTGTATAACTGCTGTTATTCAATAACTGAATTTGAAAAATTATGTAATAACCAAGGTTGAATTGCTACAATACTTATGACTAGTCCTCATATCATAGCTGTATGATCTAAAGGCAATAAATGATTATTATTATTATTATTATTAAAGAAAAAAGGAGTTCAGGTCCCGATTCAATTCCTACTTATTTTATTAAATTATTAGCATCAGAACTGTCAAAACCTTTGAAAATATTGTTTAACTTTAAAATTTCTCCAATATTCAAATTTGGCAATTAGTCCGAAATCTCTAATTATCGTCCTATATCGCTTAATGGTTTTGCCAAGATATATGAAACAATTTTATATAATTTCATGTTTAAAAATGTTAAAATCAAATTTCTCAATATCAACATGGTTTTTTCCCAGGCAGGTCAACTCAAACAAACTTGATGGTGTTTTCTAATTTTGTACACCTTTGTCTTTATAGATCTAGCAGAGTTGATGTTCTTTATCCTGACTTCCAAAAAACATTTGATTCAGTATCTCATGATCTTATGTTAAAAAAATTGTTTACTTTTGGTTTTAATCCTGATTTTGTGAAACTTATTAAATCCTATCTTCAGTCGAGGTATGGATATATTAAGTTTCAAAATTAATTATCAGAACACTTCCTAATCCCCTCAGGTATCCCACAGGGATCTAAGATCGGCGTTTTACTTTTTAACTTATTTGTAAATGATATTATGTAAGATTTAGATTCTCATTGTCTATTATATGCTGATGACGCAAAGATCTACAAGGAATTTAGAAATTCTGTAGATCAGTCGGTATTTCAAAATGACATACACAAACTTAGTGTATGGTGTGAAAGTAATAAACTTAATTTAAATATTAAAAAATGTAGTATCCTTGTAATAACAAGACAAAAAATTGATCTGGACACAATCAAATATTCTATTGGAGATAATGTTGTTCAAAGTGTTTATCAAAGACCTGGGTGTGACATTTGACTCTCAATTTAATTTTAATATTCATGCATATAAATTGTCCAATGAGTGCTACAAGTTAATAGGCTTCATTAAGAGAAATACAGATAATTTCAAAAATGTCCATTCAGACACTTTATATAGCTTTAGTGAGAAGCAAATTAGACTACTGTGGAATAATCTGGTCACCTAGTAGTAAAAAATATTCAAACATAATCGAAAGAGTTCAAAATAAGTTTTTGAGGTATAAATATTTAAAAAAAAAACATGTTTATCCAGTCAGAGATATATCAACAGATGAATTGAGAAAAGAATGAAATCTTATGAGTCTAATGAATAGACGAAGATTGTTACTTATAATTTTTATTTACAAAGTAATCAATAATAAAATTGGTTATCTTAATTTATTAGATAAAATTTGTTTTAATGTGCCAAGAAACTCATCACAAAGATCCTTAAAATTGTTTCATATTCATTCAATGAATACTCATTTATATGAAAAATCTCCTTTCTTAATTGGTTGCAAAGAAATAAATTGTCTACTCGATAAATATAGAGATTGTGATATCTTTCACAACAGTTTATATACATTCAAATCATATTGTATAAAATAGTTTACCTAAATTTTAGTATTATTATATTATATTATATTATGTTAGTTTACGTTTGACTTATATCGTTATTTCCTATTAATCTCTGTTAATTAATGCCAAAATGTTTTTTTTCCTGACTTGAATTTTCATTAATTTAGTAATCAAAATGTAATTATTATGGAAGCCGTATTTGTCAAAAACAGTGGCTATACAATTAATGTTACTATGTAAGTAGTATAATTTTTTTGAAAAGAAAAAAAAATAAATAAATACCAATCTTGAAAAAAATTTATAAAAACGTGCCCTGAAAATTATAGATACATAACCTTATTATGTTAACATTAAAGCTAAACACAAGTGTGATTGTATCTTGCTGAATTTTTTTTCGTTTATAATACAAATAAAACACGTTTTTTGAAAATTTAATACAAATTTATCAATTTTTACAGGGTGTTTATTTACTTACAGCGACCAGCTTTTACGAGTAGTCTAAACTTGAACATCTAATATTTGAGTTAATGTATTTTTTTTGTATGTGATAAGTAATCAATTATGGATTTCTGGTTTCCGCCGTTTACAAATATATTCTTATGTTGTGGCTTATGTGGAAAGAAGGTATTATTTATTTACATCTAGGAAGTTATGAAATTGTTAGTTAGATATTAAATATTACAACCACGAATTTCACAAAAATTATTTAAATTATATGCGGGATAATATTTCTAACTGTACTAAGCAAGTGCAAAAATTTGTTTATATCATTAGAGACTAGTGGACAGCTGTTTTATCTTACTTCAGACAAATTGCCATAGAAACTAAGCTGCATACGAGTTAATCTAGTACATGTAGGAAACTATGCAGTTGTTAGTTAGATAGTAAATATTACAATCGCGATTTTCAAAAAATTTATTTGAATTATACGCGACATATAATTTCTAACTGTACTCCGCAAGTGCAAAAATTTGTTTATATAATTGCAGAAACCTTCATTAGAAACCAGTGAACAGTTGCTTCGTCCTATTTTATTTACAATTTTGATTTTGGTCTTAGGTGTTGTTATTAATAACTGTGTTTTGAGATCTTTTTTGTCTATATTTATTTTATAAAGCTCGTTTAAGAGGCATGTGCTTGTAACTCTAAAAATTTATTTAACTTAATACAAATATGAGTTTTTCAATAGATCAAATAAAATTAGTATTTTTACCTTATGTAGGAAAAGAACTTTATCAAAAACTTTGTAACTAAATTTTCTAATTTGTTTCGGAGTCAGAGTGGAAGACACAACGTCATAGTTTATTTTTTGACATAGATTTAGAAATTAAATAAAAAGACCATAATGAAAATGGTTAGTATTTTGTACACCTGCGGTCAACGAAAATGACATATTCAGGTAGAAATAGAAGTGCGTGGTCACAGTTTAAGACAGGAGTATACCGTGACCTTTAAAATCTCTGAGGTAAGATACACCACAGTATCTATGATTTGTTATTTACTTTTTATACATTTCTTATGTTAAAAAGTTGGTAGATCAATTAAATTAAATATAAAATTTTTTTCAAGTATAAAATTTGTCTCTCGACCCTACTCTTTCCTCGGCGATGTCAAATTTTATGATAGCATATTTTATTCACTTCCTGTAACATCTTCGACAAGCTCCGTATTTTTACGCCTAACGAGGCTTTCACCATTAGGGTATTTCACGCGAAAATGCGAATAAAATTTGTGGCTATTTAGTGGAAGCTGAGTCGGGATAAGCCGTTATATTTGTCTTTTTTAAGGGTTTAATTTGATCTTGTCATAATTGTCTATAGCGGATTTCCATACCCACCTCATGTCACCGTTATGAGGGAAGATAACGAACAGGTGGTATATTTGGGAAAATTCCCACCGTCAAGGGGTTGGAAACCTTTAGGATTGTACTTCTTTTGAGAAGAGCTGATACCATAAATTATTATGTTAAGTCGAGGGAAAACGTTACGCATTTGCTATCTCAAATGATTTGATGCTTTGGAAAAGGAATTTATTTGTGTCCGTTTCGTGTCAGATTTAATATTACGTTTTAGGTAACACAAGTACGGAATTAGCTAATCCCCTCCTGGATAAAACCTAACTGTGAGTATTACAATTTCAAATGTTACAATTTGTGTTTCGGTGGTCATGTCGATTGTTGTCTGTACGTGCATGTTAGGTTAACACAAGCCAAAAAATACTGTGTGAGATTTGAGGTGTGGCATGTATCCTTATTACCCCGATCTATTTAATTGTTTTTATTACTGTAATATTAATTTACTTATTCTTTTTATTAATTTTTATATAATACTTATAGAGATGTGGATTACGAGAAGTGAAATGGGAAAATTAGATACTATTCGTCCTGGAAGAATTAGTATAACTACCGCAGCTGAAGATTACACCATTATGCATACAACCGATGAAATAAGGTTTACTTCAGCAGTTCAGATACGTGAAAATTTATGACTGGGTTGTAGTGTGCGAACTGTCAGATGTCAGCAGCATTAGGTTGGCATACATAATCGACAACCCGCCCCAAAAATTGTTTTAACTTCTGACTACGCCATTGCACGATTAGCATTTTGTCAAGAAAATATAGATAGAGACTGGTTAAATGTTATATTTTCTGACGCCAAAACATCTTCGTCGTTTCAAGACGCTCCTGTTCAACTATGGCGACGAAATAAAACGCGGTATAACGTTAAAAACGCTCTTCCAAATAAAAACAGAAGACGAATAAACGCAGGATTCTGAAATTGGGTGCCTAAAGATGCGAGAAATTACAAGGATTATCCCACCTAAATTTATTTCGAGTGAATACATCCGAATATTAGAACATGTATTATTACCTACAGTAAGGACAATTTATCCTGAAGAAGAAATGGACAACATAGTTTTAGCGCAAGATAACTACAGTATACGTACAGACCGAATGGATAATGAATGGTTTGATGACCACCCCGAAATTCAATTGTTACCATGGCCAGCAAAATCATGTTATGGTAAAAAGTTGGAATGACGTTGGCTCGAATGGGGTAAGAGAAAGAAATTTGCAGAAACTATCTCAAGATGTCACGACATCGTGGGAATGATTCCGGATTTGTACAATTTGCGGAAACCTTGTAAATAGTATAAGGAGACGCCTAGAAAGATGTATAATTAATCATGTGTATTACATAAAGTACATATGTATTATATTATATATTATGTGCATTAAATTATATATTATGTATTAAATGTATTGTTTCATTCTTACTTTTATTCATTCATACTTAAATTTAGCAAATGCTTCGTAACTAAGCAATTCAATTACCTTTAAAGTCATTTGACTACATGACTATATAAAATTGTTTTTTACCACTTTTTATAATTCTATATTTATTAATACTCCTAAATACAAAAAGATATTTCTTTTATTCATATATATTCGTTAATAATAATAAACTTGAAAATTAACGCTTTTCCCATTACACTTTTTGTTGCATAAGCAATTTTATTGGTTTCTTTGTATTTATCTAATATCCAATTTAATTAGCATTACTTTACTATTATTATGTAGATAATTTTTTTTAATTATCTATATATCTAATTGTTAACAAAATCGAACATAGATTCATACATATATCACTGAATTTTAAGTTTTTTACCTGAGAGATTATATAAGGATTAAGGTGGTTTCTTGTCATAGTTTGTGACCACGTCCTTCTATTTCTACATGAATATGTCAATTTTTATTGACCGCGGCTTTACTTTATTTAGCCAAATAGACCTGCAGAACATCTTCAAAAAATAATTTTGCGTTTGTATGAAATAACATTTGTTGAAGGTTGCGTATGTTTTATTATAAATGAATTTGGATCTTTCCAGTAGGTGCTGTTGTAGTTATTTGTATAAATACTGGAAGTGTACAAGTAAAATGCTCTTCATTTTCATCCATCTCAATACAAATGTACAAACACTACGCGTTTGACACTGATACTTTTGAGTTTCTGTATTTCGTTTCTATGATATTATTTAACTTGAGAAATTTTGTGCCTTTAGGTCACTAAGAAATAAGGACTATTAATCTCTCGTCGTTTTTCCTAGGGGAATAATATATGGCATTATACTGTAAAAACCACAAGTATAATTACATTTTATAAACTAGTTGTAGATAATGTTACTTTATTATAACTAGTACATAGTTTAAAATTTTACGATATTGCTTAGTCGCTAATGTTAAGAAAGTGTACGTCTTTGATTAATAATAAATACACTTAATTACAGGTGTCGAAGAAAGTCTATCTGAACTTAAAATTAGACTCTCGTCTGTAACTTTTTCTCTAATTTGTAAATATTTTATAACTTGAAACAATCACACTTAATTAATCAATGTGTTTGTTTTGCATAATTTAATTTTATAAACTTGACTTGCAATTGCTTTTATAAATTTTATGTATTTCAAAACAAGTATTTAGTGTTACTGGAGTAACCAGAAAAAGTTTTATTTAGAGTTTCTATTCGAATTAATTACTCTTATCTTCTTTTTTATTATCGACAAATGTGTCATAAAAACTAATTACTTTAGGGTTCTTAAATGGCAGATTAATATTGTTTGACTCTAACTTTTCAAAAACCTGTCCCTTAAGAGCGATGATAAGACTTGAGAAACTTTATCTTTCGTAGATTGATTAAGCCTGTAAAAATAAATTTTAACAGTGATGCATATTTGGTCATTAATTTGTGTGCTTATTTATTATTATTCCAGCATTATAAATATATTGTTGTTTAGATTATATTATCTATTTAAATAAATAATATATATTTTTGTTAATTAACGATTTTTTGCAGTGTAAGCTAACGTGCAAATTTTCTTTGTGTAATATCAAGTAATTTTGATAACATTCGTTTAACTAATAAACTTTAAATATTGTTTAAAATGAACACTAAATAATAAAAAATGAATTATCAAGAGGATTAAATAAGAAACTTTAATATATAATAAATTATACAAACATAAAATGCTTGCTGAATTAATTATGTATTTGTTGAAATTTAAGTTACAGCATTAAACTTTTAGACAATTAAATAATAATTTTTTTAATTGATAACGTTGTATAAATTTATTTTAGTAATCACTTTTGACAGACAAATCTATATTTTTTTTTGTTTTGAAACAGATTTATCATCTCTTGTAATACTTACATCTGATGCTTTGTTGTCTGGTTATCTTTTTGTGATTAATAATAATTTCTAGAACAGTAAATTGATGAACATATAAACTTTATAACTTTTTAGATTTATTTGTTGTTCTATTTGTAACATATTTTTGTTGTTGTAGTTATTTCTGCAAAAGGACAAAAAAGAAATTTGGTAAGTGAATATTTTTTTAATTATTAAGTTTAGGGAAAAATATTGTAATCAATTTTAAATCTAATTTATTTATAAACGAAATATTTACAGAGTTAGAACTAAATATCTAACGATATTTAGGAAAAACATTAGTTTATATATAACTCAAAAAATAATGTCCGCGATAACTTTTGTTTATCTAAACCGGTATTTGCACGTACACTTTCACGCCGTTATATTTATCTTAGCACACGCGTTAAACACTTAATTTATTTAAACCGACAAAGTCTTCTTAACTTCCGACTTTGAAAAACTGACTTCAGCTGCTTTTGAATAGCTTTTATATATTTTTGTTATCTGTGTCTAAAATGTTTCAACATATTTTTTCTTCCTTTTTATTATTGTAGCGAGTAGATAGTACTTATCCATACTTTTTTTATTTTTTTAGTGCATGCATTTCTATAAATATTATTTTACTTTGCAAAGATAACATTAAATCAAAGATTTTGTTTTTTTTTCTATATTTAGATTTTATCTGTATTTGTGTACTATTATTTATATTTTTGAAGTAGTCTGATGTTTTGGTAGAGTAACTAATCATTTAAGTTTGCACACACATTAGTCAAAAAATCGCATTTAAGAATGTAATTGTCTAAAAGTGTATTTTTTTAAACATTATTAGATAGTTACAATTGTACTAATTGTTGGAGAGGTACCCCTTTTGCTATCTAAAATTTTAAAATTGGTAGAATTCTTCTAACTGATATAGAACTGATTTTTTCAGTAACCGTAATATTATACTTCAAATGGCTAAGTTCTACTATTTTGGAAAAAATCTTGACTAATGACTATCTATAGTAAAACATGCTGTTTTTAATTACAAGAATATTAAACTTTTTAATAGCAAATTTTGGTAACATAGGATATACATTTGGTGGATCTTTTTGTTGCTGACATATAGTATGCTATGCTAAATTTATTTTAAATTGAGCTTTAGGCTATGGTTAATTACCTTAACAACTTATGGAATATAATTATTTGTTTAAATACAATAACATTGTTAAAATGTTAAACAATATTGTGATCACAAAATTGAGGTTGTTGTTTGCAGATGCCCACTCATAGAAATTTTAATACAATGTGGTTTTTCTTAGTGTGTTATTTATTGAATTAAACGTTTTGATAAAAGTTTCATTTTTATTGGTTTTGCTAAATTTCTTTGTATTGTTATTGATTGAGCATGTTAGCATAAAATTGATATAAATTTGACATATTATTTATTGATTATATTTGTTTCTTCTAAGTATTTGACAGATTTGACAAATGTTGATAGAAAACGCATAGTATTTTTATACTTTTGTAGTTAAACGAAAAAGTTGTTTAAAATTATAAATCTAGTATCAGTAAGTAAATTTAAGTACTATTTGATTGTACTTTTTGTAAAAATCTAGAAGCTCAAAGCTTTATTATTTGTTTTAAATTAAGACTATTAAATGCATAGAGAACTTTAAATTTCTGCACAGTAATGTTGTCTGATTAGAATTGTTTATGAATTATTAGAAATTCTCCATGTAGTGTTTGAGTTGTGTTAAACACAGGATTCGTATTAAAATAATGTCATTTTACTAAACTAACGTTTTGTTTTAATGTTATCCGGTATCTTCACTAACTACCACGTTCACCTCCTTCTGTTATCCCTCCTATCAACTATTTCTGATTTTATAACAATCTACGTTTGCTTTGTGAAAGATGCTTGAACTTTTACAGGAAATAAATTCACGCAATTTAAAGTCTACACATTCATTACTTAACTTAAAATTTTAAATACTAAAAAATATAATAATTTTGACACTACACCCCCCGAAATTTTTTTTTTCAAACAATAAAAAAAAATTCTCTTACTTGTGGTATCGTTTAAGTCTATTTCTTTATCTTCTACCAGTTTAAAAGATCCTTTAAATAAAGGTTCAAACTTATGTCCTAATTCAACCTTTAGCATAACATTATCACCTATACTATAATTAATTATATTACTATTAAATTCATCAACTAACGTTAGTTTAAAAACTATTTTGGGTTTTTTCAAAAGTTCTATTACACCAGGGCGATCAGTTCACTATGATGTAGACCTGAATTGTACTCTACATTATTTTTGTATTGCTTACTAGTTTAGAGTCTAGGTCACAGGCATACTAGACACCAGTGTAGGTCGGCCTAACAAAACAACACACAAAACCTCTTAGTGAATTATTTACGTTTATTCACATAATGCACACCCGCGTTACATACCGAAGGTGTTGACTTCACCATTTTTTTACTTTTTATTTAGTCGCTACAACACCTCTCTTTCTGAATTTTGTACATTGTAAAAAAAGGGCAAAATTTGAAAGTAACATTTTTTAAAATAACATAAATGATACGTTGGTTAGATTAGTTCACATAAAATGTAGGTATAACATATGCTAGTAGGTAAAATGATCCGTAAAGCATCTTGCACTTGACTTTGTGGTTTTAGGCGTCGAGTCGGCTGGGCCAGACTTTACGAGTTTCCTAAGTTGTACACTTGTAGTC
Organism: Aquatica leii; assembly: GCA_035610365.1. Lineage (NCBI taxonomy): Eukaryota > Metazoa > Arthropoda > Insecta > Coleoptera > Lampyridae > Aquatica > Aquatica leii. The sequence continues at coordinate 171,608,682 of CM069433.1, read as the reverse complement.
TCTGTTAAAGGTGAATTGAGGATGCTGCTGTGGTTACTTTTATGTGTTAGGTTTCTTGATGATTGTCAGCTCTTAAAAATGCTGGTTTGAGTCTGTTAATTGATATTACCTGTTCCTTGTTGTTTATTTTAACTTACAGAAAAAGTATCTAGCTCTTTCGGTATGAAAGTTTTCTGATGGATCTTTAGTTGTGATTGTTTCAAAATGTGTTTGCAAACGTGCCACGAAATCAGATGCATTTTCTGGTTTCCTTGTGGTAAAAAACTCTTCTGGTAAACGTAAGTTTTCACCGTAGAGAAGTTGCGCTGATGTGCAGTTGATGTCCTGTTTTAGTGCTGTACGGATACCTAATAAGACCATCGGAAATACTTTGGTCCAAGAGTCGTTATTGTGGCGTTTGATTGCTGCCTTTAATTGTTTATGTACGCATTCCACCAACCTATTGCTTTGAGGGTGGTACGAGGTTGTCTTTAAATGTTGATTCCCAGGAGTTTTGTTCAGGCTTTGAACAAACTGCATTTGAATTGGATCCTTGTGCGACTGTTTCTGCTGCGATGTCTAGAATTGGAATGACTTCTGGTCATCGATAAAATCTGTCGACGCAAGTCAAACAATAAGCATTACCTACTGGAAGAGGTCTAATTAGGTCTATGTGTACGTGCTAAAATCGTTGAGATGGTGTATTGAAGGTTCCAATAGGTGCATTGCTGCATTATTTGCTCCATGTCTGGCAATTTTTGTTTATTGCTGGCCAAACAAAACGTTCCTTGATAAGTTTCATTGTAGCTCTAACATTTGGATGTGCCATGTTGTGTAACCTTTTGAAAATGTCGAACCTTAGGTGTTGTGGAGCGTTGTATGGCGTTTGTTGACGTATCACAAACTAACGTAACACTATCCTCAGGGAAATGTAGCTTCTTTAACTGCAACCCAGATGTGGTTGAAGTCAGAAAATATTTGAGTTTGGTATCAGTTTCTTTTAGTTTTTGGAACTGTTTATAGTAGATTGGTACAATAGTAACACTTTCCAATTGGGATAAAGTATTAACAGAAACCATACCAGCAACGTGCTGGATGTCCGTTGTAAATTGTCCAACGTAATCTAAATAACGGAACTGAACATTTCTCTAGGATTTGTCGGAAAGCGTAAAGTAAAGGTTTATGATCTGTGTAAACTATGAAGTTACGAGTTTCTAAAGCATGTTACAATGTTTGATTGCAGCATATGCAGCGGGAAGTTCTCGGTTTCTGTTGTCCAAATTACTGGTTTTTTATTCTCAGCCTTGGGATTGCGTAAGAAATCGTTTAAAGCAGGTTGGATTTCTGCTACCTTCGGAATAAAACGTCCATAAGAATTGACCATCCCCAAAAATCGTCGAAATTGCTGGACCGTTGCAGGTTTGGTTGCATTCTCGATTGCTTCGATTCTGCTACGTGGTGGTTTAGTGCTATTTCCATTGATGCTGTAGCCTTTTCTCAAAACACGTTTGGATTGATTTATGAAAATACCATATTCTTGGAGTTTTTGTAGAACTAAACGTAGATGTTTAATATGTTGTTGTTTATTATACGAAACTATGTTGTCAATCTAAGCAAAACAAAAGTTGAATTCACGTAAAATTTCATGAACGAATCTTTGAAATCACTGTGCTGCGTTTCCAAGACCGAAGAAATTCGAAAAGATCAAATAGTTTGATCATGTAGAACATGTTGAGATGTTAAAAACTTGGTAGGTTAAAATTTTTTGTTTACCTAAGCGAAAGTTTATTTGGGGTGAGTAATATTTGTGTAATGGCGGTTTAATTTGATTCTTTCCTGATTGTCTATATCGAATTTCCATACCCCCCACACGTTTCCTTCATCGGTGAAAATAACAAACAAATGGCATATTTGGGAAAAAATTTCAATGACGTCACGTTACTATAACTTAACTATTCACGCCGCCAAGGGTTGGAAACCTTTAAAGTTGCGATTTCTTTTGGGAAGAAAGGGCACCATCAATTGCTACACTAAGTCGAGGGGAAACGCTGCGCATTCGCTATCTCCAATGATTGTAAGTTTTGAAAACGAAATTTACTTGTGTTAACGCCGTATGTACGTTTTGTGTTAGATTTAATATTACGTTTTAGGTAGTACAGGTACGGAATTAGCTAATCCCCTACTGAATAAAACCTAACTGTGAGTATTACAATTTCTAATTTTACGATTAGTACTTTGTTGGTCATGTCGATTATAAGATTCTTTTGTGCGTCACAAAGTCGTATGCAGTGCGCGTTGAGTCTCTAAGTCTTCCTTTTGTTATATACTTTTCCTTCTTCGAATGTAAAAGTTCAGACAGATTAGGTCAGTTTACTGTACGATGTGTTACCCAGTAGAGGGCGCAACTTATATTTGATCCGACCCATACTTTAAGGTTTGGAAAATTTACATAATTATATTTATGTACCTCCTTCGCCCGCTTTGGCATTATTATCTGTGATAAAATAAATATATATTCTGTGTTATTACTTCTGTCGTGTTCTTTGTTCTTTTCAAGCTACGGGTAGAGTTAAACGATATCTCACTAATTTAATCGTTCGTCGTTTTGGCGCCTTTTTAGATTTAATTTATAATTTCACATCACAAAGCCTGTGACTCCCTCTTCAGAGACAACTGTGTTAGCCGTTGCTTATTTTTTTTGGATAATCTTTCCAATGAAGTATACTATTAGTAGTAGTCGGTCCTACTCTAAATTTCTGTGGCTGTTGTTGCCGCATTATTTCTTCTACCTGCTGCTTTTACTATAATTCTTTCTTTTTGGGTTCGGTTATTACACATATTTACTATATTTTGTATATTATAGTTGGTAAAATCTTTTAATTGAAACACTTTAATAGGTGCGTCATTTGAACTTTTAAAAGTTTTTTTGTCGCTGAAAACAACACAATTCCAAAGATCTAACGGTGCAATTTCTAGAAGTTTTCGCTTATTGTTTTTGCTAAAAAATTGTTTCATAGCTGCTTGATACGTTTTTATTCCAGTTTTTTTCAGTTTTGGCATCCCGGAAATTTGGCGGCATTTCAAAAAGTTGTAAAATGATTTTGAATAACATATACCACTAACGTCACGTCTTAGGCCACCCCAGACATTCTTTGTCTGCCAGTCCCGATGGTATTATTTATCGTGTGTTGGTAATACCACTTAACTTGGATACGTCCCACAGTAGTTCGTGAAATCATAAATATTCGAGCAAACACCTATTAAAATTTTGAGACTATAACGACTTAAAAACTAAAAATAGTAAATAAAGACAAAGGTAAAACACTTCATTATTCTTAATTGACATTTCTGAAAAACATAATAAGAACGGTTATTTATCGTATTATAGTAAAACAAGATATGTGTGACAGAGGAAATACGAATTTTTAGTTTTTTATACTCGTTATTTCATTCGAACTAACCAAGGTATCCGTTAACAAAGTGAAATTAAAAATAGTAATTATTTTTTATTTAATTGGATAAATAGCTAGTTTTTATTCCAACAGTATTACATTAAATTACCTTGTCAAAATTTTGTGTTTTTAACATTAATAAAAAAACTTTGGTAACAATGTAAAACAATACTAGAAATAAATAAAATAAAATTACTGCTTGGTTAAGCATTATACAGAGTTGTAAACATTAATATTTGTAAAAATAATGATAGATAATTTTATAGTTTCATAGAAAAATAAACACAGTGTTGAAACACATCACAAACTCAATTTATTGTAAATTATTAATTTTATAAATATAATTGTAATTAAAATTTAAGTTCGTGTCATCAAATTTAATGAAATACGGGTATGTATTTACTATTTTAAGTTGCCTTAATTAAATTACAGTTTTTATTCTATTTATAGATAAAAGTGATAAAGCAAATAAAACTTTTTTATTTACTTTCAGATTTATAAATTTAGTACTTTTTTAAACAATATTTGGTTATATGTATATCTACTATCGTTAGGAACTTTATATCCAATTTGTTCAGTCTTGGAATTTGCAATATCTTTGATTTTCTTTAAACTTAACATAATTTATTTACGTTTTATATATTTGCACTCTAAATTTTTCTTTATCTGTAACCGTATTAAACAGTTATGCGGTTTTTATGATTTAAAATACTAAAAATGTACTGGATCTTGCAAAGGAAACGAGTAAATTTAGACCAATTTGTATGCGTCCTTTGAGTTATATTTCTGTAGTAAATTTTGTAGGTTAAAACCGTTACCTTATTTTAGTACACTTTTGAATGCTTGTAATACTATTATTGTGATTATTATGATCCACTTATCTCGGTTTAAATTATATTAGGCAACTAAAAGTTTATTACTTCTTCTGTTTTGTATTTTATCTACTACCATACTATTATTTTTACAGCCACATACATTAATCTTATACAAAAGCATTGTTGTCTTTGTTTTGTCTTTATTTTATTTTTTCTTATTATTTTCTTAAAATATATATTTTTTATTTAATATTTGTTGTGCTGTTTATACATTTTTTTGTGTTGGTTGTAAGATTTCTAATAATGGTTTTTTAATTAAATTAAATTAATAAATAAATAATTTAACGGCGTTCCTAATTTCATTAGTGGTTTGATCGACGTTCGCTCAATAAAAAATTGTTTACAACAACACCCCGTGCTTGCCTGTAAAGTTTCATAATATCGGTACCGTAATTAATTATTGGAGGATTGGTTAATTAATGAACGTCCGGCGTGAAGTTTTAAGATTCGTTCGTACTCACAGGTTTGTTTGATGCTGGGTTTTTTGTATAAATTAATCATTTTAATTTAAAGTTTTTTTTGGTAATTATTTGAATGAGTGTACGTATTTGTTAATTGTTTTCTTAATTATTGTTTTACAGTGTCTATTAAGCTACCTGAAGTAATTAACAGCACCGTACATAGCTACGCCCGACACCGAAAACGTCTTACAGTACAAGTCCTGTTATATAATCTGCGCTTATTTGAATTTTCGGCAAGTCCTGTGAGGTTAAGGTCCATCACTTCTTTTAGCATTTGACCATGCGTCTTTGGGGTTTTTCCGAATGTATTTGCTTTTGAATACTCGTGTTGCTAGTTGTTGATTATCCATAATTGTCACATGCTGTAGCCACTTTCCACGTCTCACTCTCGTCGAACGTAGCACGTCCTGTGTTTTACTTGCATTTTTTTATAAATTTACTTTCGACGTGGCCGTCAAGGATTTATCCCGCACTAACCCTCTGAAATTTAAATCGGCGGTTCTCATTATTTTTTTTTTAGTAGTTTTAGTTTTATCCTTAGTTTCCACGGTGTAAGTTATAATAGATTTTTTCCACTACTAGTTGTATACGCTTGCATTATTACGTATAATAGAAGGCCGTGAAGTTGTACTTTTTTAAGCGCAGGTAAATAATATTTCATTATTAACTAGTAGTTAATAATGAACATATTTACATTTTCTGATAATACTACAACAGTTTCAAAGAAAAAAAGTTTACCAAATTGCGTACCAAGAGCAAGAGATTTTATTTAATGCTAATTTAAGTTTTCAAATCGCTCAATTAATAAATTAATTTGATTTTAAAAAGTAAGTTATTTGAAGTTCGCGCTTAATTAAATGTGAGTATTATTGAGTTAAATATGTTTTAGATATAATCAATGCTTAAAATAATAATGTTTTTAAACAATTTAAACAACTTTAGCAATAAAAACTTACGTTATCTGTTTATTTTTGTGTTTTAAATCACAATTAAGAATTACGACAAAATTAATTCTATTAAACTAATGACAGCTGTCAGAATTACTGACTTGATTTTTAATTTAAAATTAATATCTTAAATTTTAAATTTGATTTAGTAACAGGTAGAAAGGTTTTAATAATTCTAGTAGTGGAAAAAATTGTATATATAACACGGTTGAGAAGTTCATTATAACCTGCGCGATTTATATCCCTCGACGCTTCGCGTCTCGCGATATAATCTATCGCTTAGGTTATAATGATGCACTTCTCAACCTTGATATATAATATACTATTACGTAACATTTGTAAATACAGGATTTACTATCTATAGACACGTATTCATTCTTTCATATAACATCGTGTATATCTCTTGATGCTTTTGTTGCTCTGGAGTAAAAATAAGTATGTCGGCAGCGTGGCAGTAACAGTGGCAACAGCGCTGGCGGCATCCATATTATTACACGGGGTAAAGAGTTACTTTACTGTATTCTCAACTTTGTTAATAAAAGTAATTATAAATCCTATGTTGGAGTTTTAAATAAGATATATACAAATATAAGTGCAACAGTCTGAGCCTGCGTCTCATATATGTTTCTATCACTCCATAATACTGTTCTGAGATAGTTGAATAATATTGTTTGTTCTATCATTATACCGTTTACTTTCAGTTTGCAGCAGAAAGGCTTTTTCGATATAGTCATTGTTTTGGTTGTTGGCGGAAAATCTCATGTTGAGTGCTCTTACTGTTGTCTTAAATTTATACAGCATGCTTTCTAAGTCATTTTCTTATTTCGCTATAATAATGACGTTAGCAGAGTGGCATATTATCTTAATTTTTAAATAAGATATATACAAATATAAGTGCAACATGGCGCTGCGACAAAGTTTTTAATACAAATAAGAAGTTATCAAATTACGTGCAAAAGAAAAAACAAAATTAAGAAGAAAATTAAATAAATATGGCTGAAAACGTGCTGACGCAATTAGCATTGAACAATGGTGGAAATCCTGCAGAACAATGGGCGCAATGGTTAAGTAGTTTTAAAATATATTTAACAGCTACAGAAGTAAATAAAAAGGAAGAGAAAATTCAAGTAGCACAGCTACTACATTTTGCAGGTACGGAGATACAAAAAATTTATAGTACATTTCAGTTTGATGAAGATGAGAAAGATAAACTGGAGCCAGTAATAAACAAATTCAATAATCATTTTACGCCAAGGGAAAATTTAACATTCACTCGCTATAAATTTATTACATCAAAAACAAGGCGAACAAATAACGTTGGAACAATTTATAACAGATCTTCGCAAACAAGCCAATAATTGCAACTTTGGTAATCTAAAAGATGACCTCATTAAATTAATGCTAATATGTGGAACCAATAATGGGGAAATTAGACATCGATTATTACAAGAAGACGATGCAGACCTGGCAAAGGCTATAAAATTAGCATCGATAATCGAACAATCTAAATCACAAGCAAGAAAAATGGATAACCAATCAGAACGTGAAGCTCAGGTGGATCGTATGGTAAAAGCAACTAGAAGCCGTGCCCCAGACAGGAGTGTATCTAGGTACCATCGAAGTCAATCCAAGAATGATCGTAAACATGAAAGACCGTGTTCGAGTAACCGTAATAATTCACAACATCGATATAAAGGTAAAACTAATTATATTATAAAGTGTACACGTTGTGGTGTGTCGCACCAAATAAATCAATGTCCTGCTTATAAAAAAACATGTGGAAAATGTAAAAAACCAAATCACTTTGCTAACATGTGTAAAAGCACAAGAATTGTAAATAGTTTAAGTTATAATGATTGTACTACAGATGAAAATGTTATTTATATAAATAGCGTAGCTACCGGTACTAACATAAATAATAATGAAAATCAAACCTCGTGGTCAGCCAAATTGAAAATTAGGGGGAAACTAGTTTGTTTTAAAATTGATACAGGGGCTATGGTGAATACAATTTCTATTACAGATTTTCTTAACTTAGGAATCCCATTTTCATTAATTGAACCAAGTAGAGTGACATTGAAATCATATTCAGGGGACTATATACCGATTATAGGTCAATGCACATTAAGGTGTGAACATAACGATAATCCATACAATATTCAGTTTTATGTTATTAATCACATAACAGACTCTTTGTTAGGGTTAAGATCTTGCATTCAACTTAATTTAATTAGTAAGAATAAGGAATAAGAAATTAATGACTCGATTAACTTAATTCAAAATTCAAGAGAAACAAATAAATCCGAATTTATTCACGCATATAAAGATGTGTTTAAAGGTATAGGTTGTATTAATCCGCCGTATCACATACATATTGAACCCAATGAAAAACCAGTAATATGTCCTATTAGAAATGTACCACATGCGTTGCTAAGTAAACTACAGGAGACCTTAAATCATTTACAAGAAGTAAATATCATTAAAAAAGTAAATGGACCAAGCGAATGGGTACATCCGCTAGTATTAGTAAAGAAAAATGATGGATCCTTAAGAATTTGTCTCGATCCTTTACATTTAAATAAAATAATAAAACGGGAGCATTGTAAATTACTGAGCTTAGACGAAATTACAAGTCAACTCCAAGGTGCTAAGTATTTTTCTAAATTGGACGCTAGCCAAGCTTTTTATCAAATACCATTAGATGACGCTAGTAGTGAGCTTTGCACTTTTGGAACCCCTTTTGGACGGTACAAGTTTTTACGAATGCCATATGGAATAAAATGTGCTCCGGAGGTATTCAATGAACGGTTTAGGCAAATTTTCGAAGTAGAAAATGTCGCAATTTATATAGATGACATAATTATTTGGGGGAATACAAAACAACAACATGATATGGTTTTAGAAAAAGTATTGGAGATTGCTAGTAGAAATAACGTAAAGTTTAATTTAAATAAATGTCAATTTAGAATAAAAGAAATTAAATTTATGGGCCATATTATAAACGATTCTGGTGTAGCGGTAGATCCGGAACGAGTAAAAGCCATTGAGGACTTCCCTGAACCTAAATCAAAAAAAGACGTGCAAAGATTATTAGGGGTTATAAACTATGTAAATAAATATATTCCAAATTTTTCAGAAGAGACAAAGCCATTAAGAGATTTGTTAAAGAAGGAAATTTTTTTTAATTGGGATGATCACCATAGAGAAGCTTTTCACAGAATCAAAAATAAATTAAAAGAGAGTCCAGTGTTAAGTTTTTTCGATCCGAATAAACCCATAACAGTGTCGGTAGATGCGAGCCAAAACGGATTGGGTGCGTGCTTACTACAGGACAATAGACCAGTATGCTATGCATCTAAGGCTTTAACGAATAGCCAAATGAATCAGCCACAAATAACTAAAGAATTATTAGCAATATGGTTTGGGTTGTCTAAATTTCATAACTATGTTTTTGCGAGATCAGTAATAGTAGAAACCGACCATAAACCTTTGCTCGCATTAATGAAGAAACCTTTAAATAATGCACCTGCACGCTTACAGCGTATATTATTATCTCTTCAAAGATACCAATTTTCACTTACGTATAGACCTGGAAAGGAATTAATTATAGCTGATACTTTGTCTCGGGCTTGTCCACCCGTATCACAAAATGATAAAGAATTGGACTTTACAGATCAAATATGTATAGTTCAAGAAGTAAATATTTCGGACGAATACATGCAAAAAGTTAAATCCGAAACATTAAATGATCCCGAATTAATTGAGTTAACGCAAACTTTGCTTAAAGGATGGCCAAATAATAATAAATCATTGCATACGATGATACGCCCCTACAGTAGATTTAAAAGTGAACTAACTGTAGAGGACGGAATAGTGTATAAAAACAACAGCTGCGTAATTCCACATACACTAAGAAAAAACGTGTTAGAGAAAATACATTACAGTCATCTAGGGTATAACAAGTGCATAAAGTTAGCCGAACAATCACGTTTTTGGCCCACTATGGGAAAGGAAGTAAAATTAATGATTGATGGATGTTTTGTTTGTCAAAAGTATGGAGCATCACAACCTTCAGAGCCTTTAAAACCGCATGAAATTCCAGCAGTACCATGGTACAGAGTGGGCTGCGACCTGTTTGAATTAAACGGTGTTCATTATTTGTTAGTTGTGGACTATTATTCAAAATATGTGGAGCTCGAAATTTTAAATCACAATACTACAAGCCATAATATTATAAATAAACTTAAAAATATTTTTGCGAGATTTGGGGTACCTCAATATTTTGTATCAGATGGAGGCCTTCAGTTTACATCAGACCAATTTAAAGTGTTTTCAAAAGAATGGAACTTCGTTCATAAAATCACATCCCCAACTCATAGTGAGTCAAATGGAATGGCTGAACGACACGTACAAACGCTTAAGAAATTAGTTAAAAAATCAATAGAAGACAATAAAGATATTCACTTAGCTTTATTACAGTTACGTAACACACCTACATTCGGAACTAGTTCCCCAAGTGAAATTTTGATGTCACGTGCTACGAGAAATCCTTTATTGCCAACAGCAATTATCAAATTAAAATCGCATGTAATTGACAGAAATGAATATAATCAATTTTTAAATAACAAACAAATAAAACAATCTAATTATTACAACAAGAAGAGAGGTGTTAAGACACTTTCGATATTAAAACCAAATACCAGGGTACTGGTACAATTAAAACCTAAATCAATTTGGCAACCAGGAAAAATCGTACAAGTTTTAGGTGAGCGTAGATACAAAGTATTAGTTGATAATAAAGGAACATATGTTAGAAATAGAATATTTTTAAAACCTTCGTTGATGAGAGATAACCGAGACGAACGCCTTAAGAAAAAAGTTTTGTGGTCACCGGTTTTGGACTCGTCAACGAAGGAGGAAGATAAGAGAAATTATGATCTTAAGTTAGGGAAAATACAATTAAATACATTTAAGAATTTGAGTAAGGAGAATGTGAACGATAACAATGTAGAATGTTCACAGTCTCAACGTGTAGGAGATGAAATTCTAAATTATAAGGAAAATGTTAACTTAAACCCAAATACAAATAATTACAAAACTCGTAGTGGTAGGTATTTAAAGCAACCTAAATGGATTAATGATTATATACAATAAATGTATTGTAAGAACAAATTATTTGATTTAAGTTAAAGTAGTATTAGATTTACTTGTTTAATTTAAAAGGGGTAAGGTGTAGTGCAGAGTAAAAATAAGTATGTCGGCAGCGTGGCAGTAACAGTGGCAACAGCGCTGGCGGCATCCATATTATTACACGGGGTAAAGAGTTACTTTACTGTATTCTCAACTTTGTTAATAAAAGTAATTATAAATCCTATGTTGGAGTTTTAAATAAGATATATACAAATATAAGTGCAACAGTCTGAGCCTGCGTCTCATATATGTTTCTATCACTCCATAATACTGTTCTGAGATAGTTGAATAAGATTGTTTGTTTTATCATTTTACCGTTTACTTTCAGTTTGCAGCAGAAAGGTTTTTTCGATATAGTCATTGTTTTGGTAGTTGGCGGAAAATCTCATGAGTGCTCTTGCTGTTGTCTTAAATTTATACAGCATGCTTTCTAAATCATCTTTTTATTTCGTTATAATAATGACGTTAGCAGGGTGGCATATTATCTTAATTTTTTTATCGTCAATTTTATATCTTCCTTTACCTTTTTTGACTTTTTGTGTAATCTATAATTTTTTTGAATAAAACGAGACTCAAACTGTTTTTTGTCGAATGCCAGTAGCCACAAAAAGTGTTGTTTAGAATTAGTCTGGTCGTGTTGTTACTAGTAAGTTGTTTTATAAGCTTCGTAATTTAGGCGCTTTTACTTTAGTATCCTCAAGACATCAAAAAGTCTAATTGTATCAAAAGCTTGAGTTAGGTCACTAAAGTACATAAATGCAGGCTTATTAAATTTGATCGTTTTCTCAATTGTTTTCGTATGATAAATATAACATCGATTATTGATCTGTTCTTTTTGAACTTCGTTTGCTGTTAGTTAGTCCGTTAAGTTGTTAAGCAATATTGTTTTATGTCGCTTTCATCGGTTTCTTGTGTCATTGTGTATTCCTTAATTTCCCAATCTTGCGGTTGAAAAAAAATTAAACATTTCAACAAACAGAAATATGATCCTCAATTTCAGAGCACTCTCCTTCTTCAGATGGATCGCCTTCATCAGAGGAATTATGAGAATGAAATATTTTATTTTCTGAATTGTTAATTGCTTCTTCTATTTGTTTTTGTGTCTAAAAACGCACACATTTGGATTCTTTTGAAGTCATAATTAAAAAGGTTACTCCGCACAAGATGTACACAGAACTAAGACTGAACACTATTTGAACGATATGCAGGAGCCGTGGAATATAAAATACTGGAGAATTTAACATGCAGGTCTCAATTTGTTGCTATTGCTCATACCGCGCTGTGCGGGATTATGTCAGTTTCAACTTGCTTTGGTTTGTAAACAGTAAAAGACAAGTGACCCGAACAACCTATATATGTGTGTAAAATTAAACTACTAAAAAACTGTAGCGATTTTTTTCTGGCTAAGTACAAAATCTTTAATCTTTATTAATTACAATTAAAATCTTAAGAACTCAGATTTACAGAAAAAGAAATATTAAATTAGGGAACAAATAAAGCAGCAACTAGCTCGAAAAAGACCCGAACGACGCATGAACGTTAAATAAAACATACCTAAATACTCTTAATTACAAATTTTGAAAACCAAAATATTTTTAGTTTTTCTAAAACACCTCGTTAGATACTAAAATAATTCGTATTTTTAACAAATAAAACTGTTCTGTAAACTTTTGTGAATAAAATTAGTTGTAATGTAGTTTATTTTATAAATAATATTGTATTGAATTGGAGATTTTATAGATGACTGGAAAAGTTTTGTAGCAAATAGAGAAGTCAGAGTTCAGGAACTGCTGCTAGGAGACAATTAAAACAATTATCATTAGTATATAGAGAATTATAAAGTTTACAATTTATTGATTATTGCTGATGAGATTGGTTAAATGCAACTAGAACAATACAATAAAAAGTAACAGATAGATTTATCGATGTCAATTTGATTTTAATATATATTTTACAATATAATATTTTTGTTTAAATTTTATAGTTTATTATTACGAAGTTAGTAAAACTTTTTTAAATTTTTTATAAAAAAATCGTATTATTTTATTAACAGTGAAAATATATTTTTTATTTATTTATTATTAATTACTATTACGCAAAGTAATTTAATTTATTACCTTAAACTAAGTGATATAAGTTACCAATTAGGGATTTGTATAAAATTGATGTTTAAGTAACTTTATCGTTAGCAAATTATTTTGTCAAGTTGTCATTTTTATTTAATTTTAATTTTTTCTTTGTAATCTGTAATTCAAATAACAGAGTCTATTTACTTGTACAAAAACATGTAGTCGGTACTTAGTTTATAATTATATAATTTGATTGATATTTGTTTATAAACGAAATACTAGTTATTTAAAGCTTGACTGAATGATTAAAACGCGAAACTATTTTTTTATGATTTATAACACACAATAAATATTACAGAAACCCAGTCATAACATTTATATTACATATATAAATTCTTCTAGATTTAAAAATATAATTTTCTTAAAACAAAGTTACGGAGTTTGAGTAACTTTTATTTCAACGGTTCTTTTATTCCCACAGGCGCAACCTCTGTGTTTTCCTATATTTTTTCTAATTCAACTTTACCGTTTGTTTTTGTTTTACGACAAAGATTTTTTATCAAATAATGTATACGTAGCAAAACCCATTTTATTATTACTTTATTTGAAGTAGCAAATAGAAAATTGATAAATTTATCAATATCTGATAATATTTAAACCACTATAGTTCCTAAGTTTTCAGTTCAGTATGCATTACAAATTAACTTTTTTTATTTATAAATTATACGTTAATATGCATTTTCAGATAATATATTCTGGATCCTAATGTTCTATGTATTTTAAAAATTTTATTTAATATTGTAGAACTATGAACAAATGTTTACCAAGTGATAATATTCATATTCAATAATAATATTCATTTCAACTCAATCCTGTAAATTACCATAATTATTTGTTAATTTTATTTTGTGCAAATTAATTATTGTTTCTTGATTACTTAGTCTTAGCAAATTATCATTTACTGCCTCATACTGATAATTTTTCACTATAGTGTAGCCTTGAACATACGTTTTTAATATGCTCATACTTGAAACAATTTTATTGTAAGATTTCTATTTTATCTTTAAGTTGGTATCGAATTCATTCGACGTCAAATGATGCTATATTTGCAAGTATATTATAGCAACGAGCTCCAACTCATACAAGCGCCTCTAGACGTGTCTATTTCTGACATGTTTAATTTTTGACCTTGTTGACGCGTACTGAAATTTTGATTGCGTTTGACAAAAATATTGAATATGAGAAATAACTGCTGAATTAAAAAGTACCATAGTTGTGGTACTGGAGATGGTTTTAAAGTTTTTTAAATAATCAATACAAATTTATATTTACATTGTTTCCGGTTTTTCGTTCTTGTGGACCATACCACGGTCTAGCTCACTTTGTCGAAGATTGCGTATCGGTAGATGTATTTAAAATAATATTCTTATAAAGGCGTTATATCAGTTTGTACGTTTATAGAATTATATTACCGGATAAAAAAATAGCAATAGCAACCCGCAACCAAAAAAGGTCCATACTAATACAAAACCACAAATAAAACTCACAAATTAACAAGATAGAAAACTTGCTAAGATAAGAATGTTTTCCGGGTTTGGACCGTGTCATTTTTGTTGTAACCGAAGTTGCCAACGTTTCGCCACTTTCGTAAGGGGCTTCATCAGGGCGTGAGATAAATCGCAAAACTCAAACAAGCAACCGAAATCTAACTACTAACTAACTTGCTTGTTTGAGTTTTGCGATTTATCTCACGCCCTGATGATGCTCCTTACGAAAGTGGGCAAAACGTTGGCAACTTCGGTTACAACAACAATGACACGGTCCAAACCCGGAAGACATAGATTCCGGCTGTGGAAGCCTTCGCTATTACATTAGAAAACTTACGTTAATGTTAACGATGTTTTTTCGTGTAGTGTACTCGACGCATCTACAACAAATCACGTTTAGCTAAAACAGGAATAATAAGTTTTGAGCACAAATACCTAAAAAATAGAATTGAACTAGAATGAATACAAATACAACGTATGTACATGCTACTGTTTTATCGTGTTCATTCTATACGATGGAAGAAAAACTTTAGTTTTTTCCAGTCTCTTATGTAAAATCAAGTATCGCAATTCGGTTTTGCTTTGCAAAAGGCATTTTCCACAAATTAACAAAAACGGGTCAAATTCAATTCCAAGATCTTATATATCAGAGATACATAGTTTGCAGTTTGCGTATAAAAAAAACATTACATTAAAAACATTACAATTACAAATTACAAGAAGACTACCAGTTATAATGTTTAGAACAAAATACTTCTACAAACAAAAGACAAGCATTATAATGGAAGAATTTTAAACAGAAATCGTTCAGTTTAATAAACAAAAACCAAAATGATCGTGTAGTTACGTTGATAGTTTTGTTATATGCTTACATGAAAAATTAACATGAATTTTTTCAATATATTAATAAGTAACGCACTAACATAAGTGTTATTAAAAGGTTTTGTCACATTTAACATAAACAAATCTATTATGACAATTAAGGAAAACATTTAATTAAAATTGAGCAACAATAATAAAATAAACAACAAAAATAATAAAATTTACATAAACTTAACAACACAAAATACAAGCGTTAAAATTTAATTAAATACAAAAAAAAATATGAAACTGAGTGGTTACTTAAGCAAAGAAACGTAAAAAATGAAAAATGCGAATCACATTAAACAGTTATAAAAATAAAAATCTTAATTAATAAATGACGCAAATTTCGTTTTAAATACCGGAAGTAATTTTAAATCCTTATGAGGTTGCGGGTGACTGGACACAGAAGCTAGTTAATAATCTCAGATAGTAACGAGCTGGGGAGCATGCTCGAAGAGGCAATGACGAATTGATTTGAATGTATTAATTTTTTAGCCGAACAATGCGAATCGATTAGTGAAGAATATAATGTTTAAATCCGAACTTACGAACTAACTCGGGTGTCTTTCAACCCTACGCACAAAGCTTTACGATACTTTAGAGGGTAAAAACACTTATCACGTCACGCCAACCGTTAGCTGCCGATGTGATTTATTCTGGAAGACTCTTTTCATAATAACAACTGTCGAAAGGACCATCAAAATCAATTGAATAGGAAACCAAAGTTCATAATATTGCATGTCGGAAAAGAAACATAAATTATAATCCAATATAAATTTGTGAAACCAAAAAGTACATACTGACAGAACTAATAAATTTATTGGAGTTTCTTCAGTACAGCTGTTGTTGACGCTAAGTTTAGCCACGTTGTCAGTGTTAAGATTTCTCTATTTGAAATTATGTAATCTATAGTGGATCTGCTTCCCTTTGTGTTGGACCACGTTATCTTATGCTGCAGTTTATGAGAGAAGAAAGTGTAATTGATTCTCAGTTCATTGGTTGCACAAAATTGTATCAGACTTTCACCATTTTCGTTTATAGGTTCTTCGTTGAATTTATTTTTAATGCCTGGGATGATTTCCTTACCTATTCTTGCATTTAAATCACCCAATATCAACATTTGTTCTATTCTATTTTTGATTTGTTGCAGTTTATTGTAGAATGAGATTATTTCCTCTTTGACAGGCGTCACGATAAGAGACCAAATCAGGAATTCTGCGATTCGCAAAAAATGTAAGGTCCCAGATATTGTCAGATGGTCGCGTCAACGACGAAGGGCGTGGAACGACCATATCAATAGAATGGAGGAGTCACGAATTGTAAAAATTGGCAGGGATGGTAATGTGGATAGCAGGCGCTCTCCAGGAAGACCTTATAAGAGGTGGAGAAAGGAATGGCAAGACTCGCGGGATAAGCTGGAGAACGCAAGCCAGTAGGCTTAACGTAAGTGGAAGAAGAAGAAGACTAATTAGTTATAAAATGTACTTGAAGCGTGCGACACTGAAATCAACCTAAATGACTTCAGTGCATACGCACTAAATATGTACTTAATAAAATTAATATGAATTTGAAGACATGAAATAATTTCAATAAATTAATGCAAAGTTACTTAACCCTTCGTTAGTCGCGTATGTATCTGCCTGGTACATGTCAAATTGTTATGCAGATTTTGCAAAAACAATTAACCTTAGAATTCTGTGATTTGGAGTAATCTTTGCGTAACTTATTTTGAATGCTTTTCTAGAATTTCAGACCGAGGTTGTTTTTTTGAGTTATATTATTGACACAAAACTGCCCGGCCGCATGTTTTGTAGCTGTTAGATACAAACCGACCATTGTTGTTGTCGTTGGGACTCGTCATTTGCATTCTTTGTAAGTGACATCGTTCTAAGCTGTGCCCAAGTGATTATTGTTTGTTTTTTGCTTATTTTACCAGTGTTTATTGTTTTTACGATTAGTAATGATGAGTATCTTTGCACTCATTATCATATGATATAAGTAATCCAGAATACGTTGACATGCTAAATCGTCTGATTTTTGCCGATGAAGATGTACCTAATACATTTCCTGAAGAAGCTTTTGGTGAATTTGATTATTTTGATACAGGAGGGGACATTGCAGAAGCTAGATTACAGATTCCAAGACTGATGTAAATTCAAAAATTATTGTAAGTATTATCATCATCATCATATGATAATACTTACAATTATTTTTGAATTTTCATTCAGTGTATATTGTTTGTTTAACTTTAACGTCCGTCGTTTTTCTTTGTATATAGATTTAAATTTTAATTCTACTGACTTAATAATTTTATGTTAACTAGAATAAGTAATAATATTAGACGGTATGCTTGTTGGACCAGTGGACTGTTTTCACTCATAACCTTTTCTTGTAAGTTTTTTCGTCTTTATGTTGTACCTCCCAGTAAACACGGATTGAAACTGTTACAGTCACAAAATTAAAACAATTGTTTCAATACGTTGTTTCGTGTTAGTTCCATTTTTATATCATTTACATGTAACTGACAGTGAATAAATTGAAAGAGTTCCGATTTTTCACAATCAGTTTTGAACCGTTTCAGTACTTGCAATTTTTTTCCCATAATCAGCAACCGGTTAAAAACTGATTTGTTAAATTCGAATATTTTTTGAATAACTAGAATTGCTTGAAGATCGATTAAATAAGATTGAATTATTTTCAAAACAGTGGAATCGTTCTAGTAAAAACGAATACTTTGTCATTAGTCAGCATTAGTCGTTGCTATACCTTTGATTACTGTCGTCAACGCTTGCGCTGCAAATTGATATCTTTTCACTTGTTCGGTTGCAGTTTGATAAGTGATGCTGTGTGTACAATTACGAAATGGAACAATAAACGGTAAGTCGAAGCATTTTATTATAATCCATAAATGTAATCAATATTATTATCATTTCTGTTCTTTATGTATCATGTTTTAATTTGTATGAAAAAAATATAAATTAACACACATAGTTGCGTTAACGTAGATTATTGCGTAAATCTGATACAGTTACAGTTCAATTCTTCAAGTTTTCTATACGATTATGTACAGCTAAAGGTATTCACAGTGTTTTTATAACTTGCTAATTGCTAAAGTGATATTTATATTAAGTTTGTGTTGTTTTTTAATTAAAAATGTAATTAATTTTGTGTAACTCTATGATTATGTATGTATATAAATGAAATATTTATTTCTATGTTACAGATGCGGTTAAAAGTTGCTACCCAACAGTAACTGATGCAGTTTTCGAGGCTTCCGTGAAAAGACCACATCCAGAAAAGTTGAAATATGTAAAAAACTCAATGTGATATTGTATTTAAAAATATTTATTGTGCAATAAAATTTGAAACGTGCATTCGAAAATGTATTATTATATTATTGAAAGAATTGTTTTAGTTCATTATTGAAACAAAAAAATCATACATGTATCGATCATTTAGTATCAGTTCAAGAACGAAGCTTTTAAAACGTAAACCGAATGCAACATTTAGTTTGCAACAGATTTGAATTTAAAATACCGAAACTATATTGATTCAAATAAGTGAAACAGCGATGGACTTATAGCTATTTTATTGCAGTTAGGTTTCTTTTATGTTTGAAACAAGAGTGAATCATAAATTTTTTGTTTTGAAACTGTTACTAAACATTATCAATTTTGTGTTTACTGGGTTGTTAACAAATTCAGTTAGTTGTTATATACGTGTGTAATGTTGTTCACTTACCGTAAATAAATTTTCAGTGGCCTGAAGAAGTGCACCGTAGAGGCACGAAACGTAGCCATAAAAATAGTTTAGAGTGGTTTTTATTGCCCTCCTAAGGAAGACAAGTACTAATTATAATGAACAAGGTTTATTGCGATTTTCAAAAATAAGAATGCATACATAAATAATAAAAAGATAAAAAAACAGAAACAACTAGTATTCTTGGTGCATATTAAACCAGAATAGAGTCCTATGATAATCCACCAATTGTTTGTATTAAACATTTGCCCATGAAATGGCTGCGAATTGTTTTCATAAAATTTTCATCGCTGGAAGATGATGAATCAGCAACACCAATGACATATGGAGAATTTTTTGTGATAACAAATGATGAGCGAGACTGCTTACTATCAAGAATTGTTGCGTGCTGATAAAACGTAGTTTCCAGTGACATATCTAAGGAGAAACCGAATCGCGTTATCTTAAATCCAGGCACTTGAACAAAAATCATAGCATGTAAATGGACCGGCTTCATAATTAGTATTAAAAACTATAAATCCAAACATTTCTGGCTGTTGTTTCCCATTTATAGTTTTAGTAGTATGTAATAGTTTAGTGCGAATTGATTGCAAACTGGAGGGTATATCTTTTATAGAAATTTTTTTTAAGAAAAGCACAAAAATGAGTATTTTGGGCTAATCTTTTTAAATCGTTAAAATGCTCAATAAACTGTCATAACTTCGCGGTTTTCTTCCACCAGTAGTCTATTGTTGGCACCAACATTGAAACGCGATGTTTTGGTTGTAAAGCTTTAATGTCGTGAATAGCCGTACTTATTTATTTTCTCAAATCTAAGCTTTGTTTTGGCAACAGGTATTAGGAAATATTTGGGTTGTGTTAGTAACGCTTAAGTTCTTTTTTTCAAGCGATGTACGGTAAGAAACACAACGTAAGCAACAAAATCTCAAAACATCGAACTTTATTTGATACAATATATTTTCAAGGCAAAAGTTCACCTTTGCAAAGCTCAAATAGTCATATTGCGCTCACAAGCATGTTATGCGAGAAAAGGGCAAACAAATTCTGCCTCACGTCCACTGACTGCCATTTTCTACTGGTTGAGATACGGTTAAAAGCATTCGGATAAATGTAAAATTTAAAATTTTCTCTGAACACCATCAATTTTTAAGCCAAAGTGGAACTTTTAGAAATTTTGCCAGACTTTGATTGAATACGGTCGGATTAAATAAACAATTTATATCGCGTGATCCCTGGCAATTGTTTCACTACACTATAATTAGTTGACGCGCGTTTTTAAAAAAATTAAAACAAAATGATCACTGGACTTTACCAGAGTTTTATAACGGTTCACAATACAACAGCTTCTAAGATTATGACACGATTCGACCTACATTGCCACATCCTTTCAGATGTAAAAGTTTCGAAGTAGAGATTTCACCTTTGGAAATGTGCATCTACAGTTTGAAAACTGTTTTTTTTCAACAGTTTGTCGCGTTTGCAATTCCCTGTCATATATAAAGAAGACTTACCGCAGACTAGACTTGCAATAAAAACATTTTGC
The DNA here is from genome assembly GCA_035610365.1 of Aquatica leii. NCBI lineage: Eukaryota > Metazoa > Arthropoda > Insecta > Coleoptera > Lampyridae > Aquatica > Aquatica leii. Next base: position 171,587,996 of record CM069433.1, on the reverse strand, counting down.
GACTGAAATAATCGACATGCATTTTTATTACATTTTCTAGGTGTTCTTAGCGTGATCTTTCGGCGCAAAGAAGTAAAACTAATCTTATAAGCGACCCGTCAAATGCCAAACACAAAGAAAAAATTAAATTTGCTCTCTCTGTTTACAACAATAAAGCAAACAAAAAAGCTCGTTAAACGATAGAATTAAATTTAAATAGTTACTCTCAATTTTCTTGCGTTAGACAGTATCTCAATTCATCGTATCTATCGTACAATAATCAAATAAAAAAGTTACAAACGCATATCCACATAAATTTAACTAATCTCCGACCTTTCAAACAAAAAACTTCCGTATGCAACTTTTTTCGTTTTTGCACCGCGTCAGGGTTTTTAAAACCTTTAAAACTCTCCTCTTTCTTTGTACGCAATTTTGACTTTATATCCTAAAACGTTTTTTTCTGATTGGGCAAGTTCACGTACGCTCTCAGTACCATATCTGCCAGTTGGCTTTTCCTTTTTTTACTCAATCTGTTAAAAGCGGCGTTCTTTCCCTTTCTACCCTAAAGATGTTACTACGTTTTGTTATTGGGCGGCGCTACAAATGAAATAAAAATTTACCGATGCTACTATTTTTTTTCCTATTAATATTAAACAAATGCGCTACTAATTATAAAAAAGCATTAAAGAGGTGAACTTTACTTTAACATGATTCTTTTCTCTAATCTTAACGGATTTATAACGCTAATAATAGTAATAATCTTTACAAATGCCTGACTGTTGATACAATTTCAACATTCAAAATTTACTCAAATTTTATTTTACATACTTTCGTTCTATGCTGATAACTTTACAGTAAAACCGTTTATGACTCAAACGAGTAATTGCTGATAGTTTTTATTATAAAACTTTATAGTTCACATTTATTAAATTACTATTTCGTTTACGCATTTTAAAATTTGAACATAAATTTTCGGTTTAGTCGAACATGTGTGTTTCGGTCTAGTTCATTTTGGTGACCACCGCGGTTTTTTTGCGGGTAAGGGTACTTTTGTCAGTGTGGTAATATCTGGAGTTGTTTTTCTTGTAAACCATCCTGCATCGAAACCGCCACAAATTTTGTATTAAGATGATTTGCTTAATTTTCTTAAATTTATTCAGACAGCGGGAGAACAAATCAACGTACTAGAAGCACACCTGCAAACTATGGTGATTTTTTGCTAGTACATTAACCTGTGACCCCCGTTTCGGTTCAGTGATAAGAATGTTTCTTTTTTGGACACTTGTGTTTACTTCTGCTGCGTTTTATAGAGTTTTCACACTGTCGGAACGTCGCTCCCAGGGTTCACATGGGCTGAATTATGTTCTCAGACAATCAGCTTGATGCTATATCACTCTCTTTATGAATAGCGATGTCGTTATTTAGCCGAAATGTTATTTTTATAAAATCGGTATGCTGTATAACTTATAACGATTTCACTCATATCGACTCTCGTTATTTTGAACCATAACGATTATGATATAACGGCGGCGTTTTGGTAACCATTATAAACATAACGATTGTAATGTATAGGCTTGAGAGCTTTTTTTTGTATGAAAAAATGAATTTTGGAGATGTTTTGCGCGTTGCATTATACGAAGAACTGGATAATGCAATCAACAAAAAGTCTTTTCAGATTTACCGTGCATTTAAGAAAGTAAGGTTAGAAACGTATTCTTTCATACAGGCAAAGGAGCATTTTACGCAAAAACAGCGACCCGTTTGTAGTAACTACGTAAACAAAATTTATAAAAAAGGTGTAAGTTATGTAACGGTGTGTTTTGCAACTCAGTTTTATTTCGAATTAATACAAGATGCTTATACTTTTACGTATTAATTAAAGCCATTATTCAATATAAAATTGGGGCTATCGAGGGATGATGTGCGTCATTTAATGGAGGTCCTTGTAAACAATTGAATTTTATTTCATACCAGGTAATTTTAGTCTGGATTTTTGCTATTTCAAAATCTACCGGCCAGATGTTTTACGACGGCACGGCGCGTGCCCTATATCCTATTCACTCTTATACGTTCGGCGGTCCTATAGCGCTCTTTGTTTTTTTAAAGGCGATACTTTTTTCCAAAATAAGGATTGCAAGATAGTCGGCGACATATCGATATAATTGAAATACCGATACAGCAAACCTATTTTACCAGTGATTGTTATGTCGATCGTTATCTTTGTCGCTAAGTATAACGAGAGTGTTACAGCACCAGGCTGAATAAAATATACCCAATGAGAATAACAAATACACTATTACCCTAAAACGTTGCAAGATAGAGAAAAGTTGCACATATACATTTCTATAGAGGACAAAATTTACTATAAAAAAGTCTGCCGAAGGGTACAATTAACTTCTATAGTTTAGAAGATACAAGTGTGCAAAGTTACACGATAATGTCTTACATTACATTAAAATTCTGTAACTCTTAAACTATTAGATATAATTATACCCTCCCGCGGACTTTTTTGCAGTAAATTTTGTGCTATATAAATATGTTTATGTGCAATTTTCATCTATATTGTACCGTTATTGCAGCGTACAAAGCGGAAGCTCCCGCAATTACTATAATTATTTTTCAGCTCTGCTGAGGGAAATTAAGACTTATTATGTTTTTAAAACATAAAACAAATCGTAAGGAATATCTTGTTTAATAATAATAAAAAAATACAAAAAGTGATGTGAAATTGGGCACTACCGCAAGTTCCAGATTTTTTCATATACAATCGAATCAAGCTCCCTATAAATGTTTTCTACACTAAAATATGGTTTAAATTCCTATCAAGTTCAAGAATAAGTTTCCAATACAAACACGGTGTATTTGTGTTTCTAGTATCTTGGCCTTGGTCTTGTACCCGGTTTTATTTAAGCTGTTCTTATATAGATTTCCATAGAAATTATGTCAGCCCAAATAAGTTTCTACTTTCTAATTTTTTTTAAATTTTAACTGTACTATGCTATAAACGCAATTTTTTGTAAATCTTTAGTTTTAATGCATATATACACAACATTTACTTTAAATTACTAATATTTACGAGAAACACAAAGTTAACTTATAAACGAGATTAATGTTAATTTAAAAAAAAATATGTTTCTTAATTGACTTATTCCATTAAAGTTGTGTAAAAATTAAACCACGTTGAATCTTAACTTACACACTAATTTACACCGCAACTGATGCTTTAAATTTCATTATTTATGACGCAGTTAAACGGTTAAATATCAGAAAACGATATTCAATAAATTTCTATTTTAGACTTGCTACGTAATAAATTGTGCATGACTTAGATTACTGTATTTATTTTGAAATCCCATTTTGAGAATATTTTATACGTTAACCATCAAAATTAGTTGGCGTTTAAGAATTTATGTACATAGTAACTTGAACCCTATTACTTATTTAAACTCGCCGCAAAATAGTATACAATTCTTTTTCTTATAATTATATGGTTTTTATAAGTTGGTATAATTTAAGTTATTATTTGTCTAAATTAAATAATTGTACATGTCTTTGTTACTTACTTTATGCTTTTTGAGAAATAAAAGAAATGTATGTTATGTTACGCACATAAATTACTTATACAAGAAATGCAAATTTGCTCAATTGTATTGAGTTTGTTTATAATCAGTATATTTTTTACTTTTAAGTAAATTTCAATTTTTTTGCAACAAAAAGATTTCTGTTACGTGTACTAAATAATAAACTAAATTTCATTGTGGCTACTAAAAATAATTTTAAATTTTTATAAAACAACACTAGCAAGAAAGTATGTTTTCATGCATCGGTTGATTGTACGTCTTAAAAATTTTTCATCTTTGTGACTTAAAAATTTTTGCCTGATATTAATATACAAGCTAGTAAATGAATGTAATTTTTTACTTTTCAAAATTCTACAGAAAAATTTGTGTTTATTTTTATTATTGTTATTTATTTTCGTATGTTTGTGGTGTGAAGCATACACATATTTTTTTTTTTAACTTCAAAGAAGTCGTATCATCAATTTTTTAGAATATCAATTTATTTTACTGTCGTTTTACAAAGATGTCTATAAGCATTTTTTACGATACTAATTTTTTTTGCAAATTAACAATTTAGCGAAAGTGCCTTGAAAAAGAAAATTCTTATTAACGTAACTAAACAATATTTGCGTGACAAATAATTGAGTATAATTCACATACGTTTAAAATTCTTTTTATGTTTTTGATTAATGTTTATCACATTTGTATTTTCTGAAAAGATAGCCTGATATGAACAACTGCATCACTAACACTACTAATAAAAAATTTTAATAACAAAGTGTATGGCCGTAAAGTTTTATATCAAAGCTTACTTAATCCGTACTTAACGATTCTTAGAATTCTAAAAATATATTTCTACAAAATTTATCTTTTCAATGATTTTATTTTCACCGAGTATTATAAAATTGGCAAACAATCTTTTGTGTTCTATTAGTACTCAATTTTTTATTGCGTGTCTATTTATAACCTACTACAAAAACTAAAATATACACAAAGTGAAACACAAACGTGAATGACTGTATTTTTGTCTTATGTCTTATAAAAAATTAGATTAAAATTAAATCAAATTAAATTATTTTATCAGTTACACAACCATTTTTAAAAAAAAGTTTTTTTTTACTGTATTATATCTCAATTAATAATGTTCTTATGCCAGACTAGGTCATATTAAACAATCATTTCAATTTAAAAAAACTCAATTATCATTGGGTACTCGAATATAGTAATAATTTGTCACATAACTTTAAATTAAATGTACGATCTGAAAATGTTATATATCAAATATTACTTAAAATAGTGTTGAATAACTTGAATATTTTTATATTTTTATATGATTTATATTTGACTATTAAAAGTAAACTAACTGAAAATGTTTACATACATACATACATTGTCTATTTAAAATAAGTACTTTTTACAACCAACAGTGAGTTACATGTTTTTTTCTATATATAAAAGGATGTTTGCCCTTTTATATACGAACTTCTTTTTATTCTATACTGCGTTTACGTATTTTAGTATTCTATTCTATATTTGAGTCAGCAGCAAGCATTTTAGAACGTACTACTTTTGAATGTGAGTTATGCAACATTTTTAAACCTTTTGGTATTCCTGTTAAATCATTGTCAAGCTAATTTTGCATAGTTTCGGTAGGCGGCATTAGTTTTTTACTGCTGGTTTGTAGCTAATAAATAATGGTATCCTAATTTTTACTTTTTAAACATGGTTCTATTAAACTATTATTTCTTGTTCTAGTTTATTTTTCCCGAAATGGTAATAAGCTTTTCCTAAAAATTGTTTTTTTTGTTGTCAAAGCGCGTTTCAACATCTGTTACAAAAGCATCTGCATTTGCAATTGTAATGTTTTTTTATAAAAAAGTAAAATTAATTACTAGTATAACATTTTAACATGAAGTCTATTTTAAATTATTGAAATACCAAAAAACCTTTTTCTTTTCTAAATCATAAAATGATTCTAAAGTAACATATAAAAATTTGTATGACAGTAGTTTTACAATAGTTTAATTTTGTGTATATATTTGTCAAGAATACAAAAAAAAGTGCATGTAATCTTTACGTGCGGTTGTAGTAAAACTTCTTTGTCGTTTGTAACAGATATTACTGAAAATATTAAATTTAAATTAAAATAAATATCATTTCTGATTACTATAAATTAGTACGGAAAGTAGAAAAGTTGTCATTAGAATTAATAATTTAATCATTTTTACCACAGGATGGCGTTCCAAAAACATTTCAAATCATTTCAGATTGTTAATGTTTTTTTTATTTTGAATTATTGATGAAAGAGTAAAATGTTTTTGGGACTTAGACAATTTTAAATAAGAAAATATAAGACAACGCAAACGAGTAATAAGCGAAAATATAATTGGCTTGTTTTTGAAAAAATGTTTTCGTATAGCGTATGAACAATTTTAATCATTTTACGAATATCTTGTTTTAATTTAACCATTAATCAAAATTGTGATAACCACAACTATATTGTACGGCCCTTTAACAAATTTTTTATTGAAAAATTTACAAATCAGAAAAGTAAAAACATACTCATTTTGGTACAAAATACAACACATTGTATTTGTTATTTATTAACATACAATATGACCGAGGTCAATAAGATTTACTTTATTTAGTTTCCTTATCATCCTCGTCTAAATCGCTATTATTCACTCCAAACGTCAAACTTTCCACAATTTGATCAACTCTACTATCTGTTTTCTATATTTCTTCAGAAATATGTAACACATAATTGCGCTGCTTTGCCAAATTTTTATTTATTAAATCGAAAAATGCATTTCGAGCTAGCTTTCTAATAATTAATTTTTTTTTTCACGAGATTCTAAATGGGTTCAATTAGATTAAGTTTACGTGTAAAATCCAAGTTTTAAAAAACTCAAGGATTTCCCAGTTTAGGAAAAAAAAGCCGTGGAAAAAAAGCCGCGGAAAATAAAGCCGGAAAAAAAACCGGCGGAAAAAAAAGCCGCTCACAAAATTCCCACTGGAACTGATTCCTGGACAAAAAGTCCTCGAAAATTTAGAGGCCAAAAGCATTTTCTGACACTTAAATATTCCACTAAATTTAACGCGCTATAAGGAATGTGAAAACTAATTTAGGTCTTTGGAAATCAGACGATATGGGTTAATGAATTTCCTTGAAGGCCACATAAAATGTTAAGTACCCATCTCATTTTAAATCAAATTGCATTATTGAAAATTGTTGAATGTAGGTAACTGGTCAGGTACCAAGTCTGTATAATTACCGTCGTTTAGTGATTAATACAGATGTTTAGAAATTCCAAATACTCAAGATAACTAGACATTAGATCATTGTATTGAACAGAAGAAGGCAATTAGTAAATTACCAAGATAATTACTCATATATTGAATACTTTAAATTTCAACATATTGTTAGTTTCTTTGGTAGCGGTCGCATCATGGAAATTATAAAGTCGAATAAAGGTTGTGGCAAAGTGTGCTATGAAGGATATATGTATGTATTACATAGGAACTGCAAAGGGTTTGTACGATGGAGATGTTCTAAATCTAGTTCGTTTAAGGTAAGTTTTGTTTAATGACTAATAATTCTTAAGATTTAATCAATTGTTAAAATGTTTAGGTGACTAGTAGCACTGATATTTATGTGCACCGTCAAATTTTACAAGCCCAAAAAACTAAAATTATTTGTTTCTAGTGTACGGGTTCTTTGATCACTAGTGTGGATAAAACCAATCCTGTTAAAAAATTAACACAATCATCCTACTGATGTGGAGTCCGTGAAAGTAGCAAGAACGTTGCAAAACATGAAAGCCAGGGCCAAAGACACTTTAGCCAAGCCCGTGCAAATTTTCGCAGAAGCGGTAGAATCATTAGAAATCTCCACGCGTGCACAAATACTTTTAGAAGATTCTACAAGGATAACTCTCAGGAATTAAAACTCCAGAAATGTTCCGCAGATGCCAGCAACTTTAAGAAGCCTTGTCATTGAAGGTACACCGATCATTTTTTTAGTCACATGTTGATGTGAATAATTATTTATATGTTTTTCTAGGTGAATGGACTATTACCGGAGGAATCCAGGCTGAAAGATTTTTGTTGAGTGATAATGGTCCCGAGGCTCCAGAGAGAATAATTATTTTTGCTACGGATTCGGCCTTACAACATCTTTCAGAGGCAACATAGTGGTATAAAGACGGAAACTTTTAGTTTGCACCATCCTTTTTCTTGGAGTTGTATGTAATAAGGATTCGAGTAAATAGAATTTTCATCACGGCAGCTTTTTGTTTATTAGAAAGGAAAACTCAAAGTACGTATAAAGAGATGCTACAATGTATCATTGATCAGTGTAGCCACCGAGACCTGTATCCCGACCCTACGGCGATTCACTTAAACTTCGAGAAAGCTACAATGGATGCCGTCAAAACTGTTATTGGAGAACATGTTACCATACGGAGGTGTTTTTATCATTTGGCTCAAAACACCCATCGTAAAATTCAACAATTGGGTCTTAAAATCCAATACAGAGAAAACGATCATCTCAACCGTTTTTGCGGGATGATGGACGGTTTGGCGTTTCTTCCTCTGGGTGATATACAACAAGGTATGGCGTACTTGAGAGAAATTGTACCTCCGGAAGCTGAAGATCTCTTAAATTACTTTGATACTATTAACGTTTCCGGAACCTTTAGGCAACTTGGTAATCAAGCAAATGGGGGGGCGGGGAGATTGGAATGCGCAACATTTCGGCGATGTTTCCACCAGAATTGTGGAATGTTAACACCGCCACATTAGAGGGAAATGATCGCACAAACAATCAAACAGAAGGATGGAACAACCGCTTCTCCAATCTAGTTGGACATAAACATCCTTCTGTGTGAACTTTAATCACAAAGATGCAGCAAGAGGTTGCTGCAGACTGCACCAAGGTTGAACAACAAAATCTTGGAGTAACTCAAAAAAAGAAGAAAAGGAATGCTTGCGAAGTAATGCAATCACGGTTGGCAGATCTTTGTCGGCAACACGCAAATGGCGAGCGCAGTGTAGAAGATTTTTTGAGAGCTATTAGTTATACCATTAGATTTAGACCGGAGTGATTGATATGTAGATAGGTACCTACTAGAATAAAAAATAATTATAAAAATGAATGAAATGTATTTAAAAAAAATTATACGACCTTGTCAGAACTATGCACTTTCCTTCCTTGGTATACAAATAACTATAAATGCCAAAAACTATTCTAGTAAATAGACCGGCTTTTTCTTCCGCGGCTTTTTTTTCCGCCGGCTTTTTTTTCCCGGTTTTTTTTCCGCCGGCTTTATTTTCCGCGGTTTTTTTCTACGGCTTTTGCTAAACACTTTCTGGCTGTTTTTAAACATTTTTTACTTTATAACTTTCTTCTGAATCTAATAAGAAGCGCATTGTTTTCAAGTTGGCGAAAAATACTTTAAAATTACTAGTCATCTATGTATATATCTACATGGTTATTTACGCTATACGGCTTGGAATATTGTGGCCAAAATACGTGACTTTCAAAAAGTTTAACTTTTGAGATGATTCCCTCTCACAGGTGGATTGTACTTAGATTAATATCAGCAGATATTTAAACATGATATTTATTATCACATAAGAATAAAAACTACGCAAATCGCTTTTTAAATTGACTAACGGAAGAACACTATATGTGCATAGAAACAGAATAAGCAGAAACTAAAAATATAAGAAAAACACAAAAAAAACTTTATTATTTCATTACGAACTTCGACACATTATTGCCATTTTAAAATGTGCATTGCTAAGTTTGTTTCTCCTTGGTGTAAAAATTAAATCACGGAATTCTATACTTTTTGAACTTGAATCTTGTGATACACTTAAAAAACTATAGAAATTGTCGCTCTCATAACTGTCTGTCGAACTTTCGGGATTGCTGCTTCTTGCTGTCGAGTTTTTATTAATAATGTGTAAGTCGGTTTTGAACATTTCTTTACAAAACGTCAAGTGGTCTTCGGGAATCCATTCTGTTTTAAGCTTTGGATGGCTCATAACCGAAAGTACAAAAGGTTTCGCTTTTGGATCTTTTAAATTAAAAAAGTGAGCAAACCTTTTTTCAAGGCCTAATACGATTGCCGTTCTTAACGGGTTACATTGTTTCAAATCTGTTATGCTGGATAAATTTTGGTGTATCATTATGATGGTAGGCGCCACATATCCTAGGAAACAAACATTTTCGCTCTGCAATTTATCTAAAGAATAAGCTTGTGACATCCGAAAGTTGAAACAAATACACTTGCCTGAAATACAGTAACATAAACGGTGTTATGCCGCTGCTCAGTGAAGATGGGGTGGGTTCTATTCAGAATTTCGTGATTAATTTGGAAAACTTGACTAAAACACAAAATCAAAAAGTAATAAAGTCAAAATCAAAGGGCGCCAGGAAGGAGTAAAGCTTAATGGACTTCTGGCCCTCGCCAACCACAAGCCCGCTCCTGAAGGATACATTCTAAATGGACTTACCTTAATAGAGTGTATCTTACTAAAATCTGAAATAATCTAAAAACAGAATTCACGTAACGCCGAGGCGGACGGAATTAAAAGCTTGTTTGCAATTTAACTATTTAACATTTATTTGAACACTAAAAAAAATAAAATATAGTATTAAAATTAACAAAACAAAACAAAAAAAATGTACGTAAAATGAATGTTTAATAATAAAAAAACGAGAATTAAAGTTAATTGAATAAATGCACAAAAAAATTAAAACAAACCAAAATATTAAAGAAATAAAACATAACAACACTGGTAAATCTTAATTACCTAAATCACGGCCGTGTGCGCATTACATAGAAGTTACTTAAATATAAAAAAAAATAATTCGTCTATTATTAACTATTATTACATTATCGGTAAATACATTAATTCGCGAGACTTCTGATTTTACTTAAAATCCCAAAGCTTAAAACACAATCGCGTAAACAAAAATTTCACCACATTTAAATAATCGGTACAAAGTAAATACCTTGAACTGTCGTCGTAATTCCAGGAAAGAACTTGTGGTTGATTCTGGGTTGCCAGCTGTATACGGGAAGAAACGTTGGAACGTATCCCCAAAGGACTATGTACCAACGGGAGGTTTTTAAGAGCCGCCACCTAGGTGAAGATGTAACCGCGTCGTAACACTCGACGAACACGGTTCTACACTACGTAAAACATAGACCGAAAGCGCGTGAAATTTACTTAAAAACGTAGATTCTACGAATTTGGAGTAACACTCCACTAACTGCACTAAAAATTCACGCGTTCGGTATATTACTTCCTCTAAAAGGGGATGTGGTTACCACCCCAAAACCAACGTACTATCTTACTAAAACATATTGACTACTGTTGACCGACTTTCTAACTCTCTTATTACCAAAAACACATCTATGTATAAACTTATTCGACTACTATTTCCACAAAGGCTGTGTTTGAAACTTCAAAAACGAAAACAATCTCATTAAGAAGTGCGACAAGGAGGCAAACAGATCAAATATCGTCAAAATCGTAGTATTTGACCACGGCATTTGGTTGCTACGTAAAAATGTCAGATTTACAAAATATTATATTACATTACTGTCGTAAAGATTAAGCTGTCTAATAAATTAAAATAATAATTTCATTCCCACGTCATTTGATTGAACTCACAAAGAAACCAAGTACGAATGTACTGAGAATGCACTTGAAAACAAAGAAATGAATAACGTCAATCCAAATACCGGGTCTTTTACGCAAATAATCAAACAACCAATCATTTAATTTTAAATGATGGTTACAAGCTAGAAGCTCCATAACTTTTAATATTCTTTCAAAAATTTCCATTCCCATGCTTTGGGTTTTAGTACTTTCCACTGATCAAAAATATCAATTTTTTTTTTTTTTTGATCACAAACTTTTCTTATACAGTCAAAATTTGAATTCCATCTTGTGAGTATAGGTACTGGAAATTTGCACAACCATAATTCTGCTACTACATCAGACGTCAGTGCATTGCAACTGATCAGATTTGAAAATGCTTGCAGCTTACCAAATGCTGATCTGTAATTTTTTTGAACTCCAAATTTTTTATTGAAAAATTCCTTACTTCGTTGGTAGCTACTAGATTCAAAGTATGAACCAAGTCATTTGATTTGGTAAAATTAAGACATTGTTATCATCAGCCATATAGTCATTAGTGTATTTTGGGATTATATTTAAAGCTAATTCAATATCCAAAATTTGAATTCCATTATTATTCCTTTTTCTTAATAACAAATTTATTAAAATATAAACTAAAAATTATAATACCGACATCTACCATCGTTGTTCAAAAGACTGTCGTTAACATTTATTGAAAGACAATCTGGACAAGTGTCATCACTGTTGATACTGTTATTATAAACCCGAAAAGCTTTTCCAAGATTAGAAGCATTATCAGTTACAATATGCGTTACTTTTCCAATGCCAATTTCAAAATCTTTTATTATAGAACAAATCATAGAAGCAATTTTTGAATGAGTATTTTTTGATTTCGTTTTCCTGCAACCCAGAACATGGGATTTCCTAGTAAAATCATCATAGATGTAATGACAAGTCATACCTAAAAGTAAAAATTAATAAAAAATGAATAATGTATCTTAATGCAGTGTTTTTTTATTTGTTAAATGTGCTACTGGGTTTTTTCTTAACCGCTTTTTAGTCGATAGTAAAATAAACGCGTAAGTTTTATAAAGAATTAATTTGTTTTTCTTTTAATGCATCAAACTTGTGCAATTTAATCAAAACAAGCTTGCTAAAACTTGTCATTTAACACATTCGTCGTGCTTATTTTTGTTTTGTGTACATGTGTTACGTTACGGATTCTTTAATCGATGTCATCGTGATTTTAAACTCGTCGCACTTGTTTTAAAGGCCCGCTTCGACGTTTCTATTATAATATACTATTTTTAACGTTTGATATTGCTGGTATTGTTTATTTTTCTTCAGAATCTAGTCGTTTCGTTTATTTGTTTCATCTTCTTTTTTCTCTTGCAATTAGGTAACCACGCATCTTGATTTCTGACAACAAGCAAAACTGTTCATTTTTTGCTGACAAAATTCGAATTGTTGTAGTTTTTTTTACTTTAAAAAAACGTTTGTTTAGCTGTTGATATAAATTGATTTACATTACAAGCGATCTTAAAATTAATTTTATGAAACATTTTACGTATGTTGAAAATCAAAGACACGTTATTTTTAAAGTAATAAAAATGTAGTTTAATATTACTGTTAAATTTCAAAACATATTTTTTTATCTGGAAATGTTTTTCTGTTCTTTTTCAGAAACTATTTTTTCACTTGCCTTAGAATATGACGTTTTTTAAAATTAAAAGTACATAAAGATTTGTTTTGTAATTTTTTTTGTAATTTCTTATTAAAAACAAAATAAAGCAAACATGATTACAAATACACTTTTCTCTAAATTAGTTTTGAAATTTAGGTTAAATGCTTTTTAGATTAACTTTGCAAGATATGTGTACATTTATTTATGCCTTGCAGGTATTAACTTTGTGTAAACAAATTTAAACATTTTCTTTTAAGAATAGAATTACAAAATGTTTATTTTAAAAAATTTAACGGATTTTGAAATTATGTATTTTTAGTGCAAATATTGTATTTATTATAATCCCATTTAACTGATTGTAACGATTATTAAAAGTAATTTATTCATACTAAAAATATTTACACGTTTACAACTAACCGAAACTAATTAAATCTAAGGATATTTAATAAAAACATGCTAATTTATATAGTACACTCACCGAAAGATAATTTCCGCGGATAACTTCTATTTATCTAAACACTGACACTTGTTTACATTAAAGTCACGTACCAGGTTATACTCCGTTATATTTATCTTGACACGCATTAATCACTTATTTATTTAAACTTGAATAATCTTCTTAACACTAACGTTCTCAAAATTTACAAAAACTTTGCGAATGTTTCATTATTAAATAAAATTTAATTGGTTAATAGCCGATTAATAATCTCGACAGTATTAAGCATTTTCTTGTAAATGAACTTATTATATATTGTAACGATTATTATTAAAACTAATTGATTTATTTATACTAAAAAAAAATATGTACACGTTTATAACTAACCGAATTAATTAAAGCTAAGGATATTTAATAAAAACATTTACACTAATTTATATCACTTACAAGAAGATAAAATCCGTGGATAACGATTTAACACTTATTGTTTGTTTACACTTAAGTCACGTACAAGGTTATACTCCGTATATTTATCTCACACGCGTTAATCACTTATTTATTTAAACTTGAATAATCTTCTTAACACTACCGTCTTCGAATTACGGAAACAACTGCCCTATGATTTGTTTGCACTGCATTTATACATTTTGGTAAAACGTTCGCAAATGTTCTGTATCTTTCAGTGAACATTCCGGAAATGTACAAAAACTTCGCGAAAGTTTTCGGACTTGAAAATAATTCTTTGTACGTTTCACTATGTAAACAAGTTTAAACATAAATGCAATAATAATTTATTGCTGTTATGATTATCATTATGTTTGTTGTTTTAGATCATGAACAACAGCATTACAAGAAAGTTTTTTAAATACTGTAGTACTAAGATGTAACAAAAACTTCAATATACTTATAAAAATAATTGCATAAAACAAAACTGAGTTCATTTTCTATTGAAAATTTTGACATTGTACATTAATAATTAGATTTATGTAAAAATATACAACAAGAACATTATATTTTTACAACCGTGAGTGTACTCACACATATTTTATATATTCTACAAATGTTTTACATAAAGCTCAAAGACATACACGTCATCACAACAAGCTTTTTAAAATAAAACGAAAGAAATTCTGTTTACTTTAAAATTATCTTTGTTTCGCTTTTTCGTACAATAGAAATAATCTTATACATCAATAGAAAATCGTATATAGAAACATCCCAAAGCATTTTATCTAAAATTCATGACATACAAGAAGAGAAATAAAAAAATTAATGTAGATATAAATAAGAAATTCAGTCACGATTTTCTGCGCTATTCTATGATAAAAAAATCTACTTTAAATATGATTCTAAGATTCATATAAAAGTTTTATGGAATGACATAACTTTTTTGTGTTTATTTTTATATTTCGATTTTTTCTAACTGTTATAGAAAAGGTAATAGGTTTTGTTGTAGTGTCAAAATTAAATAAATGTTGATTGTTGTTTTAATACCAACGCTCTTTTATTAATGTTAAAAAATATTTATGTTATTGTTTTAATAGTTTTTATATTGTTTTAAAATTATCAAGATCATTATTACTACTTAGTAAAATTTTAAATAATAAATAGCAAAACAATTTATTCAAAGTTGAGTGTTAATCGAAGTGGTTTTATGTGTTTGCACTATCTTCGTGCAACAACAGCTAACAAATAATACAACAGCAGTAAAACATACATAGCTTTTATTACACATAAAAAAGCTTACAATAAGAATTTAACAGTGATCTCAAAAATGTAATAACTTTTTTCAATTATTTAGGAATTATAGCAATTTCAATGTAAGACGACTGTGATAAATGCCAACAAGCAGCATACGTAAATTTTCTTGTTGGTCCAGGATAATATTTGTTCTTTTTTTATTATCTGCTTAGCTATACTGCCGTTAACCACAACTTTTTTTAATTGAGTGATTGTTTTTATTAACAACTAAT
Organism: Aquatica leii; assembly: GCA_035610365.1. Taxonomy (NCBI): domain Eukaryota; kingdom Metazoa; phylum Arthropoda; class Insecta; order Coleoptera; family Lampyridae; genus Aquatica; species Aquatica leii. The sequence goes on along the minus strand of CM069433.1, from coordinate 171,572,705 downwards.
CAAAAATATGTTTGTTAATTAAAGTTTTGTTGCCTGAGTACTTAGAAACATGTCTACATTTATTTATACAGTCCATGTCGCTTAATAATATATATAGTACATCAGATATTCCAAAATAAATGTTTATTAGTTACAAATCAGTAAATAATTACAATGTGTTTCTAATTAATAGGTTATTAATTTAGAAGATGAAATTATAGCATCAATAACTACAAGCAAAAAATCAAAATAAAGGCTCTAATAAAACACTCATAAAAATCAAAAATTTTAGCCGAATTAATCGAAAATTACGAATTTGTTGCAGTAAATAGTTTGTTGGCACCGTTAACAAACTAAAATAAAAAACATGTTATGTTTAATTCACTGTTCGAAGAACTACACACTTCTTCTCAGGAATTTGCTGACACTACAAATAAAAATAAATACAAAATAATGTTATCACATAAGACGTAGTAAAATTAAGTTGTTATTTTAAGAACTAGACATTTTATGCGAACACACTGAAAATACAAAATAACTGGAAGGTAACGCATTTACAGATATTTAAATGAGATAATGTTACGTAAGTCAGTTAAAATACATGACTAAATAAATAACATTGCAAAAATAAAGCTAAATATGCAAAACAAGTTTTTTTAGGGTACAATGACAACATTTTTTACTCACTTTAGAAGCGTATTATGAAAATTCAGCTAAAAAACTCATACAAACTTACTTTATTTTTGTTGTAATGTAGAACCAATAAAAAAATATATAAATTATTTAGAATTAACTGCAATATTATGGTAATCTCCAAATTTTTTTTCATTGGAACACAAGAATACCTTCCATGTTGCGCATCGCAAATGAGGTCGAGATTGTACTTGTTTCTTACTACATACCTCACATCTTTTTCTTGTATCTACGTACTTCATCCGACGTGATCCTTTATTACAACATCTTTACATATTGCTACTTAGATGGTTCTGCCTGCATTGGTTCTGTCGAACGTCTTTTGAAGAATATTACATTTTTTTATGATTTATAAGCCATAACAAAACACTTCTACAAAATTTGAATAAGAATATATTTTTCATGGTATCACAATATATGATATAGGCATTGACAAAGGTTATAACCAATATGACCTAAAGGTAGCGATGCGACTATTTTGTTTGAATGTCTATTCAATCCTTAAAAAACACGACGCCTATCGGCATGGTCGACACCACCCATAAAAAGGTTGTAATTTTTGATTACATAAGCTGCTTTAATCTATCTTTTTGAGAGAGGTAGATAATGCAAGATGAACAATTTTGTTGTTTATCCATTTACAAATGCAAATGCCCATACTAGAAAATGTGTAGTCGTTCATCATAAGTTAGAGTTTTGTCACTCTTTAAATTATTTCAATCTTTTTTGATGTGAATGAAGCAACGGTATTCTCAGTTTTCAGTTTCTTTACTATAGGCACATAGGTGAAATAATTTTCAAAAAAATTATTCTGTGTTTCCCATCCCATTGCACGCAAAGATATATAAAAGGTGTGCTTTATAAAAAAAAATAATAATTACACTTCTACATTGAGAGTTTCACCAACAGGTTCACATAAATTGCTACTATTTTTTAATTCTTCTGTATTATCATAATGTTTTTTCAAAACTTTAGCGTAATCTTTGTGAGTTTCTATTGTATGTTAGGCCTCACCACAATGTTTTTTCAATAAAACCTTTATGTCTTTTAGTTTCTCTTGTTAGAAATTTAGATTGCATTATGTTGCTCATTATCTTGTTACATGCCAAAAATGAAACAAAGGCACTTGCCTGAAATACAGCAACATAAACGGTGTTATGCCGGTGCTCAGTGAAGACGGGGTTTTTCGTGATTGATTTGGAAACCTTGACGAAAACACAAAATCAAAAGAAATAAAGTCAAAATCAAAATACGCCAGGAAGGGAGTATAGCTTAATGGACTTCTGACCCTTGCCAACCACAAGTCCGCTCCTGAAGGATACACTCTAAATTGAGTTACCTTAATAGAGTGTATCTCACTAAAATTTGAAATAATCTAAAAATTTACATACGCGAAGACCGACGGAATAAAAGCTTTGTTACATTTAACAATTTAACATTTTAGACATAAAACTTTCACCATAAAACATTATTAAATTATTTTTTGGGTAAATAATAATAAATAATACACCATTTACCCAAAAAATAATTTAATAATTTAACGTTTATTACATAATTGAAATAAATTAGACAAGCAATAAAACAGGAAATCTACATTAAAACTAAAGTCAATTTGACACAAATATCTTTAAAAAAAACAAAATGAAAATAAAAAAAAATAAAGTAAATTAGCTTTTAAAGGAAACAAAAAAAACAAAAACACGGCCGTGGGAGAATAATAATAATAAAAAAAATTAAAATAATCAAATTCCGCAACTGTATAAAAACAAACTTTATAATTCTAAGCTTATGGTACGTAGATATAAGATGGTCTTTCTTTTACTTTATATATATATCGGAACAACTTTTATAAATTGGATACGTTAAATTACGTCTTTTTAATTTTTGTTCATAACAATAAAATTTAAAATTAGCACACACTACTATAAGTGGTTTGAATCGGTTTGAATCGTTGAAAAAAAATTCAATATCTATCAATAAACTCTCACTACTAATTTCAAAGCTTTTTAATCACTGAACTTGAATAAATAAGCAATCAGTAATCAATAAATACCTCTACTGTTGACGTCGTCCGGAACCTCGGCAGGGTACCACAACCATATGAATAATTTACCGTCGGAAGATTTCTTAACGATCCGCCACCAAGGCGAAGAAAATGGAATTGCGAACCAAACTCACGCACAAATCCACAATACCTTAATTACCAAATAAACCAGAAACCAGTGAATTCAATGACCCGTAATTACTATACGAAAAAGGAAAGTTTTTCCACCTGAAGCTTCACTGTTTCATTTTCAATTACTTCCGCGCTAATTCTCCATCTGCAGCTAAGAAGGTGAATTTATCACCCGCGATATTTACATTTTGCACGACTGTCAACCAACTAACTAACTCCATTTTTATCACCAAAATCACATCTATATATATATAAACTTATTTGACTAGCTTTTCCACAAAGACTGTGTTGGAAACTCCATGAAAGAAAACAATCTCACCAAGAAGTGCGACAAGGAGGCAAACAGATCAAATTACGTCAAATTCGTAGTATTGGGCCACGGCATTTGGTTGCTACGTAAAAATGTCAAATTGACACAATATTATATTACATAAATTTAAACTGCCTAATAAATTAAGATAATGTCTTAATTTTCCACGTAATCTAAACGTTTGACACAGAGAAATCAAAGTACGACTGTACTGAGAATGCACTTAAAACAAAGAACTTTTGAACTAACTTAAAATAAGCAAACGGCGAAAATATATTTAATTACGATTATATCTCAGAAAGGAAACATAAATTACCACTGGAATTTTGATCAAACAAAAAAATGCTCAATAAACAGAATCGCAAAATCCGATGATTCACGGCGTTACAAAATACAAAACTTTATCAACAATTTTAAATTGTAACTTTGAATTTAAAAACGTAATATAGCTTATTAAACTCAATCTAAAATCAACAAAGCAAATCCGAAATACATGAAATGAATAACGTAATTCCAAATACCGGGTTAAAAGACAAACAACCAATCATTTTAAACGATGGTTACAATCTTCCCTTCTTTGAACACAGACTTGTATTTTTCTATTCTTCAATGCATGTTTTCACCAAATGGTCACTATTTTTTTGTTTACTCTTCTAAATAAAAATAGGCTACTGATGTTAAACAAAAAGTGCCAAAAGTGCAGGAGGTTTTATTGCATTTTTAGAAGCTTTCTTTCAGTTATACACCTTGACGTCACGACCCAATACAAAAACAGTTCATTGGTCTTCAAATATTTTGCGAAACTCACTGAAAAAACTATAGTGTTTTTGTTATTAACCTTCTCTATATGAGCAAAGACCCGTGGAATAAATGAATGTCCAGCAACGGGCAAAACGAATTCTATGTTTTCAACACATGCGGGTACACGAAAACTTAACCATTTTGATGCACATATATATTATGTTGAGTTTTTGTTTTGTCTACCACAGCCATCGCAACAAGATAAACAGTATCTATAGTATCTAAGCTGGTTTTAAAAAATTTGTGAAAAATTGCACTTTTCAGTTTCATTGACTTTTTTGAGCTGTTGATTCTCAGTCCATTTATATAGGAACACAGTGGTGAATGAGATGACTGTCAGTGGTCTGGTGTTTTCATAATTATTTTTGGAAACTATCTACATACCGAGTAATTAGCACATAAATTTTACACAAATTATTTACTTACTTTTTGTTGTCTAAGCAATTATTTGCAATATTCAAAAAAGCAAAAATTTGGTAGGTAGTTTTTATTTGTTATGACACTAATAGGGTTTACAGAAATTTTTTTTATTAAAAGCTAACCATCTTTAGTAATGGAATATAAATGTTCTAAGTTACCATTAGGCGTTTAACCCGTAACCATTGATGTGGAGTATCACAGATTCCGCAAGACATTTGGCGCTTGACCCTATCCGTAGTTTAAATTTTCCCACTCCGCACTTTTGAGCACCTTTCTGTTTAGTGCGAATCTTACTGTGAACGAAGCTGCATGGTGTTTCTGTGATTCACTACTTTTTTATAAGCGCCATTAGGGGTCTCACAGACTACATCAGTAATGTGTAACTTTTTTTCTTTTGACATTATTCTCAAAATTAATATCCTAGGAGCAAAACTGAGTGAAAATATAACCCAAACTAAGCACTATCTGGGAAAGCTGTCAGTATACTTTATAAAAACTTTGAGAAAATAGCTGTTGCTTGGCTGGATGAGATCAATAGCGATTTTAGTGGGGATGAAAAATATCATATATCATATCATCAATCAATATATTGACAGTGAACACAACACGAATTTAGAAGGATCCGAGGAACAAATTGAGAAAAAAGCAGAGTATACAGAAACGTTAAACAATGAGAACGTAGATGTTGGAAATCAAGATCTTGGATCTGATCGGACACAATCCGACGACACAGAAGCAAGCGCCGATTTGGAAAAAGTGGATGTAAAGAAATATGTGTATTGCAAATATCGTATAAAGTGGGCACTTGAACCACCAACTAAATCTGTTAAAACTCCTCAGCATAATATTATCATAAAACTCCCGACATTACGACTACGGAAAGCAGCAGCTACATACAGAACTGATAAAGTTGGACTAAAAGATACAGATGCAGAGAAAGAAAACCGATCCAACTGAAGCAGTGAATGAGATATTCAGAAATTTATTCAAAATTTGCAAACGCAATATTCAATCGGTTTATGCGCCTGCATAGACAAAATGTTGGTGGGTTTAAGGGGATGCTGTCGTTTTAAAAATGCATATGCTAAATAAACCGACCAAGTATGGTCTCAAAATAATGTGCTCAGTGATGCTAGAACCGGCTATGCTTTCAACGGATTCATTTATTCTGGGAAAAGCATGACTTTGACCGACAAAAAAGCTGGAATATAGCCACTCAGCTGTAATGCGTTTATCAGAGTCAATTCTTGGCGCCAATTGGAATATTACTAAAGACAATTGGTTTCCGTCACTGCCACTGCAGAACTGAACGTTGAAAAAAAAACAAAACAAAAGTGCCACTGCAATTTTTAGGAAAGAAAAGGGAACCAGGTTCAAATATGTATGGATTTACAAAAGATGTAATTTTGCTGTAGTGTGCACCTAAAAAAAGAAGGTTGTGTTGATCCTGAAATTAATAAACTTGAGGTATTTGCATACTATAATAGCACGAAAGGACTTCTTACACAAAAAGTGTGCAATATACGGAACAAGTTGCCTAACGCAATGATGGAGCATTGCCATATTCTGCGCAACTGTTGATATGTCGACTGTAAATGTCTTTATTTTGCAAAAACCACCAAACCATGCAACGAAGTGACTACATGAAGGAATTGGCAAAATTCAAAAAAAGTATCAGATGAAACGTAGGCACAGGCACTCTACAGTAACCAAAGAAGTGCGACTACTGATAAGTCGCATCTTGAATAAGGTGGAAGAACCTATTTGTGATGAAATTTTGTTAAAAACCAGTAAATATTGCCACCTGTGTTCCACAGAAAAACAAAATTTATATGCGTTAGTTGTCAGAAGCCAGTTTGTCTCGGGTGCTCTCGAAAACTGTGCAAAAGTAAAAAAAAAAAGAAAATAGAAGTTAGGTATTTCTATATTGTTTGATATTATATCAGTTCACCAAAGATCAGACGATCTTTCTTTTTATTTTTTGTGTTACCAGTTGTTTAAATATATATTCTTAATACATTGAACTTTAGTTGTCTACACTTATTTTGCATTTAGTTGGACTTATTCACTTTGGTTAACCCTATCTTATAGTCGGAGTCTCTCAGACTCCATGTCAGTAGTTATGTACTAGAAACCCTACGTCAGTGGGCACGGGTTAAAGGTAAAACACGCCTGTGGTAATCTCTGTAAAAATTTTAAAATAGGTAAGGTAAGTACTTTGTAGTACCCTTTGTTAAAAACGGGTTAATCTTGTTCTTGACAAACGTTAATATGTGGATAGTACCTTTGGTAATTTTACGATTCTGGTATAGTTTTCTATTTCTTGGTTTGGAAAAAATAACAAAAATCACTTTTATAAGTTTATTTATTAGTAGTTGTTAGAACATTACTTTATTAGTTTATTATTTTCTAATAGTTTAGACTTTTTTTAACAATAAAAACACGATGGGTTCACAAAATTTGTAATAGTATTTTAACATTTACCTAAAATAGAATAGTGGTTACAACTAGACAATTTTTTAAAAATTCCATTAAAAAACGGATATAAAAAAAAGTATACAATAAAAAATTTGTATGATGAAATATTTTTTTTTTGACAAAAATAAAAGTTAAAAATAACCAACTGATAAAAGTACATTTGAGATAAACACAGAATTTTGCTTGTTATCTAAGGTGAAACATGTGCCTTAGTCAATTCCTTTTAGAACAAATATTGACCTTGTTTACTAAAGATAAAATAACTTGCTGTAGATAACTGTTTAACAATTATTTTAGTGCTGTGCGGCATTTCATCTCGTGAGTGCGTTTTTTGGACGAATTGAAATTAGTGCATCAAAAATTTAATTGGACAAAAAGTACTTCAGGTATTTATGTTATACTTATATAAACAAACGTTTTAGATCAATTTAAGTTTTATTAGTGTTTACCTATAAATGCTCTTTTGTTTTTGGTAACAGAAATTTAAACTATTACGTACTATAGTCTGCACTTTTTCGTCGTTTTGCATTGAGTACCACAATTTAAAAAAAATTAATATTAGTTTACGTTATCTTTAATTGTTCTGATGTTTGTTTCTTAATTAATTTGAATCACTGATTACATTCTTTAGTTACTTTTCACTACTGTAGTTTCGATTTTGTCTAACACGTTATTTTTTTTTAAACTAGCAAAGCTTTTAGGAAAAAATATAATTAATTTATATATATTTTCAAAACGTAATTGTAACTGTATACAATATACATTTATATGCCTATTTAATTTAATCTTAGATATGTATTTTGTAAATCAATTACGTTTATCATTCAACATTATACATTTCAAAGGTGTAAATAATAGTGATATTATTTTACGCATTGTAGGTTGCATAATGGGTATAATTTGAAATTATCTACACCATTTAGAGTAATTACATCTAAAAGACATTTGGTATTATGATAAATTTAGGTTTCTTTACAATTATTAAAGTGTTTTTTTGTATTTGCACTTCTTGGTATTAAATTACGTTTATTGTCGTTTTTAATTGTTAAAATAATATGATTTAGAAACAAAAATTTTTCATGCTAGGATTTTGAGTTTTCTTTTTTAAATTAATTATATTGCTTATCGCTAAAGTAATTAACGCCAATTAAATTAATACTGGTTAATTAGTCTTTATTACACTGATCTTTTTGCGTACTCGCTATATTTTTAACAGTTGCGTAACTTTGACAATACAAAAATTACTAAAAAATTTTTTAAAGCAAAACAAGTTGGTTTTTAATAACCCTAATTCATAAAATTAATTTTAATTTGCAAATATTAGTTTTTTGAAATAATTAGCAGCTATGTTTTTCGTTCATTAATAATGTTTAATATATTGCCTATAAAGAATAACTAAGTTTACAAACGTTATCATTATCACAAAATTAGATTCAAATTTTTTCGTAGTAAAAAGCCATTAAATGGTTTAAAAATTAAATATTTTTGTTCTAATTTATGTGATGTAATTGTAATGTAAATTCGTTTTTAATAAATATTTGGAATTTAGAGATTCCTAAGTTTTTACGTTTTGATAATTTTACTACTTCTTATTTTAATCAAAGCGTGATTTTTGACAATTTTGAACTATTTATCAAGTAATTGATTCTGCAATAGTTATTCTAAGCATTAATTTTTTTTTTACATTTATTTATATTTCTTAAGTGTATATCTTAAGAATATATCCTCAAAATTACATAAGAATGGGAGCACACATTCAAAAGTTATATGCATTTACTTTATTTAGTAGTTGTTGATGATATGGAAAATGTTTTTCTGATTTTCAATAATATCAATTTTTAAATGAATTCCTATTAAGTAATTCATAAATTCAACATATGGAAACAGAAAAAGCACTAAAAAAACTGGTGTGGTCACCAGACGACTTTCTTATAAGGAATGATGAAGGAATGTCTACATATTTTTTTAAGGTTATGTTATCATAAATCCATTTTGAAGTGATATGTACACGTTTGTATTGATCTCCTAGCATGCTATAATTTTTTTGAAGTTTTTCTTCTCGATTTCGTTAAGATCATATCGACTAACCCTTATATTTGTGCGCCTCAATATTACTTACCCATTTAGTTAATCAATAAAAAAAACCGCCGCAGGCAGAATTCGAAACTATGCTATATTTTTGAATTCATTTTAAATTACAAATTAAATATCTGATAAACTGTTAATGTTAGAAATTTTTTTATTTAAATAAATTGTTAGGAAGAATTGTTTCTATAAGAAACTGTAAAAATAATTCGAATAATCGTTAAAAATGGCGGATACACCCACTTCCGATTTTTTTATCAAAGCCATCTTTCGAAAAAGCAGAGAGAATATAAAATACCAGCTCTATACCAAATTTCAAGTTACTAGGACTTTTGGTTCGTGAGTTATCGTGGGTACATCGTTACACACAGACACCCAAAATTATTTTGTCAAAAATACATTTTTCTCCAAAGATAATTTAAATAAGATGCAGCACTCCGTATATAAACAAGTCAAAAAAATATGGAGAAAATTTGTTATTTTAGAACGTCCCTTCAGTATATAAAATTTTTTTCTAAAAAAAAATCATCGCACACAGGATTTAAATCTAGATGGAAATTTAAATTATAAATCAAATATCTAATAAATTGTCAATGTTAGAATTTTTTTTATTTGAATAAATGGTTAGGCAGAATCAACTCTATAAGAAACTGTAAAAATAATTCGAATAATTTACATACGTACAAAGTTATATAAGGAAAACTGTTAGAAATAGCGGATACACCAATTTCTGGTTTTTTATCAGACCCATTTTTTGAAAGAACCGGGAGATTATGAAAAGCCACCTCTATACCAAATTTCAAGTTACTTGGAGTTTTGGTTTGAGAGTTATCGTGGGTATATCGTTACACACCGACACCCAAATTTTTTTTCTCAAAAATACATTTTTCTGATACAGGAGACCTTGAAACGTATAATTATGCAATAAAAATTTTTTTTTAAAAATTGCGATCGCTATACTTTCCTTATAGGAAAGTGAAAATTTATTAATAAAGTAAGTAATTTTAATTTTCAAAAAAATGTATGCGTAGTTTGCGCAGATGCTCTCCACAGCTCCAGCGGTAACATCTGAAGCACTATTTTGGAGTAGTTTTATCTGTTTGTTGTCCACAAGGGTAACACCGATCACGCGATCCAGTGCAAAGCCATCTTTTGTTCTTAATTTAAATAATTTTTACTTCAATTGTTTTGAAGAAACCGAAATTGCACTTAATACAACTATTCTAGAAATTAAAAAAAAATGATTATGATAAGTGGATTGAGATATAAATTAATTTTATTTCTGCTTTTACAGAAGAAAACATTAAAGGAATTGAAATGTTTCCGAAAAATTAATTACATCAAATTATAGATAAGAATGAATAACCCACATATGATGAGATCTATTGCAGTAAACGTACATTATTTGTTTGCCAATCTTTAGTAGTCGGGTGTGCAAAAAACTTTTTAGATCTTCTCGTTCTATTACATCAACTTATTCGACCGTAAATTTAGTATAGTAGTAGTAAATTTTAGTACTACGAGATTGCTTCAACGAATCAAAACGATTAACTTAGTACTTCATTAAATCTTTCCACAAATGATATTAATTTTTCCAAGAGAAGAGAAAATACTAGGGCAAAAAAAGGTAATTTCATTTCGTCTACTATGAAAGAGTTGTTAAATTTAAATATCGAAGTTGTGTCCAAACCTTCAAATGATGCCTACTGCAACTATAGACATAAGAATTAAATCTAATAATGGAATTTGGAAAAGTGCAAATATCTCATGGGGGTCATTCCATGTAAACTCAATAAAATTTCAAAGTGGGAACATGATGGGAGCAGACGTTATGGTAAAAATAAACCAACGTTGTCAATAATTTTAAGCCTCACCAGCAATAGCATAGGGTGAGATTATAATATGCTTATTAAGCAAAAACTATTGCAATAAATACACTGAAACATACGGCTTTAAGTTTGATTAAAATAACAGTAACAAACATTGTGGATTTGGTTATTTTAATTTTTATAAAATTATAACTACGAAACTATACGAGATAGTATTTTTTTTAAATTATATTTCAATTCAGGACGTCAGAGAATATGAAAAATCAAAGTTTCACAAAATCTGAAATGGTCAATTTGAAGCCCATGGCGTTATGACTAAAAAGACGAAAAAAAAGATAAACAGTGAGCAAAGTGGTAATGTTGAAGAAGAAATTAATGAAAGCAGTAGTTCTCACAAGGAGACTCATTATGAGAAAAAAATCATTTTAATAACTAAAAAAGAAGAGGAAACAGGTAGTGGACAGAAGATCAATATAAACAAATTAAAACTAAAACACCCTAAAACCTCACAAAACGTTGACGAAAAATCGAATCCGATGGAAAAATAAATAACGACAAAATCAGATGTTTCATTACATATAATAGCAAGAAATATTACAAAAACTATTCAGTAATAAACAAAAAGCTAACCAGTCGATTCTCAACTGTATACTCAGTTGATCTGATTTATTTATTGTCTGAGCTTTCCTTATATGATTGCACATCCGATGAAACAGAAATACCAATTTCCATATTTAAACATGGGCGGGAAGCGAAATTAGTATGTAACCACCTATTTAATAATTTTTTTTACGAATAAAAATTATTCGAAATGCGTTTTTAGCCATATTTAGTAAGTAATTGTTACAAAGTAATAATATTTATATAGGTACAGCAATGTTATTTTGTTTTGGCTAAGCTTGTTTTATTTTTGAGTAATGTGTCACATAGAATAGAATACATTTTTGAAACGATTTTTAGTTATTACAAAAATTTGACCACTTCTGTGTTGGTTTTTTCTTACAATGCTTCTTTAAACAATGTTTTATGTAGCAGAAGGAGTTTTATTACATAGAAGACACATAGATAAAGTTTTATTTTGTGGTGACGGAATAAAGCCATATTTAATGTATTCAATATTGTATTGTCTGCATTTTTTCTTCGGTTTACTTATACTGTTATCTAAAATTTTTATTCGCAACAAATCATTGTTATTTATAATAATTTTTTCAATAGAATGCTGCAATATAACGCTCTCTTGAATTAATTATTTGGGATGCAAGGATAAAATTTCATGTAAATGTCACATATTGCGTAGATACCCATTGTGTACCAATTAATTTTTAAGAAAAATAAATAATTCAAGAATTAATTAACAACAGAATATAATAATACAGTAATATATAGTAATTCCAAATATTTGCAAATTTGGTTATTCGCGGAAGTAAACAAAATTGTAAAACCCAATATGTCTTAACTTTTTTTACAAAATTATTAATAATATATTTTTTAAAAACACATCTGTGTTAGAAAAACTTACAACCCTTTATTAAATTATTAATAAAAAAGAAATCCTTAATGAATGTGAAGGGATTAATGCACTGATAACTGTGATGTATAATCTTTTTAATCTACCTAAACAATAGTATAACTTTGCTTAAATAAATTTAAATTAAAAAAATATATCAATTTTATTTAAATATACTTACGCAACTGAAGTATGCTATCTGCGTAACAATAAAAAGTATACTTTTTTTTGTTCAAGACTAGAAAAATTGTTATATGCACTTCACATCACGCATAACACAGAACTAATTTTTGTTGGCTAGATGCACGATTTTTCTACAGTTCATATAATAAACTAGTTGGTGCATGTATCGGCTCTATTGCGTTCCTGTATAAACCTGATAGGCCTGACTCACTGCGATACCTGTTATCACTTGTATTTTATACACCAGTCTATATTTATATTTTATTTAGAGCGTAAAAATTGCTAATAATAATTTATTTATTGTTATTTTTATTTAAAAAAAAATGTGTTACAATTTTTTTATTTTATATTAAACCTTGCGCGGACCTCATGCTGTTGTACAGAGACTCTCAAATCAATTTTAATTTTCCACAGACCCCTGAATGGTTAATTGATAATAGTAAAAAAGTCTTACTTTTTTAGGTAATATGAAACTAAAGTGATGTTTTCCTGGAATTCGAAAATAGAAAAACCTTATTTTTAATTTTGTTTGACAGACATTCGTTCGGAATCTCACGTTTGGTTTTTCATCATATCTTAGTATTTTATTCAATAAAGTATTCTCTGGGAAAATAATACTTTTGAGAGTTATTTATTAGCAGCTCAAACACTTCCCTAATTGGTGCAAGTTAATCAATAAGTTTTCGAATTTTTTTGTCTCTTATGTCGTCAAAACGTAAACATCCTTAAAAGCAAACCGATAAATTGTTTGATTTCAATTATATCTATAAGCTTTAAAATTTTCAATATAAATATTAGTTAAACGACAAATTGTCTGTAGAATGCAATGCAGTAATCTAAAAATAAACTGATCATCTAAATTTTTTGTTTTGCGAGCATTATTTATTGGACTAGGAAATTGCTGTATGATATTGTGGGTTCTAGTACAAACATTTGTCGCAGGGTATGATTTATGCCATTTTGTGTAAGCCATGTTTTGCTATGTACACATTTTCTGACTAGTGTTTGTCACTACTGCCTTTTGCAGGGTTTTCATCTTCTGCTCTACTTCTTTCTTATTTAGATTGCGTTAAGTGTTCACTATTTAAAGTAAAGTCGTCCTCTTCAAAATTGGTTATATCGTCAGCCAAAATATCACTTGTTCATTATTCAAACCACTTTAGCCACTTCTGGGGATTTTGACTTGTTTCTATTTTGCGTTTTTTGTCCTTTGAGTCGGTCATTTTTTTTCTGAAATAAACATAACTAACCCAACTGGAATAGTTTGAATATAACGCACATAAAAAAAGTCCAGATTTGATTACTTATCACAGTTTATGTTTATGTGAAATATTAAACTAAATCATTAGAAACGATGCAATATGTAAGTAAAACAATGCGCATATTGACTAACTGAAATCAGATAAAGTAATGTAAACAAAAATTAAATTAACTGTTCTTGCCTTAAATTAACACGGATGGACGCGCGGTTGATATTTGTTTAAACTACAAACATTAGATCGTTGTTCATCACGGAAAAGTTTTTTTCATACTATGCTAAAAAAGTACTTAAAGCGGCGGCTGCGTAAATTTAGCGGATATGATTTGTATTGTCTAACATAATCACCCACGCGCCTAACTGATGGTTAAACTTTATTCCAATATTTCCGCTCTTTTACAGTTTGTGCAAAACACGTGACGGTAATATTCAATTTGCACTAACAGATACATGAGTACTAGGTTTCAAAATCACAAAATCGAAGTAATTACGAAAATGTTCAAACATTCTGAAAATTTGCTCAATGTCAATATAAATTATATACGATATAAAAGTTATACTTTGTTCCTATAAATACTTGAACCCCAAGTTCTAGTGAGTTTTGATTTCACTTCACTTTTTATTTAGTAAAAATCTTAATTCCCCTCTATTTCACAGAATTTCCTTAATTTTTCACTTAGGAGGGGCAACTTTTTACCATAGTTTTGTTGTAATCCTACGATTACTTGGGATCGTTTCGTCTATAGTTTTCGAGGTTGTCAATAAAAACAACGTGTTAAATGAATTTAACTTTATTAAAACGATTTGATGCTGTTAAATGCAACGCCGGAAACAGAGTTCTCTTTGCTGTTGGTATGTGCTTCTTATATACCTGTAAAATGGTTTTCCAAGAAAGTTGCGACAAGGGGTTTGAGAACAAGTTGCAACTTGTTATAACTTGTACCTACATAGGTATCACAACATCCTTCCCCTGTTTTTTAAAATTTGTTCATTGAATCAAATTGAATAATACAAGTACGTTACATTAAATTGCTTAAATCTACTATCTTACGTCTAATGTTAGTTACTTAAATATTAGCACACTTTAATCATAGAAGAATTTAAGTCGATTTACATGGACGTTCATTGTGGATCTTTTTCTTTTTATGATATAATTAAGCGGCGATGATTGTTTTAAAATTGTAAATGGACCAATCCAACATGGAGTTAACTTTTTTGACCGTCCTCGTCTAACGGTTTCATCATGCAGAAGAACTTGATCTCCTACATTAAACTTAATATTTACTGCGCGTTTATCATAGCTTGTTTTCGATTTTTGTTTTATTTCGTGAAGCTTATCTCTAGCTAATGCATAGGACAACTGCATTTGCTGCTTTAAATTTAATAAGTAATCATCATAATTACAAAATGATATTTTAGGTGATTTATGAAAAACACTGGGAAGATTTGGTTTTCGGCCAAATAAAAGTTCGAAAGGACTATAACCTGTGGATGTATGCGGAGTGGAATTATACGTAAAACAGTAGAAATCTAACCATTCATCCCAATCGGTTTGAGATTGATTTATAAATGCCTTAAGATATTCAGCTAATGTTCGATGTGACCTTTCTAATTGCCCATTAGACTGAGGGTGATAAGCCGAAGTCGCGATTTTATTTATTTTATACAATTTTGAAATGTTTCTCATTAGTTTACTTAGAAAGTTTGGTCCTTGATCTGTAACGATCGATTCGGGAATTCCAAATTTGCAAAATATTCTTGTAACTAACGCCTTAGCGATAGTCAATGATTCTTGATTACTGATAGGAATGCATTCAGAAAATTTTGTTAAATTATCTTGAAATGTGAGTATGTACTGATTTTCGGATTCTGAAAGAGGTAATGGTCCCACTATATCAATGTAACATTTTTCAAACGGAATTGTTGAAGTATCTGTTATAAGCATTGGTGCCTTTGTTAACTTTTGAGACTTATTTTTTTGGCACTTTGAGCAATGTTTAATGTACTCATCTATGTCTGATTTCATATTGGGCCAATTATAATAAAGTTTAACTCTATTGTAAGTTTTCGTTCTACCTAAGTGACCTCCCGTAGGGGAATCGTGTAAATCCCTTAAGATTTCTAATATTTCCTGCTGACTAAAATTAATTTTTGTATTTGCAAGTAACATAATTTTGATTTTATTATTTTTAAATATAAACCGTATCATTAACCTAATTTCTTCATAGCTTATATCTAATTTACAAAATACTTCTGTTGGAATTGCAATTTCATCCCATGATCGCGACAAACATTCTTCTTTCAGCGCGTAAAATGCATGCCAAAGGAGTTCGGGAGAAATCTTTTCATCATTTTTATATATTATTACTACGTTAATAATTATTATATCATCGTTAATCTTTTTTAAGTAAAGAAAGGGAGGAATTTCATCTGGTATTTCATTGCCAGTAAGAGAATAATTGTAATTATTTTCAACTAATGCAGAAGAAGTGTTAATTGGTAATAAATCTCGTGAAATAAAAGTTACTATACGTTTATAGTTCGATTGAAATAGACTTTTAGTTGATTCGCGTACATTATTATTGATTATAATTTCGCGTTCGATTAGTTTTTTGAAATCACTGTAACTTACAAAATTTGAATTGATTATATTTACTTTGTGCATGCGAGTTAAGGCGTCACAGTTCGTATTTAGTTTACCTGGTTTGTGTATTATTTCGAATTCGTACTCTTCCAACTTTAATCTGAATCTAGTTAATCTGCTGCCGGGATCTTTTATGTTTAGCAACCACACAAGAGGTCGATTGTCGGTATAAATTTTAAATTTTCTTCCGTATAAAAATTGTCGGAAATAACCAATTGACCAAACAATCGCGGTTAATTCTTTTTCGCACGTACTATAATTGAGTTCGTGTTTATTTAATGCTCTCGAACAATAAGCTATCGGACGGTCTTTGCCTACGGTGCCTTGGCTTAGAATACCGGCTACATGAGTACCGCTTGCATCTGTTGTAAGTAAAAATTCTTGTTTGAAATCGGGATAAATTAATAATGGAGTATTAGTTAATACGTCCTTTAAAGTTTCAAATGAATTTTGACAAGACTGATTCCAGTTAAACGGAACCCCTTTTTTCAAAAGTTTATTAATTGGTTCCACTATCTGACTGTATTCTTTTATAAACCGTCGATAATAGTTGCAGAATCCTAAAAATGATTTGACATTATCTAAATTTTTTGGTGTAGGGTAATTTACTACACATTGAACTTTATAAGGATCTGGAAGAACTCCTTCTGATGTAATAAGATGACCTAAATAAGTTACTTCGCGTCTTAAAAATTCTGATTTATCGGGCTGAAGTTGTAAGTTAAATTCACGGAGTTTATCAAAAACGGCTGTTAATTTTTTATTATGATCTGAGAGACTTGAACCGTATATTACAAGATCGTCCATATATACGTAACACTTAAGTCCTTGAAGACCGGATAAAACTGTGTTCATTATTCTCATAAATGTAGCAGGAGCACCCTTTAAACCTTGTGGAAGTCGGTTATAATGATAGTGACCATTAGCAGTACTAAATGCAGTTTTTTCTTTATCTGCTTCTGATAAAGGTACTTGATGAAAACCCATGCAAAGATCAAGAGTGGTATAAAATTTACTATTACCTAATTGATATAAAATTTCGGAAACGGTTGGAATTGGAAATGCGTCAAATTTTGTAATATCATTTAATTTGCGATAATCAACGACAATTCTGTATTTTTTCTTGCCAGAAGCGTCCGCTTTTTTCGGAACTACTAATAAGGGAAAATTCCACGGAGATTTTGAAGGAGAGATTATTTTTTCGTTTAACATTTTGTCAACTTGTGTATTTATTTCTTCGTTGAGAGCAAAAGGTAATTTATAAGGTTTTAAATGAATGGGTTGTACATCTGGTTGTGTAGGGATAGAGTGACAACCGGCGCTTGTACAATGGACTAAAATTCGATTTTTAGAAAATAGTGTATATCCATTATATCATAACTGACGTTTACAATAATAGTAATTAAAAGTAGATCCGTAATTAATTAACGAAGAAAAACATTATTAAAGTTGACGATTTTTGAATTTTTCCGAGCACACAACGAAGCCTGCCGAAGTGAGTGTGACGTCACCACATCCTTCGAACAATATTATAGTATTATGATAGCCTGGTTTTATATTAATTTTCTTGTTTTTCTTGTTATTTTATGTGGTTTTATTGAGTTTTTAGTATAGTTTTTTAGCTTGTAGTTGTTGTGAGTACGTAGTGTTGTTGATAAATTAAGTTTTTTTCTGTAAAACGTAGTAGTAGCAAAATAGTTTGTATTGAACAACCTTAGTTTTTGCTTTAGTTGTACTAATAGTATAGTTAGAATTTTAATAGCTTTTACAATAAATACCTATAATTCTAATTTTAATAAGTAATTAAATTTAATCAGTAGTTAAATAGTTTACGTAGGATATAATACTTCTTCGTTTAGCAGTAGTGGTAGTTATTGAATTTTTAACATCTGTAGTAATAATACTAACTGTATTAATTAGTGTGTTTATAAGTAGTTGCTACTAACAATATCACATTTTGTGCAAAAATTG
Source organism: Aquatica leii (assembly GCA_035610365.1). Lineage (NCBI taxonomy): Eukaryota > Metazoa > Arthropoda > Insecta > Coleoptera > Lampyridae > Aquatica > Aquatica leii. The sequence continues at coordinate 171,554,371 of CM069433.1, read as the reverse complement.
ATTTTTCTCTGTCCAATATACAAGCAATTGAAATTTTCTTCAATGTTAGGCACTTTAAATTTATTACTAATAAATTTATTAGCATGAAACCTATGAAACCTTCTTCTTCGAAAAGCTACAACTACTGTCTTGTATAGCAGCACCACAAAAAATCTAAATAAGGCGTTTGTCTCTCTTTCTAAAAGTTGCTAATAAATAACTTTTATGTTTTAAGTATAACGCTCTATTTGCATAAATATGAAGGAGAAACAACAACACCTTTATTGAACAAAAAAATCAATTTTTACACAAAATGTGATATTGTTAGTAACATCTACTTATAAACACACTAATTAATACAGTTAGTATTATTACTAAAAATGTTAGAAATTCAATAACTACCACTACTGCTAAACGGAAAAGTATTATATCCTACGTAAACTATTTAATTAATGATTAAATTCAATTACTTATGAAAACTAGAACTATAGGTATTTATTGTGAAAGCTATTAAAATTCTAACTATACTATTAGTACAACTAAAGCAAAAACTAAGGTTGTTCAATAGAAACTATTTTGCTACTACTATACGTTTTACAGAAAAAAAATAATTTATCAACACACTACGTACTCACAACAACTACAAGCAAAAAATCTATACTAAAAACTCAATAAAACCACATAAAATAACAAGAAAAACAAGAAAATTACTATAAAACCAGGCTATCATAATACTATAATATTGTTCGAAGGATGTGGTGACGTCACACTCACTTCGGCAGGATTCGTTATGTGCTCGGAATAATTCAAAAATAGCAATAGTTTATTTACTTATATTTCCAATTATAAATATTTGGTGGGTGTTTTTTATGTATAGCATACATACGCGTCTTATAGGTTACCAGAAAATATACTTACTTTTTTATTTCCGTAACAGTGAATCTTCTCTATTCAACTTATCTCCAGGTAAGTAAAATATGTCATTGAACTTTTCGCAAATTGTGTGAATGCTTTCTTTTTCTTCCGTGTTTAAGTGGTCTATTCGAAGAAGGGATTTTAAGGTGGAAATTCTTTTGTTGTACTCGGACAAAGAATTAACGATATTTACAGAGGTATTGACCTTAACGTTATCGATTTTTGTATCATCCGTTGTATTATGAACGTGGTAGGTTAATTCTTTTAATTCGACGGGTGGTACTGTAGTATGAATAATATCTTCTGTAGTATTTAATACAGATGCAATGCATTTACCATTTACTGGTTTGGTTATACAATTACTAAGATAAACACCCGGTTGAACAATTTGAGTTTCGATTATACCTGCTTGCCTAGAATCGGTTATTAAATGAACTAAGGTTTCCGTACGAGGTTGTAAAATTATAATCTCGTTGTTTGTAGAAGTTACGGTTTTGTTATTATTCATCATAATTTCTAAATTTTGTAATGATACTATTAAGTTTTTAAAGTTTAATACTGCCTTATTATCGAGCAAAAAATTTCTACCTAATAATGCATCTTCAAAAAAGGGAAACGATTCTGGAAGTACATGGAACTCGTATGAAGTGACGTAATAATTTTCGAAATATAATGTTACGTTAATTGTTCCTAAAGTTCTAAACTGTCCTTGAGCAATACCCGTTATTGTAGTTGATTTGCCCTGATCTATTCTATCGCACTCGACTAAATCTGATTTTATTAGACTAATATCGGATCCAGTGTCTATTAAAAAAGTTTTATATTGACTTTCGACTGAATTGATTTTCAAATTGATGGACTTTGCGTGTTGGTTATTCGAAACAATACAAGAATCACTAGCATTCTCGTTTGACAAAATATGAGCTTGACTGGAATTAGCAACATGTGCATTATTACGTGATGCTTGAGTTTGATCTCTTTCCGTTTGCTGATTATTAGCAACCCGTAGATGACTTTGTCTAGGACCAGACCTGAATTGGTCATTAATTTGAGGATTTACGGAATTGTTTCTGTGAAAGGTGAATAACGAGTTATTACGGTTATGATGCCCTGAGTTGTTATACAGGCGTTTTCTGCAATCATCAATTACATGACCTCTAAATTTACAATAATTACATACTAAATGATTTCGCGAATGATATTGATTATTTCTACCGCGACAATTTGATACATCGTGACCTTCGCGATTACAATTGGTACAAGAAAGAGACGGTCGTTCAATATTAATTCCGCTTAGTACTTTGTTAATTTTTTCTTCACTTTCTACATCGAGTTCTTTCTTTAGTGCATATTCTACAGCTGTATTCAAATCGGGACAATCTTTAATTTCTAGATAAAATTTTAAAGGTGGTTTAATACCGGACACAAATGTATTCAACGCTCTTTTGTTAATAACTTTAGTGATGGCTACCCGTGAAGTTTCACTTTCGCCCCTACAAGATTCTTTTATCAATGGTTCTATAATTGATTCTAGTCTAATTTTATAATCGTTTACGCTTTCGTTCGGTAATTGCTTAAACGTAACTAGTTTAGATTCTAAATATTTTAAAGAAAATTCGGGTTTAATTACCTTTAGCGACCTAATTAATTCGTCAAATGAACTTATCTCTTTATGTTTTATAGCATCGTATGCTGCACCTGACAATTGATTCTTTGAGTATGTCAAAACTGTTCGATTCCATATTGGATCGCACTGTTCCGCGACTATTTTAATAATGTCCAGAAATTGACTTAATTCTTTTACAGATCCGTCACATTTAGGAATTAAATCGATACAATTTTGTAGTGTTAGTAAATTTGCGTTAACAGCCATAGCTGAACTTGAATCTGAATTAGTAGTTTTAGTAATGCGTTTCTTTTTAACCATATATATGAATATAATAATGATCTAAGTGTCGACTTACCCTAGTATTACTTAATAAAATATGTTTAGTCTTTAGATTTAGATGTCTTCCTTTGTGATGAACGTAACCATCAAGGCTATTGATATGAAGGTTGTTTTCTTCGCGTAATGGCGTTGTCGATTAAAACTTCTCCCGGTCGGTTTAGAAATGATGCAATTTCACACAACACTTTTTCGTCGAACTTGAACACTTTAACGAAACTGGCACTTATCACTCACTTATCACTGAGAATTTGAAATGGAAATTGAATGCTGATCTTGAATGATTCGCCGATTTCTCTTATGAATTTGAATTGATGTTGTATGGATTTGAATTGCCTTCTTGAACTTGAATTTACGAGTTGAATTGGAAATTTAACGTTGTTCGATTGACTTACTCGCGCTTGACTATAAAATTGACGAAATTAATCTCACCGCTGCCACCATTTGTTGTAATCCTACGATTACTTGGGATCGTTTCGTCTATAGTTTTCGAGGTTGTCAATAAAAACAACGTGTTAAATGAATTTAACTTTATTAAAACGATTTGATGCTGTTAAATGCAACGCCGGAAACAGAGTTCTCTTTGCTGTTGGTATGTGCTTCTTATATACCTGTAAAATGGTTTTCCAAGAAAGTTGCGACAAGGGGTTTGAGAACAAGTTGCAACTTGTTATAACTTGTACCTACATAGGTATCACAACAGTTTCTATTAAAGATTCGTTTATTATTATTGAACAAATTCTGTCTTAACATGACAAAGTTTAGTTCTTTATTTTTATCATACGCTTACTTTCAGTTTGCTCATAAGTTTTACAAACAAGTTTCGAGCGCCGCTATGGGTTCTCCTTTGTTGTCCGTTGTAGCTATGACTACAATTCTTTGAAACGGTTGCTTTTGAAGCATCGATATTAAAACCTAAAGTCTAGTTTAGGTATGTTTATCACACCTTTAGTGTTTGATTTTATGATCGTCTTGATTTGTCTGAGTTTCCTGATCATCTAAGCAACCAACACCCTGATATCAAATTCACCATGGAAATAAAAAATGGTTCTCTTCCATTTCTCACTGTTCTTGTGACACGTAAACACAGACTTTTAGGCTATTTTGTTTATTACAGACAGATATCTTTATGTTTTGTCTCATTATCAACCGGCCCAAAAGCGTTTTTTCATCGCTCTTTTTCTATTTGCCAAGAACATAGATTCGGAGCTCTGTCATCTTACTAGAAGCTTAATAAACAATGGTTTTAGAAAGTGGGATATTCAGGCAGTTATAAATCGTCGTCTACATCCGCGTACTCGAGTACCTAAGGACATTTATACTCCCGACTCCAATCCGAAATTGGCATTTTTACCTTACATTTATAAGGTCACAAATCAAGTAGGAACAATTCTTTTTAAGAATGGTATTATGCCCATATTTAACTCGACAGGTAAAACCTCTCAAATTTTTTTTTCCCAAAGACAAATTTCCTATATTTCTATTTCAAGGTGTATACCAAACTCCTTGTTTATGTAGTTTGGTCTATGTCGGTGAAATTAGTCGTTCCGTTACGTCACGTATTTTAAAACATAATCATTGTATAAAAAAAGACATATTTTTTCATCTGTTGTTGCTGAACATTATTTTATCACAGGCCATAATATAGATTTTGATTTGTCTTTAATCGGAAACTCCGAGAAAGCATGGATATTATTAAACACGCCAATAACTTCAACTGTGACAACGGTTTTGAACGATCCTCTCTTTGGTTTCCGGTTCTAACTGGTTTATCTAAGACACGCACCTTATCAAACGTAACCCAATCAGAGTCGAGCTTCTCCCACCAAGACGATACGTCTTTTATAAATACGGAGATAACTTCTTCTTAAGTCAGTTCCATAAAGTTTATAATCTCGCTTGGTAAACAAGTTGGTTACCTAACTCTAATGATTCTTTGTTAGAATATCGTTTACTTCTTAAAGTTTTCATTTCACGCCCTGATAAAGCCCCTTATAAAAATAGGTGAGACGTTGGCAACTTCGGTTACAACATCAACAGGATCCAAATCCGGAAGACATTCTAATCTTTGCAACAAAATTTTACTATTTGGTTTCTGAAAAAAAAGAACATTTCAACGTCGTTTATTATTTGGATATTTTCCATTTGAATTCGCATTTTAAGAGTAATTTACACTTATGATTATGGTACAAAAAATTCTTTCTGTAATTTTTGTTTGGTTTAACCATTTCAAAGCGGTCGTTAATATTTTAATAGTTATAGTACAACCAGTTTTTTTGCTGTTGAAAAATTGTAATCATAAGTCCAAGTCAGTTTTTCCATTAATCTATTTATTAAAATTAATATTGATAGTATATAATAATCAAATGTGGCCTTAACACATTACAAACTACAACCTATATTTTGTTTACAAAACTTTGAAATTATGCAGTGAACCTACTGCCAGGTTTTGTCTTCTTCAAGAAAAAATTAATTTGATACAATTTTACATTAAACGTTTTTATTGAAAGTTCTCAAATTTAAATCATATAAACAACGTAATTAAGTTAATGTTTCTGTTTTTTTTAATTTTTACTTAATTCTTCAATTAAAACAGTTGGAGATATACGAGATGCTTAATTTTTTATAATGAACGTTTTATTGCGTTTGTACTTTAGAAACCGCTTTATGGCACTTTAGATAATTTTATTTGCAAACATAAGTTTTAGCCCTAAAAACACAAACATAACAATAACTAAACTTTGCTTTAAACAAACTTTGCATACATGCAGATATACATATGTTAGTAGCGTGTTTTATTTGCAGCATGACTTAACGAATATTTTAATGCTTACACTAAATAATTAATTATTAATTTTGAAACGATTATAATAATTATTGTATAAAAATATTTTTTAGTCAATATTTATGTAGAAACATAGTAAAAATCTAAACAAATTAAAAAATAATAGATTTCTGTATTTTGATTTTGTTACTGCTTTAGAAATTAGAGAAATTAGCGTTTTTTAAAATATAAAAATAAAAAATTAAAATAATGTGAAGGTTTTGAGAATTTTAAAAAAATAATAAAATAAAATAGTTTAGAAATTAGGTTAAAAATAGTAAGCAACGTCTTTTAACAGTTGAAAATTGCTTCACATAAGAAAATAAATTGTCTATTGCCAAATTCTTAATTAACGTCAGCAGGATTAAACAGTTTTTTTTGTGTTTCCGTCCGTTTGATGCAGGCAGCATATTCTGCCGGAAATTTTACTTTTCCGGCCTAGGCCTAAATCGGTACAGTGTATAACTAGAAGTTGGCACGAATAATCCTTAATTTTTTACGTTATCTGTCATTTTGTCAGATTTATTAATATACACTATTATCTGTTAATGTTTAAAATAACACTGACCAATTTTTTTAAACAAATATAATAAATTTGTTTATATTTTACAATTGCTAAAAACAAAAATAGTTTTATTTTAAGTTAAATTGTAATGAAATTATGTAACAAATTTGTACTTAATAAAGGTTAGCATAAAAAACTTTGTTTATCACACGTCCTGAAAGTATTTTGCGAGTAATCGCAAAATAGTACTTTCTGGACTAGTGATACAACTAAATATTTGCACATTTTAAAATTTTATGCTGTCAGCTCTAATTTTTTTATGATACGTTTTTATCTTTGAAAAGCTTCTTAATTTGTAGATTTTGATCGTAAGCTTCGTGATGCTAAGTTTAAATCTATTTAACACTGAAACAGAATAAATGACAAGACACTGATTATACGGACAGCTATGTTTATTTTTTCCCCAGGAAATTTTTAGAAAAAGAGCGAAAACAATACGCTCATTTATAACATACATAGATGCTTGTGAAATTTTTAGAAGTGAATACGTTGCTGGACGCTTACATTAAAACATACTTGCGAAGTGTACCACAGACCAGAAAAATGGTTTTCCTTCCGATGAAAAATTCTAGCTGTCAAAAGCAACCACTCCATGGCGCATGACTGTCATATCGAAAAGTGAGCCTTCTAAAAATTTTTGTACTCGAAAATTTTTTAACATACCAACTTTTTTACATAACATTTTTTTTTGTTTATTTGCTTTAAACAGCTTTGAAAACTTATGTCTTAAGTATTTAAAACAATTTCTTTCTTTTTTTAGTGCTTTTACAAGCTGATTAATCAATTCTAGATTAATATCTAGAGTTAGAAGCAATGTAAAGTACTAAAATTTAAGATGGTCATAAGTCAGTTATTAAAATCGTATCGGCTGGTGTTATTAAAAAACATATTTTGTTACATGCAAAAGATGTTATTAAAGCAATGTCTAAATTAAATTAACATAAACGATGTTATTGGTTAGTGCTCAATGGAAACGGAGCGGGTGGGTTAAAAAAACAACAAACGACAACCAGTAAAGTTTGTAACTTACATGGGCTTCTGGACCTTTTTAACCAAAAGCCCGCTGTCCTTGTAGCCATTTTAGGACTTACTTTTCTGTGTCCAATCTAATCACTAGTTTCTGCAATCAATACAAAATTGACTCGTGAACAAATAAATTGAGCAAAAGCCTTGTTACAATTTAACAATTTAACATTTATTACACAAAAATAATTAAAAGAAAAATGAAATGCATAAACATTATTAAAACAGTAGTAAAAATGCAAAGGCATTTGACAGCAGAATGAATTAAAATATCTTGTATAATTAAAAAAAAATAAAAATTGAATTATTCGGTTTTTGTTTGACAAAATTGTCTTTGTAATGTAATATGATTTTATAGAAAAATATATGCTGTTTGAAATATATTATGCTTATTACGTTTGACAATCTTAGTTTATTACAGTTATATTCTTGTTTGTGATTACTTAACAAACAAATTTCATAACTTTCTAAAACTAATAAAAACGATATATAATAATTGTCATATTTAATATACTGTACGGTAATTTATTTGTACAAAATGAAAACATCAGAAATTTAGTTTATTTACTAAAGTAAAATGAATTATTTTGAATCAGTTTCTTTTTTCTTACAGTTTAAGATTCTAATGTGTTTTAATGAAACGAAATCCATATTAACTATTTTTATCTTATTACTATCTATATAATTCTGATGTGTTTTCTTATATAGAAACTGTAATTTTTTTAATAATATATTTATTTATATACAAACATTTTATATACAAATTTGTACGCTCTTTAGAAACACATAATTTTTATAAATAGATCACATGTAGAAAAACAACTATTTATGGTGCTCTAGTTTTGTTATCTTTTATTATTTTTTGTGCATAGTGTTTTAGCTAGAATAGAAATATTTTCGGGTTTTGTACGTAGGTATTTTTCACTGTTTCTATTTTCATATTACTTTGTGAAACATTATATTATGTGACAGTGTTTCTTAACTTTATGTCTACTTGATTGAAACAACCTTTAAAATAATGAATTTGACGTTTTGCTACTCAAGTTATAATTATTACAAAATGGTTTAGGCGGCATATTTTTTCTCAAACAAGAAAACAAATACAATTATTATAAATATAATTAATTTTTACGTACGGTTTTCTCATGTCTCGCCGTTTTCTAGTTGTTTTTCAAACTTCCTAATTCACATTTTTATGTTTACACTTCAAACGCTTTGAGCTTTTAGTAAGTCTTCTTTTTTGAGTTTTTATATATTGACACTTGACATGTAAATAGCTATAGAGATGGTAGCATGGAAACCTGATTTTATACCTTTGTAATTCAAGTATGTGTTAAATAAACCACGGATTAAAATTGCAACGCATAACATTGTAAAGTAACAATGTTAATGCAAATGTAAAAATGTCACCAGAGTGAACCACTGTCACATAATAAATATTAAATAGGAAAACTGTAACAAAGCCTTTATTTCGTCGGTTCTCACGTTTAATCTAAATTAAAAATTTCAGATTTTAATGTAAGACGCTCTAATAAGGTAAGTTTCATTTAGAGTGGGTTAACAGTTAGCGAGCTTTTTAGTTAACAAGCTACAGAAGCCTAAATAAGTTATTAACTTTTCTGGCGCCCTTTTGATTTTGACTCTAGTTTTTGCAATGTAAAAATTTCCAAACTAATCACGGATATTGAGTTTAACCCACGACCATCTTTATTGAGCTCCGGGTAATTACTTCATTTATGATTTACTATGAGAACGATACAACTCCTCCAAAAACTTAATAGTTTGGTGTGTTTCTATGCGACCATAGATCCTTCGATGTGGAGGATAGGCACAACTCAGAAAGAAAACTCTGTAGTAATTGTGGCTACGTTTCGTTGGCTATTGTGCCAACTTCATCAGGCCAATCTAACAGTGGAATGTTTAATTTCTGCCCAAATATACATATAATTAAAACCTGGACAAAGCAGGAAAGCACGAAGACATATAACCTTATACGAGGTGTCGTATTGTCGGTTTACGAGTGTCACAAAAAGGAATAGCTATACGTTTTTCATACTACTTTCTCTATTTATATTATTATGTTTATTATAGTTAGTAACACTGATTAATTTCTGCCAACTTTTTAATTTCAAATTTGAAAATTCTTGACATTTTTATTACTCATCGACCTGGCAACAACGGAAAGCTACGCTTCTCCCTTGGACAAGTAATCACAGGCTGAAAAGTGTACACAACATTGTAAGAGATAAAAAACGTATTTGTAAACAAACTGTACACACTACTTGTCAAATGATCTTTTTTTTGTTTACTTTTACATAGTCCTAATACAAGCTAAAGATACATTGTATTAATATTTCATGTTTTTTAAATTAATTTTAATATCTACGTACTTCAAATAATGCTGCTAGAACCGATTCAAAAATTTAAAGTTATAAATATATCAACAAAAATTGACAAATAGTGCGTACCCTAAACATAAAAAATGAACTTGCTTTTATGTTTGAGACAAACAAACACATTACGAAAGCATACGGATTACCCGTCCATAGGGAAGCGTAGTTTTCCGATGTTGCCAAATCGATAGTATTATTATTCTAATAATTTTAACATTGACTAAAATACAGTTAGTACTTACTGCTAACTTTATATTTTGTCACGTGAGGTCAGAACTGCCTATGTTTATTTCGGTGAAAAATTAGTTTATGTCACCTGTACATTCATATAAGGGCTATTTATGTTGTGGCAAAATATTCTAAGTCCAAGTTTAATCATACAGAATTTATGTAGATGAAACGGCATTAGCTAAAGTTTCAAACGAATATTTTAGTAAGTGCAGAATTATCTTATGTGTAATAGTTTGGACATTGGATACTTTCGTATTTAGAAAATGCACAAATAAACTGCATTCCATTGTTTAATTAAGTGAACTTAAGATAGTGGTTTGTGTCAGCTGTTAATAGCGTGTTTTAGTGCATCGAATTTCTTGTTTTATAGAGAGATATAAATTCAAGATCCAAATTTATACTGTAATTAGCGAGAGTTTGAAATTCCAGTAAAGAAGGTAATTCATTCAAACACTAAAAGTATTTGCTTTGTGCGGTATCTAAATAAATTTATGCAACTTTGAGGTTATGTACTTATTGTAAAGCAATAAAATTAAAAAAATAAAGTAACAATTAAAATGCTCGTGGATGTGTTGTTACAAGCTTTAGGTCTTACGAACCTTGCACGGTCAACTCACACAGTCGGAGATAGGGGAGGTTCAAGTGAATAATAATTAGGGGCGCCAGATCATTTATAATTAAGATTTCTGCCTCGATCAAGACAGACGGTCCAAACTTGTAACGAATTTTTAGGTTCGTAATTCTTGTTACTCTGGTGTTCGGGTAACCACAATTAAAAGAGAAAGGTATGTTACCATAAAAGCAATATTAACAGGTATAAAAACTTTAATTTAGTAACGTAGAATATTAACAAGAGTATATCTAATTCTCACTTCATAAATGCCAGAAGTATCGGCAACACACAATACATAGGTTAAGTCGAAGCGAATAGCGAAGAAAAATTCGTAATAAATATAGTTTGTACACAGCATGCGATACACACAAAATGATTAATGAAATGACCTTAATGGTATTGCAACAATAAACGTAATTACGGAAGTTAACATAAACAAAAGTTCCGTGAGTGACTTTTCTGACAGCGAAAAATAATTAAATAAACTTACTCACAATCCAGTACCTACTTAAGCGAACAAAACGTTTTCCCCGGTAAGTGAGCCTGGAATAGATATTGAATAGCAAATAGTGTCAACACAATAACTCACGAAGATAGGAAGCTACAAAATCGTTAATAATATAAATAAAACCCGTTGTATCGAATGCTGTTATGTGCGTTTACGAAAAGGTGGGTATTGCAATCGAGTGGCATATAAGAAATAACATCTTAAATGTAGATGCTGGTCAAGACTTCGTTTTCGTTGTGGATAATATGCTTTTCAGAATCTTAAGCGTTCGGTGACGGTATTTATCGATAGTATTAATTCTTCATTGTTCTTTTATTAAATCGAACATGTGGTCGAAGCGTGGCGAAACGGCTATCAAATTAATAAAGAAATTACAAAAGAATCCTAACAAACCGGATGCAAATATCTTACCCTGTGCCGAATAAATTACGTTACATTCGTAACTTATAATTTCCTGTCCATCACAGTGGATGTACTAGGTCAATTTACAACGACACAGATGGTCTTAAGTAGTTGACAGCTTCAAAATGAATTCCGTAACATGCCAGTAACCAGAAAGATCGGCAGAGGGCGCCAAAAGCGGAATATAATTTTAATTCGATATACAGGGTATTACGTTATGAACATTTCGCACGTAACAGTGTAAGGCGGTGTTTACATTGTTACAGAAACCAGTACTAATTTTGTAACAGAATTTGATTCAGATGATGTCAGTCCGATAGATGATTTTCAAACCGACGGAGATTCCGATTATTGTGCTACGTAATCGGGTAGCTCCTCTGAAGGGTCAGTCAGTATATAAACTGGAAAAATAAAAAAAACTAAAACGATCTTTAAAAGCATCTTGTGTTAATTGCCGTTTGAAGTGTTCGTCCAAGGTACCTGCTGCTAAGAGAAACGATATTTTTACAGAATATTGGAATTTAGAGAATACTAACCGGCAACGTGATTATATTAGTCGCTTTGTGGATTTCAAGAATACAAGTCGACGAAAACACCATTTCAAGAATGACACTCCTAATAGTAATAGTGAGGATAACTTAGAAGAAATTGATGAAAGCTGTAGAAAGCTAACTTTTGATTATAATTTACCATCAAAGATAGTTTTCCGTTGATAGGTAGTAAAAAAATATTTAGAAAATGTACGACTTGTATAAGATCTGGTGCCAATCACGAATACAATTTGTCATTCTTTAAACCTAAAAAAGACCAGTGCGGTTTGTGTCTTAAATATGAAAACAGCTCTGGAATTGAAAAGGAAAATTTAGAATTTGAATTCAGGAAGCACATGGAAAACAAAACTATGTCTAGAGAGGTAAAAATGAACGACAAAGAAAAAGCTAAAGAAACTGACAATTTTTGTGAAACGGTCTATGACTTACAACAAATTCTTCATGCCCAAAATCAAAAGCTAGTCAATGCCATTACAAGCTAAAACTTGCTGTTTACAAATTGACAGTGTACGACTTTAGAAATTTTGAAGCCATATAATAGTTTGTCTTTTATTCAGATAATTGTGGTGGCAAAAACCGTAATCTTTTTATTTATTGTCTATACATGTATCAATGTATAATGTCAAAATTAGTCACAACTTTTTAGAAACTCCTAGCACCATAGCAAGATTGGCATGCAAAAACATCCTTATAGTATAATGTTTTTTTTTGTTGTTCAGTACAACACCCAAACTTTGTATTCTATAATATTAAGAATACTTACAAATCGTGCGCAAATTCAAGAATTACACATCGTTAAACAAACATTTGATAAAAATGCCATTCTGTTCCGGGTACTCGTTCAGTGCAAACGATGTGACAGAATTGCCGAACATCAATAGATGTAAATTATCGCCTTTGACGGACTAGATTACACTGGTCTGCAAAAAAATATTTTTTATCGAGCTCTGACACTATTCCGGGTTATTCTTATGTAACATGACGTCCTGAATCCAAATATGTCTTCCGTTTTCTTCCATCACCCACCATTTTCGAGGGAGACCCAAATCTCTAATTTTACCACTTTTCGATAAATTAATTATTACTTATTTATCGAACGATAATAATAATTATAATAATAAATATATAGACATGAATTTAATTTAAATGGGAAAAAGAACTATTTTAGCTATAAACAGTAATAAATAAAAAGATATTCATCGTTACTTGGTGCTTGCTTTCCTTTTATACCCTGAGGTACAGCTCTCTCGTTTCAAAAACCAGCAGTACTCCGCCAACATGCTTGCATTCCACTTCCCTGAAAATCTCTTCTCCAGCTTAGCGATGTCTTGATGAAACCGTTCCCCGTGTTCATCCGAAACTGCTCCTAAATTTTCAGGGAAAAAGTACAGATGCGAGTGAAGGAAGTGAACTTTAAGAGACATGTTACATCCTATGTCCTTGTACGCTAAAAGCAGTTCCTCGACGTGAGCGAACAATCTTCACTTTTGTGGTTACCCAGGAAGTTCTTACAAACGTTTTGAAATTCAAGCCAAGCTCGTTTTTCTTTTCGATTTAGGTGTTCAATAAACTCTTCCAAGATTTGACCTTGGAAGAGTTGTCTAATCTGGGGACAAACAAAAATGCCTTCTTTGATTTTAGCTTCGTTAAGACGAGGAAGTTTAGTTTTCAAAAATTGAAATGCGCCACCTATCTTGTCCACTGCTTTTACAAACTGCTTAATCAATCCAAGTTTGATGTGTAAAGGTGGTAAGTAAATATTTTCCTTCGGAACCAAAGGATTGTGGGCAACATTTTTCTGAGCAGGCATAAGATTTTCTCGCAGAGGCCAGTCCCGTACGATGTAATGTTTATCTCGAGCTCGGCTATCCCATTCACAAAGGAAGCAGCAATATTTTGTGAATCATGATTGCAGGCCCGTGAGTAGAGCAACAACTTTTAAGTCAGCGCAAACTTTCCACTTATAATCATGATAAATAATCAATTATCAAGGATTCTGAAGATGTTGTCGTACGTTTCCTTCATATCAACAGAGTATGCAACTGGAACTGATGGGAAGTTATTCCCATTTGCCAACAGGACAACTTTTAAGCTTGTTTTTGATGAGTCTATAAACAGTCTCTATTTGTCTGGTTCACATGGCATCTGTAGCTCTGTCATCAATAAATTTGCATTAGGGCAGAACACTAAACCTTTATCTTCTAAGAAAAAACATTTCAGGGTTGCTTGTCTAGTTCTGTAAGAAGATATTTTTACTCTCTTTTTTAAGAGATTCTACTGTTGAAGTCGCGATCATAGGAGCTGAGATTTAGTCTTGGGTAACTGCAAATCCCTGACAAGATCATTTAATTCCGATTGAGTGAGGTGAGGTTGCCGAAAAACTAAATTTGCGGATACTCTTCATCATCATTGAACGTATCATTCGAAGCCCCAGGTTGTGGCTCAGAGTCTTTTAAATCAATTTCAGGCTCTAGAGTATAAGTGTTTGGGGGCTCTGGGATTGGCAAAGTATCGTTATAAGGAACAGGTCTTAGAGCTGACGGAATATTAGAATACTAAATTGTATGCTTACTTTTGCTCGAAAAGCCGACGGTGGAAGTCATACAAAAGTAACAATCTGTAAGATGACAGCGAGGTTCACGCCAAACCATGGGCACAGCAAATGGCACTGATTTACGGGTACCTTTGAGCCATTTGGTCAAACTACTGTAACAAGTCGTACAGCAAACTGATGGAGCCCAAGTCTTGTCCTGGTCGCCAACTTGACACTCAAAATACAATTTATAAGCTGTTTTAACAAGCAGAGAAAGGGGTTTTCGTTGCGCTTTTAAAGTTAATTCCTCGCAGACATAGCAGAAGCTATCGGGATGATTTTTACACTCGCGTGGCATAATTAAACAGTAATTCAACGCCCGACATTAACTACAAATCACACTTAGTCACTTGAGAAAATCCGGAGTAAAAATAGTTTTACTGTTTTACACAAATGAACAAAAATGAACACAAAATCCAGCACGTTTAAAACGTCGACAAGTTAACTCTGCAACAGCTATAGATGTACAGATCGAACCAGTTAAGCAAACAATGTAATATACTATAATGAGAAGAGTAAAATAAAAATGGGTTCCCCCCAAAATAGCTGGGTGATGGGTAAACACGGAGCTTATTTTTGGATTCAGGAGGTCATTTTACATAAGAATCGTCAAGAATGGTATCAAGCCCGATTTTCATGCAGACCAGTGTTATTAGCATTTGCTCTCTATTATTTTACCTGACGTCAGTTAACTACTGGTAAGCAAAGTCTTTTCTTTTCGATCAACGCACGACTCATAAATACCTCTTGCATGGTTCACCTTTTTTTGCCATCATATCAGCCTTTAGTCAAGATAGAAGGACTGGCACGATTAGACACCTTTGGCTGAAGTTAAGTGTGAACAGTAGTAGAAGCTAAGCCGCTGCCAGTGAACGCCACCCACTCAAATAGCCAAGTAACGCGTTGCTACTTCAGCACACTATTGATTGATGCATTTATATTTAAGTATAAGAATAGGTAAATCAATTTAATATAATAAATGTGTAATCTAACAATTGACAAGAAGACAAAACAATTTTTCGTTTTTTTATTGTTATTTTTTTAATTATATCTTTGTCCTTTTATTGTTTTTTTTATATCCAACAAAGTAAGTTAGTATCATCCGTTCCAGTTCGGACATAACTTGATGGCGCCCAACGGTAATTAGGGTGATTGAGTTAGACATCCATACTTTGATGTAATAAGAACCACGACTGCCTGTACGACGTAAAGTAGCCGCCCTGTGTCAACGAACACGTTACAATAGAGTGGTAGAATTGAATCAGACTGATTTTCTCGACATCAAGAAACTACTTGTCGAAACAACTAAAAACTGGGACAAATATTGTACAGGCAATAAACTGTCTTGACAAAAAATTAAATCTATTTCCACAAACCTAGAAAATCTATACATACTTTAGTTTAAATATAACTATGTTAAAGAATATTTAAGTATTGATTCTATGGCAAAATCACGAAAAAAAATGA
The DNA here is from genome assembly GCA_035610365.1 of Aquatica leii. Classification (NCBI taxonomy): domain Eukaryota; kingdom Metazoa; phylum Arthropoda; class Insecta; order Coleoptera; family Lampyridae; genus Aquatica; species Aquatica leii. The sequence continues at coordinate 171,538,362 of CM069433.1, read as the reverse complement.
CACAATTTCAGAAAGCAACTACATGATAACCCAGTTTCTATTTATTCCGAGATTGAAACATGAAAACTTGATATTTCTCTGTGAATAAAAAGTAATTTCAAAGGAATACCACAATTTTTTTAAAGATTTGACAATAACTAATGTCGAGAAAACCATAGATGAGGAAGAAGGTTAAAATTAAAATTTTGTGGACAAATTTATTACATTTATCTATAAGAGAATGAAAGTTTTAATTACAGTTTTTTTTTGTATTTTCTTTAGTTTTGTTTATATTTTGATGGTTATTAATTTAAAGATTGGCATAGTTTGTTTTTTTTCTTGTTTCTTGCACATATTAAGATAGGAGAAGTTGTAATGGTTGGTTCTTTTGTTTTTAAGAAAATATCTTTTTGCATTCATATTACTTGACAAAAATAGCAAGAAGTTGCTTTTTCTTCAATTTAACCAATCTTCTACGTATAATAACTTTGAATTTAATGTCAGTATATTTTGATTAATGTTCTATTTTCAAAATTAAGAAAAACAAGTTATAGCTACAGCTTTATAATTTAGTGCCATTTACATGCCAAACTAACCACTGTCCTGAAGGATTTATAAAAAAAATTATAAAAACTATCCTAAGTCCGCAAAATTAGTATAAATGAAGTAATTATAAGAAATTCTTGATTATATTGTGTTCTCAAAAAAAAGTTATTAAGATGGTAAACTTTCTATAGGCTTTTTTATTTTACGCATACAAAAATCACTACTTTCAATTGCAAACAATGTTTTTTGAAAAAACAGTTCTACAAATCAACTATTTAATGTTTAAAACTATGCAAAATACTAACATTTTAGTTGGTTAAATCAATTATAAAAATCGTGTCGGCGAGTGAAGAAAATTACAGGTTTAAAACACTAAATGACGTATAAATATTCACTTTTGTTGCATATAGGAAATTCAATTAAGGACCAAACTGTACGTAAATTAATTTAAATCGATTATTGCTTGTATGATATACCACATTCCATTACGTATAAATCACGATCTAAAATTAGTACTCATTTACTATTAAAATTACATTTTAAATCTGTAAAACTGCATACGCATTTATTTAGTTGTCTGGTTTTTAATTTTTTGTTACATTTATTTACAATACTCTATGCACGTTTTTGAAATTATACTTTAAAATTTTTAGACGTACAATTTTGTTTTAAATTGTTTTAAAAAAGTTACTTAATAAATCAGATTTTAACCTTTTGTCATACTATTGTTAGTATTTTCATTTTATTTAATTTAAAAAAGTAAATTAACTTTTAAAATTATTTCTAGTATTTAATAGCTTAAAAAACTTGTCAGCTACTTTTTAAATTTCTAATTTTCTCTTGGAAAAACGTTTTATTTTTATTTTTCAACGTTCAGTTCTAAAATGTAAACGTGTCAGAGAAATTGTGTGGTCGAGGACAAATATAATTAATTTTATTCAGAACTTCCAAATTTTATAAATTCTGCATCAATTCCTTGAACTTTTCAGCAAGACCGTTTTGTTTTATTTGTAAACAAGTATAATTAAAGTTTAAAACTTTTAAAAGCCAGAAAAAGTTATTGCTTTTATATTCTGCATTTGACACTTTTATGAATCGTTTACGTAGCAGTTTTAACTTAAAAGTATCAATTTAGCGATCAAATTTGTTTTATACACGTCAAAGGTAAATTTCGATTCAATCATATGTTGGCATAAAAAAATTAGATCAAAACTGGATAGTATGACCATTTCATATTTATGTTTAAATCACATTTAGAAATACTTTATCTAAAAATGTATTATTTGAAAAGTTTACGTTTAATATTTTATCAAGATTATTTTTTACAGTTTTATGTTTATTTAATGGGGAACGTATTTGTTTTAATTGTCATTATCGTTTATCGACAGCACCTAAAAGTAAAAAATTAAAAATACTTACAGAATTATAAAACGTTTATCTATGATGTAATTAACACTTTTAAAGATTTAAAAAATATAATTGGTGTTTAAAATAAGTGAAGAGAGAACATAACCGCATACTTAATGTTTTACTACTACTACTAATATGGAAAAAATCATGCATGCAAAAAATTACGCTCCCGGAAAGTTTACCGAAAAACAATTCGCCGAAAAGTCATTTTACCGAAGGAACAATTCACCGAGTTACAACTGACCGAAAACATTTTTACCGAAACACTCTTTACCAAAAGGAATATTAACCGAAAATTAGGTATAATTGTATGAGGTATCATGTTTCTAATAATATACCTACTATCAACATGTTTATACGAACTTTTCCTTCACACTTTACCAAGGCTTAGGACTTGCAGCTCAAAGTGCTGGCGTGTTTAAAAAGTTGGAAACGAATTCCTTTATCATGTTTGTTTGTTTATTGTATTTTCTTGTCTTTTGGTGTTTTTTTGTTTTTCTTTTTTTGTGCTCCCATTATTTACAATATTTACCTTTCAAATCTTCATTTCACATCTTAAATTATGGGCTACACCACGTAAGAATTCGGACACATTTTCAATGTTATAATTTTCGACAAAACGTTTAATTTGCTGTGCACAGTCCCTGTATTTCTTACGGGCAGGTGTACCTTCTATACCCGCTACATATTGCTCTACTTGGACTTCATGTAAGCTTTGCTCCCTCTGAATTGCCTCTATAAATTTCCAAATATTGGGATGATCACAGGAAGTTTGCAGCTCGAATCCTCGATGCCAACTTTCTATCGACGCCGCTGTCCTGAGGACGTCCTATCTAAGTGTCCTCAAAGTAATCTACAACTGCTTCTGCTTCTGGAGATAACACGCCTTTGTCCAACAGAGTTTCAAACGCACTGACAACTTCTCCTGTAGGTACAAATGCTAGTGCAGCTAATAATCGCAGTTTCATTGCAATCTCAGCATCTGTTTTGTGCCCCTGTTTAAGATCTTCTGATTGGATTTTTCGGAATATCCCTTGCGAGAAATGAAAAAAACATCCTCTGTGTGTGGTTTGCGGAAATTCTTCATTAAGGGCACATATCATGCTACTTTCAAAAACTGTTGTTGACGGTGAGGTTCCTGAAAAAAGTTGTTTTACTGCTTGAAGAAATCTAACGTATGTTTCTCTGGTTTTATCAGGTAGTAAGCCGTAGATCAAAGGAATAGCGATATTGTGTTTTATTCCATGAACTGTATATAATTGGTAAAACAGCCAGAAGTCAAAGATTTCTTCTCATGGAAAAAATTAGTAGCTGGTCTTCGGTGGGCCCTGAATAGAACATCAAATAGTCTTCTACATTTTCTGTTTTCTTGTATTCTTCTGGCAAGACAATATCACTGCGACTAATAGGGAGTGGTGGGGCAGCTTGGTTTCGACTTTGTACATTACGTATGGTTCTTTTGATGCTGCTCTCCTTTGGAAGCCTAACTGCTGCAGCTTGAGTAATTCCAACAGTAGCGTTCGATACGATGTAATGTGGTGCATCTTAAGTATCCCTAGCGTTATCACGTATGGTGTTCATTACCTTGTTTTGTTCTACATGTGCTGCATCAGCGATGTGATTATGCGCTCCACTGTTTTTAAGAATAGTGCCACCCTCCGTTATGATACGCAAATTGCACTTCACCTTTGGATAATTTTCACATATCCAATAAGTTTTCGATTCCATTTTCATATCCCTATGGAATAAGTAATCGCCAACTAACAGTTTGCACTTGCCTTTTACACTGGTTATGTACTCTACCGCCATCACAATGTTAACTGTAGTACAGCTTGATAACTAATTCCACCTAATTTATCAAGGGAATTAATGGCCCGGTTAAAAATTCTCCCGTATATATGCAAACTTTGATTGTGTATTAACGGCCCTGATTGGACCTAATTATATTTCATTATGTCCATGAAACAATAAGTAGGTATGGGGATATTTATAACAGACACTCCATAAGCAATAATGACATCCTGTTCATTACCTATAGCCAATATTGTTAACAATTGATCGTTTTAATGTCATTAATGTAACAATTGTATCAGCAAACTATTAGAAAGCTGTTTCCTTTTATTACTCATACACAATAGTTATATGCATCCCTTGCAAGAGTAAAAAATAATGACATTTTAAAATCTATTTGCGGAATATCTAAAAGCATTAAGAAATTAGAGGTAATATAAAATATGTAAAAGAGAATTCAAGGAATTCAATTTTTATAACATATATCACCCTTATTCAGTAGCTGAAGTCTGACTATTTTTGTACATTTGTCACAAAATGTATGGATTCTTCCTTTACTTGCGTTTACAACGAGTAGCTTCTTTGTTTTCGTCAAAATCTGGCATATGGTTTAAGGCATCCATTTGAATTTCCACAAGAGGCCGCTTTTCACCCCGAAAACACGACCGGTGTTTTTGCATAATGGAGTTGGATCTCCTTGATCTTGGTGTATTCTCAGCAGGTGCAAGTCGACCTATAGTAACACAATAAATATTTTTGGAAATGATAACAACTTTTTTCTTGACATAAAAAGACTCTGCTACCCTTATTCTAAAATCTAATAAATTAAGTGTTCTTTTATACAGAATGTTTGCTTGTTTTGCAATTTTCTTATATTCAATCCAAGCATTTACTATTACAAAATCAATAAAATGCATTATAACACGCAACGCCTACTTTTTCGATCTACTGAAAATATGATATAATCTTATAAGCTGATAAAAAAAAGATCAACTCCGCCCATGGAGGAATTATAATCTTTGATCACTTCTGGTCTATTTATTTTGACATATTTTTTTATACCACCGTCGCACTGTATCTGCTATTCCTTTTCCAATATAACTGAATACTAAATTCACCGGCTTGTTGTCCAACCATTTTGTTAGAACGATGTTATCGCTACTTTTTCATCAGAAAATTCTCTTTTTTGCAACTGTTTATCTGACAGTTACTCGTATAGGCGCTGCAGCAAAGATTTTTTTTAGTTAGGGCTTCAAAAAGTGAGTACGAGAAAAAATAATTATCAAAAAAAATTTGGGTCCTGCTATGTTTACTTTATTATGTAAGTGCAGACCTACGGCACTGCTCAAACCGTATTTTTTTGGATATCTGCGTCAATTCCTGTTGACTGACATTGATACACTTTAAAATCGTCAGCTTGTTCGTTTTTTTTACATAAGACAAATACTTTTATACCCCATGGAATGATTTATTTTTAATGTATTGTTTTGTTGATATTTTACCCGTGAAAGATAACATTTGTTTATCGGTGGTCAAGTGTTCTATTTTTAGTTTTTTCTAACTGAAGTAAGAAGAGGTCCTACTTTGTATAGCTATCTGTACAGTTTTTAAGGCGATCCATATTGTTTACAAGATGTAAGCAAATCTTTAGTGAAAAAAAAAACAATTATAACGTGTAAAGTAATCAGAATCCAAATTTCTCCGGTGGTAGTAGCTTTGAAAGCAAGGCGTTTATATTAGTGAAGTAAACCATATCATTGTAGACTTCAATCTCCACATATCTTGGGAAGTAATCTAAATGTGAAAATGGCTCTCTAATTTTATTATCATTGGGCACATCTCTCCACTAAACAGTTGGAGTGGTAAATTTAAAACATGCCGATTTGATTATCGTCTTCTTCTTCTTTGTATTACAATTATTACGCACTGTATTTGTTTTATTAGTCATTCCATCGTGGTTTATTTTGTTGTCTTCATTTTCTTGTTCATTTTCATCTTGTCGCTCTTTATTTTCATCCTCATTTTTTCATATTTATCTTCGTTATCTCCTTCAGTTTCCATATCCAATGCTTCTTTATCATTGTCTGAAGTAGTATCTATCCCCACCCTTATATTATTTTGAGTTGAAGCTTTGTCAACTAAATCACTATCTTCTTCATCTTCTCCACACATAATCTCTTCAATGTCTCATAAATTTCCTTTTAAAATTATATTTATCAGTTCATTTACGTCCCTCGGGTTATCCAGCCGATAAAAGTTTTACATTTTATCCAATTTTAATTTTGCTACAAAAAAATCACAATAAACACTTGTATTCTGATAGATGTATTTAGACCTGATGTACATAACTGTGGACATAACTTGAAACTTCCTTTGAGCAAGCTAGTTCCGATGAACATATACATGTAGATCAAATTTTAGGTCAACATTTTAGGCATTTTTAGAGACGAAAATCAAAAATCGTTACTAATTGTCGTAATACCTACCTTAAAAAAAAAGGCCTACTACTTGGTATTTCTAAAGCACAAAACAACTTGCATCACACTGACGATCAATGGCTTTTTAAGTCAAAATATTTCCTTGTAAAAATAATAGAGGTCGCTACATGTAACTAAATTTAGAAAATATAATGTTTATAGAGATGTACTTTAGGTCCTAAATGGAATTTAAGACTTTTAGTAGTAAGTTACTGTTGTATTCTTGTGAGGTAGTAACAGTTTTATTTTGTATTATCACTGCCTTACGTTTTACGTAGCTGGAATATTTATGCTGCAGTTCCTGCACCCAGTTTTTTTTACTATTCTTTCTGTTGCATAGCTTCCTTCCCCTTATTGATTTCAATCCCAATCATTACTCCAGATTGTACATCTGCGATTGTCTTGCATTCGCAACCGACTCCTTTTGGTTTACGCTTTATTATAATAACAGCCGGCATGCCTCCAGCTTTTTTATTAAGCCCCTTGCCATACCATGCAAACATCGATTTGTCAATTGTTAGTTTATAACCGGGTGTAAAGATGTCAGTCCACTTGGCTGTGGTCATCTCAAAGAAAGGACGAACTTCTCTCCAATTATCAGTAGAAAGATTATCATTGTCAAGCAAAGAGAAAGAAATATTATTGAGTATTTCTTCAAACCTATGTAGTCCCATTTTGAATCTTCGTCCGAAAGTAGGAGCAGGAAAAAGACGCGATGTCTCGGTGCTCCAGTAACTTCTACGGTTGTGGTGAGTGTGTTACATGCAAATTTTGCGTTATATTTTATTAATTTTGGTTTAAAAGTTATTATTTATTCGATTCATGACCCTGAGGTATTTCCCGTGTTTTGCGCCGCTTTTGGCTATAAGTTAGTCGTACAGCGTGGGCACTTCTAGGAGACGATTGTGAACGGTCATTTGAGAAAGTTGGCTGGATATTTTCTAGAGTTAATTTTTGCTTAAGGTTGCAAGTTTCGGGTTTTCGAGATTTTTGCTCCAGAAATGTAATTAAAGTACAACTATTGGGATTTTTTGTTGGATTTAGTATACATACGATTTATTCGGATTTTTTATCAAGGATTTAACTTATCCACCGCTCGGTATGAATACTTATTATAATTCGAAAATTCTTGTAGGTGTTTTACGTTCGGTTTTCTGTTGCCCTCGATAGCGAGTTATCAGAGCGGAGTTGTCAGGAGTTATCGACAAACTCAATACGATTCCTGTCTTGGAGGTAACGACGTTTAAATACAGGTTTTATTTTATTTAAGCTTTATGGCCTTGTGGCGCCTAATGTTATATTATTTTACCATAATTTTTAATAGCAATTATCGTTCCTTTGTAACTCTGATGAATCGATTGTGATCGGGATTAAATTTTTTGTTTAATTAATTTAGATAAACAATAGTAACCGTAATTTTTTTTTAATCTAATTATTATTTTGTGTTTTGGGTTTGACAACGTCTGTGCACGTTTTCATTTTGAAATTATATATTAGTTTTAAAAACGTATGGTTTCTTTTAAAGTTTGAACCTAGGTTTGTTACGTCCTTATTTGAGAAATTTACGTAACAAGTGTTCACTGTCATTGCATACAGCAAACCAATTGCTTTATAGAATTCTCCTTTTGTTATTGTCTTCCTCCTATCCCTCAATTTGGCAATACTGCATTGAAGAATGTTGTCAATATCTTCACAAAGGAAAAATGCCATCCAAAAATCTATTTCTTTCATGTCCTGCAAGTTCCGAACATTAATCTGTGGTTTATAACGGGTTTCCTTAAATTCATTTATGTTCACTAAATTGCCAAAATGACACATAGTCTCATGTACCACAATGTTGCTGTCGTCTTCATTGTCATCACTATTATTAACAACTGTGTTGTTATCATTGTCATTTTCATTATTATTAATAAAACTTTCGTCATCGGTAGTCTCATCGAAAGATGACGAATCGCTTTCATTTTGACGAAGCGATGACGATGGCTCTAATGATAACAAATAAGAAAGAACAAACGAAAATAACGATTTTCACCTCGGAGCATATGGATAGAAATCTTTGCGGTGTTATTATCAATCTTCCACTTCACTGCAGCCAAATTTTTAGATTTTATTATATTCATTATTACACCATAACACTTTGCGTCATGCCGCTGGTCTCCAAAGTGAAACTTACTCCATGTATGGTCATTTTTTCCATCAAATGTGGGTGCAGGCACCCAGACACGCTGCCCCTCACAAAACATTTTACGCCATAACTTCAACTTGTCGTAACTTGCAAACTATACAAGCTATGACGACGAACAAAAAATGCGCTAATTTGTCAAAATGTGTAGAATCCAATGGTGTAAAGCATGTCCTGCTAGTTGGACGCATAGTTTTCTTACGAGCATTTAAATGAAGGGCCTACCAGCAGGATTTACCGGCCTGCCAGAAGGATCTTGTAAACTCTTTCATTAAATATATTAAACGCCGATTCCAATTTTTATCGCAAATGCAGGCGGTATAATTTGTCCACGTGCTCATACTATCCTCGTCGCCAAATGTTGTATTATTGTGAGGTGGTTACGGTTTTATTTCTTATTATCACTGCCTTACATTTTACGTAGCTGAAATATTTATGCTGCACAATTAAAATGCATGATATGTCCCAAACAAGTGTATTCTATTCTTCTACAACGTCTATCTTTTTACGAATTACAACTGAGAATGCTTCACACGCACACTCATGTCAACTTAACTTTTATTACAATATGCCAACTTAATTTTTATTACAATATATAATAGTTAGCTTATTATTTCTTTTATGTACATAACATAACATAAATAAATAAAAAATTATCTCATTATATTAGAGGTATGTTGCTTATTACAACTGTTTGTCGCTCTATAATTGTATCTTAAAGTAAACATAACTTCTGTTAGCCTTAAAAAAACAAAATTAAGACCATTTATTTATGAATCTTTTAGTTAGACTGATTTGGTTATTCGTAGTCATTTTAAGACAAATTTTTTTATTCATTTGATGAATTTATATTGGGTGTTGTTTTTGTTTGATGTCGAGTTTATTTTGATATTTTAAGATTATTATTATAAGTATTTCTTTTGATTTTTGTTCCCAACATTTTACATACGTATGTACTTGTCTATTTTTGACATGTGGATTACTTTTTTAATGCTAAAATTTTCTCAATGATGGTTGACAGTTTAGTAGACAAACAAATTTTGTTTTTTAAAAAGCATATAGTTATCTTTAACGTTACATTTTTAGTCTAAAAATAACTTTATAATTCATCGGGAGTTCTTTTTTAATTATTGTATATTACTTAAGCTTGCTTTTGTCAAAGATGAAGTTCATACCCTAAAAACTACCAAATAATAAAGAACAAAACCAATTATCCTCTTGTCTAGAATGCAATCTTAACTTTCAACATTTATTTATCGTTCTCCACGTTAAAACACGCAATTGTACTAAAAACTCTTTGTACCAATACTTTCACGCCGAACCGTATTCGGTGATTTTTCTTAAAACACAAAGACTTGTTTTTACCTTTTTTCTATTAGCTGATTGAAAGTATTCGAGAATTTATGTTTTAGGTTTTGTATTGTAAACTAAACTAAGCGCGGACTTTGTTAACCTTTTACAATAATTATACATGTAGAGATTTACAACTTTTGTATTCATGTAACACGATTAAAATAAGATAAATATCAACACCAGTTTAATAACTCATTGGAATGTTTTGCGGCATTTTTATGAGAAATTTTATTAAAAGCAATTCAGAATTCTTTAGTAGAGATAACCATTACATAATGTTAAAAAAAATATTTTTTTAAGCACAATAAGCATTTTTAACGTGTTGAAATGTTTTAATAAAAAATATTTCAACATAAATCAATTTAAAATATTCGTTGCTTTAAAAATAACGACAGAAATGCTTAAGAGTAAAATGTATTTATTTTTATTTTTTTTTAAATGTTTACAATCGCAATTTGTATTTTATTGTATTATATTTTGAGAACATATTATTGTTGTTCTTAAAAGTTAGATTTTGTGTTTTGTTATTAAACTTTTAATTGTGCTATTTATTTTTTTAAATTTTGTATTGCGTACTCGGGTGCCAAGTTTTTTTCTATTTTTGTAACACTTCCTTAGACGTCAATGAATTGCATTGTAGCAAATTAATTTTTAAATCAAATTACTTATTAAATTAAACTTGAAAAAATGGTCAATAATGACGAATTTTTCATATTTCAACGTATATGTTTTGTTGGTCTCAATTTAATTTGTCCCATATTGTTATATATTTATTTTCTTATTTCTTTTGTAAGCCGGTTAAGATTTTTTTTGATTGACTTTTTTACATAATTCGTGATTTTCTTAATTTTTTTTTCTTTGTTCATATTTCCATAATCAAGAACATGTAATGTAACATCGTCTCGCATTTCACGCGTGGTACCTTTTAATTCTTCAGAAAATAATCTAATCCGCGGTATTAGGTGAGATAAAATCTCTTTTCCCTCTAAGGGTTGGTGGGCTAATATTATTCTTTTTATCAGTAATAATAGAAATCACAATGCAAATTGTATATATTCTACTCAAGTCAATTCCACAACACTAATTACAAACTTAAATTCCTATCATAGACTGACCTAAACTAAATTGATTTATGTGTCTACCATTATAAAAAAAACTGATTGTAATAACATAAAATAAACAATCAAACCTTTGCGTATGTCGATTACTTTTCGTATAATTGCTCCTGGTTTTAAAAGTTTATTTGCCAAAGTACGCACAATAAGTTTAGCGGCACGCGTACCGTGGAATGTGGATCCAATCACGCAGATTGGAAAGCTTAATTTATTTCAAATAAGTTTAATAAAACCAAAGCTTTGGTAACCTTTACTTATGCTTTGTTTGCCGGCACTAATTATTTATTTATTGGTATACGCTAAACTTTATTAGGTTTACTATATAAAGTCACACCGAAGGTATCGCCGCAATACTTCTCGGTTTGGCTCGCACCGGTAATCCCTTAATTATTGTAGTCCAGCCTCTAACACGGACAAAGGGACACTCTCGGTTTCGAACACTTTCTCACACCACTTACACTACTTTAAATCACAGACTTATAAAACTAACTAGATTATTTTAACACTCTAAAAATTACGATAGACATAAAAAAAGGCATTACATTCTGTATCGTTTTGTAATCACCATTATGTACATCAACTAACACGTAAGCGTCTATAGCCGAAAAATGCAAATAAGTTTTGACTAAGACTAAATCACCTTCATTGTATTTAATTCGTCTGGTCTATTTTTTCTTTCTATTGCCTTTGTATTAAACTGTTTTTTAGTTAACCTAACCTTAACGTTTGTTTCTATTTCTTTTCGTTTTGACATTTCCATCACTTCTGGTAGTAAAACTTTTTCTAAACATTTATTAAATACAGCTACGGATACATTAAATCCGAACGGTAATACTCAAAATTAATAATCTTTCCATTAATCAAAAATGCTGTGTACTTATTTGATTTTTCGCTTGATGGTACTTGCCAGTATCCGCTAGTCAAGTCAAGCGATGACAAGAACTTCACTTCATCTAATTTTTGTAATAAATTTTTTATTGCGGGTGGTGATTCCCTGTCGTGGGTTATAACTTTATTTAAACGTCGTGCATCTAAACATATGCGTATCGAACCATTCTTCTGAGAAACAAAATTTACATGTGGTTGTTGTTCCTCTATGTCCGGTCTGACGACAGTCGGATAATTCTGCCGAGGGTTCCTTAGTTTTCCTGACGTCTGTCTGACGCTGGACTTACATTTTCTTCATTCATATGATTGTAATCATTTTTACTATCACGACTTTCTTCTGGCACTTAATTTACATGATTTATAGTGTGCCGATTGCTTCTGGAACCTCTTGTTTCACTTTGATACCTATTACGACTATTATATGGTCTTACTTGATGCTCGTGGTTTTGATTTGGTTTCTCTCTTCTACTTTGTCGCATTTCTAATGGGTTTAAAACTTGCAGTAATTGGTTAATCGTTTTTATTTGAGCAGAAATAAGAGTGGTTTCAACTTTGTATGGAAAATGAGTTGTCAAAGCGTTTACTAAAATATCTTCTAGTATTTGAGGCTAAAGATATGCGTTGTTTCTACATGCCAAACATGATGAGTGTAGCTTCCTGCGATCGTAGGTTCTAGGTTTTCTTTCTCTTGTATTGTAGTAGACCAATAATAATCGATAAAATCTTGTTTAAAATTTTCAAAATTATTCCATTCATACACGTGCATTTTGGCCCAAATCCTGACGTCAGCTTCAAGGCATTCCATTGCTGTGTGCATTTGATGTATTCCTTTAATTCTAAAGTTTTTGAGATAATTTTCTAACTTTTTTATAAATTTTATAGGATGTAAACTTTTTTTATTTCTAACAAATTTTGGTTTATCGTCAGTAACTTGAAGTAATAAATTAGGAAACACTATTAAAATCTTCTTTCAAGGAGGGGCATAAAAAAACTGCTCAGTTTTTCTTTGAGGCGACGTTTCGTGCACTAAATGTGCACTTCATCAGGCCACTGCAATTTTATTAGAGTAAGTACAAAACAACTATCTAATTTAATAAGTTAGTAGTAACTAAATTACAGATATAACCAGAAAACAATAAAACGTAAGAACTTACGTAGAACATTAGAGCAAGTTACTCCGAAGTTTTTCGACAAACATGAAACACGTCCTAAACTTAATAGATAACAATGTGATTAGTAAAAAGTCAATGAATAAAAACAATAAATAAGTATAAATAATAAATAATAAATGACAAACAATTCAACATGGGGAACAAACACTGTGATATGTATAATCAAACATTATTTCAAGGTAACTTGTAATCAAATAATACTAAAAATTGAAAATAACCGCGAAACACACTAGTAATTTTTTGTAATTTTAGAAATTATATTATTATAAATACTACTTAAATTGTTAGATCTTACAGCTACAGCTAAATTTCAAAACAAAAATAACAAAATGAGCAAACAATTATATGATAATGGACACATTGATTTTGTCACTTATAAAAAACTTATCACGTATACGAGTACACCTCCTAAGATGTATGGCCTAATTAAAACCCATAAGAATGAACATCCGATAAGACCTATTGTTTCATGTATAGGAGCTCCTACGTACGAATTGTCTAAGTACATTTCTAATATAATACAGAATATATCTTACTTATTTGAACATAATATAAAAACTCCTTTGAATTGATAGAAAAAACTAAAAATATAATAATACCATCAAATTATACGATTTTGTCATTTGATGTCACTTCTTTATTTACCAATATATCTAAAGAATTGGTGGTTAAACTTATAAGAAAGTATTGGATAGAACTAAAAAGCCATACTACTTTAGATTTAGTTGATGTTGTCCAACTCACGGAGTTTCTCTTTGATTCGAGTTATTTTATATTTGAGGATGTAATGTATACTCAAACATTTGGTACTGCCATGGGTAACCCTGCGTCGCCTATATTAGCTAACCTGGTTATGCATGACTTACTTAAATATGTAAAAAACAATTTAACATTTATGCCGTCATTTTTATTTTGTTACGTTGATGACATTATTACTTGTATACCTGAAGCAGAGATTCAATACACTCTTAACACGTTTAATGACTATAATCCACATCTAAAATTTATGTATGAAATAGAAGAGAATGGTTCTTTACCTTTCTTAGATGTTAGGCTTAGTAAAGACAGTATCACTAATACTTTAGTTAGTGATTGGTACACCAAACCTATAGCCTCGAACAGAACTATAAATTATTTATCCAAACACCCACATCATCAAAAGGTTAATATCATCAAGGCTATGAAAAATAAAATGTTAGTTTTAAGTAGTCCACAATTCTATGCAAAAAAAAATTTTAGCATTTTAAAGCAGATACTAAAAAATAATAACTATCCTAAGAATATAGTAAATAAATTATTAACACACACTAACACAGCTACTAATACTTCACCATCTGTAAATCTAACTACGACTAATCTTAAAGCTAACTCTAACACTAATAATATTATGTACACAAAAATCATTAATGTCCCAAACCTAACAAAAAGATTAATTCCGATCTTAAAAACAGATAACATCAAAATAATAATGTATAACACGAATACTATTTACAACATGTTTTACAGCAGAACGAAAGATAAAATTGACATAACTGATAAACACAATGTAGTATATAAATTAGAATGTATGGGTTGTCAAGGTTGCTACATTGGACAAACGAAACAAAAGGTTAAAAATCGTATTAACAACCATAAATATGACTGTAAAACTAAAAAAGGAGAAACAGCGTTATCTGTACATCACATCGACACAGGACATAATTTCGATTTTAACAACCCTACTATTTTAGATGTGGAAAACAATTACAAGAAAAGATTAGTCTCTGAAATGATCTTCATCAACATATACAAAAATAATATTAATTTTAATACGGACACTAACAATTTAAGTAGTATTTATAATAATATAATTTCTAAAATTACAAAAAATTACTAGTGTGTTTCGCGGTTATTTTCAATTTTTAGTATTATTTGATTACAGGTTACCTTGAAATAATGTTTGATTATACATATCACAGTGTTTGTTCCCCATGTTGAATTGTTTGTCATTTATTATTTATTATTTATACTTATTTATTGTTTTTATTCATTGACTTTTTACTAATCACATTGTTATCTATTAAGTTTAGGACGTGTTTCATGTTTGTCGAAAAACTTCGGAGTAACTTGCTCTAATGTTCTACGTAAGTTCTTACGTTTTATTGTTTTCTGGTTATATCTGTAATTTAGTTACTACTAACTTATTAAATTAGATAGTTGTTTTGTACTTACTCTAATAAAATTGCAGTGGCCTGATGAAGTGCACATTTAGTGCACGAAACGTCGCCTCAAAGAAAAACTGAGCAGTTTTTTTATGCCCCTCCTTTAAAGAAGATTTTAATAGTGTTTCTTAAAGTTCAAATAAGGAGGATAAAGAAACCGTACCATTGTAATAAATTAGGTTTTTGCCATTTTTATAAGATTGATTACATCAAATTGCTCTTCTTGATGCTCAACAATCTTATCACTGTCAATGATTTGTTCAGTTACCATTTTTTTAGTTAGTGTAATTGACGTATTATAAAATTTACCACATCGTAAATACATAAAAAAATGTATGTGTTTTAAACAAAGCTAGCAAATCAATAAATTGTAATTTGATATTTTCTTAACTAAAGTAACGTTGCTTTATTCCTAACACTCAATGCGTTTTAAAACGAAATCAACCGTGTTATAATTTTTAACAAAGCGGCAGAAAAAAGTTAAAAGTGAAACGTTAGTACTTCCAACCAACACATGCATCCTTAAAATTTGAAACAGAGGTTTTCAACCCTGAAGTGCAAACAATCAAATAAACGTTTTATGCAATTATAAAATGATAGAATAACTGACTTTGTTTTTAAGCAACAGAAAACACAAATTATTTAATTTTTTATTAATTAAAGCGTTTCGTGCCGAACGTTGGGCGACATGTAACATCTTCTCGCACTTCACGCGTGCTACTTTTTAATTTTTTGGAAGTTAATCTAATCCGCGGCTTTACATGAGATAAAGGCTCTTTTCTTTCTAAGGATTTGTGGGCAAATATTACTCCTCTTATTAATAATAGAAATTACAAGGCAAAGTGTATATATTATACTCAAACCAATTAGAACTATTATTATCAAAATGGCTGTAATAATATATAAAAATCTAAGTTTTATTTGTGTTGATCGCTTTAGGTGTACTTGTAACACCGTGGCCCTCAAACTTTATTAAAACCAAAGCTTTGGTAACCTTCACTTATAGTATGTTTGCCGGCACTAATTATTTATTTGTTGGTATGCACTAAGTTTAAAGTTTTATTAGGTTTACTTAAAAAAGTGACAGCAAAGGTATCTCCGCAATACTTCTTGGGTTTGCCCGTACCGTTAATCCCTTAATTATTGTCGTTCAGCCTCTGACACTCCGTTTCTAACACCTTTTCACAACACTTACACTACCTTAAACCACAGACTTATAAAACTAACTAGACTATTTTAACACTCTAAAAGTTACGATGTACATAAGAGAAATTTTGTCTTTATGTAAAACGTATTTTATTGAAATTTGATCTTTTGATTTACTAGTTCAAAAATGAATACATTGAGTTTTTGCAAAGTTAATAATTAAAGTGTTTTTTTTACACCACGAATCAAACTCAGTTAATACTATGTTTCCCTTATTTTCAAGTTCTGTTTTATCATCTGCAGCTACGATTATAGTTGTGTCGTCAGCGTACATTAAAACATCTCCTTTTGTAATAAAATTCGGTATATCGTGGACGTATAAAAAGAAAATAATTGGACCTAAGATACTGCCTTGTGGTGTACCCATATGTACCTTGAAATAGTTTGATAAACTAGTATTATATTTGACTTTAAAATTGCGGTCAGATAAAAAAGAAATAAGCCAATTATTAATACATCTTCTTACACCTAATTTTTGTAGTTTATCTGCTACAAACGAAATGTTAGTGGTATCAAAAGCGCTAGTCAGATCAAAAAAGAATGCAATTACATATTTGTGTTTTTCCAATAGATCGTTTATTTTTTGAATAAGCGCCGACGTAGCTGTTTCTGTTGAAAAACTTTGCCTGTACCCGTACTGACTGTTACCAATTATATTGTGGGTGTTTAAAAAGTTTAATAGTTGACAACAAAAAGTTTTTTCTAAAATTTGTGAAAAGCAAGATAATAAAGAAATTAGTCTATAATTATTTATGTCTTCTATTGACTCTTTTTTATGTATTGGTAGTATTACTGCAGATTTTAAAACCTTAAAACGTTCAAGGTGTTTGACAATACGCTTGATATTTCTTTACTGCAGTATTTCAAAATTGAAATAGGAACTTCATCTATTCCAGCAGAATTATTATTTTGAAATGAATGAATAATTTTAGATATTTTATCGGGAGATACAGGAATGAATGCCATCGTTTTTGAGATTGACAAGGACGTAGTGCATTCGCTAGATAACGTATTGTTAAAATGACAAACTATTTTATCTCTGACAGATTGAGAGAAGTATTTACCAAATATATTAGCAATTTTGTTCTCGTTTTTAATATGACCATTATTTGATTCTAAAAAAATTAAATTGTTGGTTTTTGTTAAACTTTTGTTTTTGTTTACTATAGACCATAGTGTTTTTAATTTATTTGTAGATAAGTTAATTTTTTTATCCAAACACAATGATTTTTCTTTTTTTATCTGTGAATTAACTTTATTTTTTAAATTATTGTAAGATTTTTGTAAGTCGGTGTTACATATATGATACTTTATCTATTGTAAGTTTTTTAATTTGTTATAGTTTGTTTGTAGTTTATTGCTAAAAGTAATTGGTCCAACACCATACGACTTTTTCTTTTGTTTTTGCAACGGGAAATGGTTATTAAAGTGAAACAAAAAATATTTCCAAAAATGTTCAAATTTGTTATTTATATCATTATTACTAAAAATTGCAGGCCAGTAGTTTGCTAATGTCGACTGAAATGCTTCCAATGCATTTGAAATAGTTTAATTTTTATCGAGTAGTTACTGTCTGATATCTTTATAAATTGCGCAAAATGATCCGAAATTCCTAAGTTTAAATTTTGAAATGACATGACTGTTTTTGGACAATTGTTCACAAAATAATCGATAGCTGATTTAGATGTTCTAACCGAATTAGTGACAATTCTGGTATAACCATGACATACTGTTTTCAATCTGAAAGATGCCAAAATGTCAAAAAATTTTGTTTTATTGCGACTTTCTTTTAATTGGTCAATGTTAAGATCGCCAAGTAAATAGATGTACTTATAATTGGTGCTTAATTTATTCAATAATAATATAAATTGATTTATAAAAATTTTAAGATCATTTTGACTTGAAGATCGATATACACACACTACACACATATTTGTTCCTCCAGCTATTCCACAAAATGCAGTTCAACAGTATACTTTGCAACATATGTAATAATTTTGGTAAATTTTGTAAGTCGATCATGAATATATATCGCAGTACCGCCATGTAAATGATTACTTTTACAGAAAGATGTTACCATGTTAAGGCCACTTAAAGCTAATATAGTTTGAGAATCTACCCCAATACTATTAGATACTCAATGTTCACTGATGCAAAGAATGTCTAGTTTCAATAGATTAATATTGAATTCAATTATATATTTTTTATTGGTAATCGATTGAGTATTAAAATGCATTAATCTAATAGTATTAGTAGAGTCATGTCGGTTTGTTGTATTCAATTTTCTATCAAAGTCAGTACAATTAGGTTTTTCATTATTTATAAAAAAGATTTTTCGTTATTATTTTTAATATCGCTTTCCATCAAAATATCGTTGTTATTCTCTGCTGTTTTCTCAGTTGGTTGTTTATTGTCTATAATTTTATTTGAACTTTTGAGATTGTTTGACAAATTGATTAAATTATAGTTTGAATTTTGATATTTAAAGCTTAATAACGCATTTATTAAGTTTTTACATAAATTCATTCATGCTATATTATTTAAATGTAATCCGTGTTTTGTGTAATCGGTTAATAACATATTTTTGTTAATGTCAAATATTGCAACATTAATACTATACTTTTTAATTAGTGCTACTGTTTCACAGATGATTTTGTTAGTTTTAAAAATCGTTCGATTGCTTATATATAATTATCGTATCGATACAGCCCTGTAGTAAAGATTACGTTTGTTTGACAGCATTTATTAGAAATTTGTATTAAAATGTTTTTTACACTTGAATAACTGGTAATGTTTGATCCACCTATTATTATTACGTAATCCTTATTATCAAAATTCTTGGTTAAATTTGCCAGTATTAATAATTTTGATTTTATAGGAATTTTATTTATATTAAAGAGTTTACCTGCAATCACATTTTTATTGCTTGTGTTTACTTTTTCACTAAAAACTTTTAATTCATTTTGTAATTTTTAAAATTTCACATTTAATTCACAAATTTCTTCTAATTGTCTATTAATTTTTGTCTTTAATACTCCACATTCGCCGCACAACGTAGTTAGTTGCACGTCATTATTTTTATCACTTGGTTCATATTCTACCACACCTTCCATTGCTTCTTTTTTTTAAATAGTAGACTACTTTCAACTAAATTTAAAAGTTCAATTAATAAACATTTTCGCAGTCCTTTTGTTTAAATCCCGTACTTGCTTAAAGCATTTTTTAGATCTTTTACTTTGTAGTTCATTAAAAGTTTTTATTAACACTACGTAATTAAATAACAAAAATTTTTTTTTTGCCAAGTGATTAATGAGAATACACATTTAACAACTTAAATTTATTTACTTAGATTTCTTTTCATTATACACACTACTGAAAGTTTATAAGAAGTATTATATGTAATAATCACTGAGACAAACGATACAGAACTAATTAAAACTTTCAATGAATCTAAATCTGTGATCTAAATAATGTTTAACATGGGGTAAAGCCATAGTCATTACAAATGTCCTTAAAATGAACATTACCGCATTTTCAGTCACATTCTAATTGTATTACCAGTATTTATACTTGTAAATATACCTTGAGGTTATGTCCTTTTGTCTTGTAAATAAAAAAGGGATTACCATTACTAAATTTTACATGTATTTCTCAAACCATAAGAAAATAGTATTACTTTTATGTATTTATATTTTTATGCGAATAAAAAAACACACATTTCTTTCTATAATTTTAAATACATACTTATTGATAGCAAAATTTTGAACGTATACAATTAAGGTAAATTGTAAATAATCTAATTCCTGATTTTATAAAAACGATTTTACATAGGTACTATTAATATTTTGCTGTATGTGCAAAATTATTTATAAATAAAGTGAAACTTTTATACTTTAATTTCGTTTAAATATAAATGATACTATCAAACAGAATTTTCCGGTGTAAGAATAAATATTTGTGCCAATATAATGTAATTTATATTACGGTTAAATACATCACTTATTAATGAGTATCATAATTACATTTTCGTATTCATTATTATTATTTTTATTTTAATAATAATTATTTAGGTATTATTCACTTTTGCGTTAATAAAATGTTAATAAATAAGCATACGTTTATAATTACAGTGCACGCTGTAGTTTATTTTAATAATAATATTAAATAAAAAAACATATTATCATATAAAAAACAACAACAATACAAAAGTTGTATAGAAATAATTAATACGTTGTGTAAAAACCATTATTTTGTATGCATGCTTCTAATCTAGACTGCATAGAGTTTATTAAATTTTCACATAACTGTGATCCCCGAAAACGTTCCCAAACCAATTGTGAATGTTGGATAATATTTTCAGGTGTTCTAAATTGAATATCACTATCCTAGTTTCTGATCATTGCACCCCACATATTCAATTATTTCAACTTCGTTTTGATCTTCAATCCAGTCCCTAACAATTCGTGCTGTATGAATAGAAGAATTATCTTAGACTACATTGAATAATTTCCAGCTCATCTTGTGGAAATATTCTTCTCACAGAAGGTATAAAGATAATATCTAAAATATTCAGATATTGCTTTGATGTAAATCGAGGTGGTGTTATTTGCACTAACTAACTCTCCTGGCTTGAGATATCCATCCCCACACTCCAGCTGTCACTCTACCACTTTGCCTATTGGGCAAAACATGTTATATATTGTAACGAGTGTTTTGTGGTCTCCACACTGTAGTTGGACATTGATTAGTGCTAGAAAATACTTTTTCATCTGTAAAGATAACAGTACTCCAATCCAAATTTAAATATTGGCGACAAAAGCGCAACCGAGCTGCAGCATGACGCTCAGTAATGTTAGGTTTACTTGCCGGTTTTCTACAATGTAAATTTGATTCGTCTAAACGTCTCTGAATGGTGCAAACAGAGCAATTAATATTCAGAGTTTCCTTTATTTTTTGGCAAGTTGTAAAAGCATTTTATAATGCATAGCCGAATATGTCTACATCTTCTTGCCGAGAAGTAATTCTAGGCTTAGGTGGTCTGTTGCTTACAAGTGGCCTATTACCAACTTCCTGACCTTTCGTAATTCATCGCCGGATTTGTTTAATCTACAAAGTGTTAAGTTCTTCGTATTAGATTACATTTATCATTAATACTATATTAAAAGCTATTATACATTATATATGTATTTAAAAATTTGACGTCAATTTAATAGATTCCAATATCTTATAAAATAGTATTGTCAGTGATCATATTTAATACATGCTAACTGTGTTGCAATGCAATGTAAAAAATATACTTTACCGATAAGTCAACATGTGATATTGTTTGAGGTGACATTCCTGCTTGTGCCATCCCAACAATACTTCCTCTTAATTCTAAGGTAGAATCCATTTGTTCTAATCTTCGAGGCATATTCACAAAATATTATAATCACATAAACAATGATGTTACCACTAAGTACTCCCAATTTATATTACAATTTTGTAAATGAAAAATTTATATTTATACGACAAAAGGCCATAACCTGATGATTAATTTACAAAAGGTAATTATGAAATTCATTGTTAAGCAAAGTATTAATTAATCCGCTTAGTCCTAAGATGCATATCCGGTAGAATTGTTTATTAATTTGCACAAAAACATAAAAGCAGTTGCAAGTAACATACGTTCCCTCTCCCTACTTCTATACTCTTTGGTAAAAACATACAAACTTTAGAGAACTGTAGTTTATACATAGTAAGTTTGCTTTGGTTTCAATAGGTTACCACGAATAAATAGGTATATAAAAAACATTTAAAAAAATTCAATCAATTAGTATAAATGTTTTGTAGACACTATTATCTAATAATATGTAACAGTATCACGCGTACACGAATTTTTAGATATATTATTTATTATATATAATCATATCCTTTCCTACCTCATAAGGTGTAAAGGTGCCTTATAATCTAGTTACAAAAAATGATAAAATAAAAAGATTCATAATTTACATTAACAGTTTTTTTTATCTAAACTGGCAACTTATGTATGTACCGTTTTCTTTAGTTTAGCAATACCTAATTAAAATGAATAATAAATTTTATAAAAATGTAATACATGTGACAAAATAAACAATATATATTCATTTGCTTTCTATGCTATATACAAATGTTGCCCAATCTCTTTTGTTAGTAGCCAAGATTACTGCTTCCTCTCTTAGCTAATATTTCTGCTATCTGATGGTTCCATGTTATAATTGATCGCCCTCTTGATTTCCTTTCATTTCTCTGTATTTTGCATTCTTTCTTTACAAGTCTGTCTGTATTCATAAGAATAAGGTGTCCGTACTATGTAAATTGACATCTTTCAGTATACTCATGTATCGCCTGTACCTCCAATATTTCCCTGATGGTATCATTTCTGATCTTGTCTTTTCTTGTTACATTTAATATTCTTATAAATAATTTCATCTCCATACTCTAAATTTTGCTTCTCAGCTTTTTCGTTAGAATCCAACTTTCGCATCCAAACGTCAATATAGGGATAAAAACTGTCTTATATACATTTATCTTGATTTTAGACATAAAACTTTCACCATAAAACATATTAAATTATTTTTAAGGTAAATGGTGTATTATTTATTTAGAAATAATATAAATGCGAGCTTTCGAACTTTGTCTAAGTTCTTCGTCAGGCAAAAATTTAATTGACAATTATAAAAAACTAAGGTAACTAAAAACAATAACTATAAGGGAGCTAGATAATAAGCGCAAGTTATTTAGCTACAGCATTCGCTCGAAGGTCTAAAGGAAAACCACCATAAAAACTCTACACGTAGCTTAAGTGGGTTAGGATGTTTGATAATTTCAATAGCTTCTCTAATCTTTCTTTGCCTGACGAAGAAAGTTCGAAAGCTCGCATTTATATTATTTCTAAATAAATAATACACCATTTACCCTAAAAATAATTTAATTTATCTTGATATTTAATGTTACCTCCTTTTTCCCTAGAAAACAGTATTTAAATGTATGTTACACATTTCTTTCCCTTTTCACTTTCTATTCTTGTATGTATTTCCGTGTGTTGATGTCCCTTCCGCTTAATATGCACTCCGAGATACTTATAGGTAATTACCTGTTCTATTAGTTTCCCATTTATGGATATATTTATAGTAGTGTCCAGTTTTCCGCTGACCATAACTTTAGTTTTCTGTTTACTCACTTTGACTTTGTTTTCTGCCAGTTTGTTAACCTAGATGTTTATATTCCTTTGAATGTCACTTTCACTTTTAACAAACACAGCTGTATCGCCGGACAAGACACATTCACTTATCCATACCGGTTCCATGTTTTTATAGCCTACGTAAAATTTACCTGATTCTCTCTGTTTCCTTAATGACATCATCAAGTACTATATTAAACAGCATTGGGCTTATGACTCCTCGTTGCACAGTGGCCCATTTCCCAAAAAAACGCGGACAAAAATCAAAAATCATTCTGATTGAAACAAAACTTGGTATATATATTATGAATATGATATTATTTTTTTCAAAAATCTAAAATGGCGGATCCAAAATGGCGTCCAAAATGTTAAAAATAGTCTGATTAAAACAAAAGTTGGTACATAAGGGTTTTTACGGTCTCTGATTATGAATATAATATTGTTTTTCCATAATCCAAAATCGCGGATCTAAAACGGTGGTCAACAATTAATAAATCGCATGATCAAAGCAAAAATTGGAATATAAGGTTTTTCTAGGTTGAAAATAAGGAATTTTATATTATTTGTTAAAATAGAGAATAACACATTTTTTAATTGCGCAATGTCAAATACAAAACTTAAATATAAAATGCGTACTATCATTCAGTCACTCATGTAACAATCGTCAGTCATGTCTGAGCTGGCGTCGGATTGGACCGTAGATTCATTTTCCGCCATCTTTACATACTCAGGGATCAAAAGACGAATCGCTTCGCGTGACAATGATTCGCTTTTCTTCGGCGGTGTTAGACGTAAACTTGAAATCAGCGGATCTGAAGAGACAAGCAACCAATGCATTACATCCGTCATGGTGTTTACCCTGGATGATTTTCGGGAGCTTTTTTCTCGGTAACTTTTGATATCTTTATTACGGGATTCTTGAGCTTCCTCCGAAAGCTTCCCGATAAGCAGTGGTCCCCATTCGACAATACGGGGACCATGTATTAGCACCTGGTGAATCGACGTAGGCATACATACCATGGGAACAATCATTTCCGCAGTTTCTTTGCAATAATGTTCAAAAAGAGGTACATTTACACCGAAACCGCATGACAAGACTTATATTATATTGTGAGTGCGATGAAGAAATTCGACGTCGAAACCCAGAATTTTGGCGGACACAGAAGAGTTAGCAAAAAATCCCTTAGCTGTGTTGCCATCATTGCTATTTAACATAAAATAATTAAGTAATTTTAGAAATTTTTCCTTAATCACTAATTCAACAGTGGCATTAAATCCAACATAAAGATGGTTTTAATTAATAAAAAAAAAATTCTGCGTTGCAACGGCTTCCAGTCCAGCCCGCGCCTTTTGGTAACACACACACGTACACATTCGAACAGCCGTAAAAAGTGCAGGGGCACCTCGTGGCACGAGAACTTATACGGAATCGATAGAAAATATTATAAGCTTTTAAAAAAAAGGAGACCGTCCATCTCTATCGATCTCACTAGTATTTTCATTATTTTAGAAAATGTTTCGATTCTGATAAATCGGCAAATAACAATATTTGACGTGAATGTTTACACCCGTTATACATTATGTGTAACAACATACGTACTATAGTCTTCTTACCTTCGTCAACGATGTCCATTTTACCGAATTGGAAACAAGCACTTCGAACAATAAATATATGTGTTTGAACAACGAGTTAATTTCCCGTGATTTCCACGAGGCGAGAGCGCCGCACAGCTGATTGAGTTTGAGCCGGTATTACACGTGATACGTGAGGGCCCAACTCATTGTGGACACGCACCGATATGCAGTGGCACCTTTACGAGATTATGGGGTACTAAATATAAAATTACGATTTTCATTTTTTCGATTTTTGTCCGCGTTTTTCGTCAAATGGGCCACTGTGCATTGCAGTATACCTTTGCTCACCGGAAAATCTTTTGAAACCATTTTGTCTCTTCTAACAAAGTTTTTATTGTTTCTATGTAGACTCATAATTGCTTGAGTCAGGTTTGTATCAACTTCTGTTTTTGTTAGGCATTCTTCAACCACTGCTTTCGGTAATCTGTCGAATGCTTTTTCTAAATCTAGAAATGCTAGGTACATTTTTATTTTTGTATTTCTTAGTTTTTCACTTAATTGGTGTAAAGATGTGGTCCTAAATGCTTCGCCCTTTTCTAAATCCGCTTTGTAAAACTAACCGAAATTCTAGTTCTGTTACTGTTTTCTAGTACCGTTTCATACACTTTTAAAACACGTTGTTTAACAGAGTGATGTCCCTATAATTACTGCAATCTCTTTTATCAGTTTATTGAATATTGGCACTATTACACCTACTTCTAAGTCATTTGGTACAGTTCGTTCACTTTAGGCATTGTTACATATTATACTAAGCAGATAACTTATACAGTTCTCATTTGTCGTCAATCTACATTTTACTGGTCTCCATCGTTCCATTATTTTTTCTTTGTTTGTAATGATTCTTCCGTTGCCATCTTTTATTTGTTTCATCGCATGTTGTTTGTTTTCAGTTATTTGATTTTTTAGTATCTTATAGAATAGTTTTTGGTTTGTATGATAGTGTCTTTCCATTTTTTCGTCGAAATTTTACCATGTCCTTTGTTTTGCTTGGGTGACGAGTTCTTTATTTTAGTCTTTGGTTTTTGTATCCCTGGTAGCTTTTTGATTTTAATTTAATTTTTAATGTCTTCGTTCCACCATGCAGTTAACTTTTTGTTTCTGCTAATTCTTATAATACCACAAACGCCTTTTTCGGCAGCGAGAAGTATGTTCTTGAAAATTTTCCACGTTTCTTCTACATCTATATTTATGTGATGTTGATCGTTTCTGTAATTTTGCATCAATATTGATTATTTATTAAGATAATAAATAAAAACTGGAAATAAAACATCTAAGTATTTTTCTAGTAGATTAATAATTAGTAATTTTAGATACATTTCTCCATGAAACAAAAAAAAACTATTTTAATTAGTAATTTATTATTATATTCTAAACATATTTTTAGAAAGATTACAAACATTTACATTAAGTATAACTTAGAAACTAAAAATAAAAATTTTTATTTATACATTTTTATTTTGAAATAAAATATAATAGGTTTATTGTTAGATAAATTGCTGCAAGCGTAATTCTATAATGTTTATCAAAAGCCAATAAGAACAAATTAATAAATAAAACAAATGCTTTGTCTTCAATTAAAACAATGGCAAATTGAAAGCCACATCTTGAGCAAAGAATCAATAAATTTAACAAACCCAATAGCACAACTAATTAAATATTTATGTAGGAAAACTGACATTCTTACTCTGAATTTAATAAACAACTACAAGCACATCTGGCTTTAATTGTATACTGTACTTTTGCAAAGTACATTATCTGTAAAAATCTTATGTAATATTTAAGCACTCTAAGTGCGAAAGTATTTTCAGGCAAAAATATTAAGATACAAGAGAATCATTTTAAGTGAAGGTATCTACAAAGTTTATTACTAATTTTGAGAAAACATTTTGTAATAACAATAACTTTATTTGAATGATTTATTTCGTTAATTTGTAGAATGTGTGTAGGTGTTTGTATGCGGTAGTTGACATTTAGGACATGCGTTTAGGTACATTGAGTGACATGACATCGGATTTAAGCAGTGCCAATAAAACTACAATAATTGTATTTTTATACTCTTTTCAAAACATGTGTAGTGTAACACATTTTTTATTCAAAAAGCTTGTTACGATTAAAACTACATCTATGTACTGACCCCTATTAATTAGAAATTTATTATTTTGTGCTTTACTTAGGATGACAAAAGTCGTTTTAAGGATTTTTCAGATAAATCATACTCCAAAATTTTATATTTCAAACTTCAAAAATTTTACTGAGTGTATTTCTACAAACGCGTTTTCTGGTATATGTATTTTTAATTTTTAAAAAAGAAGTAAAATTTATCCATAGTTTTTGTATTTTTTATTGTATTTTGCAATTGACATTCTAAACAAAACAAGATTTATGAAATAATTTGCACTTCCAATGCATTATTCTAATGCTAACTTAATGCAATTGTGTAACCAAGTGACGTACTGTAGTAATTATTTACTCAAGTATTTATCTGTTATTATCAATACAATTTAATTAAAATTTTCAGCATATTAGTTAAAGTGCCCATATCGTAGGGTTATATGCAATATACGTACACACGATTATTAAAATTACAATCGGGCGATAAATTAATTGCAAAATACTCAAATAGAATGTTCATATACGTACCATACAAAATTTAAATAAAGCAAATACTTTTATAGTTCAAAAAAAGTTATTTAATTAAACCAAACAAAGTTAAATTTAGCAATAAATACTAATTGATATCAATAACTTAATAAATAATGCAGAAGCTCCCAGTACAATTAAACTCCTTGTATGCGGACGACAGGTACCAGCTAATTTAACCTTATCTAGCTAATTAAGTAACAACGTTTAGTTTGTAAGATCAAACTAATCAAATCGTCAGTTTTATTCCGGCAATTACACTGCTGTAATTAGCATAGAATAAGAATAAACATCTATTAGGTGAAGACAATAATGGAATGGGTTTATTATCAACACAGACAGATCTTGTACTAGCGATATTATTGTAATTAATTTTTTTTTAAATTGTTTTATTTGTACATACAGTGTGTCTCAGGATAGATGTAACAAGAGGTATAATAGACAAAAAAAATTGTAATTTTGGATTGGCATTGAGAGAATTATACAAAAAATGGGTTGATTTGATACTGTACAGGGTGTTGTATAAGCAATACCGTTAAAATCACTAAAAATAAAATACCTTAATTTTTAGAGATATAAAAAAATTACTAAATGAAGTACCTACTTTGGAATTGAATTTTATACCTTGATACCTAATATACTAGGGCCTCGTTAATCCGGAGAGACAAAAACAAGACCTTTTCCGGATTATCGAGGCGTCCGGATTATATTATGCCATATTTAATGGTAATAAAACACATGTTTAACCTCAGTTTCTTTAATCAATTTTTAAATTAAAGCATAAAGACAAAAATATACATGTTCAAAATTACAACCATGTAAGAAAAACAGTAAGTCAAAATAAAACATTAGTTAATTGTTCTTGAAAAAGTCTGTAATACTCTTCGGTTTATAATTTTTGCACTTCGACGGAAAAACATAACTTCGTGACTATCAAATTCGTTATCTTCAGCCCATTTTAAAGCAGTGTTTAAAGCTCCTACTGCCTCTAAATTACCAACTTTTTTGGAGGCGAGAACTTCAACGCTATTGTCCTCATCTTGCTCATCGTCCTTACACATTGCCGCTCGCACAATCTCCTCATCAGTTAACACTTCATATCTTTGTAACTCGCTTTCGGCACCACCCGCAGCCCATTCTTGAGCTTCTGCCTCACTTATTTGAAGATCATTGGGTCCCCTCAACCTATTAAAAAGCTGGGCTAAAGGAACATCATTTTCTGGTTCGTCATTATCAGTGAGAAATCCAGGGTGCAAATTCTTCCATGATTTGTTAATTAGCGATGCATTGTCCCAGCAATTAGCCAAAAGAAAAACTGTGTCCTTTAAAGTTATCGATTTTAATGAGTCCATGAGGTTATCAGAACATAATGCAAGACAGTTAACCAAAAGTGATTTGCGGTAATTTAACTTCACATTTTGGATAACGTTCTGATCCATTGGTTGTATACACGCCGTGGTGTTAAGTGGCAGGAACATTGCAAAAATGTTGCCGTCTTCAGAGACAAGTTTATCTGCTGAAGGATGCCCAGAAA
Source organism: Aquatica leii (assembly GCA_035610365.1). Taxonomy (NCBI): domain Eukaryota; kingdom Metazoa; phylum Arthropoda; class Insecta; order Coleoptera; family Lampyridae; genus Aquatica; species Aquatica leii. The sequence continues at coordinate 171,509,032 of CM069433.1, read as the reverse complement.
AATTATCCAACAAATCAGTGTCTGAGGAGGCAAATTAACAGACGAAAGATGGCGACGGACCGCGGGAACAAATTTTTTTTTAAACCACTCGAGAAACAAGTTTTTCGTAACCCAAGCATTTTTTTGTGCACGATAACAAACAAGAAAACGTATTGATTTAAATGCCCGCGGGTTTTTTGATTTTCCGACACAAGCAATTGAAGTTTATGGGTTCCAGTCGCATTTGCACAAGGCATGAATGTCACTCTCATCTTCATCATTTTCCTTTCGGAAGCCGACTGCTCATTGCCACAGGCTAAAGTATGATCTGGCAATAATCGCCAGTATAAACCAGATTCGTCAGCATTGTAAACCTGTTCCGCTGTTACATTTTTTTCTTTAATAACTTTCTGTAATTCTAGTTGGAATGGTCCGATAGCGGCTTCATCATTTGATAGTTTTTCACCGGCCATTTTTAAACGTCTTATTCCGTGGCGTTTTTTAAATTTGTCAAACCATCCTCGGCTTGCATTAAACCCGATATTGGAGTTTGTAATCTGGCGATGAAAAATACGAGCTTTCTCACAAATCATATCACCACTTACAGGAACATGGAATCGCCTTTGTTGCAAAAACCACGTAAATAAAGCATCTTCTAAAACAGGATTTTCCGATTTCTTCAGTGTTTTTGTACACTGGGACCACGTTCTGTTAGGCTAACAAACTTCACGATTTTATCTTTGTGTTTCTTTATGTCGCCTACAGTTGACCTGCCTATAGCAAACTTCCGAGCAATGACAGGGTATCTGCCACTTTTATCTAACATTTCTATAATCCGCAATTTGTCTTTTAATGTTAATGTTGAATGTTTACGTGGCGGTGCCATGATGTTAGCGAGCGCGCTAAATTGACACTGTACGTACTACACGAAAGGCGATAAACAAATGACTGATATTAAATATTAATTTTATTCAAAGGCCAGTGTATTAGGCTACGCTGCCATTATACTCGGCCAAGGACAAAAGATTATAGTCTTTAGTGAGAGAATTTTGTTTTGATTTTAAAAATAAACTTTACAAAGAAATTGAAAGAATTCTAGCGATTTACGTTCAATTGGTAAAAGTTTTATATGTATAAATAAAATTATGTTGAGCCCATTCCTCGGCCGGATTACAGCGATCACCGAACAAGCGGGAGTCCAGATTACCGAGGCCCTACTGTATAAAGAATATAAATTTGATTTTTGAAATTTCAATTTTTTGAATATATTAGTACAGAGTATGTTTATTTCTTTGAATTTTTAATCATCGTACAACTAACACAAACATAAGAAGTAATAAATATTAAATCTTGAATAACGGATTATAAAAAAAACTATGTCCATCCATATCTGCACATATTTCGATCTTCTGACTGAATTCCTTAAAAAGCCCACTAATTTAAAAAATCAATTTTACATTCTTGAAATTTGGTATCGAGATATAAAATTCAATCCCAAACTACTTCGTTTGGTAAAACTTTAAAAATAAGGGTATTTAATTCTTGGCAATTTTAACAATGTTGCTTATAAAACACCCTGTAGAATACCAAATCAACTATTTTTTTGTATACTTTAGTTTTACAACAAGCAGGACTCAATCTCCGAATGCCAATTCAAAATTCATAAATTTTTGATCCATTATACCCTTTGTTACATCTGTCCTGGGGCACAAGGTATTAGAGTGTTAAAACATACACTTTTGCCTACTTTTATAATTTACATAAAGAAATCGATGAACAACTAACCAAAAATCTAATCAACTATTATGCTTTTCTGCATCTATCTGTTTATCGTTTACCACTAGTCAGAAACATGTTTGTCTATGGTTTATGTTCTAGAGTCTACGCAAATCTATACTATAATTTCAGTTTAAGCTTTTTCTTTTCAACTTTAGTTTGGACTTTTGACTATAGTTTTGCACCCACCATATTTTGATTTTATGTTTTTGAACGCTCTATGATTGATTTTTTGAAATTTATAAACGATAGGTGTTTTTTATGTTTTTTTTTACGTTTGCTACAACATATTTGAATCATATTGTCGCGTTTTAGGTATTTTACTATGACAGTCTTTTTACCTTATAAAATAAAATATTATTCTTTTCGTTTTTTATTTCTGTCGTCCAAGTGGAATAATTTAGGGGAGACTGACGTATATTTCAACAAAAACTCTTTATTTACGCGAAAACAATCTTTGTTTAATTATAATTTTTATTATTACATAAGATTATGTCATCAATTATAGATCAAATGCCGTTATGTATTTGAAAAATCGGATCAAGAAATTAGTAAAAAAAAATATTTTCTTGAAGTCTGCCTTTGTCCAAATGTACCCCGGGGTAGATTTGAACACATCCAGGGCAGTTTTGAACAACGTAAAAAAAGGCATTTTGATGTCGTCCATAACTTATTTTTAATTAAGAAAATAAAAACACATGTTTTATTATGACTACAGTATCTTATCCATAATTGTTTGCGTCTCATAAATTTTACTTTAAAGCCTCTAATAAAGTTTCAATCTCGCCTACAAACAGTAATCAAAATTTGTTTGTTTCAAATGACATTAGAACGAAATAATTTATTTGTAAATCATTGTAATCATATGTGTCTGCTTCGTTTCATGATTTATCATGGAAAGAAATATTTTCAGTATGTTTTTTCCACTTCTCTTCTTATCTCTTAATTGTTTTGTTTTGCTTTTGTAGATTTTCGTTTCTTTGCTTCTCTCTCTCTATACGTTCTTCTTTCAATCTTACTTTTTCAGGGGTTTTAGTAGGAATGCGCGATTTTCTTTTTTTTTCTACCTTTTCTTGAAACACATCTAAGTAAAGCTTTTGGATAAGGCCGGATATCCTGAGTTGAAAGCATTATACTAGGCTTTCCAGCAGAACTGATATCTGACGTTGTGTTATAAGTATCTTTGAAGGTACTTGGTTCATAGGCAAATGCTGTAGCACTGTTTACAACACTAGATTAAGACGGTGCTTCTAACACACTAATAGTTGGTTTGTTCGATCAGTTACAGCTGAACGCAAAGTCCTCGTCGCTGAACACCAAATGATTTAAAGGCCACAAGCCCGGCTTATTAAATGAGGAAATAATATTTACCCTTGTAAATACAAAATTAAACGCAATATTGACGAAATCAAGCAGTCATTAAGCGCAATCTTCATCTTGGCTTTAAATGGACCCAAAACTGCTACATCAAAAGGTTGGAGTTTATGAGAACAGTATGGCGGATATGTGTTTGTCATATGTGATAACAAATGTGCATTCTAGCATCTGTGTCTTATACACACGTGCTGCGAAGATAATAATGCATGCCGTAAGTCACGTAAGCATTGCACCTCTGGGCTGGGCTCAAGACCGCAAACAAGCATTGAAGCGTTTACTTATCTTGATTTCTAGCTCACATAAAATTTTATTATGTGTGTTTCACTGTTGACTACAATAACTATATCATTTACGATTCAGTTTCAACATTATGCATGCGGACACACGTAAATGTGAACTTTTGGTAGATTGGCAAGTTTTCGTATCTCAATGCTCAATTTAAACGCATGAAATTCAAATTCTGATAATTTGATTGAGACGCAAATTTTCTCTTATTTTAAAGTAAATAAAATACCTTCCTTATCCATTTTTCCGGAGAGTCATTGACCAAATGACCTAATAGACAAGCCGCCACTGGTTTAGAATAATAAATAGTTTGAGGTTTAATTATTTACTTGTCAAATTGATTTTACAATCACAACAAATGTGAATGAATACTTAGATTAAAAATAATTTCACAATTATCGACTTTCCGTTCGAATATTTTGAAGCACTGATTGTAAATAAAAGGAAAGGCGTCATTCCATTGTTGGGCATATTGCCGACCTTGAGCTTTGCTCTCGGCCGGTTAACTTATTCCTTCACAGTTATAAAGCTTTTCCAACATCGGTATGTATGTTACTATTACGTATCTTGTATCCTAGGCAAGTAAATTGTAACAAAATAAAAAATTATTATTTATATTTAGTAATTATGTGTTACTTGCTTGATCCTTAAAAAATAGTCATAAAAATCAGGGTTACCATTAAAAAAAATTATCGATATTTTTAGTTTAAGTTTTCCAATAGTTACTTCTTTAGAATTTTACCGAACAAAGAAAAGATTGAGCGTTTTTGGTTATAGTATTCTGAAACAAAAAATTCACTTTACTGCTTCTGTTGCAAAATTTTTAATGACAGAGATTTGAAATCTGTTTGTTTTAGTGATGAATCTGGCTACATTGACTGGCAGCATTTTAGTGAACATTTAAACATTCATGAAAAGACCAAGTATTATATCGAAAATGTTCTAAAATAGCTAGATCTTTCTAACCGTTTTAATAAAAATGAAATAATTGATTCTGAAATTCAAAATGTTATAAACAGAGAAACTAAATACTGGGAAGCAGTTATAGAAAAAAATTTCTACGTGATTCAGTTTTTAAGGCAGCAAAATTTAGCTTTTCGTGGAAGTAGGAATAAGTTGTTTGAGAAAAACAATGGTAACTTTTTAAAATGCATAGAAATGATTTCCAAAATTGACCCGATTATGCCAGAACATACAAAACGCTCTCAAATAAAAGTTCATAAATAATAATAAACAAAATAAATAAAATAAAAAAATAAATAAACAAAATGAAGTAATCAACTTGATCGGTGAAAATATCAAATCCATAATTTTAGAACTAACTAAAAAGGCAAAATATTATTCCATATTATTAGACTGCATTCCTGACTCTAGTCATCAAGAACAAATTTCGGTTTGTATAAGATTTGTTAATTTAAAGGGCACGGGAATTAGTATAGAAGAACTTTTTTTATTATTTTGTCTTATAGATGATGTGTCGAGTGAATGCTTGACAAAATTTATTATGATATGACATGTCGGCTTAAATATCAACGATTTGCGGGGTCAGGGTTACGACAATGGGGCAAATGTGCGTGGTAGGCATAATGGTTTACAAAAAAAAATTAGATTTCAATCCGCGAGCTTTTTTTGTTCCTTGTTGCAATCATACCCTAAATTTAGTCGTCAATGATACCATAAAATCGAATACTATGAACATCAATTTTTTTTCTTTAGTTCAAGAACTGTTTGTATTTTTTTTTCAGCTTCTACTAAACGCTGGTCAATTCTGAAATCTAATTTATCTAATGTAACCTTTAAAACCTTTATCGGATACTCGATGGTATAGTAGAATAGATGGAATAACTCCTTTAAGTTAAGTTATCAACGTGGGGAGGTTTATGATGCTCTGTTTGAAATAAGTTTATAATTATGTTATGTACCTCCATGAAAAAATACTTGTATGGCTTATGACTTGTACTTGTAAAATATAAAGATGAAAATAAATTTATAAAAATACTTTTTAAAATTATTTTTCAATAGTAGATAATAATACCTATGTAACTTAACCCGTATATGTACTCACATACGAACGTAATACAAATTTGGGGCGTTATTTTAAATTTGCACAAAGGCGCCAAAAGTGCTAGGCGCAAGCCTGTGCTCACAAGATGGCGTTTCCCACTATTACACTATTACTTAATGGCACTAAGCTTTAGTTTTACAAAAAAAGTGTGTTAGTTCTATTAGCATTGAAGGGTATTTTTTAAAATAAGTGTTTAAAGAGTGTTGTCGAGATTTTGTAGTTTTAGACGTTTATTATGTTGTTTTTAGTGCTTACTTGGCACAAAATTAAAATGGTAAAACTAGTTTAATCTTAAACGTTTTTTATTATAATTGTCAGTTATATAAATTTTTAAAATAAAACTAATCCTGTTTTAACTATGTTTAAGAAAGGAAGGACTATAATTAAAAATTAAACAGAAAACTAAATTAAACTGTTAATATTACTCAGTTTTTTAGTCTTAAAACAACATTTAGCAATGCAGAGACGCAATGCACCAAAATTGATCACAGGATGAACTAATATTACTTTAAAGCTTAACAAAAAATGAACGTCAAAATGACGAGTAAATGCTTATTTTATCTGCAGACGTTTATTTTAAGACGACGCATTGTTAACTTATCTAGACTCTTGGTTTGTTGCCTAGAATAATCTCAAAGTCTGTTTAATGTCTTGGTAGTTATCATATCTGGTAAATCACGGTCGATGTTTTATAGTATACATTATATTCCCACTTCTAAATGTTTTTAGTATACAAAAAAAAACTGAAACAGTTGCTTAATACTTGTAGGTCTTTAAAAAACAGTAAACTCGTTCTGATTTCTTTTGAAGGCAATAAACTAAAATTGTATTGTATTTTTTTTTTAATAAAAACATAAAAGGTAACACGTAAGAAAGTTTTGTTACGTGTAAAGAACAAAAATAATTTAAAAATAAATAACAATGCATTATTTTACAATTATAAATAATTAATCTGGTAATAAAATAAATAATAAATTTTAAATAACTTTTTTTGTTATCTTGAATGAATTGAATTCTTTTTTTTAAGCAATTTACATTGTTAAATCTTAATAATGTTTTATAGTAGTTACTTAAGTCATCTAAAATATGTTATAGATATTTTGCATTTATTTGAGACGTTAGATTTGCATAGTTTAATATACAACAAACTCGATGTGTAGTTAAACATCAAATAAAACGTCAACTGAATTTGAAAGCTTAATTAATTGTAACTCTGCATCAGTTTTGGGTACATGTGAAACATAATGCTTTGAAATAACCAATTTTAACTTAAATTAGGTTAATAGCAACTACATCCAAACTATTTATAGACGAGTTACTTTATTGTAATGTTATATAGGCGCAGTAAAGATCTCCCATGGGACTTAATGTAATTCCCGGAGAACGTACTTGCATGATAATGTACGTAATAAGCTTGCTTGTACTTTTCGTAATTAAATTTAAACATCTACAGGATTCTTGCACCGACAACTGTATGGCTTATTTTGTATAAAAATATTTAGAATAATAAACAATTTAATAATTATTTTAATTTTTTGATAGGAAAACTAATTTTGGACTAAACCGTTATTGAGTACTAAGAATAATTTTAGTTTTAAGTGTTTCTCGTGTGTGGCAAATTCTTGAGTTCGCTTACAGATACTAAAAACTCGCTAAAAACAGTGCAGTAAAATTAGGGCTATAAAACATATAATACCAAATCGTAAGAAATACACAAATTATTGTCACTAATACTGTTTTATTTTGAAGTGCGCTGAATTTATTCATAAAATAATCAATAAGTTAGTTTATGAAAAATTGTAATAATTGATAGAAATCTTGTAGTTCACTATTTCATAAATGATTTTTGTTTTAAGTTTAAATATTAAATTAAAGTAAAAACATTTAAACTGTACTGTCGATTTTTTAGTAGCTGTCAAAATTTGTATTGACAAACTCAAAACAAAAAAAAAATGTATTTGAGATTACTAATTATTAGTTTTTGAAACTCACAGAATACCATTTTTTTGAACTTAAAAATTAATAAAATTTAAAAAAAATAATTGATTATTACATTAAATCTTGCGCACACTCCCTGAAGTTGTTCAGGGTCCCCCAAATCCGGAGACTTCTGGAAATCCGTAGGAACCACTGATTTAACACATCTAATACAATACATAAAAAATGAACACATCTCAATTGATTCATTTACATGAAATTACTTTTTCAAATCGGATATTAACCTTGGCAGTTGGAATATGTCAAATCTATTTGAAATCAACGTTAAAAAGTAACTTCATCTAAATAAATATTTTGAGATGTGTTTATTATTCATATATATTGTGTTAGATGAAAGAAAATTTCGCCGTTTAATTGAAACTAAATCAAATCATTCTCTTTTACTTTTTAGTGCATTTTATTTGATGCAATTAATTTTTTTACAGATCTTTTTTTTTTAATTCTCTTTTTCTCTTTTTAGTGATGTTAATGACATCACATATAAATTAAAAAAATGATAATAATTGGTGTACAAAACCGGTTCAGTACAGACTAGTATAAAAGGCAAGTTTTTCTCTTTGTCAAAAAAATCAATTTGCTGAGCAACTTCAACAAGCTTCACTAAAAACTTTGATTTTTAGCGTTCAAGAGAATTTCGTGTCGATATAGATTTCAGAGTTTTTTTTCTCATGCATCACATTATCAGAACTTGATCAAATTTGTGTGTGACTACTCTTAAAGTGTTCTCTTTATGATAAAAAATTATCATTGGCCAACGTGGTAAAGTATTATTGCTAAACATTTAAAAAAAAGATTCTGACGACTTAAGCACCGCCTCCTTTCTTTAAAAAAAGAAGTCGCACAAAGTCTGTCGCGCAGAACATGATGGTACATTTTTTTTAAATTTATGAATGTAATGTATATTTTGTCGTTTTGGATGTAAACGGTTTTAACCCACCTAGTAAAAATTCCGAGTTGTCACTGTTTCAAGTTTTAACGTAAAACACATTAATTTACGTAATATCTCAACCATTGCTAAAATAATTAACGATATTTTGATTGTCATTGCTTGAAAAAGATCGTTGAATATTAATTTCTTAAATAAAATTTATTTTTTAAATGTTTACTATAAAGCTTTAGAAATTTTGAAGTGGCCTACGTGAGATAAACATATTATTGTATCAAATATAAAAATATTTTTTGAAGAACATAATAGTTTATTTAAAGAAGCTTTCTCCATATCACTTTTTTTACATAATATATAATAATAGTTGTGGTAGTTTGAAGGTTCGCTGTAAGTTTTCCAGAGCTACTGTAAACTTTGAAGTTTTCACTTTCCAATCGGAAGTGGTTCAGCATTGACATTTGCAATCTTCTTACTTAATATAGCAAAAGTTTTTCTGGTTGCCTTTTTGATGTGCATTTCACTATATCTGCCGCTTTCATGATCAGCTTTACATTTTAAAATCACTTTATTCTAAAATTTTCATTTTTAAATTCTAAACAAATCGGCACAAATCAGCACAGATTAGACATTAAAATAAAAGTTTAGTGTTGTGAACATGTTTTAGTGTTTTTTGTAAGAACTAATAGATGGTAAACTGATAAATTTTAAATAAAATAAACCATTAAAGTGAACTTAAAAGTGGCTTTAACGTGTTATTATGAAACCGGGGGTTAGTCTTTCTATACTGCAGCCATTTCAAGTCAGTTTGAATTACTACTATTGTTACCGATCTTTTCTATTCTAACGGTTCTTGTTAGTTACTTTTGTTACTACGGCTAGCTAAAATGTCGGTAAGTGAGCGTGGTTAAAAGTACTTGTAACGTGTTAAAAATCCAAACGCCGGAGTATAGGCAACTTAACGTGCTGGGAATTTTTATAGTGACCTATTGGTGACCCTTTGATATATTATCACTGTTATCACAAAGGAATTCTTCACTTTCTCCAAAAATACGCATTCGAAAGGTTGTTGCATTTTACCTGTGTGTAAGAATATTGGCGGCATAAAGTCAATTAGTTGGCTGGTATTCGAATATTGATACCTGGGCTAAAAGACTCCTACGGGGAATTAAGCAGCTATAATCTACAATTAAAAAAAGCATTAGCGGTAATAACGAACCTTATGCTTACGGTTAGCGAACCGGATTTCAAACACAGGGCAGCATCTTACGATAATTGGAGTCCCCAACAACATCGTGGGTAAGTGTGATTTTGTACCACCAAGTCTCCACCTTCGGTATATTAACATGACAAAAAAAAAATTAGGGAACTACCACCGGGTTCCAGCAGCAGTTCCGGACGTAAACAGGGTGTCAGACTACCCCCTTATCTGCTCGTTCCACCTCGGACACAGTCACCACCAGCTGCGATACCCTACAACAAACAAGATAAGTTTAGTTTAAGATAAGTTCGATTTGATTTTTTTTGTGTTAGCTGTAAGTTCAATAATTAGTTTAGTCCTTAAATATAATAACATTATACATTGGTTTCACCTACCTGAGATACCACCGTGGGTTTCTTTTTTTGCGTAAATTCATATCGCTGCAGATATTTGAAGGCAGCCACAGGTTTTGTTCACGGGGGACAGCAGGGATAAAAAGGTCCTGTAAGAATATAGAATAGTTCGGTACGCGGAATTGTACACAAATTGTACGAGTTTAAGTTTACTTACGATAGGAAGCAATTGCTCGCTGTCGGTGAGGGGAACGACCTGTCAGTTAGGGGGCAGCTTTTGGGGGAGATCGTAGTGCTGATCTCGGAATTCACTTAGGTGCTCTTACAGCCATTTTTACCTCGAGACAACGCGAACAACCCTCATAATTTTTTAAAAAAAAAAAAACCGCGCGGCACAATACATAATTCATAACCTTAAGTATAAAGGGTTAACACGAGCATGCGTGTATTTTTTTTGGTGGGCGAAACCTCTACAAATAAACATAATTCATACAAACGGGATGATGATTCTTTCGTTTTTTTTTGTTATTAAACTTTAGTTCGTAACTTATTTATTCTTCTTTGTACAATATAAAAATAGTAAACAGGATTAAATACAGGGTAGAGTTTTATTAAAAACTGGAGAAACTGCTGACCTCGTCTTTTTCCTTCTTTTTTTTTTACGGTGCCTAGTTCTAGTGTCGATAGGAGTTCTGGGTTGATCCTAGCCTTCTCCGTGGCCGGTTGTTTAACCCAGTGGCGTCTCCCGGAAATTTAGCTAATTTTATATTAATAAATCGAAAATCGGTACTCACCCCACTCCCGATGTTTTGCTAGTCGTGGATAGAGGCCAGGAGACGATACTAGAGCTAATTGGCAGTTGATATAGTGTTCAAAGTTAGTTACATACTACAATAGAAAAAAGAAAAAAAATTAGGCGCCACTCTGTTGTACTGACAAAATCTGGTTTGGAGACACCACGGGTACCATACAAACCCGCTGTCTAAGAAAACGTAACAAAAAGTAATAATAAAAAAGCTATAATCGGTAAATGCTATATAAACTCAATTGCTTACACTACACTGTACGCTACTACTAGTGGTTTTTTTGCCAAAGTTTGGCACTGACTACGAATAAATGCTTAAGGATAGACGATCAAAATCAAGCTAACGTACACAGTAAGTACACGAATTTGAATATGCTAAAAGAAAGCTTAAGAAGTAGCTAACTAATTAATATGATTAATAAAACAACCTAAAGGAATAATAAATAGAATTATAGACAATTATGTAACACAGTTACAAAAGGCATCACAAATTTGTAACGTTAAGCGTAAGTCCAATCAAGCACATCAAAACCGCACTGGACAAGTAGCGTGTCAAAGTTCAATTTGAGCGACCACCTGCCATTTTATCAATCCCACGTCACTACACATACTACAAGATACAAAGCATCATTACGTTCACCCGCTAAGTTAATCTTGAGAAAAAGCTTCGAGTCTTTTTTAATTTGCTATAAAAAATGTAAGTTAACAAAAACAAAATGGCGTCTCTAGCCATTACCTGCGACGATTAAGTAGATTGAGAATCGCTTTAAATCCGTCAATATACGTAGACAATCTTTATACGAGTAAAATCGCTAAAAGCATAATAGTAATAACGACGATGAGAAATGAACTCAAAAAAATACTTACGATTGAAGGAAGGGTTTTTATAAAAATCAAACTACTCATAATGAATCTTAAACAGAAGATGAATCAGCGAAAGGTTTCCACCGTGGATACCGAATTACACCAAAATATCCCGTCGGTGACGTACTAGTTACCAGTGCCGTACTAGGAATTTTATTAAAATACTAAACGAAATGTAAAACGTTATTACTAATGACACGTAACACTATTATCACATTTATTTTTGTTTATAATTACTGAAAAGTAAAATTAGTTAAAATTAAGAACATTATTGTATTCTAACTTAACAATTTTGTAAAATAGTGGTTGTACCTTTGCTGTCCTGACTACGATATACTAACCATCTGGCGTAAAAACGTCAGTTAAATTAATTTTATTTTCTATAGCAGAGTGCACGCCTGTACACTGTCACACTTTACTTCTGAATGGCTTAATTCTATATATTTTTTATTTATAATATGTTTACAGTGCATAACAACAATGAAGCATTTATACAGTTTCTGTTCTGACTAGAAGTAGTATCTGCAAAAAATTTAACTTTTTGTATATCAGTATTTAATGCAGCAAGCTTTTTATACAAACACTTGACTATTTTAGAGCAGTCTTTACTCCTACCAGTTTTGTGCTACATAAAATTTACAGCTTCGGAATGACTCAAGTCAAATACTGCAAACTTGTCAGTTTTCAATTTTTGTGTATAGTACAGTTTACCACCGTTTAGATATTGTGTTATTATTTTTCTATGTCCATTGCATTATACCCAAAAATTTTTATTTGTTTTAGTTCTGCATTTCTTAATTTTTTTTACTTTCTTAGCGTCCTGTTTTTGAGCTGTGTGGTTGCTTATTTCTTCCTTTTTGTTTTTTTTTTGTTTCTTTTCTACTGGTTTATTATAAAATTGTGCACAGCAATTAGGTCAATAAAAATCAATAATAAATTTTGCGATAAAAATATGTTTATAAAAGCTTGCAATCTGTTTTCTGATAACCCTGAGGAAAAATTAATTTGTTTTATCAAATTACGACACAATAATGGTAAGAAACAAAAGACAACGATTTAATGTGAGTTTTTATTATGTTTCTGAATATTTAGATTTCTTCTGAGGTGGACATTTTCTCTTCTTTTGTCTGATTCTACGATTCCTTGCGTCAATGTATTCTTAATGTTGCACATGGTCTAGGGTAAGTTTGTACACCATTGTAAAATTTCTGTCATATGCAATAAAAGAACACTTTTTGGGAACCTGTCTAACATGTTTAACAACGTAGTTCTATCTGAGTTCGTCACACTGAATACTCTAAAATTGATCTTGCCTGTGCCTGTTACTTATCCACTAAGACCTCAAGTCCTACTTTTGTGGGTTAGGTCTATGCACATAACGCAACATTTGTGAATAAATATGTAGTCGTTTAAATTTAAGAAAAGATTTATGCCGCTAAAAACTATTCACTAATATATTTTTTGTACTTCTTTCTGTTTTTGCGTATTTTACAAGTAGCATAATCGACCGAAAAATTCACTTTTTTGGTCTAGGTCGGTAAAGTGCATTAGAATTTTATAACTAGAAGTTGGCACTAGCAATCATTCATTTTTCCGTCATCTGTCATGTGTCAAATTTATTATTACTAACATAAACCATTATCTGTGTTATTGTTTAGAAAAATACTAATTTTGTTTTAAAAACAATTATAATAAACTTGCTTATATATTACAATTGCTAAAAACAGTAATAACTTTATTTTTATATAAGTTAAATTGTAATAAAGCTATGTAATTGTCCAATATATATCAAAAACAATTGAATATTGTCATTACAAGTTCCTGTCTTATCAACAAAATGTTATTAAATTTTAATAAAAACAAATGTTTAAATAATTGTTTATAAATAATTTATATGAAAGTTATTAGCACAAAAGAAATTGTGTATCACACGTCCTGATAGTATTTTGCGAGTGTCTTTGACTTTAGTTAAGACAGTTACAATTCTTTCTGCAGTTTTTTTATTTTGATTGTATTGTTTTGTAAAAAATTATTTAAGACTTTTGCATTAATTCCAATATTTTCTAAATTTGCTAATGTTACCGCGATAAGTAAAAAAAATATGTGCTCTATATTTATTAGTTCAAATGTTATGTGAACAATCTTAATGTAAATTATGAAATAACCATTGGTTGTTCCATAATTTACAAACAATCAGACGAAAACATTATCTGGTTTTGTTGTTGACAGCAAATAAAGTTGTCACTTTCAGTCGCTAGTCTTTTTAGCATCAAAGTTTATAATAAACCATTTTATGATTAAAGTATAAAAAACATGCAAACTAAATGAGAATTTTTTAATTTTACCTAATGTTTCTACACAGCATTAGTGTTACTTATCATTTTTTATTTATTTATATACGGAATAACAGAAAGTCACAACTACATATTTAAAAATCATTAAAACACGCACTAATTGAATCTCAATTTTTGCTGACAGAAATAAAATTTTGTTCAGAGAAAAAATGTTTTTGAATGTTCTGTAAAAATAGTGCAAAATGCATTAAACTTATCTAGAAATTGGGTTCATTCACATCCTGAATGTATTAAAATAAAAGAAAGAAAGTTTTATAATCTTGCGAGATGTGTTGTTCACGCAATCTTGTTTTTACGGAATTTCAATTTTTATGTGAAATATTATTTAAAAACAATGGCAAAAATATTTTAAGAAAATTAAATTGAAGAATACAAATATTATTTATATTTAATAAATTAACTAGTGTTTTTTTAATGAGAAAATTATTCAGCACAAATAGTATTGATTGTTTTGGTAACATTACAATTGTATTAACTGTTCTGTTATTAAATAAATTAATATAATCAACATAAAAAAACATATTTTTTTTTAAATTGAAATTTATGTCTCAAAATTTTGGACAGCAGTAAAAATAACGTTTAAAAATAATTTATAATTGACAAACTCAATAAAAATTTGTAGATTAAAGTGTCCTATTAATAATTATTCTTAATAATTACGAACTTGTTAAATTATTTTTGAAGTAAAAAAAAAATTTGTGTGACAAAAGTAACGTTGATTTAATTTCTGTTATTTAATAACAGTAACTAAGCATTTTTTATTTACATTTTTAACATTTATATTGACATGAGCTATACTAATTTTTAACTTCGTTGCAACTATCTTGGCGACTATTTTTTTTTTTAAATTGTTTTTAGTTTCAATTAATTTAATTGACGAGTACAAATTGTTTAAAACGTGAGAGTGGTATAAATCAGTTTATATAGAATATAAAACATAATAATAATAATAATAATAATAATAATAATAATAATAATAATAATAATAATAATAATAATAATAATGTCTTTTATTGGTAATTTTTTATAAGTATGTACAGAAATAAATATAATTAATTAGATTACATTACCAATAGGGCGAAGTTCAGTGACTGAAAATATATTCAGCCTCTGCTCTACCACTTAACCCTTCAGTCAAAACATTTGAGATACTTTAGATGCTTACACTAAATACTTATTTAAGAAAAAAAAAAAAAAGAAACTCCAACAATACAATAAAATAAAATAAAAAGGTCTTAAAAGTCTAAAAGATAAAGATGAAGATGCAGTTGCTGAATCCGTAACTGTGGTCAAACGCGATATAGATAATAATAATAATAATAATACATATAATGAAAGTTGCTATGTAAGATCATTTTGATTATTTAGTAATAATTTATGATATTGTTTTTTAAATTGGTTTAAATTTAGTAATTTTAAATAATGTGGAAGAGAATTGTAGACATGTGCAATCTTGTAAGTAAAACATCTTTCAAATAGGGCTGTTCGATGAAATGGAATGTTTATGAAATATCTGTTGCGTATATTTACATCATGTAAGTCAGATCTAAATTTAATTTTATTAAATAAGTAAGGAGGTATTTTGTCCGAGATAATTCTATGAAATAAACATGCTGAATGAAGTTTTCTTCCATAAGACATGTTTAACCAACCAATTTCTTTTAATTTGTGTGATATATGTTCATATTTTTTTATTCCATATATCAGTCTCAAACACGAGTTTTGCATAAGTTGTATTCTTTTAATGTTTACACTGTCCAGACATGGGCCGTACACACAATCACAGTAGTTAAATTGAGACAAAACCATGGATTCACACAAGATAATTTTAATGCTTAGACTCAATGAATATCTATTTTGAAAAATAATTTTTAGATTGAGGTACGCTTTTTGTAATATGCTAGATATATGCTCTTTAAATCGCAAATTTTGATCTAAAAATAAACCCAGGTTTTGACACAGTCCATAACTTGTAATACGGTATCGTTGATTTTAATTTGAATAGTATTTTTATATATTTCTCTAATTACTTTTCTTCCGAAAAGTAGCACGTAACACTTTTTCGTGTTTATTTGTAATCCATGTTTTTTTGAGAAATTAACAAGATTTCTTAAATCCGTATTAACTGCCGCGACAGCATTATCTATATTACTTGCTTTAAAGTTGTACTGTAACTGTGTCTCATCAGCGTAAAGATGATATTTACAACAGTTCAAAGACGACTTTATATTGAAAGTATATATTATATATAAAAGAGGACCCAGAATCGATCCCTGAAGTACACCGATAGTTACTGGCAAAGAATTTGATGTAGTTTTATCAAGAGTCACTATTTGCGAACGATCAGTCAGGTAGTTTTGAATTAACGAAATTGCAGAATTACTGAAACCAATATGATGCAATATTGCGATCAAAATGTCGTGTCTTATCGTATCAAAGGCCTTAGAGTAGTCTAACAGAATAACAAGAGATAATTCATTATTATCAATAGCCGAGCAAATATCATCTACTATATTTAACAGTGCTGTTGAGCAGCTGTATCTAGCCCTATAACCGGACTGGGTCTCAGGTAATACAGAATGTTGTTCTACAAATTTCCGTATTTGCTCCGACATGATTTTTTCCAGAACTTTTGACAAACAAGGCAATATACTGATCGGTCTAAGATCTTTATAATTTTCAGGAGACTTTGTTTTTGGTAGTGGAATTACTTGAGCAAGTTTCCAAGCGTTAGGAAAAGTAGATTGTTTAATACTAGTATTAATTATGTCAGTTACAAAAGGAACTATGTATGGACAACAAAGTTGTATCATGTTAATACTTAATTTGTCCGTTCCTATAGCATTTGTTTTTATATTTAAAATAACTTTGATAACATCGCTTTCGGAAACCGTAGAAAATGTTAGTTTTGATGAAAAATCTTTTAATAATTTTGAGTTATAGAAATTAAGTATACCAGTATAATCGGTTGAACTAGTTGTTTGAGCAGATTGAAGAAATGCTTTGTTTATTTCATTAACGTCCCGCAAACCGATAGGAATATTTTTACATTGCGCTTTAAAACTAATATTTGCAGCCTTCAAGTTTTTCCATAAAGATTTAGGACCATATATGTTGAGTTGATAATTTATATACGCTTTTTTTTTTCCTGTTTAACAGCAAAATTAGTGTAATTTCTAAGGTTCTTGTAATAATCCCAGCAAGCAGTATTCTTTGTTCTTTTAAATTTTTTAAAAGCTTTATTGCGAAGAGAAATAAGAAGTTTTATAACATCAGTCATCCATGGAGCTTTCGGTTTAGAAATTCTAACAGTTTTAATTTTTGTGTGTCTATTAAATAAGTTTAAAATAGCTTCATTAAAAAAGTCAACCTTATCATTAAGAAGTTCAATATTATAAATTTGATTAAATGGAAGACACTCGAGGTCAGCACTGAATTTTTTAAAATCTAATTGTTTGAAATCTCTGTAAGTGTAGAGTATAGGAATAGTATGAATTTTTTCGTTCAATGGATATTCGCAAGAAGTAAAGCAATGATCCGATAAGCCATGAACATTTTTGACATCATAATGATTAATAGTTTTTGTTTTATTTACCACAATTAAGTCAATTAATGTAGAAGAGATTTCGTAATACGTGTAGCTGTATTTATTATTTGTTTATATCCCATGACATCTAATATTGACAATAATTTTATTGTAGCTGGGTTATAAATATTAAACATATTAATATTAAAATCTCCTACACATATTACGTCATCTGAAATAGATGTTGCCAACGAAATGGATTCCTCAAAGGAATCAAGAAATTCTGAATAATGATATTCATGTATTCTGTAAACTGTTCCAAATACCACAGTTGTATTTTTAAGAGTCAATTTAATCCAGAGCTGTTCTATTGCTAACGAGGTGTCTGAGCCTAATATTCTGGAGCAATTAAAATTATCTTTAATATAAACACATACCCCGCCGCCCCAGGTGGAAGTAATCCTGTCTTTACGAATCAACTTATATCCTGGAATGTGAATTAACTGATCATGATCATTTAGAGAAAGCCATGATTCCGTTATCCCCACTACGTCACAGTCGGATGTCAGCAACAGCTCCTTAATGTCTACAAAATTATTTTTTAAAGAGCATGCATTTAAATGAGCCACCTTAAATAAATCAGACATTTCGTGAATAAAATAAAATATAGTTAAAGTAAAATTGACTATAATACTGATTCGTCAGTTGCAATATGAACTTAAAGTTACAATGTATTTACTACCAAATAAAAATAATAATTAGATGAACTAAAACGTTAAACAAGTTCCGACTTTTAGAAAACATAGCTGTACAAAAATTAAAAAATAGTTTCAGAAAAATATTATAACTTTGTAAGAACAATTTAACACAAAAACTTAATCTAAATTTGTTTTTTTTAAGTTTATTTTTATTGCTAAAATAATTCACCATTTCAATAAGGTTAATATTATTGCGCAGTTTATATAAATCGTATTTACCGTAATTAGGAATGATAAGTAGATCCCAAGGTTAAATGAAATTTTTAAATGGTAATTCTAATATTAAATGGAACACAAAATAGTCTGATATCTGAAATGACATTGCCGGTGTTATTTGATAACTGTACCTGTATATTATAATTTATTAAAATGGATAATTTTTAAAGTTAATGTACATTTCTAAAGTCTGCAACGGAGTTAATTATATATTTTTGACTATTATCGGTTTTTCTCATCATGATGTTACCATTCTTTATCCACAAATATTTAATGTTGTTTGATTTTTTAAATTCGCGGCACTTTGCATACAATTTGCGAGTATCAGGTGATAACGATTGATTTATATATATGGGTTTAGATATCACACATTAATATAAAATAAAACAATGTTTAGTTAATTGAAAATGGCAGTCCCAGGAACATTTTACTCTTTCACCAATAAATAAAAATAAAAGAAAAATCATCAACCTAAAATGATATTTACTTTAATTTAAATTTCATCTTTTTATTAATATCTGTCACAAACGCCAAAGAAAGTTTACTTTAATCGCGCGTAAAGATTACACTTACTTAAATTTTTTATTAAAGTTATTAAGTTTAATATTTTTTTAGTATATTAAAAAAAATTTTAATTATAAGAATTTATTTTTTAATTAACAATTAATTTTGAAGATTGATTTATCACATTTAAAATTTACTTGATTAATAAGGTGAATATATTTTTAAATTCATTATATGTTTTTGAATTTTGTTTGATATGTATTTTGAAACTGTAAGAAATTGTTAAAATTAATTTTTAAAAATTGACACAAAATCATATATTTGGGGACAATTGCAAATTGCATTATTTCGATTAAAATTTTGTTTTAATATACGTATTAATACAGGGCGCTATTACGAGTCTGTCTGCATGATTGTACATGTAAACATTTAAAAAAATAATATAGAATTTTTTGTACACGTAAACAACCTTTTTCTAGCAACTGAAAAACTTATAAATAAAACAAAAATATTTACATTCTAATATACAGGGTGTATATGAAATAGAACTACAAACTCAAGGAGTAGTTTCCTTGTGGTGTTAAATGAGAATTTTCCTTTAAAGATTTAGTCTAAAGCGGCTCAGTTTTAAGATTAATGACAATTAAAGTTTTCAGGCCGGTCTTGACTATCTAAATAAATGGAAATTGACTGTTCAATGTCAGTATGCGATAAATGGTGGTTAAATGCTAATGTTTATTTCTTACCATTATTAACCTAGCTTAAGAAAATGTACTTTGTGCACAGATTCTAGTGTAGAATGTGCAGAATACTAACTTTAACCACAGTAATTTAACTACACTTTATCAGATAACATTATTCTGTATTTACTTTTATTTTTGTTGTCAGCAAATTGTTGAAAAAAATTTGCAGTTCTTAGTTTATTTTTATTTGTGGTGTAAACAACCTTAGGAGATTTAATTAATTTAACAGGTCCGTAATTTACGTTTTATTTTGCTAAAAATTTTGATTCTTTTAAATATTTTAATGGAATTTTTATTTTGACATTTTTTGCTTGTATTTATACTCTAATTTCACCTGCTTAAATAACAACCCGTTATTCAGATACACACTGTTTTTTTAAAACGTCAATAAACAGACTGTAAGAAATTACTAGTAATGATTACTAAGTACCGTTTAGATTACAAAACAGATCAAAAGAGTTATAGAATAGACGTAAATACATATATAATTTAAGTTATAAGGTTTTATTATTATAGAATATTTTTATCGAAATTCTGTTCTTAACCTTTATGAAGTTTTTATAACCGTTATAAACCTAATTTTAGCATTTTTGTAAGGTGAATAGGGGCAAATGTAATAATAGGGTAATTGTAACATTCTTTAATATTGAACAAACGAACTATATTGGGTACTGTTGCTACCTATGGTTGACTAGATTATACATTTTTTATAGTATTTGTCTGTAAAAGAGTATTATTTTCCCGACCAGCAGCATGCGCCATGCATTTCTACTTTGCATGTTAAAACAGGTTGTCGCACGAGTTTCCAGTGGAATATTAAAAAAATAGTAATGTTCAAGTGGTTACTGTAATTTTTTTGTTGTACTTGGTGATTCTTTTTTATATCTACAATGGAAATAATTCATCTTATAACTTTAATTGTGTCACTACTACTTCTTAATCTTCATGCAAGGGGCAATAATATTAATAGCTGGACTAATTGTATTCTAACATATTACATTTACTTTTTCCAAAAGTTACTTTGCAATGGTTTGCTATTATATAAAAAAGAATTCGGTCAAAGTACAGTAATGTACCCTTTAACACAGCAATCCAAGAAATTACAACAGGGAGAATGAATGTATATGCAGCATCAAAAAGGTATAATATTCCATAAAAAACTAAAGTGGCAAATAGATTAAAAGCCCTAGATAATTTGGGAAATTGGGTTCTCACGTAAGGAGGTGTTAAAAAAGTAAGGGTTTATGTTCAGCAGAACAATATTAAAGCTTCATTTAGAGACTGTATCCCTGCGAAGACTGGTTTATGGGCTTTTAAAGATTAAGTCTCAAAGTATCTATAGAAAAAAGACAGTATGTCTATTGTTAATTTATGATTATTTTAAAAAAATTTAAAAAAACAGGATTTTCTTGAGAAACCAGTAAAGTTATGGAATTTGGATAAATCAAATATTTTAATAAATCCTGATCTTCCAGCACCAAGAACAACTAGCATTTCTGACAGAGAAAATACTACAGTGTGGGCATTATGTAATGCTGCTGGAGGAAAAACGTTGCCACTAAAAAAAGGTGGATGAATTCTGCAGTTTTTTTTAAATTATTTTATTAATTCCGTGATTCCTACAATAGACATTGTCCTGTATTAATTAGGTATATATGACGGTCAAGGGTCTCACATTGATGCTTATTTTATACAAACTGCCACAAGAAAACAAATAACAATAATGACAGTACTGCCTTATTTTTATATCAAACCTGAAAGGAAGGAAGTTAATCTGAAGTTAGAAACGACTTTCAAAAAACTAAAATTTTCCCCCTTGATAGTGGAGTTGCTCTAAGAAACTACTCACAAACTCCGAAGCAACATTCTTGATGAAAATATTGCTAACGACTAACAAGAAGCTGATCCATCCAACATTTATGACAAACATATTTCAAATAAAAAATTTACTACAAAAGAGACAAATGACAATCGTGGAGTTATCGAACCGTTACTCAGAAGCCATTAAAATTAATAAAACTAGAGTTGGATTGGGCTAGGAAGCTCTTACCAGTGACTCGAAAAGAAAATTAGGAATAATGACAGTGCAAGTTGCGAGTGACAAGGAATACAAAAGTTTTGAGTTTATGAAATCCGACGATGATGATGGATTTATTCAAGAGGAAAGCGATTTAGAAAACGATTCTGCTCTAAAAACAAATTTTCGGGATTTTCTTAAATTTGTTTCAAAAAAAAATTTTGTCTATGTTCTTCCACCGTTCTCTGCTTTGTCTCTTATTTTCCTTGCTACTCTGCGTATATCGTTGCTCCATCTTGTTGGTGGTCTACCCCTACTTCTTTTGGCTTATTTTATGGCAAATATATTTGTAGTCATAAGCTTGTTATACGTCATTGTTATCAATTTGCATGACTTTATTAGGTATTAGATTTGTCATGAATTTGGTTCTTTAATAATTGATATTTAAGCCAATACTTTTCAACGCCACAGTAAATTTGTTGGGCTTCAGCTATTATAGCAATGTCATCGGCGAACCGTAGGTGGTTTAGGTATTCGCCGTTGGTATTTATACTTCTTTTGTTCTAATTTTGTACTTTAATACTATATTAAAACACAAGTTACAGAATGAACGCCCTTCAATGACGAGACGGGGTTTCATACACGAGCCACGCAGCGGCGAGTTTATGAACCGGTCGAGTGATTGAAACGTATTCTATGACGTGTGCTTTATATTATTTTCTTTATTTTGATACAATATTTAATATTTTTCGTATAATTTTAATTTTAAAATAATATTGGGAAACTTTTATATTTTATTGAATTGGCAACACTTTGACATATTGAAATTTATGTGTTAACCTGAAATCTCATACAAAATTGTCTCTTTATACCTTTATAAGTAAATAACTTTAAATCAATGGGACGTTTTTATTTTATCTTGGTATCAAAATTTGAATTTCAATTGTTCCAATAGTTCTAATAATTTTGATTTTTTTTTTCATGTAACGTCAACTTACGATGCAGAGATACCAACTTTGAATAAACTAACATTATTCTTACACGGATTTTAGTGTAAGAATCGTTAATTATCATGGCGAAATGAAGAAATGCATATTATAACACTGTTGCTAAAAGTTTAGAAGAAGAAATTGTATTCCTTTGCCTGATGCTCCGTTCTATTTTGTATTTGTTTGTGTTTTTATGAAGTTTTACACATGAGGTTGCATTTTACTGTTCACTGTATACATGTTCTGTCAGTTTTGTATGTATATCTATAGTATATCCTGTTTTGTTGTAACGCTGAGTGTTGAAGCGTTTCTGAAGTCAAAAAATATTAATATTAGCGGTTTGTTTTATTCGATTGTTTTTTTAATGAGGGTTTTAATTGTCTGTAGATTGTCATTCGTTTCATATCCGATTCTAAAACCAGCTTGTTCTTTTGACTGCTTATTTTCTAAGCGTTTTCTGATGATTTTAGTAAACCCTTTATACGTATGTGACAACAAGCTGATTGGTAGATAGATTCCTAAGTCTGGTATATCGCCCTTCTTGTGTATAAATATGGTTACCACGTTATTCCATTGTGTTGGGATTTCACTGTGTTAGAAACTAACCGTAACTAAGGATTTTTTTTAAAATTAACATTATGAATCGAGTATACTTTTCTCCAATTAAATGTGTACTTACCAGATAAGCTAATGTGTGCAACGATAGAGAATACGCACCGTCAGCCGCTCGAAACGGGAAAATGAAACAAACTCGATTGAGTGACAATTTATTTTATATTTTTTAACAATGTAAAAGGAAAGAAAAAAAAATGAAAAAGACTAAAAGAAAACTGTTTATATTTTAAGATAATTAGCCACGCCATCAGCCGGGCGGACTTACGTTGTTTCTCAGCCGGGCGGACTTACGTTGTTTCCGGGTCTCTGAAACAATTAAACAAAATCTCAGGCGGTGAGCCACGCAAAAAGAAATACTAAAGGAGAAAAATGGCACACTCAGCGCATTATGACAATTAATTGACAATTTGGTTGGCACACGGTTCAGACCGATTTGTTGTTGATAACACTAAGCACAACAATTATATGGTGGCGCTAAGCTCAGATTAATTAGTTGATCACACTAAGCACAACTAATTATATAAATAAGGTTGTCTGTCATATCAATTTACCCTAAGTATTAATTTCATGCGACTCACCCCTTTCTGTATAAATTTTGTTTTTTTTTCTCGCACTAAAACAATTCTAATCACACTTACTAATAACCAACTTAAGTACGCAGAGTGACGCTGCTTTAACAGTCGGCTTTGTGTCCTTCCGTCTCACCGCTTGAGACAAGGCGATTCCCAACTACACTCGCTAAACGTCACCTCGTGACGTATAATACTTCCCTTATTTAAAACTTTAAGGGTCTCTCCCCTCTCTCTAACAGTATACATTTTTTTTTTAACTTAAAATATTATTTACCTAACAGTCGTCCATCCTGACTACCGAACGTCCCCGATCGTCTCGGTCTCTACATCATCTTCGCTGGAACTTGATATGCCAGTTGTAGGAATCCACCTCTTTATTTTATCAACCGGCTCTACGGTCTCATATCTAGTGTCTCTTCTTTTTCTCTTGGACCCTTGTAATTCTTGGAGTAAATACCTGTCATTTGAGAGCCGCTTTGCTACCTTAAATGACCCCTTATAATTGTCCAAAAGTTTTTTACTACCTTCACCGGACTTCTGTTTCCTGACAACAACCAAATCACCGACATTATATTTAGTTGGTTGTTTCCGCTTAGCGTTATACCGTCTTTTACTTGTCAGCTGTGCCTCCTTAATATTTCGAGCAGCCGTTTCGCGCTCTTGCTCAAGGCTGTTAACTTGTGGCCGGACTGGCTGTATGATATTTGTCAGCACTGCATCCGCTGCTGACCTTGGCTTATATCCCATCATTAATTCCGAAGGTGTCTTCTTTGTAGTGGAATTCACCACGTTGTTAATGGTGAACTGTATTTCAGGAAGACGTTTCTCCCATTCTTTTTCCACCTTTACTGTTGTTGTTAAAGCCGAAAGAATGGTTGCATTGTACCTTCCGACTTGACCGTTCGCCCGTGGCGTGGCCACTGCATTTTTCACATGAATGATGCCCTTTTCTTTGCAAAACGTCTCGAATGTTTTTGCTGTATAGCATGTGCCTTGGTCGGTTATTATTCTCGTAGGCACTCCATACGTACTGAAGATCAGGTTTAATATCTTTAGTACGGGTGCTGTCTTTGTATCTCTCGTAGCGGCTAAGTGCGTGAACTTCGTGAAGCCGTCTACTACCGCGACTATATAGTTTTTTCCCTTGCTGGGGTTAAAGGGCCCCAGATGGTCCACATGAATCGTGTGGAACGGTGTTGTGATTTTCTCTATCGGGTGTAATAAACCTTCCTGCTTCCCTCTCGAAACTTTGTATAGTATACACCTTATGCAGGACGCTATATACTTAGTCACATATTTACGCATTTCTGGAAACCAGTAACACTCTTGCAGTTTCTGAATGGTTTTATCTGTTGAAAAATGTCCCATCTCGTCGTGACAGCTACGGACTATGTCTCGTCGCATCTGCTTTGGGACAACCCACAGATTTTTCCCATTTATTTGCTTGTATATTTTCCTGTCTATTATTTTATATTGACCATGAAGATTTCGTTTGTAGTCATCTGTTGGTTTTCTTAGCAGAATTCTATGGATGACTCCCAACTCTCGATCAGATACTTGACCAGCAAGTAATAAATCTTCAGCCTCTATCCTGAAAACAAAACTTTCCGAAATCTGATGCTCGTTTTGTACTGGATTTCGGCTGAGCGCGTTTACATGACTTATCTTGGTTCCTGCACGATGGACAATCTCAAAGTTAAATTCTTGTAGCTGTAGCCACCATCGCGCTATCTTTGGCACCATATCTTTCTTTTCAGCCGTTTTACTGCACTGAAGTCAGTAACGACAGTAAACTGCGTTCCCACTAGATACGATCTATACCTCTTTAACGTCTCTACAACTGCTAGAACCTCCAGTTCGTACGAATGCCATTTCTGTTCTGCTGAAGTCAGTATTCGGCTAAAGTAGCTAACTGGTCTCAAACCATCCTGACCTTTCTTTTGCAGTAGTATGCCGGCTATGCCATTTTGGCATGCGTCTGTGTGAACTTCCAACTTCGCTTCGGGGTCGTATATGTCAAGTACAGGTCTCTGAACTAATATATCCTTCATTCTTTGAAAAACTTTGTCGTGTTCGGCTGTCCATTTCCAGCCCTCATTCTTCTTCAACAACGTCGCCAGTGGTTTGATTATCCTTGCGTAGTTTTTAACGAACCTTCTGAAGAAACCCGTCAAACCTAGGAATTGGCGGACAGTGTGAACATTCGTCGGTATGGGAAACTTGTCGAACGCCTTTGTTTTATTCACTCCGGGCATCACTCCTTTCTCGGATATTTCAATATTTCTGAGGCCATCTTCCAACGTTTTTCCTGGGCATAAAACGTCATCTAAATATGACATGGCTACGATGCTTCTTAGGGGACCCAGAACTCGATTTATGAGTCGTTGAAAAACGGTAGGTGCGTTGCACAGTCTAAAAGGTACATGCTCAAACTCATACTGGCCATCAGGGGTGACAAAAGCGGTTTTGTGTTTTGCTTTCTCTGCTATTCTTACTTGATAATAACCAGGATACAAGTCTAAACTTGTATAGAATTTATATCCTCGAAGTTGATCTATTTGGTCGTTTATGAGTAGGAGGGGATATCTATCCTTCTCTGTTATGGCATTTAACTTACGGTAGTCGACGCATAACCGTTTTTTTCCGTTCAGTTTATTAACTAATAGAATGGGCGACGCAAATGAGGAATCTGAATTCCTTATGATCCCAGCTTCCTTCATTTTCTAAATCACTACTAGGTCTATAGGAGACGACTTTGTCAGTTGTTAGTTTGATGTCCATCTCCGCACCAGGACAACACCCTATTTCCCTAAGTGATGTGGCGAAACAATCGCGGTATTTGTTGATCAATTCCAAGACGGCTTTTTTAACCTGAGGCGATAACTCAGTGTTTATGTTGACGTCTTCTTGTTCAAACGGCACTAACATTTCTTCCATGTGATGGACAATCTCGTCTTGACTTTCTTCGCAGTTTACTCCGCGGGCCACAATCTCACCCTTTTCCAAAAGCAGGTCTTTGTTTGACAAGTTCGTCACAGGAACTCTTCACTTATTTTCAGTTGATACCTGTATAACGCATCTCGGAATGTGACGCTCGTCTCCCGCTTTGAGCTTTAAGCTCCCATCAACGTAAACATCTCCTGACCTCGTACCGACACATTCCACAAACCCTACATAATTTGGAGGTACAATGGTATCTTCTGAAACCTGTAGTACACACTTAAGGCTTTGTTTCTTTTTGAAAACCAACGCATCAGATGTCTTCAAGACTACGATATGGGGAAGCTCTGTAGAGGGCTGACCGATAATAACGTCCATCGTCCGCACGGTATCAGGTACAACCAAAAAGGGTAATGGAGCCTCACATTCACCTATCTTTACCTTCAATTGGCTCGTTTTGCCCAGAGCATGGACGGATCCGCCACCATATCCCCTGATCAGTACAGCTACAGGTTTATATTTTACGGCGAGCCTTTGGGTAGCGGACTGGGTCATGGTCATTACATTTGCACCGAAATCAATAAATGCATTCACGGTTTGACCTTCGATTTTAGCATGCATTAGATATTTAGGAGACATTACCTTATGCGACACCATGTTCACATTTCTCTCCTTGAAGTTCGTGGCTTTTTCTGGTCTCCTGCTCTTCGGACATTCCGGAGCTATGTGTCCCAAATCCCCACAACTGTAACATCTAACTATTCTCCTGGACCTGAAACCGTCAACCGGCTTCCTTTTGAAGGCTCTCTTCATCGGTTGTATCTTCTTAGCAGGCACTTCAGGAGGAAACGTCTTCAGTAACTGAAGAAGTGCTGTCGGTGTTCTGTGCTGCCCTCCTCTGGCAGCCGATTGAATAATTGGTACTGTTTTTAGTCCTCCAATCAAGAGGCTGACCTGTATGTCATCCCCAAATGCGAATGGTTCCATAAACGAAAGCTTATTATAGTAATACTCAATCATGCTTTTGTCCGTCTTCTTCGCCCTATTCAACATTTGTGACAATGCACCTTCATAATCGATTTCTTCCGGAAAAGACTCAATGAGAAAAGCTCTCGACTCCTCCCAAGTAAGATCCAATCTTTTTTTTGAGTTAAACCACTTTAAAGCCGTCCCTTTCAAATTTGACGTAGTAACAAAATTAATGGTGTGATCGTCCCAACCATTTATACTAGCCAACTGTTCGATCTTTTGATTGTATGCTGTTATTGAGCTTAACTCATCAGAGGGATCATATTTGAGCACAGGCATGTTAAAGCCAGTAGGCCGACTCGGACCAGCTACATTGGTAGGAGTTACAGGCACGCTGCTCAAAGCATTTAAATTTTGCGTGAGGCTTATTTGGGTCATTTGATCTATATTCTTTTATATCTTGGCAGTA
The DNA here is from genome assembly GCA_035610365.1 of Aquatica leii. Taxonomy (NCBI): domain Eukaryota; kingdom Metazoa; phylum Arthropoda; class Insecta; order Coleoptera; family Lampyridae; genus Aquatica; species Aquatica leii. The sequence goes on along the minus strand of CM069433.1, from coordinate 171,480,774 downwards.
TCTGACGATGCACCAGCCACCTCAATGCCATCGTCGGTCGGAATTGAAGAGACAGCGCGGTTCTTCTTATTACGGTGAACCATAATACCTAAATTCAGCGTGAATTACGAGAGAGATAGTACTTCGCAAGCTACATAAATTTACACAGCCAAATATCTTCTTCAGTATTTCAAATGAAATGAGCAAAATAGATCTTTTTATAATATTTAACTGAAGCTACCTCCTTTTTTTTGCAAGAAAAAAAAGGAAAACAAACATTTTATTAAGTTTTGACAACCAAAGAAAAAAAACTTGTACGTATCATCAGTTTGTTTTTGGATCCAAATTGCTTTGAGGTAGGTACGGCGTAAGTAAATCCAAACAAAAGCAATCATAAAATAGATGCCCACAATAATGAATTTTCCCTATTATTATTAAATATTATTTATCTAACAACTGTTTTCCAAACACCTTTTTACCACCTAATTTAATAGCTTCTATTGCTGTTTCGTCTTCCCCAGGGAATTTATTATTTTTTATTTTTTTAACACTGTATTTTATTTCGACCATTGTTATATCTAGTCAAGTGTTTGGAACTCTGGTTAATTACTCTTTTCTTACTTATCTGTGGTGAATCGTCATTTGTCTTTGCTCTTAAACTTTTGTACAGTTGCCTATAAAATGTTTCTGTTATTTGTAATAGTTTTTTTTGTTTATTGTTTCATGTCTGTTATTATTTTTAAGTTTAAAGATTTCATTTTTACCGTATTTTTTCTTCTAAGCACTTTTATATGTATTTTTATTTTTTTCAATTATTGTTTGTTTGATTTACTCCGTATTATATCTTTTCTGATGTTTACGTATTTTTTTTTTAAATTATTTTATTTATGTTTCTCAGTTCTTCCAACTCCTTGTTATAATCCTATCTTTAACCTTCTTTCTTTGATCTTTGATGTTTTTGTAATGTTTTTAACGCTTGCAAAATTCTATTATTGAGAGTTGACATATTCTATTACATTCTTTGGTGTATTCCATTTTACGATTCTACAGTTTCGAGCCATTTTCAACCTGTCATTTTTCAAATTTATTTTTTCGGTGGCTTTTATTGCCAAATCTGTTTAGTACAGTAACATTTGTTAGGTTTTTTTATCTGGCTTGCTATGAAAAAGTGTATTTCTTTTTTTGTTTTGCTGTCAGGACTCACCCAAGGTCTATCGTCTGTGTAGTATCTTTTTAAAAAAGCTATTTATTAAATGTAATTGATGTTTGTGTAAAATATTTAGTAATGTTTGGCTTTTCTCATTTCTGCTTTGTAGGCCATATTTTCTTATTACTGTTTCCGATTCGTCTTTCTGAGTTCCAACTTTGGCAATAAAGTCGCCCACAAAAAAAGTATATTGACAACTACATATGTTGCGTAAGTGCTGTTTTAATATTTTTATAAAAGTGTTGAACTTCTTTTTAATTTTAATTTTGTAGTGATTATTTAGAGCATAGGTTCCCAACTGTTTATGGACTACCGCCCCATTTACAAGAAAAGAAAATTCCAACGCCAACATATAATAAAAACAATTAATTTAGACAAAGACCATACAAAATGTTGGAACAAAGTTACAATTTACCCAACAAATGCAAGACAATACACAAAGCTGAAGCATTCCGCACTGGAGCACTGCATCAATGCAAAGACAAGACGTTTAATCAAAATTAGTAAAAAAAATTATAATAAAAAAACAAAATTTAATAATATGTTTTGAAGGAAGTCCCGTACTGAGTCAAATAGATTGAAAAAGCAATTCAGACAAACACATTTTGAGAGCCATCGTACTTCTGTATGCAGCAGCAAGCTATTATAGTCTTCATTATTTTCACAACAAAATTGCCTAAATAATCTGTAATTTAATGAATTGCTTCTTATATTGTTGACTACTCTAATAACGTAATGGAGCGACGCATGCACGCGTTCATTAAGATTTTTTGCAACCAACTGCTGACGATGAATAACACAATGTACACTGAGTACATTTGATACTGCTTGTTTTAAATGCGCCATGAAACTCTTATGACGCCCGTCATTGCTAGAGCATCAGCCGTAGCAACTGACAAAATATTTCGAATAGGAATTTCTTTCTCTTGGAAAAAACGTGCATGGTATTAAATATGGATTCTCCCTTTGTATCGGTTTCCTAATTTTTTGTAAATAATAACTCTGGACAAATTTTTTCTTCTCTTATGAATCGGACGTAAGCCAAGAGTAGTTCTTCTTTATTTGGTAAAGTTGATTCATCGAGTTGAATGGAAAATTTGGAAGTTTTCAAGTAATCACATAATGATAGTTCAACGTCTTTAGCCATTTCATCTATTCTTCTTTGCACTTTATTATTACTCAAAGGAATTTATTTATGACATCTGATGGTGTCTTTTGATGAAGAACAGTTTCGATGACTTCTTTGACTGCTGGTATAATGAATTCCTCGCCAATTGTGTGTGGTTTTCCCGCTTTTGCGATTAATAATAAAATATTATATGAAGCACAAAGTTTATCATCTTCTTGTATAGAACACGACATTAATATAGTTGCCTGTTTTAAATGTTCCTTATCAAGTCCTTGAAAATGTGATAAATCTTTGTCCTTTTTATTAACAAGTATTTTATTCAATGCACTTGGAGCCCAGAAAACTTCATGGTTTCATTTGAAAAAACTTTTTGGCAAATTAAACACATAGGTAATAATTGGTTTGTTGGAGATTGCGTAAATCCATATTTCAAATATTCAATATTGTACTGCCGACATTTCTTCTTTGTTTCAGACATTTTGGGATTCGAAATTTGTTACGATTTCAATACATTAACTGTTTAACCGATTTATAGAAAGTTATAAAGCTAATGTCTATAATGACTTCTTTACTTTATCAGTCACGCACGCATATGGATCACTGACGAAGCACACAAAAACCATAAAACATTAGAAGAGCTATCCCTGCCTTTTAAATATTTGATTTCGAGCACGCCTTTGCTTGTTTACGGTGCCCCGGTGCACTTGCTCTGCAAACAAGTTGTTACAAGTTTTCGTATTTTTGTCAAAACATGCGTGATTGTGTAAATCACGTCTTTGTTAATATTTAATATTTGTTTAAACGTTTTCATGTTTGCGTACGCCATAATAATAATATGAACATTTTCGACGGCTAGATAGAATTTTATGAAAATAAAGGTGCTTTTAATGTATTTTATTATATTAAGTTTCTAACTAGGTAGGTACGCGAACGCGCCCTTGACTGTCATAACGCCCCCTATTTGCCTTTGGACCAGCTACCACCCCCACGAAAAGCCCCAGCACCCACTAGAGGACGGTACCGCCCCCGTTGGAATCCTATGGTTTAAAGTTATGGTCACATATGCAACCCACCCTGATATTGCTTTAATGGACAATATTATTTTGTGTGTGCCTTTATGTATGAGAAATCCTATTTCACCAATTGAGTTTTCTGGTTTACCGTTCATCGCGTCTGCTCATTTTGCCGAGTCAGATTATATCCCAATTTATAATTTTATTTATACTTCTATTTCTAAAAGCTTATCACTTTAGGCCAGAGTTTGCACATTATATTCTAATCTTTTAAATGTTTCTAATTTGGGTCTATACATCAATTTTCTGTCTTCCTCTTTTCCCAGATTTTATGGGACTGGCTAAATAATTTTCAGTGCAAGATTCTGCACGTTGTGTCCTACATGCCTGTGGTATTATTGTTTTGAACGGCACACAACCCTATTTGCATAAACTATGAAATTTTTAATTCACATTTGCCCCTTATTACCTTGATTCAATATTTTTGTTTTTTGACTTTACATATCTTAGACTGTGTATGAGTTATATTATGTAAGCAACAGTCATTTCCACAATAACTATAAATTGCTTAACCCAAAGGGCAACCACCTTGACAACTTTTTTTTAAAATATTAGTTATTAGAATACTTTTATTTTTACTGTTTTTGTTTACAAAAAATAAATAAACAACCATTGATGTTTTAGGCTTTAAAGTATACTGATTGCTTATGAGTAAATTTCGTTTTTTTTATAAATTGGGCAAAAAAATTCTCAAGGTGTATAAGTAACGAAATCTTTAATAATCGACATAGATACTAAAAACAGTGTATGTATGTTGCGTAACTAATTAGAAACATTAGTTAATGATAATTGAAAATTAAATTGTTCTTGTCTAATAATGTATAAACTAAACTATTAAAATAACGCTAAAAATACAATTATACGTTTGTTTACAAATCAAACAATTTATACAAAAAATGGTTTCAATAAAAAAGTTTTAAAAAATCATTCTTACTATGCTTTAACGATTTATTTTATATCGTTTTTATATTTTAACAAATATATTTAGAGCAAAAAATTACGTTTTGATACTAAAAACTACAGCTTCTTAAATGTTTTTTTTTGCTACCAAAATAGCAAACGTCTATTTTCTTTCTGTAGTGTAGTTACTTAATGGACGAAAAAACTTTAGAGTGGCAAAATGAAAAGTAGAAATCCACATAGAAAGTGTTCAAAGTCAATTACTATGTTAGAACGAGTATGCGACAGGTGGAAAAGTCGTTAAAACATCTTGAAATGCAGTTAAAATTGAAAATAAACCATGTTAATCTCAAATTTGACATATTTCTGATGATTTTTTTATTTTTTCAAAAATGAATGTAACTTTACATAAACCAACACAAAAAATATTGTACGTTACTCTCGTCAAAAGTATCATAGCATAACTCTGAGTGAGCAACGTTCAGCCGTGCGGTCTGACGTCGCATTAACGTTCGAATCCTATGCTTGTTACCTAAATTACTATTATTGATTTAGCCTCTTAGAAACATTTTATTATTTTAATATTTAATTAAAAAAAAAGTTATTATATTAGTAAAACAAAAGTTTTTCTTTTACTCGTTTTTAATTAAAAAAAAAATTTTGGTTGAAGTATTGTAAAAAGAAAAACATTTATTCTAAGTCGTTTAAGTTTCTTATTATAGTTAATCAAAACAGCAAACTCTCAGAAAATGAAACTGCATCCAATAAATTTCAAACTTGATTTAAGCCTTCCGGCTCTGTTGCGAATGAAATACACAATTACGTTAGATTGGATCTTACGGTACGATAGCCATTATATCTCGTTTTGCAGATTTGAGTTAAAATTAACTTACGTTTAGCTTTAATTTTAATTTGTAATTTTTGTTCACAGACTCATACTAATTTTTTGTAATTGTTTTTGTTGTAGAACAAAACTTTAACTTTACATTTGTATAATGATACTGCTGAAGAAGATACTGTTCCAAATGAATAAGATAAATGGTTGTTTTGCAACACATTTCGTATTTTTATTCCGGAATTCTAAATTCTGCGCGATCTTAGCTGACATAAAACTGTTGTACACATAACAAATGTTTTCTTGTGTTTTTATATAATGTAATTAAACTAAAACTGGGCGACACGCAATAACATAAAGTAAACAATAACTTATAGTAATATGTTATGCTATTGTTTAGCAAAGATAAAGATTTCTTGGTTTACTTTTAAACTATTTTTGTAGTAAGGTAAAGAACACGGTTATGTAATTGTCTATATTTTAACCAAATTGCATTTTGAATGCTAATTTATTGTTTTTTATAAAAGTACACATAATTTTAACTCAATTATCGATACTTGTATACCGAGATTTAATTATAATTAAATTAATTTATAAAAATTAATCGTTTATAAAAAATGAGATAGATTTTGTTATACATTATTGTTTATATCTATAACAACATATTTTTTTACTTTCAGAAGTTTTTTAACGAGAAGACAACTTTGCACGTACTCTGAAGCTTGTGAGCCCGGAAATATTGACTTTCTATTTTGCAATTAAGGTAAGATATTACATTTCCTTTTGATTTATTGTTTATTAATTTTTTTATTAATACGTTGCATCAAAAATTGTTTAGTTTTGCTTTTGAAAAGTACAATTATAGTAGTTTTAATTTGTATAAACCAATCAACGATGTACACTGCGTCAAAAAAGTAATTGGACACTTTTAAGCGCGACCTGCAAGGTAGGCAACAAAGCTTACGTTTATAACAGAACGGCTAGTTAAATTTGACAACATTGGCTATGTAGACATTACTTGCAGCGATATTACGAGGTTACTAACCATTCTTTATAAGCACCGGCTCAAGCGTTTAAAGAACATGTTTTTTTGCGAAAAATATGTATTTAAATTGTACCATAAAGATTAATTTTTTTTTGCTAAATATTCTATTTATGTATGTATGTTCTTTGCACAAGTTTTAAATGAATGCTGTAGCCTTTAATCAAAAAAGTTTTAAGTTATTTATAATTTGATTTATAATTAGAATAAATTAAAAAAAGTTCCATTAATAGCTTGAATAAATTTAAACTGCATGCCCAAATATGAAATTGCTGTTTTAGTTACCTTAAATTTTTATTGTTTCCGGATTAAATTAGAGTCAACATTCCGATTTTCTTTGTAAAAGAAGTATTCTCATTATTTAAATGTAATTAGTGGTTGAACAATTGTAATCTTAATTCCCATTACAAATTCTCATGACATTTCTTCCTAGTTTGCATTTTTTTATAGAAAATGGATTTTAATGAAAAGAGGTAAAATCCGATGTTCAATTGTTTTTTTTGATTACACTGTCGTAATACACGGAAAAAATGCTTCAAATTTGCTGATTTGACCCAATTTATGGATGATATCGAACCTACTAATTTAAGCCTGTAGAGTTTTATTTTCAGGCGGCTTTCGTGAAATCTTATTTCTATTATAACAAAAAGATCAAATTAATATTCTTTTAAAAAGATATTATCTTGAGTTAGATGTAACTGAACTAGAAAACAAAACTAATATGAGTTTTGTTACTTATCATTGAAAACAAAATTTTTGCAGGTTTTTGCTAAAACTAAGTAATGGAAAGATATCACCAAGCATTGGCAAAATCAGTCTAGTTTTTTGTACAAAATGATCAAAGTTTATTTGTAAATTAATAATATAAACACGAAGTCTCAACCTTGGTTTAAAGAAAAAATATTTTTTTTAATACCCAATACTTCGAAAACCAGATAATTATAAATAACGATTAACCTAAAAGATGTCACATCGTGGGATATAGGATAAAGGACCGCATTTAATTGTGCTTTACAGTTGTATTTGAGCGTTCTGTGTCTTTAAAGCATTACCTTACGCGAAATATTAGCTTTTTTTATTTTGTCTTTTTTTTTCAAGTAATTCAAATTAATTTTGATTAAGTATACTGTTTAATGTGTGTTGCTTACATTTCCTGTTATTTTTTTAACACGTTTAGCGCCAAGCATGATTTTGCAAATCTTGCCACGGGATCGCCGTGTATACAGGAAACAGTCATCGGTGTCTGCCGGGTTGTTTGCAAATAATTACACAAAATGCTTTCAATATCAGAACTCATTTCATCAATACGTCTTTCAACAGTATTGTTGCTTAAAGGAATTCTTTTAATGATATCAGATGCAGGTTTGTGTAAAACAGTTTGTAAAACCTCTTCAACGGCTGGCAAAATTAACTTCTCTCCGATAGTATGCGGTTTTCCAGATTTTGCTATAAGTAGCGAGATATTATACGACTACCGCAAACCATCATAGTTTCTTTGCGACGTCGAAGCGAACATTCTGTCCAGCGTGGGTCTCTTCTGAAGTTTATCTTGAGTGTTTGAAAGTATTTCAAATCTTTATCTGTTTTATCAGGCTGATATATTCTCAAATGATCCTGCAGCTTAGATGGTTTCATAGCGTCATTGCCCAAAACTTTGTTGCATAAAAGGCACATAGGCAATTGTTTGTCCGACAATGATAGGATGAAGCCAAGTTTTAAATAATCAACACTGTACTATCTACATTTCTTTTTAGATTCGGACATGGCATCAGTCATCTGTGGGCAAAATTAATCTATTTAAATAATACATAAAGTCCAGTAGCTGTTGATTTAAAAATCAAAGTCAAATTTAAATCGTATGGTCTTAAATTTTATGGCAGGCATCGGCGTACAGCCATTATAAATAAACGTTGGTCTTTTTACTTTTACACTTAAAGAAAGATTGATTTTGCATTCTTAAAATAAATTACAAAAGTACGAAAATCGAAACGATCCCGATCAAAGCGCATCAGATGATACAGTTATGTTTTATTCAATAGGGGATTAGCTAATTCCGTACCAATTAAAATAAAACTCAATTGAAATTTAACACAAAAAATTGTACATACGGCGTTAACGCAAGTAAATCCTGTTTTTAACTCATACGATCACTGAAAATAAGCAAATGCGCAAAGCTTCCTTCTAATTAGTTTTGCAACTTGGGTAATTGTTTCCTCTAATATGATGGTATTCAACCCCTTGAACTTCAGCGACTTGACATCATAGAAATTTTCCAGATGCAACAGGTGCTCATCAACTACACAGATAAGGAACGTAGGTGGAGGTGTGAAAACCCGTTAAAGAATCAATTTTAACCCCCAATACAAAAATATAACGACTTACCCCGAATAGGCTTTTGCTCAAATAGACAAAAAATTTGACCGCATATTCAAGTGGAATTGCGTGAAATAACTTAATAATGAAAGCCTTGTTGGGCGTAGCAAAATGGAAGCTTGTTTTTCACAAACATTAACAGAAGAAATGAAATCGTGCTTCTTAAAATTTAACAGTGAGCCACGAAAAGTAGGAGTGTCAAAGACAAATTCTTTACTAGAAAATTTTTAACATAACTTTTTAACATAACAGACGTTTGATATATACGACGGATCCAGTTGTATCAATGTGGTGAAAGACATTGTGTTGAGGTACCTGCAGCTTATCAATGGGCCTGATAACATTAGGGTATTTTCGTATAAATTTTTGGTTTTCTTTGCTTGTCTTGATCACATGTGTGGATACCTACGTGTCTTGCTTGTCTTACTAGAAACTCTACATTTAGATTAGTATGTACATCAAAGATCTACCAATAAGTTGTCTTATTTTAGAAATTTTTTTTCTAAGATAGCATCTTAGACTATAAGAAATGTTCTAGAAAATGTTCTACGTAGTCCTAAATCTGATGTTACTGTTTTTTTACTAAAAGTTTTAATTCGCGCACCAATCGCGGATTGCAGTTGAAATCGTGAAACAACACTACCGTGCTTAGTTTTAAATTGTACGGAAAGTGCACTTAATCGAATTTCTTTTTGTTGTCTTATCTTATTATTTAACATTTTAAGAATATGTCGTTAAATTTTAAGCCGATCTAAGCAATATTCTTGAAGTAATTGTCTTATTAATTTTCTGGCCTTTAACGCTATGGGCGATCGGGATAGAAGTGCAGCTGTCAAACAGGTATACAGTTTATTCATTGCTTTGACGTTTGACCGTGCGCTTGTCATTTTATAATTTTCTCAAGAAATTTCCTCTACAAAAATGCCGAGAGTAAGCAAAGTTTCGAGAGAAGACCGACAAAGTGGAAGGATTTATTTGTGTAGATCAAAAAAAAAGGTTCAATACGAATAAAATAATTAAAGATGAGGCTACCACAAAAAGTGCTTCATCGAAGAAAATCAAGCTAAATACTAGTGCAAGTGTACCAGAAGACGTTGAAAAACATTACAGAATCATCGATTTTTTGCTTGTTTTCTCAACCATCGCAAGTTTAGTGAAATGTGCTTAGTGTGATGGTTCAGTTGAGTTCAAAAGCTGCAAAAAAGAAGGCCTTGGCTTCCAAATCCAAGTTAAATGTGCAAATTGTGATCTACGCTTTATACCGTCGAGTGAAAAAACTAGTCATCGCTATGAAATCAACACTCGTTTTGCCTTTGTAATGCGTACATTAGGTTTGAGTTTAGCAGGCTGCAATAAATTTTGCGGGCTCATGGACATCGCAAGTAGTTTTTTATCTAAACCATCTTATTGGGCTCTAATAAAATCGATATGCTGCAGCATCCAAACGACTGCTGAAAAATTTCTTGTTGCCGCCGCAGACGAAGAAAAACAGCAAACACGTGCAAATTCGGAGTCAGTCACTTTGACCGTTTTTGGTGACGGCACGTGGCAGAAGCAAGGCTTCAGCTCTTCCTTTGGCGTCGCTTCCTTGATTGGATATTGGTCTAGAAAAGTTATCAATATTTTCATAAGTAGTTTGCACTATCAGGCTTGCAAATTATGGAGAAAGCAATTACATACTAATGAATTTGAAGAGTGGTACCAAGAACATGTTGAAAATGATGAATGCCAAGCCAATCACACCGGACCATCAGGTAACATGGAAGTTAATGCGGTTATCGAATTTTTCCGCCGATTAGAAAAAAATTACGGAGCAAAGATCAGCAACTATATCGGAGACGGTGACAGTAAAACTTACGGCAATTTAGTGAAAGCTAAACCTTACGGTAAAAATTTCACTATAAATAAAAAAGAATGTGTAGGTCACGTGCAAAAAAGAATGGGTAAACGTCTACGTGATCTAGTGAATAAAAGTGTAAAAAATAAAGTTGTAAAAACCGGAAAGAATGCTGGTAAAAAAGGCAAAGTAAGTTACTCGGCGGCAAAGGAAAGCTCACTGGAAACGTCATTGATAATTTGAGTCGATACTACGGAGCAGCAAATCAGACATAATTGTGATTTGCTGGAAGGAATGAAAAATGCAATCTGGGCAACGTTTTACCACCAGCAGTCAACAGACGATAACCCTCAACACCATAAGTGCATAAGCGTCGAGAACTCGTGGTGTCCATATCAAAAAGCTTTGGCCACAACAGGAGTGGAAAATTGCAAACATGACTACACAACACTTCCACAAGATGTCATACAAGCCATCAAACCGATTTATGAAGATTTGAGTAAAGACGAACTTCTAGAAAGGTGTCTTGGAGGCTTTACTCAAAATGCCAACGAAAGTTTGAACCAGCTGATTTGTGACACAAAATCCTTCCGTAGTGCCAAAGCAGACACGAAATGCTGACACAGCATTTTGTATACAGGGCCATAGCAGACACAAATAACAGACACAAAGTATTAGCAGACACACCTAAATTTTTGGTTCAAAACGGCACTTTTTTATACGTAGGTACTTGGTTGATTGCCAGTTCAATACTTGTGTTTTGTAAAAATCAATAATTGTAAATTTCATCCGATGCTAAGCAATCAGTTCCAACAAAAGTGGGGATGGGTCTCAGTGAGCAATTATTGGATGAAAGAAGAACAGTTATTACAGATAACTACTATACGAGTATCGAACTCGCTAACAGATTTCTGAATAGGCGCACACATATATTAGGCACCCTTAGAATAAATAAAATCGGTATTCCACCTAGCGTAAAAAGTAAAAAACTCAAGAAAGGAGTAACTATTTCACAGGAAAATTCAGAAGTCATAACAATTTTAAAATGGAAGGATAAAAGAGATGTCCTAATGTTGTCTACGAATCATGGCAACGAAACAGTTACAATCTCCCGCAGAGGACAACCAATAATAAAACCGAAAATGGTCGTTGATTACAGCAAAGGAAAGATGTCAATTGACTTATCAGATCAATTTGCGAGTTATGGGTCATGCCTCCGCAAAACAGCAAAGTGGTATAAAAAAGTAGCAACTGAAGTAATTTTAGGAACAGCTATAGTAAATGCGCACTTTTGTTATCAATTAGTTACCGGCACAATCCATTATAAAATTTAGAGTTGGTCATTAAATCACTCTTGGAAGATACAGAAAATTTTCCAATGGATCCTAAACAAAATTAATCCACAAACCATTTAGCAGGTCATGCTTTTAAAAAGGAACCAGGAAGTGCGCGACAAGGTCGCAAGTATTGCAAAGGATGCTACAGAAAAAAAGCAAAAGGGGAAATTCCAAGAAGGCGTATTAAAAAGGTGACAACGTTCTGCAATGATTGTGATGGAAAACTACGTTACTGCTTTGATTGTTTTAATCTTATACATAGAGATAACTAATATTGTATTAATTTAATTAGTTTAAGAATTTTAATCAATTTTTTATAGTTTTGTAACAGAAATTAAAATAAAAAAGTAGGTATTATTCCTAAGTACACTGTTTCTGAAAATAACTAACAAATGCCCATGTGTCTGCTATGGCCCTGTGATTGAAACAAAAATTTAACTTTATTAGGGGGCCATAGCAGACAGAAAAAGCAGACACCTATAAAAAACCACTTTAGAATAAACATTTAAAAACCCAAGTATGTAGATTCGACACAGCCATAATAGGCGGAAGCTAGTTTACTTAAGCGATTCTTTGCGTTTTCTTGGCGGTACAACATAAAATAAGTGCAGACACCGGTGTCTACTGTGGCCCTATGAATAAAACTAGAAACAAACACCGGTGTCTGTCGTGGCGCTAAACGTGTTAATCTAAATATAAGAAAAATGACAAAATTTAAAAAATTGAACTTTTATTAAAAATAATAGGAGTAAGGTTTTACATATTACAAAAAATGTTTTCAAACATTGTTATCTTTTTTCTTGAACAATAAACCATTCTATGATCATTTCTCTCTTGAACTGAGAACGGGTTTATGAACCCCACACAAGTAACAAGATTGATTTTTTTACATTGTTGTTTAAAAATTTTTTTTTATTGATTTTTCTTAAATTTGTATTAATTTTTATACACTATGTAAAGTATGCAATGGCATACAAAAATTACTGGGCCAATGGAAAGTACAACATATTTTAGTTGGAGCTAAAAATGTCCAAGGAAAATTTAAAAACAAACTAAAAAAATCCGAAACTTTTAAACGTTGTTCCATACTATTAGAAACAAATTTATGTGTCACAATACATTACATCTCAATTATTTTGGAAAACCTAGGATTATTGATTAAAAAAAAGTATCATTACCTACTAAACAAAACTTTACAAATGTTTTTCATTTTTATTACTAGTACTTAGCGTATTAAAACTGAAATCAAAGATTGAATTAAAATTTGAGAAAAAAGAATACAGAAATTCTAATCAAAATTACGCTTAAAGATTGTTTCCAGAGATCTGAAACCTCGTTCTTCTGGGGAGTATTCCATACCTTCAGTAACGCTCTCTTCGGCCGAAGGCTCCGCCATTACTAAGTAGGGTATATAAAGGGATTACTTAAAATTTATTTTGTAATGTATAATATCTAGTGTTGTTTTGTGTGTCAATTTTGTGCAAAATGCCACGTCTTCCTGGACAAGCAGAGTTATTACTAGAAACTAGAGGGAAGATTATTGCTTTACAAGGAAATGGATTTTCTATCCGAGTAATTATTACACGTATGGGTTTATCGGTAAGATGACTTTTTATTTTGTTTTTGATAATATTCTTTAATATTAGCAGTGTTTTCAATTTTAAACATGAGTATATATACCTATTGTATAGGTATTATATGATGCATAATTCAGATTGCACAATTATTCACCTACATCACAGGAAATTGTTTATTATGAAATTATAAAAGTTTTCGTCACATAGCAATTGAGTATCAAGTTTTTCACGTCCCTCAAGTTAGCAATATAAAGTTAGCAAAATCAAATATAACATAATTACGAATTTTGTTACTAATTTCTTGCGAAAGAAAAAACTTCTAGCTTTCTTACTTGTTAATTATGCATTAAACTTGAGGCAAGTTAATAGTACACCATTCTAAACAGTATTTTAATGAAATGGTATTTGGTTTAGAATGTGTGTAAAATTTGTTGCTAAATTATTGTTAATTAATTGTAAAAGAAGAAAGCTGATAGCGTCATTACCATTATACGCACATTTTAAACAGGAATTAAATTCATTAAAACACTTTTTAGAATGGTGTACTGCTAACTTATCTCAAGTCAGCTGAAAAACGCATAACTAAAAAGTAAAAATGTTATAATTTTTTTGTTTCGCAACAAATTCCTAACTGTGTTTTATTTGATTCTGCTAATATTGTACTGCGAACTTGAAAGACACAACTTTTTCACTTAAATTAATAACATTACTTTATCGGTGTTTAAAAGCGCAGTTTTAAATTACTATTATTTATTTTATTAGAAAAGTGTGGTCCACTATTGGGTTTAACGTAAAGAACAAGTCGCGGAAAATGATCGTTCTTTGCAGACTGCCCATGCCTGCAAGATGCTCGTTTCATTCCATTCACAACTTCCGCTACCATTCGCGAAATACTACAGCTAGAATGCAGTTTGCAAACAATAAGAAATACTTTGAAAGCTGAAGGAATAAGCTGCTATCGACCTGTACAGAAACCTGTAATAACTGAAGAAAATGCCTACCGGAGATTGCAGTTTTCAGAAGAATATTATATTTAGATTGGAGAGGTGTTGTTTTATCAGATGAAAAAACCTTCTGCACTTCCCTAGATAGTAAAAAAAGTTTTTTGGAGATCACGTAATTTTAGATATGGGTCAAAACATGTGCAATCCAACAAATGATGCTGACTCAGAGGAACTAACACGTTTCGATGGATGTTTAACTGCTCAAACTTACCTGACAATTTTGGAAGACGTTATGTTGCCCTTCGTACGAGCAGTTTATCCCGAAAGACCAATTCGGTTTGTTCAGGACAATTTTCTTATACATACGGCAGTAGTTCAAGAATGGTTCTTACAACATCGAGAAGTGGAAAGAATCTGTTGCACATCTAAGTCACCGGATTTGAACTTGCATTGCCATATTAATACTGTGTGGGAAAGATTTCGAGGAGCTAATGTATGTGCCAATTTTATCAATAATAAAAAAATTTTAATCATGTTTTTTTTAGGATTTTATGTATGTCCTTTTGCTCTTGTAAATAGAGTTTATATATATTTTTTAATAAAACCTAAGGTATGATTTCTATCAAAATCTAGTAGGTACTATAGTAATGTAAAACAAAAAAATCAAACTACGAAATTGCAAATTTCAACTCAAAATAGCTAATACTTAAATTACATGTTACAAGGAGAGAGCTAAAAATGCATTTTGCACTTTTCTAATTTTGTGATTTTTTGATATACATTATTTTCAAATTTTATTTGGAATTTTTTTAGCGTTCTGTATAAGCAATTCGACTTGATTTTATAAAGGGAAATTGATGTATGTTTTCATTTTTCATACAAATAACTTAAAGGTAGTAATGGGAATTTATACTGCAATTGTTCGACATGTAATTACCTTGTAATGGTTATATTTCCTTTGCAAATCGAAATGTAGACTTTAATTTAATCCGGATATATTAAGACTTTTAGCCTAATTAGTACAGTACTTTTACATTTGGACATACAGGTTATCATTATTCGAGCTATGGATGGAACTTATTTTATTATAAATAACAATTCAAATTTTTTTAATTACTTAAGCAGAGAACATAAATAAATAGAAAACTCGGAGAAGAGGAATTTAAAACTTAAGCATATAATTTAGATACATATTTGCAGGTAAGAAACACGTTCTTTGAACGCTTGAGATGGTGCTTATGAAGAATGCTTAGTAACCTCGTAACTTCGCTTCAAATAATGTTTATAATTTTTAAATTTTGGCCAAATTAATGACCACTTTTTTTAGGAGGTTGGACGAAAGCAACTACTTCAGTAGTTTTGCGATGTTTCGTGCTCAGGATGAACACTGTATCAGACAAATTACTGAAGTAGTTGCTTTCGTCCAACCTCCTAAAAGAAGAGGTCAATAATTTGACCAAAATTTAAAACTAACCGTTACCAGGAGGCAAACCGTTCTATTAATGTTTACAATGCCAATGTTGTCAAACTTAACTGGCCGTTCTATTATAACGTAAGTTTGGTTGCCTACCTTGCAGGTCGCGTTTAAAAGTGTCCAAAAACTTTTTAGAGGCACCGTACAAGATATACATATGTATATTGTAAATAACAATTACTTGTGCTGACTTTATTTGTTAAGTAAGGATTTTGAAAGGCAGTTTTTGTCAACTTATTTGTTTATTACACGACGCATTTTAACTGAAGTTTCAACTATTTGTAATGTTTACACAATTTTGAAAAAACATTACTAATACTATCATTTATCAATTAATTAATAATACCGACATTTTTTGATGAAATTTTTTTGTACAAATTACATCATTATGTCATTAACAATAAAACTTAAATTTACAATACTACAATTTACAATAATTTATAGCTAACTAAGAATACTGTGATTAAAAGTGAGTGTTACACTTTTAAATCAAAATATAGAAATATATAAAACTGTTTCTTATATAATTATTATTTAATTATTTTAAGAAATTAGTGGAAAACTTTTTTTTTATAATTTTAAATATACTTGAATTTGTTTTCTTTAATGTTATTTACAATTTATTGAAATGTTTTAAATTAAAATTATGTATTTGTTTAAATATTTTTAGAATTTAAAGAAATTAGTTTCATAAATTACTTACTGTAATTATAATGAACTTATATGCACTACATTAATTTTTATAACAAATACTTATGCGTACTTACATTTAAATTATATTTGAAATTTTAACAATCTTTCTTACTTATATCACTAACTTGTCTTAAAGAATTATTATTATTAATCCTACATAATTTGTATGCCACAGAGATACGCAAAAGTACGCTCCATAAACTAATTTATTACGCAATTTGCGGTAAACTTTATACTTGACAAATGGTTGGGTTATTTTACATAATTATTTAAAAATATCAAATGTTTAGTAATAAAAATAGTAATTTAGATTTAAAAAAATATATTAAACTGAAATTCTAAAAGTACAAATAACACAAGTCTGCAAAGAAATTTTTTTCTGAATTATATGTTTCGAATATCACAGATTCTAAAAATGGCTTCCATAACATTTCATCACGTATAGGTTTTGTGCAAAACAAAAACGAATTTTGAAAAAAACACTTTTTACAATGAACTAAATATATTTTTTTTTCTTACAACTAATTAAATATTGTTTTAGGTCTACTCTTTTTTGTTTTGATGGTTTCTTGTTTGAACATCCAACAGTAGGCGTCTAACATATTGACATCCTATTTTCCTAGGTAACGTCTCTCAAAATTACGGACATTCTGGTGAAATCAACCGTTCTTTTACAATAGGCTCTTAAGCTTTTAGAAAAATAGTTATTTGATTATTTCTTTGGGTTAGGTTTTTTATTACCCTTTGCACCTAAGAATTCAGCTTGCTGTGCCTTATAGAGTTTCAACTTATAAGTTCTACTTCTTCAATCAATTTTAGACTTAGACTTATGGGCTTGGGTCACTGCAAACTGTATTCTGTTTCTTTTTCTTCTTAGTGTTGCTTACATCATCACACTGTGTGTCACTCATATCTTCTTTAATTTTCATCTCATTGCTTGATTGTGCCTGTCTGCAAGTTATAATTTCAGCTCCTGGAGCTATGCGTTTGCGTTTTAAAATTGGAAGTGGTTTGCTCTGTTTCAATGTTTGTAGAAGTAATTCTTTAAAAGAATTTGTTGACTGCATTTCAGACAGGCTTGTCTCGTTTCTTCTTGTCTCCTTTGAAGTTCCGGCGGTGGGTGTCTCATTTTGTTGTACATCGGTTATCTCATTAGGTTCTCCATTGGTTTCTGTGGGTTTTTCAATAAGTTCTTTATTGGTTGATGTACTGTTATCGTCTAAGTTTCTTTCTTGCTGAAATTTCTTCCACCTCTTCAATGCTGCAGGATCATACTTTTCTTCGGGGATTACATTTTCATTAAGAGGGCATATACCGCCTTTCCTAAAGCCACTTACAACTGTCTCTTTAGAAACTTCGTTCTATGTTTCTCCTAGTAAAATTGAAAAGATTCTTTTCGGTATTTTACATCCTTGGTGTTGACGTTGCCAAGCCACTAGTTTTTTTCCGAAATTAATTTAAAGGAATGAAAAACAGAGAGATCCAGCGGTTGTAGTAGGTGGCTAGAATGAGCAGGAAGTTTTAATATTGTTACATTTTGTTCTTGAGCTGTTTCTACTAACTGATTATCAACATGAGATACATGGCCATCATAGACTATTAAAATAGGCCGATTATCACCAAAAAAAGGCAGTAAGGTCTTCGTGAAATAATTGCGAAAAATTTCGCTAGTCATCCACCCATTAGGACTTGCGGCAAATGACATTGGTGAAATTTGCAATTCATTGTCTTTGGGAATCTACGAGTTCCATACATTGTTCCCCTTGTATACAACTAAAGGAGGCGCTTTTTCCCCAGCTGCGTTTGCGCCAGCCAGGACTGTTATATTTTCCTTCCCAGAACTTGCTGTTACTCTGGAACATGGTTTTTCTTTTGCCCCCACAATCTTAAGCCTTGAGGGGTCCATACAAAGGCTTGTTTCATCTAAATTCCAAATAGAATTAGGTTTATCGTGAAGTTTCAGACCGTCTGTTGCTTTTTTGCGGCAATATTCTAGTGCTTGAGGTTTCTTCGTCGACAAACCGTGACGACGCTTAAAAGCAATTAACCAGTCTGTTCCTGGCCGATCGTCTTTGAATGGTGTCTTAACATTGTTTATAGTGACAAATTCTTCAACCTTCTCTAATAGCTCGGAGCTGGAGAATCCATATCCCCATTTCTCTAAACATTTTAAATAATCTGCCAACTTTTTTTCTTCGCGGGGTTCAAAGACAGTTGGCCTTCCTTGTGTAAGACTTTTCCCTTCTCTCAAACCTTTGTGACGTTTGTATGTACAAGGTATTGTATGGCACATTAAATTCCAAACTTGCTTGCGACAATGTTGCTAGCCCAGTTTGAACCCTCTTATATGTTCTTACCATTTTTAAGACACAATACTATCTGTAAGAAACGCATCCTATGAAATAACGTAATCTTATTGTCAATTTTATACTTACCCGACATTAATTTTTGTATGGGGTAAGTGTAAAAATGAACTTTTACACTTTCCCCATATGCAATTTTGCGGGGGGAACTGTAAAGATGTGCGTGTACAAATAAGTTTTTAGTTTATAAGCAAAATACTGCAGTACACGTCTATATGAATGTATCAAAAACTGTTTACTACAAAGAAAATTAAAAAAATTTACCTTGAGTGGTCAAAATTTCGCCAATTTCTCGACTCTTGCACACTTGCTGACAGACCGCATTCGTAGGTTAGATGAAAACTAGTCGGTAAGGTAGAAATGAACATGGTTGCCTACCATGTTGAACAAAATTGTTATTTGTAAAGTATTTTTTGTTGATACGCGATTTCCCACTTGCCCCGTTTTTACACTTGCCCCAGTCGACTCTAACTTAATTAATTCTTTAACTATCTTTCTGGATGGTCATGTGATAAACATCCTTAACTGTTTTAGTCCAGGAACTGTCAAATCGTGTTAGGTATGTTTTTGTCTCAATAAGTATCTAGTCTCTCATCTGATATTTGCTCAGGCCCTATTAGACGAATTTCAGCTCTTTTTGCTGCTAATAGGTCTACTTTTTTATTTCCTTTGTCTCCTTGATGTCCTTTTGTTTATTGTAGAGTAACTTTGTTGTACTCAGACAGACTAGCGACTTAACATAATCTCCAACTGCTCTAGAGCGTATTATTACTAATAATGCTGCTTGCCTATCTATAACGATTTGAAACTTCTTCTTTTGATAAGTTTAAGTTGCTCCAGAATCTACTACCAGCGATTCCCGCTCTAGTACTTTGTGTACTTTTGTAACCATATGTATATCAGATGATTGCTTTCTCAGTTGTCTATCTATCTCATTTTCCTTTGTTGTTATAACTACCAAATAAAGTTTGTAGAATTGAATACTTGGGCCGGTTCTGTCCGACTTTATGCATAGCATGTAGTTTTTGTTTATCTAATCAAAAATCTTGGTATGGTATTTCTTCATCCGTTAGATTTTAACCGGTGTGCTGCTGTCAAAGCTCCTGATTCTACTACTAAATGTAGAGATGAACAGCCTATCAAACCTTCCATTGCTGATGTGAGCTTTGTTGACATTGACAAATTAGAGATCTATATGTGACTGTGGAAACTATTTCTTTAAAATATATTCAAAAATCATTTTTAGTTTTAGTCTTTATGTTTTACTTATGAAACTTCTACAATCCTAAAGTGCCCGCGTAGCTTTGTTAACTATTTTCTCTAAGTGAGCGTTAAAGATGAATTTAAAGTGAGTTCCAAATATTTAACCTCATTGCTCAGTTGAAGTTTATTCCCTTATAATTGGAGTTTCTTTAAATCCTGAAGTTTCTTTTTCTTTGTAAAAGCTACCATTGTTGTCTTGGCATAATTCACTGTTAGCCCCTCTGCCGTACACTAGTTTTCCACTATTTTCAGAGTTTTTTTCGTAAGGTTTGAAAAAGCTTTTACAAATTTGCTACATATCAACAGAGCTAATCCATTCTTCTACGGAGCAAGAAACTTCTCGACTTACGGCAGTTTTTCTAATATAGTCAAACTAGATGTTATTAAAATGCTCCCTCTACATCTAAAAAAGCTACCAGTGCAACCTCTTGGTTGCCTAATGAACTTTGAATTACTTAGTTCACACGACTTACTTGTTTCCTAAACATCTTGGTGTCGATGCAAAGATGTTGTACCCAATGCTTTGTTTTTAATATAAGCTTATCTATTTTTTTAAATAGTCCTGAACATCAAAATTTTTTATCAATCAATTAACACATAACCTAGAGGTACACCAGCTCTAATGAATTTGCACAGAAGCGACAGCAAAGATTCTAACGCCCGTTGCAGCATAATTGATAATATCTCATCGGGACCTGGAGCTTTAAATGGTGCAAAAGACTGCGGCCCAAATAATCTTATTTTTGTTCACCAGTTTGTTAGCCAGTTTCCAGTCTTCCGTTAACTTTCGTTTTTAACGAATATCAAAGTTTGAACTCGTTAGTACGTTTGCAGGTATGGATGAATTTTCCAGAAAGTAAGTTTCTAGAATTAATTCTAGACTTTCTTTTTCAGATAAGTATAACCTTCCTATAATTTTTGCAATCACCTCAGTTTATTCTGAATATGTTTTTGCAAAGTCTTCTGTGGTCTGATTTTTAATCTTAAGACAGTGTTTGTTCAAGGATTTTTCATCCGCTTTTCTAATAGAGTATCCATATTTTTGACAAAAATTTTGCAATCTTCTTATCTTCCAATTTTAAATGACAAGATTTTTTGGTTACAAAGCAAAACCACAAACACGTGACAAAATTATAGCAAACGTTATTAATTGATATAGATAATATTTAACAGCAATCTAAACATTGCCGTTCTAATTTAATTTTAATTTCTGAAGTTTGTTTTTTTGCGGTCAAAGTAGTACAATGACGCCTCAATTTGTATACGTATGAGTAGCTTTGTATTTGTCTGCATCTCCAGGTTGCGACTTGCATATACAAAATGGTACATAAGCGCTTGTTCACAAAGATGCATTTTGTTGCTCTCAACTTTTAAGGTGTTGTGTTACTGTTAGAATGACGTCAAATGGACAAAAACGTAGTGTCAGATTTAGCGATGATGACTCTAAACAAATTGTATTTCTATAGACCAGTAAAGCAAATCCGCGTTTACCATCCAGCGAAAGCAAAGTTTAATCAGAAGATAATGCAAACATTGACAAAAATTTTAGAAAAGGAAGTAATATTAATTATTCCGAGAATGATTTAAATGCTAGTGATGATTCTAATGATGGATTGAACATTTTTCTTAACAGATCCGCAGCTGACAACTTGGCAGTATCTTGACAATGTTATATTGCTCCGAGTAGTTTAGATTGGAATAGAGATCGATCAGCAGCAAGGAAAGTACGGAAGACAATAACTTTTATCACTTTTCCTACTTGATAAGTAAGCACATACGTTCTTCACTTAGACAATTTTGCAATGCTCTATGACTAATCTAATTTTACTAGAAACCGTAAATTAGAAAGAACAAGTGTATCGCGACAAATGGAATGAATGGAAAGATGTTGATTTTCAAGAAATTTGTTTTTCTTTAGTTTACTTATTTAAACATGAATAAAACAAAGCTGGCACGTTACTGTGCGCGAACTATTTTCCCAAGAATTTGCCAATTTCAGATATTGAGCAACTATGTCAGTTTTTCGATAAGAAACAATAAGAAGATATATAAGGTTGGATAATAGAAAAATTCCCAAAACGCTTATAGAAACTGACAAATTACCGATAATGTGTTATATCTGGGGTGTTTTTATTAAACAGTGTAAGACGTGTATTATACTTGATTAAAACTTAACAATTGATAAGCAGCTTGTTGGCTATGGAGATTGCTGCAGATTTATATACTACCTGCAAACCTGCAAAATATAGCTTTAAGATATTTTGGTTGTGTGAATCCAGCTCCGGATACGCTATCGATGCCATGATTTATGTGAGACTGCAACCTAGTGAACCACTTCATAAAAATTAGGTTTTTTAATTGTAATTCAGACATTAGTTTGTAGTGTTTATAACTCTGGGCTAAACCTCGGCTAAAACTTTATTAACGCACAAAAAACTAAGTTCGCATTGTTGCCTACAGTTGAAATGTACAAAAATGACTATAATTGTTACACATGTCTTGGCATCTTCTGAATAACTCTGTGCGCGGAGTCGCCTTCATTTTGCGTGTGGACCTTCTTTAAGAAGGTGTGTTAAACTTTAATTGTATACTTTGGTGTTACGTAATTATAAAGCAAAAAGAGGAACTTATTCCGGTTCTGCCTCGGACAATTATCCAAAAAAAATTCTTTAATTCTATTTCAAATATGTTGTTGAATAAATATCAGGAAGCAGTTACCTATTTTAGAAAACCTTCTTTTGGCTACAGATTTACGCCACATATAGCAAAAGGTCTGATTTGATGCCAAATTAAAAATAGTAAAGTTATAGGCAGACATTTTTAATTTGTAATAGGCGATTCTAACGTCCGTTTTTGGTGCTGATAATACCTGCTGGAAGTCAAACGCCGCAGCATTAAAAAAACATTTTCTTTGGATTTATATTTATCTTCGTATTTTTACTTTTTTGACAACTTGTTTTTGGAATAACTGTTGAAATCATGTAGTTTTTTTTTATTTTATTTTCCAAACAACATTCTTGTTATAATGTAAGCATTTTAGAAATATTAAGTGTTAAAAGCAAATATTTATGGCTTGTTTTCTGTTTACAATAAAGATTATCAATTGTTTGAAACATATTGATGTGGTTACGGATAGATTTACAACTTCATCTAAAAGTGAGTTTTTAGAAGTTATACCACTCCGGCCCTCCGTAACATGTCTATCAAAATTTATTTTATTAAACACTGTTCTGACGGTTTAAGCACTGCAGACTTGGGTTCTGGATGTTTTGCCTGTTCGTAAATAGTAGGTAAAACTGTAAGTTGTTCTACTATCCGCATTTACATATTAGTCTTCTCGATCCTCATTTGTACGTATTTAGTTTTTTATTTGTTATTACAGGAGACATATTTATTTAAAAATTATAGTTCTTTGGTCTCTAGAAACTTTTTGATGAATTTTATTTTACAGTTTCTACAAAGCAGTTTAATTGTCTATTTAGGTCTGACCTTTTCTTTCCGATCTGCATACGATTTTCCACTGTATCTTAAAAGTTTGATGTTATTTCTTTTTTAATTGTCTGGATTTTTTTACGTTTACACATTTTTTGTTGCTATTGCTATTAGAACGAAAATTTTGTAAATTGACGATGCGTAGTATATTAGTTTAGGGTTAATCAGACAGCTGAAAGTAAGGGTCTACACTTCAAAATGCATATGACTCAGAAGAAGATGTATTATGAATCTACTATTACAAGTTCTCAGCAACCTCTGTATCCAAGATTTTCTAAAGTTGAATTTGTTTGATGTACCAGGTAATACATCTTCATTTTTACCTGTTGAATTCTCTTTTGAGCAATTTTATATAGCAGACAAATTGTTTTTACACTAATAACAATGCTAACTGATCAATTACAACTCAGAACTAGTCTATTTTTATTGCGATAGCTAACGAAATGCACTCTGCCGTAGTTACACTAGATCTGCTTGAAACTAAAAGCGATCCGAACAGATAATCTGCTTTAATATCGGATAATTTTAGCAAAATCCGTTGGAATCAACATATAATACTTTTGCAGTAGTAATACGACGCATAATATGGACATTGCATACAAAATCAGAAAATCAAACTTTGTGGACATCCCTAGTAGCACAAAATATACTTAATATATTAGTAAATAAGATCTGGTAAATATTTAAATGTCACACTTTTTTATATTGGCCATTTATTTTAATGTTACATCAATAATTTATATAAAATAAATATTTTCTAAATATTAGTTATAAATATCTTCTAAATATGTTTTCTATATATGGCAGACATTAGATGTAAATGTCGTCTCAATATTTGTTTCCAATATATGGGAAATATATCTTTTTAGTCTGTTCTAAATGTATCTCACTACTATTTGTGAGATATTTGTAAAATATATACCTATACTACATATGTGTATGTTTGCAAATGATATTTAATCTGTTTCTTTGCTTCGCATTGTACAGTTTTTATAAAACCGTATTGAAACACTGCAGATATTCTGTAAAAACACGTTTATTTATAACAATAACACTAACAAAATAAAATTATAAATGATGAATATAATATAAATATAAAATATGTATACATTTTAAACATCTGTAAAAAATAAATACACAAAAAAAATTGTATCTCAAAATTACTTATTACTATCATCATATTTTACATAGGCACTACATAAATGTTGCCAAATATAACGCAACGGATTTACGTATGTAACATGCGTTACATTAGGATGTCGTCTTGTGATGGCATCTGAAAAAAAAACACACAATTAAGATTTACTCTACCAAGTTGTATCAAAAAGTCTACATTTAATAATAATAATTATGAAATGCATTAAAATATATTAAAGTTATTTTAATTGGTATGAAATATACCGACAAATGGTTTTAGTTTGAATTTTTCGATAAAGAAACTCTATCAAGACATATATTTTTTTTTTAATTTGGCTTACAGAAATATCAACACCATTATTAATTTAATTACTTCAATAAAACATCTACTATATATTTTGTTTGTCTTTTTACTGACTAGTATGAATTAATAAAATTACAAAAAACTTACAAAAAGGATAATGTTCAAATAACTTATAGAAACTGTTTTTTGCATATATTTACTTATATATTTTTTAAAATGTGTTGTTTATTGATTATTGACCATAGTTACGTAAATAGAAGCATTTTTGTAATTTATGTTTCTTATTAGTGATGATCGTTGAAATTTCTTTGAATTCAACTAAGCAAACATCGAATTAGGGTGTACTAGCTGCGTTAAAATAAATTTACAAAATGGTTTTTTGCTTTTCTATATTGAAAACATGTTGCAAAAATAAGAAAATTAATAGGTACTTACCTGATTCTACAATAATTACGTTACACTAAAACTCGATATAAAAATTAAAACTTCGCAAACTGCAAACACGAAATCCAAATGCATACTAGTAAAGAAAACTTTCCTTATTCTTTTTCAGGGTCTATATAAGTGTTTCTGACCTCAGTACCCAAAATCAGATAAATAATAAACTTGTTAATATGTTGCAAAGAATTCTACGAAATTTGTACTTGTACAACGCTTGTACTTTGTGTAAACCCGTTTAAAATGCCACAAAAACATTTGAAAACGATGTACCTCTAAAATCATAAATAACTAATAGTAATTTTACATCAGAATTACAATACACTGTCTTAAATTTCTTTACAGCAAATGTAGTTTATTATTGTAAACTTACTATATTTTTAAATATAACGTCTCGGTTTCAATATTCTCCTTGTGTAATTTTTTAATAATTAAATTGCGTTTCTTATAGAATTTTTAACAGATTACATACTATGATTTTGGATTACTTTTTATTAAAATATACACACATAAAATTAATTTTTAAAATTAATGTGAGAACATCGTGTTAGGGTTTTTAGCAAAAGTTTAAGGGAAACGTTTATCATCTATAAATACGTAAATTTAAACGTACGTTTAAAAATAAACATAAAAATGTCAGATACTAAAAAAAAGATTAGCTTTATACATAAATTATAATATATATTTTATGCCAGTCAAACTTTGAAAAAACATTTGTGACTTTACAATATACGAACGATATGGTTGGTACATAAAATTCTTGCCATAAGAGAAGAGCTCTACGTCATCATCGTATTCATATGAATTAAGATTAACGCACTAGTCAAATTAAGTGTTAGTTTATTAGTTACAATTAAAAATTCAGTGTTGGCTATCCTGGTTCGTTGGTACCTATTTTTAATTTTAATTTTGCTGTCACAACACCTTTAACCTTTAAAATTAATTTTCGCTTTTAATTTGAGATTACTAATATTAAAATAAATATTATTAAAAACGACTGCAATTTGTTTATGTTCGATTAATTATATTTATTAAAGTGAAATTTAGATTTAAACATATGTAGTTATTACATTTTTTGTAAAATCAAATCCAGTTATTGAAGTAATTCAAAATGAAAAAATGTTTAAGCACAGTGTAGTCATGTATAACACAGATTAAACGTAATTTTAATACATAAAGCAACGAAATGAGCAACATCTTGAGTAACAATTGGTTTTAAAAAAATGTTCAGTTTCAAAAACACTATGAACCTCATTTATTTTAATCATCACTATCTGAGGATTCCGATGAACGTGAATCGTTTAAACCAACATTAATTATTAAAGGTTCCACTGTAATGTCTAAAAACTTTTCTCGGTTATACCACTCTTGTACTAGTTTTTCTCATACTTCGGAAGTACATTGTTGTAGTGCTTTGTTCCACATTAAAATTACTTACTCTCCATACCCGTCCCTACCAATGTGTTTATTGTAATATGACTTTGCATGGGTCCATATTAATTCGATTGGATTAAACTCGCAATGAAAGGGTGGTAGTCGTAGCACTTAATGTCCGTGTTGTAACAGTTCGTCCACTTCATATTTCTTTTCTTTCTTGTGCTGTTTAGCTATGTCAAGTAATTCACTTTTGAACATGTTAGCATCACACGAAATATTATTTTTGTTTAGCCAAGAAATTAAATCAGATTTGTTCCAACTTGACGAAGGCATGTTTTCTAGTAACATGGAATGATATGATGCATTATCCAACACTGTAATTGATGATTCTTTCAAATTATTAAGTAAACGTTCCACAATCCATTTTTTAAACGTTTCACCATTCATATCTCCATGATAATCTTCATGCTGAGATTTAGATGAAAACAAAAATGAAGCATTCTATACAAATCCAGATTTTGTACCTATCACATATATCGTTGATTGTAATATTTACTGGTACAATCAACGGTTCTATTAAAAGTACGATCACTTAACAAAACATGTTTATATTTGAGTTCGCTGTTTAGGGAATTCACAGTCACATGTTGTTCTAGAAAAAATTAGTTTTTAGAAAGATTATGAAGGTTGCTTTCATCGGAACTTACTGTTTGTGTACATCGTATACAACGTGTTTCTTATAGTCATTTTTGAAGATTCTGGCAAGTCTACAGTTTTTGATTTCTTTCGTGACTTTTTCTTTCCAGGACTTGATAACACTGGATTCAATTTGTGTTTAGACTTTATCCGCTTAACAGATTAACAGAAGCTAAGCTTATGCCCAATGTAGTTGCAACTCTCTGTAAATAATAGATTGTAATACAAGTTAATCATTTATTTCTTTAGCTTACCTCTTGAACAGAAGTTAATGGGATCAAAGGATCCCCATTATCGGTTTTTTGTTGAAAGTATGCAAGTAAATTAACCACTATTTGGCGAGACTGAGAGCGTAATGTTTTACCTTGTATAAAATCCGACATATTTTGTTCTAAAAAGAACAGTTTGAAATAAAATAATGCAAAATAATAATAATAACCAAAGAATCAAAACGAAGTGAAAATGACAGCAAACCAATTTTGACAAAACGTCAACTTGATTGAAGTCAATTGAATAACTTTATTCATAACGCATGCAATCAATTTTCCCTCTTTGTTTTACACATAGTTTATGTCTTGCTTATATAATAGTCGGTATGTTATTTCTTACATCAGTAGGTAATGACGTAGGGATCTTCTCTTATGGCAAGAACTTTATTTTTATAACGTTGTTTTTATCTAGTTTTACAATATGTAGAATACATTTTCTACATCTTGCAATAAGCATCTAGGTTTAAAATATTTACCTGATGTCATGTAAACCTTGAAAAAATTTGTAAGGTTTTAAAATATATCAATGATGTTGTACGTATATATTTTTAGAATATTAGTGTTATACACTTTAACAATATCAAGAATATATTTATTACACCAAGCAATATTTAGCCGACTTTAAATATTGTACCAAGATCATTAGAATATCGTACATATATTTTGTGCTACTAGGGATAGTTCTGCTCTAAGGGACGATATACTTTACAACTATTAATACGTTGGTTTAATAAAATACTTTGAATTAAAAAGTTTGTTTTATAAGCTTGTTTGAATGTAAAATTTTGTTTTACAAACTTGGTTGAATTAAAAGTTTGTTTCAAATAAACCAACCCACTTTTTGGTGAAAACTGCAGAACTTGAGCCAATTAGTGTTTAAATATCTCTATTACAATGTAATGAAGATTTATGGATACATAAGAAGAGCTACAATCTTTTAGTGAGAACAATAGGCGCAAAGTTTTTGATTTAGAAAAACATTTTCTGCATTAGTAGATTGAAAATAGGCGTTTAAAACGAAACTGACGAATTCACTCAACAGCATGGTGTAGACCACCGTAGTAGTTTTTCATCAGTTATTAGATGCTTTAAAAAAAATTTTAAGAACGTAATTGGGTCATGTACAGTTTTAAATCTGACAATAGTATTAGTTCAGTTTTAATCTAAATATAAATTATGTGTTTTTGTAAAAAAAATAATAGCTTATAGTATTGTTACAAATTTTAAAAATAATACATTAATTTATATATGACTATCACACGAGAATTAATGTTCGCGGATAAATAAATAAATAAGTTTTTTAACATACGTATATTAATCAGTGGTTAAAAGAATGAAAGAATGTAGAGCAGTTAAAACTTCTAATAAAAACAATTTAAATTTGGAATTAAATAATGTGACAGGTAATGTACAATATTAGAAGTCGGCTTCTGATACTGTATATTAATTGTATTCGGACATATTCATTTCTAAACCAGCAGAAAAGTTTTGTGTTACTAGCAAGATTGAAACAATTCAACGTTTGAATACAAATACTCATACATATTGACTAAATTAATTTTACAACGTTTGACCTTTAACAAAACAAATTATTTTGTAAAGCAGCATTTGTTATTTTGCGCAAACATAATTTTGCTTGAAAATGTACCTACAGAAAATAAATTTATTTCTTTGCAAACAACAATCAGAGTAAAACATAAATGGAATTTACACAATAAAGTTTTCTGATAAAAGTTTCAATCTTGTTTACTTGGTATTTGTACAAACATTTGTTTTTTGGTATTGAACGTACATATGTCAAATATATTTTATTAAAATCAAACAGTAAAGGCAGCTAAGTTAATTAAATTAAAATGCCGAATAAAAATAAATTCATTTGATTAATGTCAAAGCATAAAACGTGTTACATTAAAAATATTATAATGATTTTGAGCTTAAGCACATCTACAATTCTTAGGTAGAGCAAAATAATTTTCTACGGCAACTAAATTTGTTATATTACAAAACACAAAAAATTCGTTCTATTGTTAGATGATATTAGCAATGCTACAATTGACAACAAAACTTCAATGTATTGAATTATAAATTTGAGAAAATAAAGCTAAACCCATATAATTTTGTTTTATGTATTTTTATTTAGATAAAATGTTTATAACAATGGTCTTGGCATTTGATGATTTTGATATAAAACAATTTATAAACAATCATAATTTGTTGCTACTATTTTGTAACAATAGTTTTGTGTTATTGAGCAAAGTTAGATTAAAACCGTTATCACTCAGTTGTTAACCTTTAGATGATGTCACTAAATTGTTAGTCATGTACTTTGCAAACTTTAAACTGCGTAGAACAAAAGCGTGCAGGTGTTTTTAATCCTATTTAAGATTTTATTACTAAAACAAGTATTACTAGAACAAATTATTGTAAGATAAGTTTAACACAATAATTATTTTGCCTTTAAAAAGTTGTTTGTTGTTGTATTTGTTTATTTATTTTTATTAGCGGTTTTTTATCTACCATGTAGTACATTTTAACTGGATACTTTTATTTGTTCTAAATTATTTTCAACTGTTTTTACGTAGTTTTATTTTTTTACTTCTGGTCAGAATATGTTAAATTGTACTATCTACAATATATTTTTTTAATTTGTTTTATATACATATAGGGACATTTTATTATTATTTAAATTTTGTTCTTGTTTTTAGACTGGTTACTTTTTAGGTCGGCACTATTTTCTGTTGCGTTTAAGAATAAGGTAGTTAAGGAAAGCATAGAGATGTTCAAATCTTGTTTGTCATTTGTCAATATTTAAACACGTTTTACACTGAAAAAATTATATTTTGAAAATAGTGATATTTGGTTGTTTTGGCAAATTGTGTTGGCATCTTATTTTCCATAATTCGTAAGTTTGGCAATTCAGTTCTGTCACTTTCGTATTCACGTTTTTCAAATTTCTTTTACTTTACACCATATTTATCTAGTATTTATTTATTTATTATTATAAATAACACGTGGATAGTAACAACGAAATTATAGGTCAATATAAATGTCAGAAATGTAAATATAAAATAGAGATTTTGTGCTACCAACATTGCTAGCATCAATATTCGTTCGTTAGTGTAGTTTCGTAATGGGCAAAAAAAGCTCTTAGGGTAGCAGAATGAAAATTAGAAATCTACATAAAACTAAGTGTTGAAAGTCAATTATTATATTAGAACGGATATGCGACAGGCGGAAAAGTAATCTAGAATATCTTGAAATTCAGTTAAAATTTAAATAAAAACGTTAAAGTTAATGTGAATTTGGACAGATTTAGTAATAAATGTAGTACCAACATTATATATTTTGCGTGTTCATTTTTATTTTTTCAAAAAAGAATGTAATTTTACAAAAAGCAACACAAAAAATAAGGTACACCCGCGATCAATAAAAATTGACATATTCAGGTAGAAATAGGACGTGGTCAGAATCTAAGACAAGAAACCACCTTAACCCAGGTAAAAAACTTGAAATTCAGTGATATATGTATGAATCTATGTTCAATTTCGTTAACAATTAGATATATAAATAATTAGAAAAAATTATCTTCATAATAACAATAAGGTAATGCTAGTTAAATTGAATATTAAATAACTACAAAGAAACCAATAAAATTATTTATGCAACAAAAAAAGCAATGAGAAAAATATTAATTTTCAAGTTTATTATTATTATTGTTATTTAACGAATATTTATGAATAAAAGATATATTTTTATTTTATGTTTCACGTTGTATTTAGGAGTATTGAATTTTAATAAATCTTGAATTGAAAAAAGTATCAAAAAACAATTTTATCTAGTCATGTAGTCACATGATTTTAAAGGTAACTGAGCTTAGTAACGAAGTATTTGCTAAATCACGATGTCGTGACATGTTGAGATAATTCCTGCAAATTTCTTTCTCTTGCCCAATTGAATCCAATATCATTTCAACTTTTTACCATGGCAGCTCAAAGATTTTCAATCAGGTTAAGATCAGGTGATTTTGCTGGCCATGGTAATTGAATTTAGGGGTAGTCATCAAAGCATTCATTAACCATTCGGGCTGTATGTATACTGCAGTTATCTTGCACTAAAACTATGTTGTCCGTTTCTTTTTCAGGATGACTTGACCTTACTGTAGAAAATAATACATCTTCTAATACTAGGATGTATTCACTCGAATTAAATCTAGGTGGGATAATCCTTGTAATTTCTCCTGGGCCATCTTTGGAAATCTAACCCCAAAAGCCATTAACATTAATCGCATTCCATTTGGTCGCCATAGTTGAACAGCAGCATCCTAAGACGACGCAAATGTTTTTTTGTCAGAAAATGTAACATTTTACCAGTCTCTATCTATATTTTTTTGACAAAACGCTATTCGCGCAATGACATGGTCAGAACTTAAAACAATTTTTTGGGCGGGTTGTCGATTATGTATGCCAACCTCATGCAGCCGACGTCGGATAGTTCACACACTATAACCCAGTCTTAAATTTTTATGTATCTGAACTGCTCAAGTAAACTTTATTTGATCAGTTATATGTATATTGGCGTAATATTCAACTACGGTAGTTATACGAACTTTTCTAGGCCGAACAGTATCTAATTCTTCCATTTCACTTCTTGTAATCCACCATCTAACAGTTTGTCCCTATAAGAAGTATTGTATTAAAATGAATAAAACAAATAAATTATTATTACAGTAATAAAAGCAATTGAATAAATTGGGGTAATAAGGATACATGCCACAGCTCAAATCTCACACCGTAAAGTATTTTTTTTGGTTAATTTAAAAAAAGCTGTGATCAATAAGTGTAATTGCAAGAATTTATGGATAACATAAAATATAAACACTTACAGAAAGACCAACATCTTGAGAGATTCTTGTTATGGACCAACCAGCTTCGGCTAGAGCTGCAATACTGCTACGAATTACTAAAGAAGAATTCCTCTAATTCGGTCTTTTGGGAATTTATACTATTGTCTTGTTCTTGTATTGTCTTTTAAATCAGAAAATTAAAAAATCACTTAATTACTGTGTGTGCAGAAAATATGATTAAAAGAAAGACACATAAACAACTATTTAGGATATTAACCTTTTGACAAATGGACTAATTAAAATTGTTAAATAAAATTGTTCATGTAATAGCGAAGGTTTCCACGGCCGGAGTTTCCGAGTTTGGACCATGTCATTGTTGTAACCGAAGTTACCAACATTTCGTCCATTTTCGTAAGGGGCTTCATAAGGGCGTGAGATAAGTCCATCAACTCAAACAAGCAACCGAAATATAACTAAGAACTTTTCAAAAGTTAGGTAATCAACTTGTGAACCAAACCAGATACTAAACTCTGAAAAGATAAGAAAGAAAACGAAAACTTGAAAAAGCAAACGAAAATCTAACAAAGAACCACTACAGAGTTAGGTAGTCAACTTGTGAACCAAGCCAGATTCTTAACTCCATAGAAATGACTTAAAAAGAAATAGGATGGTTAAGCTCGACTCTGATCGGGCTACAGTTGATAAAAGGCGTGTTTTCGGTAAAGAACTAATGACCGGGAACCAAAGAAGAGATAGCTCGAGACTATGATTGCGATTGAAGTTATTGGGGTGTTTGATGATTTCTATGCTCTCTTGGAGTTTCCTGTTAAAAAAAATAGAGATTTGGAAATCACCGAAACGTTATCAAAATCTATCTTGTGACCTGTAGTAAAATGATGTTCAGCAATATGCATTTTCCTTATACAACGATCATGTTCTAAATTGTGAGTAAAGACGGAACGACTGGTTTCAGCAATACAGACTAAACCACATGAACAAGGAATTTGGTATACACCTTGAGATGAAAGTGTATAAAATTTGTCCTTGGAAGAAGGAAGAATCTGAGAGATTTTGCCTGTTGAGTTAAATATGGGTTTAATAACATTCTTACGAAGGAGTTTCCTTATTTGATCTGTAACCTTGTAGGGTAAAAAGGCCAATTTCGGATTGGATTCGGTAGTAGAAATATCCTTTGGTAATCGAATACGTGGATGTATACGACGATTAATAACTCTATAAATATCTCGCTTCATATAACCATTGTTCACTAGGGTTCTAGTAAAATGACGGAGTTCCGAGTCTAGATTCTCAGGTTGGCAAATAGAAAAGGTACAATGACTCAAAGATTCAATAACGGAACGTTTCTGTGCAGGATGATGATGAGACGAAGCATGAAGTATCTGACCGTATGGGTAGGTTTGCAATAAACAGAATGGCCCAGAAGTCCGTCGGGCTTACAAGTCACAAGAACGTTGAAATGGGAGAAAACCATTACTTTTGATTTCCATAGTAAATTTGAAATCTATGTGTTGATTGTTAAGATGATCAAGAAACTTAGACAATTCCAGTTGACCTTGAGACCAAACAATAAACGTGTCGTCAACATACCTAAACCAAACTTTAGGTTTTAATATTGATGATTCCAATGCAACCGTTTCAAAGGATTCCATAAAAATGTTAGCTACAACAGGTGATAGAAGAGAACTCATAGCAGCACCAGAAACTCGGTTCCTACAACTTGTTATCGAATTGGAAGTAAGTAAAGGATAGACACTTATCAATAAGAGGATCAAACTCAAGTCCTTGCTATGGTGAGACAGAATCTGTTTGATGATAATAAGCGAATCCTTAATAGAAACTTTAGTAAAAAAGTGAAGTTCACGAGAAGATATTGGGGTTCAAGTTTTATAGTTTTTAGACGTTGAATAAAGTAATAATTAGAAGAGCATACGTTTCTTTAGACAAAATAGAATGGATTTTCGCAACATAATCAATTCGGTTTAAAACGACAGTAGCGTTGCCTTTGTCAACTGGAAGACCAACAATATCAGGGTTATTACGAAGACTTTTTAAAGCTAACTCTTCCGACTTAGAAATGTTATATTTCAAATCTAAAATTTTTAAATCCAACATTTTACTATTGCAGCGACTGTGCTGTTTTTTTACTCGTTATGTTACGTTACAGCTACCCAACATTTCAAACTCACTTTTTAAGTTTTCTTCCTTTTTGACAGTATTAAAAATGTACTTTTGTAACATTGCTTGCAGACGTACTGCCATCTACTACCTTCTTGTTTGGAATACAGTACAGGCGTTATTAAATTTTATAATAATGTAACAGGTAATTGAATGTAGGCGTTCACGGCCGTTGCCCATTGTCTTTTACGATGGTTGCTGTCTTCTGTTCCTGGTTATATACCTATATATTTATATACCTATGTGTTCCTACACTTTCAGTATAACATACAACAGTTCGTAGCAAACAATGTATGAGTGATTGAAAAAATCCAGTGTCATTTTCTTGTTTCTATCGTTTTTTTTACATTATAGGTTCCCTGTTATTTCTATGTCACAAAAAAAGTTGATTTTTGTTGACCAGTGTAATTATTGCTTTTTACTACATCACTATTAATTCGAACCGCTTTTTTGCAAACGCAATTAATTACGTGGCAGCACAAAAGGTTTTTATTTTGTCATTTCTATGTTGCATTACATACCTTAGTTATTAATTCCTTACAATTAAACTTAAATGAAAATTGTAGGATTATTTCTCTAAAAACTTTTATACACTATATTGTCAGTTTTGATAACATATTTTGTACAAAGCTTAAAGGGTTATCTACCTACACTATCTGCGATACAGTTAAATATTTTTTGGTACGTGGTTGTTGGGGATCTTACGAAAAGACGGATGATAACGTTTATGTATTGAGATATAACCTACGTGACGTATATATGTTGTAAATTTGTACTAATGAAGGTTTCTTAGGTAAATTTAGTCTTTTGTGATTAATTTTTATTGGACTTTGTAATTTTTATAATTTAAGTCGGCTTACTCCATTTTCAAGTTGATTTTGGCTTATGCAATACAACACGACACAAATTTTGCTTTTTGGTAAAGATTATTGAGCATCCTTACGTATTGGGCGGCGTTAATTTTTATATAATACAAAATCATTAAGAGATTTAGCACTGCGTAAGTTTTCAAGATCAGTGTAGTATCTCGTTACGAGTTTTGCCGTGTGTCAAAACGTTCGTGCGTTCGACGTTTTGCTGTGAGGATAACGCCAGAAAACTTTTTTATGTCTATTTAGATTATTTGCACTAAATTTGCTGGGGTTCTGGACCCCGCTTCAAATTATTCTATTTCTAGCACAAGAAAATATCTTAATCCTAATTTATTTTTTATGCTTTTGTTCGTTTTGGTGTATTTTGTGTGTACTAGAGTTTTATAACTAAAAGTTGGCACTAATAACCATTAATTTTTTGTCATCTGTCATTCTGTCCGATTTATTAACATAGATCATTACCTGTGCTATTATTTAGAATAACACTAACATCTTTTTTTAACAAATATAATAAATTTGCTTATATTTTATATTTGCTAAAAACAATAATAGTTTTATTCTCATATAAGTTAAACTGTAATGAACTTATGTAATTGTTAAATTAATTGCCAAAACAATTTAATTTTGTCATTACAGGTTTCAGTTTTTTTTAACATATGTTAATAAATTTTATAAAATCTTAATCACAGACGATCTTTTACCGAAACGCAAGCACAGACGCCCGGTAATTTTTACCGGTTTTGCTAAACCGCGATTAAGATTTGAAAAAAAAACTTTTTATATTAAAAACTCATTAAATATGTATGTCTGAGTTTTTAAATTGCCATTTTGAGTATTTAAAATGGTTTCAAAAAAGACAAAAAACTGTCGTTTATAAAAAAATATTGATTTCAAATTTTGTCGTAAAAAGACATACCAATGCGCAAAAAACAAAGTTAAACTGGAACTGGAACGTTGTAGTTTTAAAGTTTGTTATATCTTTTTGTGCAAAATTTCAAAAAATCATTTTTATTTTTCAAAATTTTTTTTACTCTACCTTTACCTAAAACCAAAGTAGCCATTGACCCTTTGCAAAATAGCCGTTTAACAACCCAAAGCGGGTAATAAAATTTATGCCACAGTATATGGCAAAAGTTTTGCTATAAAATGTATATAGAAACAACAATAAAATACAAACATATAAGAACAGTAAAAAAATATCAACAAACAGTTAGGAAGATTCACTGCACGACGCTTGCGATCTCAATACCACATGCAGGTTTGAACAGGAATTTTCGATAGGCTTGAACTTGCATTACTCTTCTCATTATAGTAGATTACATTGTTCGCTTAACTGCTTCGATCAGTACATCTATAGCTGTTGCAGAGTTAACTTGTTGACGTTTTAAATGTGCTGGATTTTGTGTTCATTTTTGTTCATTTGTGTAAAACAGTAAAATTACTTTTACTTCGGATTTTTTCAAGTTACTAAGTGTAATTTGTGGTTAAGGCGTTGAATTACTGTTTAATTAT
Source organism: Aquatica leii (assembly GCA_035610365.1). Lineage (NCBI taxonomy): Eukaryota > Metazoa > Arthropoda > Insecta > Coleoptera > Lampyridae > Aquatica > Aquatica leii. The sequence goes on along the minus strand of CM069433.1, from coordinate 171,443,612 downwards.
GCCACGCAAGTGTAAAAATCATCCCGAAAGCTTCTGCTATGTCTGCGGGGAATTAACTTTAAAAGCGCAACGAAAACCCCTTTCTCCGCTTGTTAAAACAGCTTATAAATTGTACTTTGATTGTCAAGTTGGCGACCAGGACCAGGACTTGGGCTCTATCAGTTTGCTGTACGACTTGTTACAGTAGTTTGACCAAATGGCTCAAAGGTACACGTAAATCAATGCCATTTGCTGTGCCCATAGTTTGGCGTGAACCTCGCTGTCATCTTACAGATTATTACTTTTGTATGACTTCCACCGTCGGGTTTTCCAGCAAAAGTAAGCATACAATTCAATATCCCAATATTCCGTCAGCTCTAAGATCTGTTCCTCATAACGATACTTTGCCAATCCCAGAGCCCCCAAACACTTATACTCTAGAGCCGGAAATTGATTTAAAAGACTCTGAGCCACAACCAGAGTATTCCGCAGATTTAGTTTCTCGGCAACCTCACCTCCTCACTCAATCGGAATTAAATGATCTTGTCAGGGATTTGCAGTTACCCAAGACTAAATCTTAGCTTCTAGGATCGTGACTTCAACAGTGGAATCTTTTAGAAAAGGGAGTAAAAATATCTTCTTACAGGACCAGACAAGCAACCCTGAAATGTCTTTTCTCAGAAGAAAAAGGTTTAGTGTTCTGCCCTAATGCAAATTTATTGATGCCAGAGCTACAGATGCCATGTGACCCAGACAAATGGAGACTGTTTATAGACTCATCAAAAACAAGCTTAAAAGTTGTCCTGTTGGCAAATGGGAATGACTTCCCATCAGTTCCAGTTGCATACTCTGTTGATATGAAGGAAACGTACGAAAACATCTTCAGAATCCTTGATAAAATTAGTTATCATGATTATAAGTGGAAACTTTGCGCTGACTTAAAAGTTGTTGCTCTACTCACGGGCCTGCAATCAGGATTCACAAAATATTGCTGCTTCCTTTGTAAATGGGATAGCCGAGCCCGAGACAAACATTACATCGTAAGGGACTGGCCTCTGCAAGAAAATCTTATTTCTGGTCAGAAATGTGTCGCCCACAATCCTTTGGTTTCGAAGGAAAATATTTACTTACCACCTTTACACATCAAACTTGGATTGATCAAGCAGTTTGTAAAAGCAGTAGACAAGACAGGTGGCTCATTTTAATTTTTGAAAACCAAATTTTCTCGTCTTAGCGAAGCCAAAATCAAAGAAGCCGTTTTTGTTGGTCCCCAGATTAGACAACTCTTCCAAGATTCGACGTTTATTGAACACCTAAATCGAAAAGAAAAACGAGCTTGGTTTGCATTTCAAAACGTTTGTAAGAACTTCCTGGGTAACCACAAAAGTGAAAATTATGTCGCTCACGTCGAGGAACTGCTTTTAGCATACGAGGTCATAGGATGTAACGTGTCTCTTAAAGTTCACTTCCTTCGCTCGCATCTGGACTTTTTCCTTGAAAATTTAGGAGCAGTCTCGGATGAACACGGGGAACGGTTTCATCAAGACATCGCTAAGCTGGAGAAGAGATTTTCAGGGAAGTGGAATGCAAGCATGTTAGCGGAGTACTGCTGGTTTTTGAAACGAGAGAGCTGCACCTCAGGGTATAAAAGGAAAGCAAGCACCAAGTAACGATGAATATCTTTTTATTTATTACTGTTTATAGCTAAAATAGTTCTTTTTCCCATTTAAATTAAATTCATGTCTATATATTTATTATTATAATAATTATTATAATTATTATTATCGTTCGATAAATAAATTATAATTAATTTAACGAAAAGTGGTAAAATTAGAGATTTGGGGCTCTCTCGAAAATGGTGGGTGATGGAAGAAAACGGAAGACATATTTGGATTCAGGACGTCATTTTACATAAGAATCACCCAGAATAGTGTCAGGGCTCGTTAAAAAATATTTTTTTGCAGACCAGTGTAATTATAGAAAAGGTCAATTTAATGATAAGTTGTGCTTTTAAGCGGTTTTAGTTTTAAGAATTCGTTTTATGTATAGTCTCAGTTCTTGGCCAAGATACATATTATAAAATATACTTTTTATTTGAGGAGTTATCAATAGCATCGGTAACTGTTTATCAAACTAAAAACGTATAATTTTTTTATTGTCTTTGTTAGTTTGATGAGCAGTATACGAGATGACAGACGCAATATCTAGTAACTTAAAGGATACAGCGTGAGGCCATCAACGGATTCTGCGGCTTAAATAGTAAACGTTGCGCTTTTTATCTACACTGTCAACCCTTACTTTCGTTTGATTATAATCAACAATTTCTGGTTAACCAGTTTTAGGGTATGTGTTTTTAGTGAGTTTCTTGCTTTTCAGAAGCTTGACTAGTTTAATTGAAGAGAACTAGTTGTCGGCCATTACATTTTTGTTTGTGTGTGCAATTGGCTGAAGAAGTATTACGGCCTATGTGTGTTTTGAGTATTTGTTTTATTTTTTATTTTAAACATTACCGTCAGAATTCTTTCCATAATATAAATATACAGGGTATGGCATCTGTCAAAACCATAACTTTGCGACCATACTTGTTCGGTTTTTTGGCAAAAACATTTTGAATTTACATCGGCCACAAAAAGCAATTAGCATCTTATTTGTACAAACATTCATTCCAATATTGTATCTGGACTGGCAATTTGCGACAAATGCATTAAAAATTTCAGAGATAGCTGTTAGTGTGTCATATTTTTTTTAGTCGTTTTTTGTTTCATCATCAAAGCTTATACCAATAAGAACTATGGCAAATCGATTTACGTTCAGTACAGACTGTATGATATTTCTACTAGACCGGCCGCCAGTGGTCGTAGTTAAATTTAAAAATTGATGTTAGTACCAATAATCTAAGGAGAGCTATTTAATTTTTGTCTTATTTTTGCAAAATAAGCATTAGAGTAAAGTAGAATAACGTTTAATATATGCTCGTCAAAGAAAAGATTCCACATCTATTCAAGATTGGCCAAGTCGATGTTATTTGTCTTTGCATATTTTTAGAATAATATTACGTTGTAAGGAATTTGTATCTTTAGACACTGTAGACCTTTTTGACCATTTAAAACGATTCTAATCATAAAAATTGTTACTGTTTGTATCTGTCTCGGATAATCCTTCGTTTTTGCTACTTTTTTTTAATTTCAGGTTCACTGTCATGATCTGACGGAATAAACTCTTTATCGAAGACTATATCGTTATTAGACTCTACTTTTTCTGTCCATTTTAACGTTTTTTTTAAAGTTAACATCTCGATATTTAATCATCTTGGAAGTTCCAGGAATATCTTTCTTATTCATTTTAAACAATGAAAAAATTACACAAAATTAGTAAATTAAAAGATAATTATAATAACCAGTCAAAAATTTTGAACGACAATTATAAATCTATTTGATTTAGAATAGCATTTACACTTTGCTGGTAGTTTTATACTGAGGGTTTAGAAGGTAAAAGACGCATAGAACTGTAGTTGGGGGAGATCATTGAAACTTAACAAAACACTCGCCGGTAAAATTTACTCGTCATTTGTGGTTAAAGGTTAAAAATCAGTACTTAAATAACTGTTTAACAAATTTATACTATAAAGATTCGCACAAAAAGTTATCACGCGTCCTAAAAGTATTTCGGGAGTATTCGCATTTTGTAGGCGTTGATTTCATCTTGGCTTACAAATATGCTCATAGTCGCAAAATAGCAGTTTCTGTACTAGTGATACAAATATCTATTGTTTATTGATTATAAATATTTTGAAACGTAATTTACCTTACGGGATAAGTGTTTACTATAACTATGTGATATGACTACCTTCAGTGAGCTACTGCGTTGTATTTGGATGAAAATGAAAGTAGCTTACGACAGCTTTAATTGCAGAGTAAACTAAATTGCTTGAAATAGTTGTGCAACTACACCGTCAAAGTAAAGTTTGTAAAACAAACAAAGTTATTGCTAAAAAAAGAGCTTTCACATTTTTCAAATTATATATGAATAATGATGTTTAAGCTTACTAATATTTTACACAGTAATAATTTAATTAACTCAACAACAAAAATAATCTTATTTAAAAAAAAGGAATACTTAAAAAAATATTAGTTTATTTTTGTACATTAAATTTTTATAAAAATACAGAAAAGTTTTATTTATTATTTTTTTATGCAATTTTTCAACACGGCACGTAATAAATTTACTTATGACATAAAAGTTTAATTTTTATATGCATTTTAAAAATTATAGCACACAAAAAAAACTATAAACAAAATCTATTTTTAACTCACTTTATAAATAAAACATTAGCCACCATGACTTGCTTTAATAGTTTACACCAATAACTAAATTAAATGGTAGTAAGCTTTAGATTAAAGTTATTTTATTTATTTGTGTATAAATTAATTAAAACAAACTATGTGTGAGATTTTTCATTAAATAAAAATTTATTTGAGAATAAGAAAATTATTGGCAAATGACATTGTAAACAAATCATTTATTTTATTTATTTCTATAAATCAAACAAAAACTACATTACCTAAAAGATACAATAAAAAACAGTGACAATAAAAGAGAATTTCGTCAACACATAAAGAAACTACTGAAATGACTTGAGTTGATAGAGTAATTGTTAATAAATCATTTCTAATATGCAAGAAATTTAGTTATTATTGTGAGAACATAAATCAAAATACTGTGAATCTAAAGAACGTAAACCTAACTTGCTATTGAAAAACAATTTTGGGAAGATTAAACTACAGAAACTTTAGAAATTAAATTATAAATAATTCAAACCTCAAAACATTACATTGTTTTTACTTAATTATAGAATATATATAAAAATCTTTTGATTAAGTTAGACGAAAACACACTTTAATTTATTATAATTTCTTGCCTTAAAGATTTCCCTAAAATGTTATGTATATACAAATATGACAATAAAATATTAACAGACCTCTCTACAATTAAATAATATTTTTAGATACAAAAACAAACTAATTCATAATTTACATGCCAATGCTTTGTTTATATTTCATAATTTTATTTATTGTTATTATGGTTAAAGGTAATTGTTAAAATGTTCATTTTCGTTAAACTTTATGTAAATCTTTGCTGTACAAAAAATATTCCTATTGGACACAGCAGACTAAATTTGCAAAAGCTATTTTTGTTTATACGGTTTTTAATTGATTCAACAAAGCTTGTATTTGTTTGTTTTTGTTTAACAAGTTGTTTATTTTTTAACAAACCGTTTTGTACAGTGGAACAAAAATATATCTAGAAAACAAATATTTTTTTTTCACTTTAAAAATAAATACTTATGCTCTTAAAATAAACATAAAGTATTTTTATTTATATATTGATTATCAATTTATATTATTTCAAATAAAATGTTTGTGTTTAATATAATTCTGTAGTAATTATAAATAATTTAATTTAGGCTTTACCCATACATACAGGCTGTATCAAATTTCGTGTTAAGTACAGGGATCTCGTTTATTATCAGAGATAAAAAGTTGGTTAAATATACAAAATGATCTTTAAGTTATGCCTAAATAAATTCAAAAAACAAAATTTATCCCCTCTATAAAGTTTCTGAAATATGGCGGAAAATAATAAAATTAGTGTTTTTGATTTTTTGCTTTAAAATTGTTATTTGGGGATGTATTTAAAAACTGAAAAAACTTTCTTAACAGAACTTGTTCGGCTCTTTCAGATGACGGCAATAAGTTTTTGTTATCGTTATTACTTTATTTTATATCGATACCAACTTTTGTTTTTCATATGGTAGCCATTTTAAAGTTTTATGCCATAAGATAGAAAAAAAAATCCTAATTTCAAAAATGTATAACATGTTCATAAAAAAATCAAAAATCAGTTTAACGTTTAAGGAAAACCGTTCCAATTGAAAACGTATTAATAAGTGTCAATAATAGCAACAAATACATTTCTAAATTAATAAATAACCTAAATTTAACTACAATAAATGTTCAAATTGACGACCTTGATTTTTTAGACACACTACCCAAGTAACAAAGTGGTTTTATAATTCTTAAGTTAGAAAACTTTTCAATTTTATTGTAGTTATGTTGTTGCTCTCTAAATGTAAAATGGTTCTATTAAAGTTGTCTGAAACATTGTTTTGTTATCTTTTCAAAATTGTTTTTTAAATCGATGTTTAAAATGTTCTTACAACAAAATTATAAAACTGCTTATGAGATAAGTATAAAAGTGTTTTGTAAACGTTTATATAATATTGGTTATAAGACATTCGCCCCTTACAAATATTAATTGATTTATAATAGCTATGTAGCTATGTCATTTATCCCTTTAGTTTTTTTTTACAACTGTTTTAATAAAGTATGTGACTACGATATATAATTGTTGTATTAGTAATATCATATAACAATTTTGCTTTCTGCATCAGATTACTCATAACGGAAGTTCCAATGTTTAATTAATTTAATTAATTTTAATTAAAAGGACACAAAGCCTCAGCTATAAAAATAAGAGAAAAACAGTTATAGAGTTAAAGCGCAAAATTATTGTGTTAAATATAGTTATAAAACAATGCAGATATACTGGCGTAAGCGAAAACCACCTGATTTGCCAGCATATCTACAACCGTTTGTCTAAGAAGCAAAAATAATTATTTCAGAAGGATTAATAATGAATGGATCGCAGCTTATTGTTAAGTTACACTGCTTTATATGTGATTCGCCTGCTCGACCATATTCATTAACTTTTTATTACTGAATACGCTATTAAAAATTTATCAAAGTAGAATCACATTTGTAAAATACGATGCTGTCGTGTTAACTTTTACATAAACTAAGTTTGAACGTTTTATAAATTTTCTATATGCATCATAATTGTTGAATAAGAGTAAATTTGGGAATAAAAATGTTCTATTAAAAAAGGACAATTTCGAAAATGTACTTCCATATATTTACATGGTCGCCATTCTCGAAGAACATAAAATTAACTTATATTTCACTACTTTGACGACAAAAACACATCAATTAAAGTTTCTTATACTGGTATCTATCTACTATTGTGGTTTTATGATAAACAATTGAAATTTAAACCTTTTGTTTTTTATCTGGTTTTTTAATTTTTTTTTAAATACTCATTAAACCTGCGGCGCACTGAAAATTTGAGACTTATCTACCTCATAATTGACAGTAAAATTTCCTTCGTAGCAAAAAACGACGTCCGTGTAGTTCTATCTTATTCGTGTAAATAATATATACTTTTATAGATTGTCATTTTTCATGAAATAGCCATCAGTTTTAGTTTAAGTAAAAATAGGAATAATTAAGTTCCGAAAAGTAGTACTTAATAACTGTTTGATTTTATTGAAGCTGCTCTACACTACAAAAATGTTTTGTAACTTCATCAAAACTATTGTAATAAAGAGCCAACCAACTATAAAATCTTCATGAAACTGTTTTGTAATTGATATATAACGTTTACGTAACTATCCTACAACAGTGTTTTGTTGGCTTTATAAAACACGTTGACAAACAAATTTGTTTTATAAATATGTGCCCATTTTGCATTTATAGCTACTGTAAGAACGTTTTAAATACATTCTTAAGACAAAAGGCGTTTTATAAATCTTGTTTTGTAAACGTTCTCTCAAACGTTATAAAATATAAAATTGTTACTACTTGGGTACACATCTACTCAAAACTTGTTCTGAAGCACGTCTAATGTGAACCCTCGGAAAATTTCTACATGCACTGATAATTTGCTCTTTTAGCTGCTCAACAGTGTTCGAAGTTACAGAATGCATTTTATCCTTAACGTAACCCCAAAAGTAAAAATCTAGCGGTGTTAGATCCGGAGACCTCGCAGGTCATTTTGGTTTAAATAATTTTGGACAACTTGCACATTGTGCGCAGATGCACCGTCTTATTAAAAATGATTTAATTCAAGTTGATTTAGGGGAACATTGTGTAGGAAATTTTCAAACTCGGTTTGTAAGAAAGTGAGATACATATCAAAATTGAAATGTCCTTCATATATGACAGGTCCGATAATCATATTATTAAATATTCCACACCAAACATTTAATCTAAACTGAACTTGAGGTCTAACTTCTATAAGTCTTCCTTTATTTTCTCTGGACTAACTTTAAATTTTCAATCAAACCGGTTTTCTTTAAATTTTAAATTTATTTTAGATTTTTTTATGAACATGTTACACATTTTTGAAATCAGGATTTTTTTTCTATCTTATGGCATAAAACTTTAAAATGGCTACCAAATGAAAAACAAAAGTTGGTGTCGATATAAACTAAAGTAATAACGATAACAAAAATTTATTGTCATCATCTGAAAGAACAGAAAAAGTTCTTTTAAGAAAGTGTTTTCAGTTTTTAAATACCTCCCCAAATAACAATTTTAAAGCTAAAAATAAAAACACTAATTTTATCATTTTTCGCCATATTTCAGAAGTAAATTTTGTTTATTGAATTTATTTAGGTATAACTGAAGGATCATTTTTGTCTATTTAACCAACTCTCTATCTCTAATAATAAACGAGATCTCTGTACTTAACACAAAATTTGATAGTCTGTATATATTTCATGTATTCATTATTTTTGGCTATATGTTATGACATTATAGTCATCGTTAGGCCTCTATAATGAATAACTTAATAGTTAAATCTAATCCTTAAAATATACTTACAATTAATGAATAAATTAATATACAAGTTATGTCAAAATGACAATATAAATTAAACAAATTTTAAATATGATAGGTATATAAAAAATAATAAGATTAACAATATAATTAAAATAATAATTTGAAATAAAACAAAAAATGTTAGTTAAGAAAATAATAATAGATAATAATTGAAATAAAATTTATAATAGTTTAAACCTTTTTTTTTCTTTGGATTTATGAATAATTTCTTACAATACTAATATTTTTTTAACAATGTTATATTTATAGTATAGTCGTATACGAATTGAAATAGGTACTGAAACGTATAGTTTTTGATGTATATTAATCAGTTTTTATGCGCTATTGATTTGTATATGTTTTTTATGTTATGGTATACTATTGCTAATACTTTACGTCTCGATTTACTTTGAGAACTTAAAAAATTAATTCTATTGTCAGAACAAATTCAAATACAGTAATTTACTCAATGTTTTATTATTTAGTTAAATGATTGAGGTTTTTTTTTAATCCAAATTGGATCCAAATTTGACAATTTGTTTGATAACGAACACAAAGTTGTACATTTTTTAGTGTGATATTGCAATATTTATCTATTTATTTTGTAACTTCGATGACCAATCAAAACGTAACCATTACGTAATTTTTCTGTTGATTTTGTCAGTATCGGTATATCTAAAATAATTTTAGAACTTCTGCAATGCGGGTGTGGTATTCAGTAACGCTTAAAAATGATTCATTACTTTTGTGTTTCTTACAACAAATATATAATTAAGTTCTACATTAGGGTCAAAATAAAATTTTATTTGTTAAGACGAATAGCGTTTCTAACACTACGTTTGCCTTCCGTACATCCCACAATTAAAAACGCAACCGAAATAGCAAGCAAAATGCTCCGAAGTAAACGTTCTGATCATCACATGGTTACAAAAGAAATTTTAATAAAATTGATGACCAACGAAGTTTCCAATGAAGAAATAACTTTCCTGTATGTAAAATGAAATTGGAACTTCTTAGAAACTAGTTGCCTTATTAAGCACCAAATCCAACTATAGTGGCTGTAAATTAAATTGTAAAAAACGAAGTAACAAAACCACACAAATTTAGAACCACAATTATATTAATATATCTTATATAATGCTAGAAAAGGAATATTATACTATAAAAAGATGATTATAAAGTACAAAAATTAAGTTTTGGTTTTTAGAAAAGGCTTGTAACAACATAAAAACAAGAAGTATAAACAGTACAGTAATAAAAGTGATTTTTTTTCATTGGAACGGTTCTTTGCCGGTTAACCTTAAAACCGCTGGCTGGAACCTTAAATTAAATTGCTTATTTGCACAATTATAATGTAACTAATTTTACTAAAATTGAAACACAATATAACAAACACTAAAATGTATAGCTAACTAATTTAATAAAAACAGTTTAATAGATTAATTTATATAACATTGTAAATAATTACCGGCACACGTGTAAAATTACTAAACTTTGTACTTCTTTACAGTGACTTGTCGATTTCCCTAGTTTACCTTTTATATTTTCGCTTTATGTTTGATTGAAATATTTTGTTTATATTTCGAATCGCCGCGCATATTCTCGAAGTTTGAGAATGTTTCAATATCTTAAACTTTTTGGGCATTATCGTCAATATGTAGTAATTGGAGATGTTTTCAGTTACTACTCATTTCCATAACTTATTAACATTATTAGTTAGACTGAAACGTCATTGTTGTGTTTAACATTATTTTTCATAATATTTACATCTTTAACCGTTATAACTTTTTTGATAGCAATATATTTGGGATAATGTAGTTGTTTTTGTCATTATTTGACATATTAATTTATATGTTAATTCGGAACAGTATGTTGAAAAAGCTTTGTTATGGTGTCTCATTCAGTATAAATTTTTCTTGCTATTTCCGTTCTGTTACCGTTAAAAGAACAGCACGTGCTAGCGAAATGCTCAGTGAAACTTTAATTTAAAAATCTTTAGACATCCGCATTATTGGTGTAAATCAATTATAATTCCTATATTAAGTCTTCGCTTATCAAATGCAACCAAGTCGGCAACTACTATGAGTCAAAAGAAAAAGTCAAATTTAACATTTAAACATTTTTTTCTTGGGCGAATGATTGTGAAGGTTTAGTAGCACACCTGTTAAATATCAAATAAAATAGAAAACTTAGCGCACCTTGTGCGTTAACATAAGATGTAAATTTTGCATTGTATTTGTGATACCACGGTTGTATATTCATTGTTTTCTTTTTCAATTTTTTAGGGGGATGTTTTGTACGCTACTAGCACCAACAGCATTTTTTGAAATAATGAAATATCTCTTTCTGTATATAAACTTTTTTCTGTCGATCGTATGCACGACGTCCGACTATACACGTGTTGTCACAAGTAACTCACACTAACTCTTATTATTATCTGTCATTTGAACGTTTAGACTCAAGTAAATGTGCTTTTTATTTTTTAATTCACATACGTGTGAAATTCGTATATATCACTTAATTTACTTACTTGCGTTTAACTTTGCTACCGTAATTGCCTACAAGGTAAGGAATTTATTATATTATTGTTTTGCAAACAATTGTTTGACGTGTATTTCTGTTTGTTTTTTTTTAGATGTTGTCATTGAAATAAATGTACTTTTTGTTAGGTTAGTTATGTTCGATTTGTTTTCTCTACGTATTATCAGGTTGAAACAAACACCTGGAGCTTTTTCTTCTCGTTTTAGCGCTTTTGTAATCTAATTAAAATCGACATATCGAAGACTGAATTCTATTAATTACTATATCCAACCCCTATTCCCTAAAACTTTAATTTACCGTTGCCTTTTGCGTCTGTGGATTAGTCACAGGTAATTATCGCACTTCAATCGAGTGCAGAGTTTACCTTTTACTATAACATAGTTTTCAAAACAGTAACTGCTTTTCTAGTAAATGTAATAACTAGTAAACAAATTATTTTTTAATTACATCAAAGATTTTAAGATACTGCGGTTTAATTTACAATTTATTTACACACTTTCACCAGCCTCCAATATCTTTCAACGCATAAAAAATCATACTCTACTCTCAACCAAATGTTTCGGGAAAAATGGCATGATTTTAAACCTAACACGTAATTGTTTTTACATTAACAAGGATTTGTTAGAATTACTGATTCTGAAGACAAAGTTCGTGAAACAGGTGATATCGAAGAATCAGATGAAGGTATCGCTAATCAAATAGAAAGTCATCACTTTGGTCTGCATGAAAACAAGGAAAGAAAACAAGCGACTGAAAAAAAAGAACGAAAACCCTATAGTACAGAAAAATTTCGATTTCCATGAAAAGTTTATTTGGAAAAAAGAAAATATTGTTTAAAACGTATTTTTATTTGACGACCGAAAGTTTGGAAGTAACATTCGAGATTTTTTTGATAGTTGTTTATCATAATATTGCTTCCAGATGTTCTGGGATGAAGAGTTTTTGTCTAAAAATAAACAGATTTTATAATTTTGTCCTGTATAAATTGACGTTTTTTGTTAAATAGTTGGACTAATACAAACCCACAAAAAATCCACAGATTTATAGCTCTCGATATTTTAAAATTCAAAATTTAAAAATACTGGTTTACAAAGTTCTTATTATCTACATTTAAAAAAACAATGCTTTCTAACGGATTTTTGAGCATTTGAACACTTATCGGATAATAAACTGCCTAAAAATGAAGACACTTTGCAGAAGATTTGACGTATCGTTGACAACGCCAAAAAAAAATTCAAAACGTATAAAGTCTACTCTTATATAAGGACCGCTTATTTTCAAACAGTACATTCCTTCAAAGCGGCGCTAGTTTGGGATCAAACTTTTTGTTTTGTGTTTCAACTTTAGCATGTTGAGAAAATGATTCATGAGAGATGCTACAGGTCCTGCAAAGACCCGCAATCTCACCTTGTTTCGTGTAGATAGAAAACAATTTCAATTCAAACAAAACAGCTACAGAAAATTCTTCCATTAGCATTGTACGTTCACACAATAAAATATGCAAAAAATCATGTACAGTCGTAGTCATTGTAAATGTCCCTAAAATGAACATTACCGCATTTTCAGTCACATTCTAATAGCATTACCAGTATTTATACTTGTAAATATACCTTGAGGTTATGTCCATTTGTCTTGTAAATAAAAAAGGGATTACCATTACTAAATTTTACATGTATTTCTCAAACCATAAGAAAATGGTATTACTTCTATGACCGTATGTTTATGCGAATAAAAAAACACATTTTTTCTATAATTTTAGATACATACTTACTGATAGTAAAATTTTGAACGTATAAAATTAAAGTAAATTGTAAATAGTAATCTAATTACTGATTTTATAAAAACAATTTTACATAGGTACTATTAATATTTCGCTGTATGTGCAAAATTATTTATAAATAAAGTGAAACTTTTATACTTTAATTTCGTTTAAATATAAATGATACTATCAAACAGAATTTTCCGGTGTAAGAATAAATATTTATGCCAATATAATTTAATTTATTTAAATTTTTGTTCACATAGTCACATTCTTTTTTATTTTGTTTCAGCGGTTAAATACTTCACTTATTAATGAGTATCATAATTACATTTTCGTATTTATTAATATTATTTTTATTTTAATAATAATTATTTACGTATTATTCACTTTTGCGTTAATAAAATGTTAATAAATAAGCATACGTTTATAATTACAGTGCATGCTGTAGTTTATTTTAATAATATAATTAAATAAAAAAAACATATTATATAAAAAAACAATAACAATACAAAAGTTGTATAGAAATAATTAATACTTTGTGTAATAACCATTATTTTGTATGCATGCTTCTAATCTAGACTGCATAAAGTTTACTAAATTTTCACACAACTGGGATCCCCGAAAACGTTCCCAAACTAATTGTAAATGTTGGATAATATTTTCAGGTGTTCTAAATTGAATATCACTATCCCAGTTTCTGATCATTGCACCCCACATATTTTCAATTGGGTTCAAATCTGGTGATCTCGCTGGTCATTTAATTATTTCAATTTCGTTTTGATCTTCAATCCAGTCCCTAACAATTCGTGCTGTATGAATGGGAGAATTATCCTAGACTACTTGAATAATTTCCAGCTCATCTTGTGGAAATATTTTTCTCACAGAAGGTATCAAGGTAATATCTAAAATATTCAGGTATTGCTTTGAAGTAAATCGAGGTGGTGTCATTTGCACTAACTCTCCTGGACCCGCTTGAGATATCCATCCCTACACTCCAGCTGTCACTCTACCACTTTGTCTGTTGGGCAAAACATGTTCTATATTGTAACAAGTGTTTTGTGGTTTCCACACTGTAGTTGGACATTGATTAGTGCTAGAAAATACTTTTTCATCTGTAAAGATAACAGTACTCTAATCCAAAATTAAATATTGGCGACAAAAGCGCAACCGAGCTGCAGCATGACGCTTTGTAATGTTCGGTTTACTTGCCGGTTTTGTACAATGTAAATTTGATTCGCGTAAACGTCTCTGAATGGTGGAAACAGAGCAATTAATGTTTAGCGTTTCCTTTATTTTTTTGCAAGTTGTAAAAGGATTTTGTAATGTATAGCCGAGTATGTCCGCATCTTCTTGCCGAGAAGTAATTCTAGGCTTAGGTGGTCTGTTGCGTACAAGTGGCCTATTACCAACTTCTTGACATTTCGTAATCGATCCCCGGACTTGTTTAATCTACAAAGTGTTAAGTTCTTAGTATTAGATTACATTTATCCTTAGTACTATATTAAAACCCATTATACGTTATATATGTACTTAAAAATTTGACGTCAATTTAATAGATTTCAATATCTTAGAAAATAGTATTTTATTAATACAAGCTGACATGCTGACTGTGTTACAATGCAATGTTAAAAATATACTTTAGAAAAGTGCTTACCGATAAGTCAACATGTTGTGATATTGTTCTAGGAGACATTCCTGCTTGTGCCATCCTAACAATACTTCCACTTAATTTTAACTTAGAATCACAAAATATTATAATCACATAAACAATGATGTTACCACTAGGAACTCGCAATTTATATTACAATTTTGTAAATGAAAAATTTATATTTGTATGACAAAAGGCCATAACGTAATGATATATTAACAAATGATAATTATGAAACTCATTAATAAGTGAGGTATTTATTAATCCGTTTAATCCTAAGATGCATATCCGGTAGAATTGTTTAATAATTTGCACAAAAACATAAAAGCAGCTGTGGTTTCATAAAACGCTTATTTCAGAGTGATATTTAATAATGGCAATCACGTTTTTGTATTTATACGACAAACAAAAAGCCATAACTTTAAGGTATATTTATAGATGGTTTTTTTATTTGAGGGTAATATTTAAAAGCTTTTTCGTATGATTTGAGAAATACATACAAAATTAAGTAATGGTAATCACCTCTTTGTATTTACACGACCAAAAAAAAACAACCTTAGGAAATATTTACAGGTATAAATACAATTATTACTATTAGAATGTGACTGAACGTGCGGTATTGCTCATTTTAGGGACATTTCCAATGACTGTACAAAATATGCGACGTAAGTTTGTGCGCGTGGCGTTTCAAAAAATATTATGTTTCAAGAACTTTGAAGTAAAGATGACATAAATTGCAAAGAACGAATGAAACTTTTTTAGCGACAGTGAATTTTAAATGTTGTAATTTGCACCGTTACTAAAAAGGGGGCAGCATAGTCGCAGCAAACTGTATTTTGTTATTTACATTTCTTATGTTTATGTTGAAATCAGCTATTCTAACCTTTAACTTCGTTGTAACTATCCACGTGTTTACGAAGCGTTGCTTTGAGTTTTCTTAAAACGTTTAATTAACTTAATTGAGAAGTGAAAATTCTTTAAAAGATGAAAGTAGTGAGACGTTCGAGAAGCTATTCGCAAATTCAAGAGCCTTCTCGAAGTTGTTATCCATCTTATATATCATTCGTATATAAAAAAATATGGAACACTCGAGAATGATTTTCAAAATGTGTATATATGCCGAAGAAACAAATCGTAGGTCAGTTATTTCCGTAATACGAAGCCTGCAGTGTTAAGATTATTCAAGTCTAAATAAATAAGTCGTTAACGCGTGTTATCAATAAATCTACGAAATACGTGAGTTTAGTGTAAACAAGTGTGTGAAGTTATCCGCGGACTTTATCTTATCTTCGTGTAAGTGATAACGTTATACATAATTATACTGTAAGTGTTTTATTAAATATCCTTCAATTAATTAATTCGGTTAATTTAAAAGTGTACATATTTTTAGTATAAGTTACAAATTTTTAGTAGTTTAAATAAATTAGTTTTAATAATAAAATTCGTTACAGTAGTATAAACGAATTTTATATAGAATGTAATGTCATTAATATAAAATAAAACAGTGTTCAGTTAATTTAAAATAGCAGAGTCTTTTTCTGTGAGCTTATGTGGGAGAAGCTAATTCGTTTAATTTTTATTACCTTTATATGTATTGCAATTTGAAAGCTGCTTTTTTTTTGTTTAGAAAAATTATTGCATATCTTTATTGATTTTATGATATATTATGTTGAATTTCTTGCACTCCAAGATTATATATTATTTTATTTACGCATTGTACTTGAATAAAACTTTGATATTTTCATTTATAACAAATTGTTCACTTAGTTTGGTTGACGCATATTAGCGCAGCACGTTAAGATCTCGAAACACACCGTAAAAAAATTAATTATTGTTTTTATAAAAAAATATTGTTACTTCATTTTGTGAATTTTTCCATTTTGAACAATGTAGATTTTGTTACATTGTGGTTTTTTTACAAACAAACTTTTAATGAGATTTTTTATCTGATGAAAATAAATAAATTGTGTGGATTGTATGATTAGAGTATTTATAGATACAATGCAACAACTTTTAGATATTTAAATGTACAAATATAAATATTCTTGTTTTCTTCTTTTTTTTTAGTGTATTAACAAAACATGCTTGATTAAAGTATTTAAGTCAGGTCTAGAAATACATAATTAATACAAGTACATATCGTGTTTGTAACAGTAATAATTTCATTAATTAAAAATGACTCAATAAGACTGTTTGATAATTAAATTTCTGTTTAACATGAAAATTATCATATTTATGTTTATGTCAACCATAATACGTTTAGGTTTATTAATACAATATATATTTTTCTTAAAAAATATTCAATCAATTGATTACGCGAAAATATTGTTTTAGTGATCAATCACGTTAGATTTTTTTATAGAAAAAAAATTGTGACAAATAAATTGTATAACAATCACGCTAATTTTTTAACATCGTAAATATAAAATACATTTATTACCTATAACATAAATACAAATTTAACTTGTTACAACTGAGTAAATACAAAAGTTTTCTTTGAAATAAAACTAACACAAATCGATTTGATTTGCATTAAAGTTACGAACTTTAGAAACATTAATGGTGAAAACAAAGTTTGGAAAGCTTTAAATTTTAATTACGTACTATTAACAAAAATGTAACTAAATAGGAAATACCTGTAATGAAAATATTATTTTTACTGATGTAATAAACCATTGTGTATTTTATGTTTATTGTTTTGTTGTATTGATATATGAATCCATTATTAGTAAAAATGAACATGTTTTATTTGCTAGGCTTAATCTCAAATTGAAAACAAAATTATTTGTACTAAATTTTACAGATGGTTGAATTCTATTACATCAATTTTAAATTGAAATAAATTTTTGCAATGCGTAAAGAACATTTTTTCCATTTTAAATTTCTATTTTAATGATATGATCTTATGTTTTTTTAGCTCTATTTAATTGTTTTTACTTTCCTATAGGGAAACTATAGCGATCGCAATTTTTTGCATAATATTACGTTTCAAGGTCTTCTGAATCAGAAAAATGTATTTTTGACAAAAAAAATTGGGTGTCTGTGACTGTGTGTGTGTGTAACGATGTACCCACGATAACTCTTGAACCAAAAGCCCTAATAACTTCAAATTTGCTATGAAGCTGGCTTTTCATATTCTCTCGGTTCTATCAAAAGATGGCTCGGATGAAGAAACCGAAAGTGGATGTATCCGCTATATTTTATATAATTTTGTACGTATGTAAATTATTCGACTTATTTTTATAGTTCCTTATAGAGATAATTCTTCCTAACAATTTATTCAAATAAAAATTTTTTTTTCATTTTCATTAACAGTTTATTAGATATTTGATTTATAATTTAAAATGAATTCTATATATAATCTAGGTTCGAATCCTACCTGCCACGATTATTTTAGAAAAAAATTCGATATCTTGAAGGGAAAACAAGATACGTTGAAAATAATAATTTTTTTTCTGATTTACTAAAGGGGTTTTTGTCATAATTATTGATGCAATAGAAGCAGCAAACTTAAGTTGTACATTTTTGTGTACACCGACTGTCTATCAAAAAACAGTGCTATATGTAAAAATTTCTACATTGTAAGTAATTGCAAGTAACTTTAATTGCGAAAGCTTCCACGGCCACTGTTTTACCAGGATCAACAAGGTTCATACAATTTTTTTCTCTAATATAGGCAAACAATATTGCTAACCCTGTAATAGACCTTCCTAGTACAAAGGCTCCCGGGGCACTAAATCGTATAAAATTCAAAATTCTCATAAATCTGTTTCGGCTCATAACTGCAGCACAGAATATATTATGTCCATGAGATAAAAAAATCTCAACTCAAGTAGCACTGTATCGTTGGATAACGAATAACTCTTATAAATAACTGTAAAGCAAGAAAGGTGTACATCACGTTTTTCCGTGGCATTCTCAATTAAGAACCATCCTGCTCTTTCGTTTGTTTACTTACAAAGACATTCCGTAATATTTTTAGACATAAATGTCATAAAGGAATGAATAGGACTTTTCATGTATTCTACGTCAACACTAGGATGGATTTCTAAATAATAATAGTTTTATCTACTACCCTCACTGACTGAATTTAAAACTTACAGAAAATGGGTCACTTATAAAAAAAAAAATTTCGCGTCACCGGTTTTATGTCTAAGTTATCGGAGGTACTTCTTGAATTATCAGATTCGTCGTCATTGTCGGAGTCTGGCAAATATTCTGAAATTGAATCCTGGTATGACTCGCTATCGCCGCTATCACTCATTTTTAACACGAAACGCACGTTCACATAGCAATATTGCAACTAAATAACAATTCAGAATTGCATGCGCAGCCGAATGTAATACACGAGATTGTCCTTGGGTCAACCAATGAAATTGAATCCCCGCTATGAAATAGTGCTGTCTCAGACAAGAAACTGTATCTATACTACTATTCTAAGCATATATTACAAGCTTACACTTTGTTGCCAGGTGTGGCAACAACGGCCCAGCACACAACTAGACATTTGTTGCCACCGTTGGCAACATGGATCTGAAGGGGTCAACAAAGAATTTCTATTTGTTTAGATAGTCAGGACCGGCCTGAAAACTCTAATTGCAGTTATCTCAAAACTACTCACGTAGTATAGCTAGGGATGTTATGCCACGTATTATTCAAACACATTTTTTGAAACTTGCGATTGTAATATTTACTATCTAACAACTTCATAATTTCCTACACGTGGACTATGGTTAATCTTTATATACAAATGATATTCAACGTTTATGTTACAGAAATATGACTGTTAAAATATTGTATAACCAGTAAGTGTTTAACAAAATTGTATAAGTTTTACACTATTTCACTTTATTCTTTTTCTATTTATTAACAGATCAATTTGTTTTGGGTTTTTTTTTAAATTTTTCTTTTATATTTTTATTTTTAACGTCAATTTCACTCACGATTTAAACTTTTAATTCTTTTAAGACTTAATATTTTTTTTAGATAAACGCATTATTAAAAAAACTTTAATTTTTTTGTATAACTCAAAATTTATTAATATACATTATAACAAACGAAAGATAATAAATACGTGTATCCAGGGAATTCACGTAATGCTTCGTGATTCTACAAACTTTATAACGTGCAGATTCTAAGAACTATATTTAAATTTGTAAATCTTCATATTTCATTTGAAATACATTTACTATAAATTTAAATTTAAATTCCAAAACATATTCCTATCTTTATTTAAGATAATTAAAACAATTTAATTGATTAGAATCACACTAAAGTATCTAAAATAAACAAACAGAGATTACATTCTCTATATTTTTTCTTATTTGAATCAGGTTCAATTTTTACCTTCCTATAAGGAAAGTATAGCGATGGCAATTTTTTTTCAAAAAATTGTTATTGCACAATTTTACGTTTCAAAGTCTGAAAATGTATTTTTGACAAAAAAAATTTGGGTGTCTGTGTGTGTGTGTGTCTGTGTGTAACAGTGTACCCACGATAACTCTCGAACAAAAAGTTCTAGTAATTTGAAATTTGGTATAGAACTCGCTTTTCTTATATTGATTTTGTACGTATGTAAATTATTCAAATTATTTTTAGTTTCTTATAGAGATAATTCTTTCGAACAATTTATTCAAATAAAAGAATTTTAACATTAACAGTTTATTAGATATGTAATTTATAATTTAAAATGAATTCACAAATGTAATATAGGTTCGAATCCTGCCTACGACGATTTTTTTTACTGGTTTACTAAAAAACTGTATGGAATTTATAAACTAGAACATACCTAAAATTTATTTTAAACACTAGAACTAATTACAGAACTAAAAAATATTTAATGAAGAATTACGAATACTAAACAAAAAAACGTGGTAAATGTTTTAGGTTAACAGAAACAAAACTTCAAACCTTACGAAGTACTAATCTAATTTATCTAATGAGCCAACATCAAAGAATAAAAAGTGCCAGTACTACGGGGTTTCTATGCATCAGGTCCTATTAGCTACAAATTTTTAAGTAATCTTTTTAAAGATGAAGGTAACGTACATTTCTAACAACTTGAAAAACGGAATGCACATAAACTTATTCTATTGAGAAACATAAACCAAGCCATTGGCACCTATTAATTGATTCATTTAAATATAGCTTAAATACAGTTTTGTTTTAGAACGGCAATAAATACCCATCTCTACCTACCGTTTACATGAAGGAGTTATTAGAGAATATACGATACTTCTTGGAACACATCGGATATAAAGACTATAATTGGTAAATTTGTGAGCCCTTCTTAGTATGTAACCCTCGTTTGAGTTTGGGATTGTTTGGTTAATTTCACGTTAACTTAATGAAGTTATTTTACGTTTAAGTTGTAAGTAAAATTTTGAATTCTATTATTACGTTGCTTAAACATCCGTATTCTGCATTTACTTTGTTCCGTTAAAATTGCAGTTGTAATTTATGTTTCATTTTTAGATAGTATTGTAATTAAATATATTTTGGCTGTTTGTTTATCCTAAGTTTGTTTAAAAGTTTATTGTATTAAGTACGTACTTCGGGCTTTTACACTTGATTCATTCGTGTTAGTTTTATTAAATTACATTTGGAATTAAGTCTTTTTTATGATTTATTACTTTCTTACAGACAGTTTTATGATTCAGGTTTCAGCAAGTTAATTTTTATAATCGTAATTAAACCTTTTTGATATTTTTGTTGTCGTTGCAGTTCTTACAATGAAAAAGGCTGTCTTCAAACTTTACTTTTACGTTGTAATCAAATCTGTTTGCATCTTCTTTCCACATCTTTGTTTTACGGTTTTTTTCACAATGATTTCGATGACAGTGTTTAATGGTAGGATAGTGCACCGAGTTTATAAATATAAGTAAAGTTGGTTTCGGAGGAAAGTTGGTTGGCAGTTTTTCGAATTGCCTTTAAGTAACGGAATGTAGTTTGTTGGGTGGTAAACTCACTCCATTTAGATAAAGAATTACCGCGGAAGTTTTTAATTTTCCAATTGCGTAAAGCAATCACGGCTTATTGAATTTCACTGGATACCGGTTTGATTTTGTATTAGCGTACCGTGGATTTGTGCGTGAGTTTGTGCTTCACAATCCAATTTTTGCCTTAGAACGGGTTACAAATAACTTCCGATGGTAATTTGTCTAGGAACAAAATTTCAAGGTATTAATTGATTACCGCTTAAACTATTTATTTGCGAGTTCAGGGATTGAAAAGCTTTGAATTTAATTATAATGAGGATTTATTACTAGTTATCAAATCTTTTCTTTATTTGCCAAACATTTTATGGTGTTTGTGTTAATTTTAATATTATTTTTAATATTATTAAACAACAAAAAGAAGAGACGATATGTAATCTACGTTTAAAATGTTTTATCGACGTTAAACCAAAGAAACTTATTAATTACGTACCATAATTTTAAAATTTTTGATTTTGTTTTATTTTACACAGTTACAAAACTCGTTTCATTTTATTATTATGTATTTTAATTTTTTTATGCAAATACGGCCGTGCGTTAGATATTTTTTTTAAATGTAATTAAGTTTTTTTTATTATTTTAAATTATTTTTATTTTGTTTCAGTGTAATCATGTTATTTATTTTTATTATTCAGTTTTGTTTTAATTTAAAATTTTATTTGCGTTAACTTCAATTCAATTCAATTTTTTTTCAAATGTAAGTTCCATTTGAGTGTATCCTTTTAAAGCGGACTCGTGGTTGACAAGGATATGTAGTCTGTTTGAGCTTTAGACCTTCCTGGCGTCTTTTGATTTTGACCTTTGTTTTCGTTTACTTTTGAGTTTTCCATACGGTCACGGAATTTTTAATATAATCCAAATTCATCTTCACAGAGCAGCGGCAAAGCTTCGTTTATGCTACTTTATTTTAGGCAGGTTCCATTGTTCCAGCTTTTGCACGTAACAGGTAGACTTTAATATACAGTACAAAACAAATACATAATATAAGCTGTGCACGAGGTCGTCATTCTATAGGAAAAATTTCACTTTCTTGATACTCATCTTGATTTGGTTCCACAAAATTTGAATGTTGTAAGGGACGAATATGGCGAACGTTCTACCAGGATGTTGCAACCTTAAAAAAATAATAAAACAAATGAAATTTTAGTTTACTTTCTGATTACTGCTGGATGTTAATTTGGAATGCCGCAAGGGACAAAATATCGCCGTAAAATATCCGCAAAACATTTTAAAATAACATTAAAAACATGCCATGGTTGATGTAGATGTAGCAAACAATGTATGGGTATGTAATAGCAAAGGTTTCCACGGCCGGAATCTATACTAACATTAGAATGTCTTCCGGGTTTAGACCGTGTCATAGTTGTTGCAACCGAAGCTGCCAACGTTTCGCCTACTTTCGTAAGGGGCTTCATCAGGGCGTGAAATAAATCGCAAAACTCAAACAAGCAATCGAAATCTAACTAAGAACTTCTCAAAAGTTAGGTTATCGACTTGTGAAACTAGCCATAACCTAAACTCTGAAAAGGTAAGAAAGAAAACGATAACTTGAAAAAGCAAACGAAAATCTAACAAAGAACCACTACAGAGTTAGGTAATCAACTTGTGAACCAAACCAGATTCTAAACTCCGTAGAAGTGATTTAAGAAGAAATAGTCTCCGTATTTAAACGGATGTTTAAGCTCGACCCTGATTGGGTTACGGTTGGTAGGGGGCGTGTTTTTGATAAATGACTAATAAACGGGAACCAAAGAGGGGATAGTTCGAAACCATGATCGCGTTTGAAGTTATTGGAGTGTTTGATGATTTCTATGCTTTCTCGGAATTTACTGTTGAAAAAAAATTGAGATTTGGCAATCAACAAAACATTATCAAAATCATTCTTGTGACCTGTAGTAAAATGATGTTCAGCGACCGCAGACTTGGAAATATACCTTTTCCTTATACAACGATCATGCTCTGAAATGCGAGTAATGACAGAACGACTGGTTTCACCAATGTAGACTAAACCACAAGAACAAGGAATTTGGTATACACTTTGAGATGAAAGTTTAGGAAATTTGTCTTTGGGAGAAGGAAGAATCTGAGAGATGTTGCCTGTTGAGTTGAATATGGGTTTAATACCAATAAGTAGATAACCTTACTTTTGAGAAGTTTCTTAGTTAGATTTCGATTGCTTGTTTGAGTTTTGCAATTTATCTCACGCCCTGATCAAGCATCTTACGAAAGTGGGCGAAACGTTGGCAGCTTCGGTTGCAACAACTATGACACGGTCTAAACCCGGAAGACATTCTAATGTTAGTAATGTATGGGTAATAAAAACAAATTTAAAATAATTTTCTGCATTATAGTGTAATTTTACGTAACATATTATACCTTGTATTGTATTATATTGTAATTGTTTAAAGTTACTTCCACTAAAATTAACATATGCTTTTATTTGACGTGGTATCTAAGTATTTTATAAACTAGTATACTTTATATGTTTAAGTCTGTTAATATTTTTATCATATCAATAATGTAGTTATTTAATTTGGTAATTCAAAGTTAATTTATATATTTTTTTTTGTTTTAGGTATAGTTATCATTTTACTATCATCAATAATAAAGTAAGTACTTTTATTAAATATTACGTTCTAATTTTATAGAACATTAAAGTTCATTTTTTTAACAAAAATAAATTGTATTTAGTGTAGCACTAAGAGCAACTAATTTATTACAATCAACAACATAATTTGTTAGCAATTATGACTAAAAATTTTAAATTTACTTTAAAGACTTTAAATAAGTTGCTCTTGGACACTTTAAAATGTTTTTTAGTTTGTTGTTACAAAGTAAATCTGTTAAAACCTCGAACAACTTTTAACATAAAAGACAAAACTTTGAAGTAGATGGAAGGGCGTTATCTAAGATTAATGTGTGTAAACGCTTGTGTCATAAGATACTATTGTTCTACAAACTTTTGTAATTTAAAGATCTTATGATAAAGCAACTAATTTTAAATATGTTTATTTTAAAGCATTTTTTAAAAATTATTTTATAGATAATTATATACATTTTAAGATTAATTTTGTAGAAAAATTTACTACCCTAAAAATTAAAATTTAGACACATTAATTAACAGTTGCTTCATTTTTATGAAAACGTTTTTTTTTTTTGTTAAATTTTTATATTATTTAATTGCACGTCGTATGTTTGACTTTGGTAGAACAATGATAATTTTATAAGTGTTTTTAAACTGATGATTTTTAAATTATTTTATTATTAAAAATTGAACGCGGGTTCTGCAGCGTGTTGGTTAAATATTTAGTTTACGTACAAGTTAAATTGCCACAAACAAAAGCAGTATTCACATGTAGGAAACTATGAAGTTGTAGTTAGATAGTAAATATTACAACCGCGAATATAAAAAAAATGTATTTAAATTATACTTATATTATACTTTCGCTTAAACTCAAACTTGGCTTTTGCCGTATTGTATTTCATGAACCCAAACAAACTGACGTTTTGCAAGAGATTGCAGAATTCATATTCGGAGTGGTAACTATCACTGTCACTATCGCTATAGCATAAATCAATGAAATTTATAGCAGAGTTGCAAGTTGACATACGTACCTAAAAAAATTATTGACCGACAGCAATCGCTTAACTTCAAATGACTAAACTCGTTCGTGCTAGAATATTTTTATTATTAAATTTTTCACCGGACCATATGACGTCAAACGTGCAAGCGAACTAAGAAATTCTGGTTTAACTAAGCCTCCTTAAACAAATCCTTTGTGGCACGTACTTTCGAATCTCCTTACAAAAAGAGATTATAGAGTTGTGATAGTTATTTAAATGTTAACGACATTAATGGTAAGTTAAGTGACACAACCAACTAACCTTAATTTACATGATTTCAAACGATACTGCAGATTAAATGACTTAACAAGATAACGTTATCACGCCGTTCGTGACCTCGATTGCACCAAACAATTCCAATTTGCTTATAACGAACTCCGACAAAATCACTTCAAAACGAATCCACAGCGGTAGCTTATTTAAATGCTTGACTCGACATATTAGTAACTAAAACATAAATACCTTAAAGTACGGTACTACAAAGAAACGCACCCATCGAGAGGTCATACCACTTAGTTCCGGATTAATCTGTTTCAGAAGTTAACATGGGTCAACTAATTGATAGCCCAATTTGTTGGAACGTCATGAATTAAGGTAACATGAGGGAAACAATAAAGAAACTAAAAAATTAAAAAAAAATGGTAATCTGCTATCACGTGTGAGTAAATTCAAATCTAACCTCAATTAGATTACTGTTTAAAATACAACACAAAAACTAATTTTAAGCAGCCCCTTAAAAGTCTGCGTGCGCTGCATCGCGAAAAATTTTTCTAAAAAAACATTTTCATAAGGTAGATGACAAATGTTACAGCCAAAAGCCTTGTAAAAACGATTACGAAGTTGTCTAATCGACAATCAGAAACGTACTAAAACGCATTTTAAATCGTTACAACTTTGATGAACTATCTGTAATCTATAAAAAAAATGTTGTGGTGTTATCCTTTATGTTTACTAATGTTATTAGAAAACTCTTTGAATTATTTGAAGATTTATTCTTACTTTGTTTCTTCATATCCCTTATGATTTATTTGGTCTTCTCGTTTTGTTAAAGGAAGTCAACGTAACTTCCTTTTTTTTAGTCAAATTTATTTCGTTGTTTGATCGTTATTTTCATGTTCTTTTGACATTTAATATTGCGTTGTCATACGTAACCTGCTTTTCAACAAAATACTTAACACCGAGTCTACGTTGTATGATTTTTTCGATACTTATCTGTGTTGGTACAGGTCTTTCATGAGTACAATTTAATTTATAGTTTCTTTGGGGCGAAGGCTGTTTTGCTACTTTTAACATCAAACGTTAAAAACATTATTTAATCTCCTAGGTCAGACTAAATGTAGTCTATTTCGTTTTGTTGTTTTAGAGTCTATCTGCAAAAGTTTCTTTTTTTAAAACTGTTTGGCGTCGGAAAATACACAAACCGTGTTATTGTGGCAATGTAAACCATAAACTTTTTTTCATTGATTATTAGAAACTGTTTTTTATTTGAGTTTGAGTTTTCAGTATGCAACGTAGTGGATTTTTAGATATTAGTAATTAGTTTTAGTAATTGACACTATCATATTGTACTTTTTTGCTGCGGTAACAAACGTGTGTAGCAATCGTTGTAAAACGTTTTTTTTTTCTTCTATAAGGGCAATATCGTCGGCATAGCATACAATATTGATGTTTTTGTCTCATAATGTGTATCCTGCTAGATATACTTTTAAGGATTGCATCTATAACTAAATTAAAAAACATCGGACTTAAAGAGTCTCTTGTCTTATTCCCCTTTGTAGTTTTAATTCTGTTGTGTATTCTGCTTCTACTGTCACTTTAGTTTTACTGTCTGTGTTGAGATCCTTTATTTTGTTATTATGTGGTATGCCTTTTCTTTTATTTTTTTATTTATTTAATCTAATTTCCTTGTACCTTTCGGTGTCGGATTATAACCCTGTTTACAATATATGTACCTTATAAATCTTATTACATTTGATTAGCAATTCTTAATTAATTTATTCTAAGTCTTTCTGTCTCTCGTCAGGTTCCTTACTTCTCTACATTGTATGTTTCTATTTTCCGCTGCTATTTTTACCTGTGTCTCCCATTTCCTTCTTGGTCTGCCTACTGCGTTCTTCCCCTCTGTTCTTGCTTCATATACTCTCTTCGCTATCCTGTTGTCATCCATTCGAAGCAGATGTCCCATCCAACCTAACTGCCTTTCTTCTACCAGTGTCAATATAGGTTTCACTTTCAATTGTTCCGTTATATTTTCATTTCTCACTCTGTCCAATCTTGTTATTCCTTTAATTTTCCTCAAGTATCTCATCTCTATTGCTCTAATTTTGCTCTCGTTTCTTCTGTTTTATCGTCCATGATTCGCTGCCATAAATTAACGATGGTCGTACTACTTTTTTATATACTTCCGATTTTATTTGTTCTGGAATTTCTTTTTTCCTGAGGAACGTGTTTTTAAGTGTGTTAAATATTTTTCCCGCCTTGCCTATTCTTTCTATTATTTCGTTATCTATTTCTCCTTTGTTATCTATTGTTGTACCTAGGTATTTAAAGTTTGTTACTTGTTCTAGTGTTCGTCCTTTTATCTTGATATTGTGTTGAAAGACTGTCTTGGCCATAATCATAGTTTTAGTTTTTTTTATATTCATCTTTATGTTTATTTTGCTGAGCTCGCGATCGTAGATATTAATGTTTTCTTGGAGTTTGTAACGTTAAAATAAGAAATTAGTAGTTCAATTCGCGAGTAGAGAAACTGTCTCGGTAGGTTTTATGAAACTTGTCAGGACCTTTCTGCTCTTGCGCCAGACTGTCACAATTGCGACAGCATATCCGCAGTTCACTTTACATTAAATCTTTGTCGAGTTCATTTACTTGTACGCCCGGGTTAACCTTCACCGTTAAATTGTGTCAGGCTGCAAATTTATAATGCGTTTATTTGTGGAAGGTTGAAACGGGGTAAGTGGTATACAATTTTCTTTATTGAGGGTTTAAATTGACACCTACTAATTTTCTATAGCGGATTTTGGTAGTCACCAATTGTCCGACGTTATCAATTAAGATAACCAACAGGTGGTCTTAGTCGGAACATTCCATGACGTCGAAGTAGCGATACGTACTGATAATATCCACCGTCGAAGGTTGAGAACCGCCAGGACCATCCTTTTCTGTTATGAAGTCAAACATGGGGAATTTAATCGATTAAGTCACAGGGAAACGTTGCGCACTTACATTCGGAATCATTGGATGCCAACCAAACCTTTTTTTAGTTGTGTTAACAGCATATGTTCGTTCCAATCGGGATTTAAGATTGTTTTAGGTACACCAAGTTCGGAGGTTAGCTAACAGTCCGAGTGAGGTCCAGCCTGTTAGTATTACTACTTTAAATTTGTTATTTGTGTTTCGGGGACTACGTCGTTGAGGACCGTACGTGCATGTTAACTTAAAACAATTAATTGTATTTTTGCTCTTCGCGAGTTTATCGTTTGTGCACATCGAATCTCGAAGGCTTAATTTGCTTGATTTGTTTACGATTTAAGTATATGTATTTATCCAGTTAGACGCTATATGTATATTATCATCTAGTCCGACAAGGGCAGTTTGTTGCACGGTGTGTTGCTCGCCACTCGGCACAATTTCTAGTTTAGTCAAGCTACGTGTGAATGTTTTCAAGAATTTACATTTCGATACTTGTTTCAACTTCTGTGATATAATAAATATATATATTCGGTGTTATTATTTTTCTAATGTTATTTCATCTTCGCTTACTACGAGGCGAGTTAGACGGTTTCCCTCGACTTTAATTTTTCATCGTCTTGGCGCCTTTTTTTAGATTCACGTTATAATCACACATAACTAGAGGCCGGATTTTTAGGATCTTAAAAATGAACAAATAAGATCCTATAATAGGTGCATAAAAGCTTTAAATAGGAACAAAAATAGGATAAATCCTAAATTGGGAAACAAAAAAATAATAACAGGAATTATATAATAACACAAAAAAATGATTATATTTCAAAAGTATTAAATAAAATTATATACTTATTTATAAGCAAATGAACGTAAGTACATATGTACCTATAAAATCTTAAACTTAAGGTAAGAAGAACGCAACAAAAACTATTGATATTTTGCATTTGCATAGCAAACTAAATACTTTTCTAAGTTTTCCATTGTGAAGTTGGTACGTTTTTCAGTTAAAACATTTTTTAAACTTGAGAACGACCTCTCCACATCACAGCTTGTTATGGGCGCGTACTTAAAAACTGAGAAATTTATATCTGAATCAACAAATTCTCCATTTAATAAATTGTAAATTTCTGATAGTTTTTCATATCCGGGATTTTTCAAGAGAGTACCTTGTAATTTTTCATAAGCTGCTTTTGATACTTCCCCTGGAGCAACTTTTAAAGATTGTTTTACATTTTCTATTATCTGTAGTGATTCTGTAAGAGGTAGCCCTATTTCTTCTAGTTTTTTTATACTTCGTAATATCGAAAAATAGACCTTTATATATTGCAATTCATTCAATTTATTGTTTTTATAAATATTTTGTGCTTTTTCTATCGAATCTGATCCATCAGCTGCGAAATCTATAACGACCTAAAATTTGGAAACCGTATTCTTCACTATCAAGCTGCTCGCTAAACAAAGAGTATGTACTCACTTTTTTATGTTTTCAAAATAATCGGCATAAAATATAGCAGATTCAATCCAAGTTGAAATTGGTTCGGGAGGTAGAGGAAGATCTGGTAGTTTTTCTCGGTATACCTGCACCCTCAAAGGTGCTTTCAAAAAAATTTTTTTTACGTTTGATATCAAACTGTTGACATTTTTATACCTCGATCTAATAGTCTCGCAAACCAAGTTCAGTGCATGTGCCATACATGTAACATGAATTAATTGGCTGTAAAATATTTTTAAATTTGTGCCAGATTTCAGCATATACGATGCACCATCCGTTAAAAGTAATTTTATTTTACTGTACTGAGTGCCATTGGGCCACAGGATAACTATTAATATTAAAATTAAAAAAATTACATCAGAATAACAAAAACGCTTCTGTATTACCTAGTGATTCGTTAACAAAACGAGAGACAGTCAAATGGTTTGTTCTTTCTAATGATTTTGAAGCTAATAAATATGGAGATCCTGCTTCATGGCATGACAACTTACTTACAATAAGGTTTGCGACATATCGTCCAGTAAAGTCAGTAGTTTCGTCAACAATTACACAAACGTCATGTTCACCAATAGATCTTTGAATATTGTTAATTTCCTAAATGTACTTTGTTTATTTAACAACTTTACATTGTCTTATTTTATGTACCTCATTGTAACAGGAAACTAAATAATTTTTACGTATTGTGCTTTCATTGGGCACATGTATGCTACAATATCTCTGTAAAAAATTTTTAAAAGTTGGACAATTCAACTTGTTTCAGGGAATATTGGCAGCTACAAGAGCATTACAAAGATCACGATTAAATTGATCCTTTGCATTATCTCAATTAAGCGTATTAATTAAACATTGCTTTATCGGCTTTTTAATGCAACGTTGGTGCACGCTTGTCTTTTCATGCTGTTCTAGGTGTGTCACTTTTTACAAAGAAACTAAAATAGTGTAAGAGAATAACAAATATTAATATTTTCACTATCAATTCACATCACTATATTACAATTAATATAATACGTATACTTACACTTTTCACGCAAGATTTGCAGAACAACATTTTTTTTGTGTATCAAATACTTGGTAAGTTCCATTGTCGTAGCTGCTGCTAAATTTTTTCAGCCACAGGCTTACTTTATCTTCAAAATTATTCTTTTCCTTCAGCATTTGTGTATTTAAGGTTACTTCACAATACACGTTTATGAGAAGATTCACTGTGGATCCCGCCAACAAATTAACAAAACGAATCGAACCGAAGACACCGCGCCACATAACAGGAAGGCATAACGACATGACAAAATAGGAAGTATTTAATGATTCAGCAAAAATAAGTTTCCTTATTAGTTTAGTTCAAATTTTGTTTTAAATGGAATTAGGACCTAAAATAGGATACAAACGATGTTTTAGGACGTATAACATTGATTTAGGACTTTAGGACCTAAAAAAAATTATTAAAAACGTTTTATTTTGCATGTATTAAACCAATATATAGCTTTCGCACATTGGCCTTATGTCCAAACAAAAAGGCATTTTACCTAAAATCCGGACACTACACATAACAAAGCCTGCGATCCCTCTCCGAAGAAGCTGTGCTGGCCGTTGCTTTGGTTGGTTATGAGAAGACCGGTGGAACTTTTTATTTTGACAGCTCAACTCTAGAAACCCGAGTTTCTCGTAACAAGTTTTTCCGCTGAATCTGCAAGTAGTACCATATCATCCGCGAATAGTAGTTCCTGTATTGTTATTCTATTCAATCTCCAACTTCCCACTTCCATATTGTAGCATTTCTTTTTACAAATCTTCACTATGTCATCCATGAGTACTGAGAATAGGAGTGGGCTGAGCACGCATCCCTGTTTCAGTCCTATTTTTGTTTCGAATTGTTCTGACTCGTTGTTATGTGTCCTTACATTTCTATTTCTTTCTTTCTATTGTCTTTGTATAGTGCTTTGATCACAGCTATCATATCATTACTTATTCCTCTTCTTTCTAGGCTTTCCCACACATCCTTTCTCCTAACCCTGTCGAACGCTTTTTGCAGGTCAATAAAGCAAATATGAATTTCCTTCTTTTTCTTTATCGTTTTTTTTCCTAATTGTCTGATTGTGAAAATTAGGCCCTGTGTGCTTCTCCCTCTACGGAACCCATGTTGGGACTCCTCCAGCGAGTTTTCAATTTCTTCTCTCAGTCGCTTCTCGATAATGCTGGTTAATACTTTGCCGGGTATACTCGTTAGTGTAATGCCTCTATAATTTGAGCATTCCTTTATGTCTCCTTTTTTGTATATGGGTAGTATTATTCCTATATTCCAGTCTGTGGGTATTGCTTTTTGTGCTATTATTTCATTTAGCAACTCACGGAATTTCTCTACAGCTATCTGTCCTATATATCTCAACATTTCGCCTGTGATTTCATCTTCTCCTGGTGCTTTCCCAAGTTTGAGTTTCTTGATTGCTTCAACGATTTCTTCTTTTGCGATTCTTTGTATCTTTTGTGTATCCCCATGTCCCGTTCTTATTTCCTTTATATCTTGTTCTACGTCATTATTTCTTGCTTCTGTTAGTTCTTCAAAGTATTCCTTCCATCTTTGCATTATTTCCCTCTCTTCGGTTATCACTTTCCCGTTTTTATCTATTATGTTTCTTAGTTTGGGTGGTTTCTTTTGTTTTAATTGCTTTAATGTATTATAGAAAAGTTTTTGGTTTTCTAAATAATTTACTCTCATCCTGTTTCCGAACTCTTCCCATGTCTTTTCCTTCGCTTCTTTTATACTTTTCTTTACTTTGGTTCGTATTTTCTTGTATGTGCTATAGTCTTCTTCCGATCCAGTTATTATATACTTTTTCCATTTTTCCTTCTTTTCTTTGACTTTTTGTTGTATCTCGGTTGACCACCATCTGCTTCCCTCCCTGTATATGTTCACAATTTTCTTTACTCCACAGCTAGTTCTTGCTGCTTCTAAAATATTATTTTTAAAGTGTCTCCATTTCCTTTCTATATCTTCGCCCCCTCTTTTGGGCAATTTTCTTCTCTAGACTTTCTTGGTAATTTTTTTGTATTTCACTCTCCTTTAGCCTATAACTTTTAATTTTTTGTTTTACTGTTATCTTCCTTTTTATCTCATCTTTATCTTTCGCGTTTATCCAGAGTTCCATTTTTAGTAGGAAATGGTCACTTCCTATTTCGGCGTTTCTTTTCACCCTTACATCCTTTATTCTATTCCAATTTTCTGTATTTACAATAAAGTAGTCAATAATTGACTTCTCGTTCCTGGAGCGGACTTTCCTGGTGTATTTGTGTATAAATTTCGTGTTGGTGATCACCAACTCATTTCCAACACATAGGTCTATTAGCATTATTCCGTTATCATTTTTAGTATTTTCGCCCTGCTGCCCTATCTGCATTTCTATGCCTTCATTGTTATTGCCTACTCTGCCATTCATATCTCCCATTATAATTACATTTCTTTCTCCTCTATCAATTTCCATTTGTAGTAGTTCATAAAACTGATCTTTCATTTCCTTCCTCTCATTATCATTGGGCGCATACGCTACTATTATCGTCCACACTTCCTCGTTGTCTATTTTGATGTCTAGTGCCAGCAGCCTTTCATTGGTATACCTTTCTTCTCTGATATTTTTTACTTTATCGGCTTTTACTATTACCCTACCCCTTTTGCTCCCCATTCTTCTTGTTCTACTCCTGACCAATATAGCCAGTGTCCTTCGTTTAGTTCCATTTCTCCTTTCCCTTTTCTTTTGGTTTTCGTTATGCCTAAATAGTCGATGTTTTGCATTTGCATCTCCTCGATTATTTCATCTTCTTTCCCTATGATGCTTTTCACATTCCAGGTGCCAATTTTTATCTCGTCTCTTTTTTGTTTTATTTGCTTCGGTTCTTCTTTGTTGTATTGTTTATGTCCTTTCTTATTTTTTTGTTTTTGATGTATTCTCATTTGCGCATTTTCTTGTTCATTGCCTTTTTTGTCATCGTTTTCTCCTATCCTATCTTTTTCTACCAGTTTTTTTCTCCCAGTACGGGATATTTTCTGTAGTTGTTTATCCAAAGTGCTTCCCTCTGGGGATCTTTCTGTTACTGTCCTCTTTAGGGTATTTGCTTCTGAACTGTCTTCCTTTGTCCATTTTTCTTTTTTTCTTTCTTTTCTTTTTTCACCTTGTATATTTGGTCGTTCACGATTAGCATATTGAATTTTAACTGCGCCTTAAACCCTTTTTTTCGCGCTTCTTTCAGGTGTGATATTAATCTCCTTCTTTCTTTTTGTGTTTCCTTGGTGTAGTCTTGGTCGATCCATATATCAGATCCTTTAAGTTTTTTCGCATTCTGAAGGATTGCTAGTTTCGTACTTTCTTTAGTTAATTTAACGTGTATTGGTCTTTTTTTGTCCTTGCTGTAGCCCCCAATTCTTCTGACTTGGTCGGTATCGGCTTTTATGTCTATGTTCATACCTATTTTTTGAATAATTGTTTGTAATTTGGCTCTTAACTCATTTTCATTTTCTTCAACTGTTACACCTTTTATTACAATATTCTTTTTTCTTACTTCTCTTTCTAGATTAATTATTTTTCCTTCTTGCGCTAATATTTGTGCTTTCAATTTTACGTTTTCTTATTTTACTTGTTTCATTTCTGATACTAGTGTATTTAATTTTGTATTCATTTGGTTCATGTTCCCCTCTATTATTTGAAACATTTCCTCAATTTTGTCGAACTCACTCATCTTTAATTTTAATTAATCACTTTAATTGAATTTTACCGTAATTTATTTCTCTGTTCACAATTTGTACGAGGCCGTTAACCTTTTAATTATTAATTCTTGTGCATCCCTGGATAGGCTTCCTTTTAAACATTTATTTGTTATTTGGGTTGCCTATTTAATCGTCTTGTAGCGCGCAGTGCTATCACCCAAGTCGACCTTTCAGAGGTGATATCACTTATCTCCCGACGTTGTTTGTATATTTATTCGTATATTTAATATTCAATATTTACAAATTGGTACTTAATTAACCCGTTTCTCCTTCCTGCTTAAGGCTGTATGCCCGGCCTGAAAATCGTTTTTTCCATTTCCTGAGTTTATTTTTGAATGAAAAATTTTGATGTTTACATGATAATTCATAAAAAAAATTGCTGCAAAGGGGTAAAGAGCCCATTTTTTGAAATTGTCTTTAGGGCTTTAAAAATAAACAAAAAAATTTGATTTTCGAAAATATGGGCCTTTACCCACCATTTTAGAGATCGTAAGAACATGTAACATTTTAATTTTTTTAATTATTTTCGAAAATGCGACCAGGAAATGGAAAACAAAATTGAATTTATATCGCTGCATTTCCTGAAATCTAAGTTTGATACATGGTACTGTTTTGAGCGATGGAAGGATGGAACTCCGCCTATTGACATTAGCACGTTTCGCAGTCGCAAGCGTTTCTATAGTAAGCATATCTGGTAATGTATATATCTACAGAATGTCTTGATAAGAATATAATTTAAAATTCTCTTTCGTTAAATTACATATGGTATGTACTTACTATTTATAAATTTCTAGTGTGACAATCTCTTCTGCTCCATAAATGTACATTTAAATGTACTCTATTATAAGATTTTGGCATTATAGATTTTGTTAAATTGTAAATACTAAGCTTATCTAAAGTTCCCACTAAAACGCACGTACTAATTTTATACACATTTACTTCATATATATAAATTTTCTCTGTTTGTTTACAGATACAAAAAGATAATAGTTTCTGGTCTTGTATGAAACCCTAATCGACGGACTTTTATTTATAGTACATTATGCCTTCAGTAGCATTGAAGGAAAATAGTTTCAATTACATTTGTAATTTTTTACATTTTTAAAAAGTATCTATGATTATTAGTATTATTTTTTTTAAATTGTTCCAGGTGCTCTTTTAGTATTATATGGAATCAAATATGTAAGTAAATATTTCTACAGAAACAAAAAAAATGATTTTAATAAATGAAAAGCAATATTTTTATTATTATTTTGTCTCAAAATTTTCTTATCATTGTAAGCAACGTATACTAACTTTTGTTATGTAAATATAGTATGACCTCATAAACATCATCAAATTGTTTAGTTATCTCAAATTTGCAATTTCATCATAATAAAGAGTACGGATTTGTAGTCCACGTGGACTTGAAGAATGCCAGTCAAAGTGTCGAAGCACCAATCGTGGGTAATACTAATCTCATAAATTATCAGTATCGCAACCGCGACTAAATCTTTGCTACTCTTTCTTCTTTCATTACATTAACAGTATGTAACCATATCTCTAAACATATGTGAATGCTTAAATAATTGAACAAATTAGTGCAACGCCCATCTCAAAACAAATCTGAATTAAACCGGGAGTATAGCCTTAAATACTTATTTATATAATCTAATCTTATGCAATTAATTCTCTTTATAATTAACCACTTACGTGTAAATTTAACTCGTAAAGGCTCAGATTTTGAGTTTGTTTACGGAGCGATTGACACGCGTGCACTCACTTAAAGAAGACTCTGAAGTCTTTTATTGTATTTAATATATCCGATAGTTGCACTCGATAAAAGGCTTTTGTCAAGTCTAGAAATCCCATAAAAGCAAGCTTTGTATATTCAATCTTTTTTTCGTTTACCTGTCATACCACGAATATCGCATCTAACGTTGTTTGGTTTTGTATAAAACCTTGTTGTTTTTCAGACATGTCAAGATAAAACTGCAGTTTTTTAAGACTAACTATAATAAACAGCTTTTGAAGTCTACAGAGGAGGCTAATCTGTTACATTTTAAGCAGTTTTCTACAAGTTGACTGCCAACTATCTTTGCGTCTTGTAGATGACCGTCCTGGCGCTCTGAAATATGGTTCATTTTTTTGTTTATTCCGGATAAGTATTTGTTTCAATATCTTTTACTTGCATAGACTCATTACTTCTCTTGTTTTACTTTCTTCTTGGATATCATTATTTATTCTCTTATCTCGTGGTATGTTGCTGGTGATCGTTATTAATATTTTCATTTCGTCACTAACGCCGTTCTTTTCGTTTTAGATATTGACAGGGGTTTTTACGATGTAGGGGAGAGAAGAGAGCAACAAAATAAATTTTTGCATAAGAAACTTGTCAAATGTCAAAAACAAAAAAAAACAAATGTACCACACCAATTTTTTATTCATGTATCCATTTATTTAAAAACTTAAATTATATGCAATACTTCGTAAATAATGCGTTGTCATTTACCTAGTAGTTTTTAACTATCCGTGCTATTGCTTAGTCTCAGTATTTTTTACACATTGGTGGACTTTTTTCACCACTGATATACTGCTCTATCTGAACTTTATTTCAACTTTGTTCCCTCTGGATGGCTTCAATCAATCTCCATGTGTTCAAATGATCCGCTCTAATTTGTGTTTCAAATCCTTGCTTTACTCGCTCAAAGCAATTCCACACTCCATGAAAAAATTGCGGTGGACGGCGACCTTGACGGCGGTTGGGACGTCCAATCCATACATCTCCGAAATAGTCCACGATACGTTGTTCTTCTGGAGGTAGTACATTTTCGTCACATAGTTTGCGTAAAACTACATGGGAAAAATACTATCGTAGATAATAAACGAAGCTTTAGAGCAAAATCAACATCGGTTTCGTATCGTTGTTTAAGACCTTGTAACTGAATATATCAAAATATACACTGGGTAAAATGGAAGAACCATTCACGATGATGACTATGCGGGAATTTTTCTGTAATATCTATTGTCATTAGTGATTCAAAATCTGTTAGTATTGTAGCTGGTTGAAGTTCTTTAAGTTTCTTTTGTTTTATTTGGTAGCAGCGTGAATACTAAGGAAATTGCGATGTTAGCATGTAAACCGTGCACCATGTAATGTTGGTTAAACAGATGTGAGACAGTTTTAAAGGTTCCGTCTGCGTACCAATTAGCTGATCTGAAAAAAAGTTAAAGGTTTTTTTTAGTAGAACAAAATTAAATTTGGTCGTGTCTAGTCGTGTGGCATATTTTCGTTTTTTGTTCGTATATTTCGTACTGTTCTTTCAATAAATTGTGCTTACTTTTGACAGACCTGCGTAATCTTAACTGTTACGTTTGATATGATATATCTACATGTGCTTCATCCGCAACATGATTATGTAAGTTGTTTCTCTTTACGATGTTATAATCCACTGTTACCAAGCGCGGCCAACGTTGCAGTTTCTGGCATTGTTCACAACACCAATATATTCCCGTATCAATTTGTTTGTCTTTAAAATATACATGGCTATCAAGCTAATAAGCTAATAAACTGAACAGCCATTTCAACGTAGCACTAGTAGTTTTGAAATAAAACTTGCCAAAAATGACGCTGCATTTATACCTTTAATAGTCATTAAGATAAGTAGCGGGAATTAGTAATTAGGGAACAAATTTGGACAAATGTAAGGAGATAATGAAAATCAGTTAAGCAAATTGAGATAAACAATATTTGTGTTTAATGTAAATAATATTTATAATTCACCAAAATAATGACAAGCAAAATGGTTTTCGGTAACTTCTATTTTGATGAATTGTAATATGTTTAATTGTGTTTTGATGAATTGTCTTTTGGTGAATTGTTTGTTTGGTTAATTGCTTTTTTGATTCATTGTCATTTGGTAAATTGTATTTGGTGATTTTACTTAGAGCCGAGTCATCCAAATATTGTAGATTTGGTCAATTTTTTATTCAAATTTTTAATGTCGATCTCTTTGTACCGTCTACCTTGGCAGTCTTATTATTTTAATTAAATATAATAAACTTCGCACACGTGCATGTTCGGCATTTTTTATTTTTAGTTTTTTATATGCAAAGTAAAACAAAAAAGATCACTTCTTTTTCGAGACAAAGTCAAGTAATGATAGAGGCAAAGTTAAATGAAAAAATTAAATGAAAAAAATACCAGAAGATTAAAAAAATTTCTTGTACCAATACTTCAAAGAAGAAAAAAAAATAAAGCTTATACAAAGTTAAGTTTGCTGCCAAAAATAATGAATTACAGTGAAGAATAAAACGAGTTTATACCATAGGTAAAAGTGACTAAAAATAATAAAGCAAAAAATATTGACATACATCTAACATTAGTTGATTTTTAACAGGAGATAGCAATGCTTTAGTATGTAAACTATAGAACTGAATAAAAATTTATATGGTTAAAATTTTGTAGCACAGGGCGTAGAATTAGGCTCTATGACAAACAAGATATGATAAAAACTAAGATTCACGGAACTGGACTACACGAAACAAAACTTACAGTGAACATACGGAGAAAGAAAAACAAAACGTTAACATAATCGAAAAAAACACTACATCAAGAAGACTGTGAAGGTGAATGTTAGATTGAAAATGGTAACCCTGCGAGAGAATCATTTTTGAGCAAAACTTTATCAGAATCGTTCTAACAGACAGTTCAGAAATTTTTTTATTGCTGAACTAACAGCGTGTTGTTGACAAGTTACAAGCTGAAAAAAAATTCGTTTAGATTGTGACAGTGCAAAAACGTCAAATATCTCAAATTGCAATTATAATTTTTTCAAATCGTTGTTTTGTTAACGTTGTGCCTATATGCTTATGCCAATACATTTCGGTGACATTTTTTTTGTACTCACTACAATGTCCAACAGTTAAAAAGAGGGAGTTGCCCGGTGTTTACCGTTTAGTAACATTTGCTTTTGACATTCTCGTTGGACGTTTTGTTTGCATCTAGTATTATTTTTTGTCGTTTTTTCTAATTCCCTATTTTTATATTTTAAAACAGTTATTATAGACACTAAGCGCTATTTGTGTTTTCTCTGAGTAAATACGGAATAACAGCTGTACTTTTGAAGTTATCTAATTTATGTACTTTTATATTAATAGTATTTCACAATGTTTCCTTCTGAACAAGACACCGTTCTTGTAATAGCGCATTTTCGAAGTGGTACTTGCAATCCGGATAGAATTTCGTCGTATTCTTTTCATAGTTGCATTGATCAATTCAACAAACATTTCCCAGAAACAAACTTTACTTACGATGCTTTCTGACAATCTGCACCTGTTGTCAAAGACATTCGCAATCGCATGGAACAAAATCAAAATAAATCAATGGCAAGATTATCTGCGGCAACAAGTATAAAGTCATTTTAAGTTCCACTTTTAAATTATAAACATTCCATTTTCAGTATTTTTAGTAGGGGCTTGCCACAAAGCATTAAAAAAGAACCTTTGGATGATTTCATTTAGGGTTACGGTTTATCAAGAATTACGTGCTCCTGACTTCTTGCGGCGTGTACAATTTTGTGAACGGTTTAATAAACGTTTAAATAACGAGACCTATTGGGTTTAACTTTCTTAACGTACGAAGCATCATTTCATTTATGTGGGTATGTAAATAGCCAAAGTTATTGCAACCAAAAATCCTCACACTTTTGTAGAAACAACATTGCATCCTTAACATTGCAAGCTATAGACCAATTGGCTTGCAATGTCAAGGAGAAGAATAATTGGACCAATATTTTTTTTACAGTATTGTAAACGCAGAACTTTATCATGATATGTTGGGTCAATTTTTTAAGCACCTGCTTTCAGCAAGACAATGCAATGACTCATACTACTCGAGCTACAATTGAATTTATTCAACTATTCTCCAATAAGCCGAGGGTTATATACTCCATGATCTCTAGATTTTTACCTTCACGGACATTTAAAAAACACAGTTTATAAGAATCAGCTGCGAAATATCAAAAAACATGCAAATTACTGATGCTATCCGAAATATTGAAATTGAAGATGAGCTTCGTAATGTGTTCCAAATTTAAAAAAAGAGTTAACATTGGTTATAAATTTTGTTGTTAATGTGTTGTCGTTTTTAATTAATTACTACACCTTAATTTAAAGGTTACAAATCAAATTTTTCATTTAGCAATTTTTATTTTACTTGATGCCAATCTAAGCAATGATGGTTGCTTAACATATATGTCACGTGGGATCCAATTATTTTTGAAGTTCCTGTAAATAATGACAAGCAAAATGGTTTTCGGTAAATTCTATTTTGATGAATTGTAATATGTTTAATTGTGATTTGATGAATTGTCTTTTGGTAAATTGTTTGTTTGGTTAATTGTTCTTTTGATTCATTGTCATTCGGTGAATTGTTTTCGGTGAATTGTATTTGGTGATTTTACTTAGACCCGAGTCATCCAAACATTGTAGATTTTGTCAATTTTTTATTCAAATTTCTAATGTCGATTTCTTTGTACCGTCTACCCTGGCAGTCTTTCTCTGTGGTTCAGTATCATAAAAATACACAATAATTGTATGTTTAATGCTATTTTTATTTATTTTGTTTCCATTGGTTTTTCAAATTCGTTTTCGTGGCATATCTGAAACAAGAAAACCAAATTTTGACACATATACGGATCCGAATGTGAACCAAATATATAAGCAGCTTACCAAATAAGCAAAACGTGTTTCTAAAAAAACATTTGAATTTGTAGGTTAGGATTGAAACTATTTATAGATTTTACAATATATACAAGTATTACGCGCAGGAACTATTTAAAAAAACCAAAATTGTATACAAAATTTACGAAAAAAAATTTTAACTAAAACCCCTTTTTTTTAAATAATTTCTAAATATACAAAAGATGTGTTATGTTTCACACAGACAAAGAACTGATGATGGGTAACCAAAAATCAGTTGTATTTTCGGAGAAATTTAAATTGCTTTTAGAATAAATTTGTTTCTCACACAAGTACTCAAATAACCGTAGGTTGATATAGTTGTGCCTAGGTATTTGAGTTAGGACACTTGTTATATCATGGTGTAGTTAATTTCAAGTTTGCGTGTAGAAAATTACCATGCTTTTCGTTTTGATTGTTAATCTAATTGGTTAATAAGACCTTATTGAAAAGAGCTTTATTTTTTTCGTATGTCGCAACAATTAAGATATTTATTATGTTTTTCTATACACTTCTTTAGATTTTTTTGGAAACTAAGTTACTATTTCTTGTTTTTTTCTGCAGCGTCATCAACTTCGTTCATTTGCCACTTTTTAAAGACCGCATAATAACCGGACACAAAATCAAACTACGATTTTAGACAATATGGCTACCGATGTATTTTTAGCTCTCGACTGCCGCCTCGCTCTATAAAATACGTTTTACGCCATAAAAACCTCTTTACACTTTAAATACATAAAGTAATTTACGTAACAAGGGTCGAAAGTAAGGCATAGCATAACCAACGTTAACGCGAGGCCTCACGTTCGAGCATTGAATGTGAACATATTTTATATCTAAATTATTATTTTTAACATTAGTACGTTTACAAAATATTTCTTATTTAAGATTTAATTAACGTTAATTTTTAAAAAAGCTAAATAGTTTTACTAAAACCTTTGTAGCAGAAACGCTGCTGATAAATAAGAAAATATAATCGTAGACTATTATATTATTGTAATTTTCTTTACAGAGATTTTTTGGTTAATTTTAGTGATAATTTGTTGTACATTTATTGTAAGGTACTTTCCTAATAATTTACTACTACGTTATATAAAAAAGTGTATTATGAAACTATTTTTGTTTAGAATATTCGTTTGGGTTTGATTTTTTTGACTGACCTAGATAGCAACGCATTGTGTGTCTTTAATATGTAGTTCAAAGTAGTGTATTAAGTATTAAGAACAGTAAGGACATTTTACCGGTAAATCACAATTTTCACTTCGCTCAGTCTCTAAATATTGTTTGAGATCGGTAAAACCTTTAATGTTTCTGATACTCTTGTTATTTTTCGCACAATACAAACATTTTTTCCCTAATGTTATTGTATTATCTTAAGAAACGTTAACATCACGTTTTTATGTATTTTTGTTTTACTTAAGAATTTTTTGTCTAAATTAGTTGAATTTCCAAGCGTTCTCACGGTGTCATAATTGTTAGCATATAATTTGTTGGTTGTATTCACGACTACAAGCTACTTGCTCTGTACTTAACTGTTCTAGACCTGTAAATAAATCACTTACCGACTAGTTACGCCTAACAACTAGTAAATTAAAGATACTGTCTTAAAACAAGCGTAATAAGTAAGTAGCGCAAATAAGAATTAAATGTTTTTTAAAACTTTATAAAATTTATTTTTTCTAAATTTCATTGCTTTTCATCAGTAAAACAATTTTAATTTGTGGGCCATACATTTTGTTGCAATAGTTTGCTTGCCATTACTGATATTATAGGCTGATTATGACGTATTTGTAACGTAGTA
Organism: Aquatica leii; assembly: GCA_035610365.1. NCBI lineage: Eukaryota > Metazoa > Arthropoda > Insecta > Coleoptera > Lampyridae > Aquatica > Aquatica leii. The sequence continues at coordinate 171,400,394 of CM069433.1, read as the reverse complement.
TTTTTTTTAACGCTGATAAATAATTTTTTTTTGTAACTACTAGTAATAACATGTTTAAATATTCTGATAATTTTATAATGTATATATAAAAGTACGAAAAGAGTCACCTGGAACAAGAAATTTTATATTATATTATGAAAAATATCTAAATTTTTTATTAAAAATTTGATTTAAAAAAATGTGGGTTATTTAAAGTTCAAGTTTAATTAATGGTTATACTAATTAACAAATAATGTTTTAGATATAATAAATGTATAAAGTAATGATTTTAATAACTTTCGGTTTTTTTTTAAACAGAGAAGATACATCTTAAACTATTTATTTCTGTACTTACTTATAATTACGTCAAAATTATTTATGATTAATACTTGATAATCATTTGTTTTTTAATTTAAAATTGATATTTTTAATAAACATTTTGTTCATTAACACTTAAAGGTTTTAACAATTTCAATATGTTTAGTAGTGGGGAATTCTATATAGATCACGGTTAGGAATATTATTATAAACCACGTGGTTTATATTTTGTCGTTTGGGCGACAATAATATAGTTAAACAAAAATTAAAAAAAGAAGGTAATAGTTTTAATATTTTTAATTTAGTATAAAACAGAAATATATTTTAAAATTAAATTTATTTTTAATTTACATTTTTTTTACATTTACTGAATAAATATCAATTGTTAAAATCACACCGTATTTTTTTTTAATTTTCTCCATAAAAAACTTTTTTTTAAATAAAAAAAAATTATGTAGAACCTAAAATAACTAAATTGCATATTTATATTAGTTACTTAAAAAAAAAGAATACAAGACTACAATTTACAATGTATTTTTATAAGAGATTGTGATTATATTATTTGTTCAATTTAATTCTATCTCATGCGTGCGATTTGACAAACGTTTTAACTTTTGGTAAATATATTTTTTATTTAATGAATGAACGTTTTATTTTTACACACAATATTAAACATAAACGTGTAAATATATTTTTTTTAAATTAAAGATTGATACACGTTTAATATTTAAATCGATGATGCGGATTAAACAATTATTTTACAACGAAATTTATTGTTTATAACGTAAATAAAACATAATATACATAAGAATTTCAATACTCGTAAAAAACTGCGATTACGTTTTTAAACTTTTAAAAAAGAAATTTTTCTAGTAACAAAATTCAAAGTTTAATATAAAAACGTAAATAATTTGAATAAAACGTAATTAAGATATTATTGTAAAAAAATATTTTTTATTTATAAGTTTTAAACGCAACGATAGTAGCGAGGTTTTGTTTTGTGTTACAAACAACGTCTTTTGTACAAATTTTATTATTATTTACTACTGTATTCAAATTTTTCTAATTAATTTTAGCAATTCAGTAAGTTTCTTTTATCTGAATTTATTAAAGGGCGGACACAAAAACTTAGTTATTTCTACTACCAGACAAATTAAGTTTAAGTCTTTATTGAGATGACTTCATAAAAAATTTTTGTTTTACGTTACAATACATTCAAAAACTTTTTTATAAATAAAACTTTAATTAATTTTCATATAGCAATCTTTTTTTTTTAAATTTACGGTTTAAATAGAATAATTATTTTATTTTTTTACTAAAATTTAATTACATTTTGTAGTTTAGTTTCTTATGAATATTTCAATAATAATTAGTTTTGCAATAATTTTGATTTTGTTGTTGTTATAATATCTTTTTAATTTTTTTGCAAGGTTACAAATGCATAATCAAAATTTTTTGGCTAAAATTAACTAGCCCATTTTTTTCTTATGGTGTTTTCGAATTGGGTAATAATTAATTAAAGTTTTGCTTTTGCAGCTTTATAATTTTTGTTAGCCTAAGTTGGTATTCTTGTAATTTCCACCAAGTCGGCCACGTGTTTTTTGGTTACTTGCTTTTAAAGGATTTTATACATAACTAAAAAAATTGTAAGATGGCACGAGAGTTTTGAAATAAAAAGCGATGAAACTAATGTGTGTATTCTCTATCTAAATAAATACATAATAATGATAATAAACTATTTCGTGACATCTAAGACTTGTTACACTTCAAAATTTTAAAGACGGTTACAAATATTACAAAGGTATATTAGTATTTCCAATTAGTTTATACAAATTATATAAATATACGTAAAAATAGCATCAAAAGCAAAAATGTCCAAAAAATAGTCGTGTCGTGCGACGAACTTGCGCTTGCAGATAAACAAAATTTATTAAACAACAAAAATTTTTTTTACCGATTATTTCTCGTGTCACTTGTACTTGTGCTAACAGATAAGCAAATTTAAAAATACGTCTTACAAATAAATATTTACGTGATTCAGTTTATTATCGGTTACCGTCGCGCAAACAATGAATTTAAGTGCTCAATTTTCTTTGAGTTCAAAATATAATAAGTCCATATTTAAAACGTAGGATTTTTATTTTTTATTGTTTAATTTTAAAATCATAATTGGACATAAAAGACATTACGTATACGGCAATTTTTGACATAGACACAGTGAAAGAATTTTTTTTGTTGTACAATGCTATAACTTAAATTATAATTTTTATAAATACAAATAACGTTAAAAAATGAAAATGAATTTTTAACTAAAATAATACTATATAATTAGTTCATATTATATGTAAAACAAAAACTTATGAATTTGTCATAGAAAAAGTTTCAATGCAATACAAAAGATACAAATACTTTTTTTATAAGTTTATATATACAGAAATAAAATGTTATTAAAAGTATTTTTAGATATATATATACTACGGGACTAAATTTTTTTTAAACTTGAAAACTTTGTTGCACAAATTAGAAGAAACGTAGGCCTATAGAATTTGAGGTAAAAATAAACAGAATTTAAACCAGATGGTGAAGAAACCAAAATTTGAAAAACAAAAATGTTTTATATTATAATTTTTTTCTCTTAGTAAATTAAGAAATGTTTGAAATGAACGGACGTGACGTGAGTGCGGCGATAAATATTTTTCGTAAATTGAGTATTATCACGCAACGCACGTCGGCTTTTTAAATACCAGTGAACTAAAAGTGTCGAAGTGTAAACATTTAAAAAAATTAAGCAAAATTAGTGAGTAATTAGTGAGTGCAGAGTAAGTAAAGGAATAGTTTTAAGGAGAAAATATTGGGACTTATACAGAGTGAAGGTAAACAGCTTGGAGATAACTAAGCGTTATCAAAATTAAACGGTGTTAATAATAAAAGGAATGGAAATACATAATTATGGAAATACTATTAGAGGAAATTAAAAATAAAATTGAAAAAATGGAAACACGTAATGAACGCGTAGAAAATAAGATTGATACATACGAGCCGAAATACAAAAAATAAAAATAGAAAACGCTAACCTAAAAAAAGAAAATGAAACCTTAAAAAAGTAGAATACGAGAAAAGAATGGAGATCGTGGAAAAAGAAATACGGAAGAACAAAATAATTGTACAAGGAACTAATGAATTGGACAATAAATCAGACCTAACTATTAAAGAACATATATGGAAAACACTAAGAGAAACACATATCAAAATAAATATGGAAAAAGAAACGAAAGAAGTGAGAAGAATAGAAATCAAACGGAAAAATAAAGCCACACCGACACCAATTTTAATAGAGTTTGTATTAAGAAATAAAAAACTTGAAGTACTAAAAGCCGCTAAAATGCTTAATACAAGTGACATGAATAATGAAAGACTATAGCAAACAAGTACAGAAACAAAGGAAACAATTGGTCACATACATGAAAGAAGCGATAGCTAAAGAACACAAGGCAATAAATATGGAAAAACGGTAATCGAGAGATCGCCGATAAATGAAGATGAAATGGCAAAAGTGAAGAAAAGTAAAGAGTTTAATAGCGAACTAAAAAACAGATAAATATAGAAAAAGGGGATGGAACAAAAGATGACGACAAACGCAAAAGAAAAAGGAAACATGATAAAACTAAAAATGAAAGAGAGAGAGATATATACGTAAGATCATAAATAGAAATAACGAAAAAGGAATCAGAAATTTAAAAAAAACAATACGGGAAAAGAGGTGATAAATTTAGACTTGAAATGTAAGAAGTAGTACGGAAAGAATATAAAGAAAACACATAAAGGATACTGGATGTACTGGTCGGGAGTAGCGGAAAAAAAGAAAGCAAAAAAAGGAGTGAGCTTGATAATGACCCGAAATAGACTGAAATACGTAATCCAAGAATATGTAAATGAGAGAATATTAACGGTAAAAATAAAACTGTTAGACGAATAAAGTGAGCAAAAATACTGGCAAAAAGTGAAAAACGAAAGAGCCTAACGAGAAGCACGAAGTGATCACTATCTAATGATAATGAAAATAAAAAGAATAAAAGAAGGAAAAGACAAAAGAAGATAAAGTAAATGGAAAAATAAAATGTTTTAAACTAAGAGAGAAAAAATGCCAAGACCTACTAGACAAAAAACTGAAAGGAAATGGACAAAACACAGGAAAAATGGGAACAATTTAAAAATATTATATTGACAGTAGCAGAGGAAAGTTGCGGAAAAAAGAAAATTAATAAACAACAACACAAGTAAAACTAAATGGAAGGCCGAAGGTATACAGTAAAAATAAGAACAAGGTATGGAAAAAATATTTAATCACTAAAAGAGTCGACGATTATAAGATATACAAAGAAAAAAGGAAAGAAGTTAAAATAACGATCTAAGCGACAAAAGAAAAATCGTGGGAAAAATTTGGATAAAAATGACGGAAAACTATAAAGAGAACCAAAATTTATTTTATGGTACATAAAAGCAACTCAGGGAAAAAATAACATGCTTAATATAAAAGACAATGATGAAAATATAATTACAAATGCAGAAGAAATAATGGACCGTTAGAAAGAATACTTTAAAGAGCTAACATACGCGGATATACAAAATCAGGAAGAGGAGAAGATAAAAAGCAATGAAGAACAAAAAATAGAAATAAGAGAAAAAAATAGAAAAGGCAATAACATAGCTGAAGCTAGACAAAGTAGCTGGAAACGATAACATCACCTTGGAAATGATAAGGTATATGGGAAGAATGGCTATGAATTAACTAAGATAAATAATGAACGATGTATTAAAGGACACAAAAATATAAAAAATTGGAAAACAAATAAACTGCCAATACATAAGAAAGGCGACAAAAGAAACTATATTAACTATAGAGGAACAACACTCTCCAGCATCTCATGGAAAATATTTGCAAGAATAATAGAAAATAGAGTAAGGACTACAATAGATATACCATTGGACTACAATAGATATAAGAAAGCATTTGACAGAATACGAAGACAAGAATGAATAAAAATATCAGAAATTATTTAAAAATATGTAGAATGACAACATAAACATAATAAAAACGAATAATTTCAAAGAATTTGAAACTAGACAAGGAGTCAAACAGGGATGTGTTTTAAGTCCACTGCTTGTCTCAACTGTACTGGCCGAGGTCATAAAGCAAGCCAAGAAGTAGATAAAGAAACTAACACTAGTATACTGAAAAATGACACAAATTCAGCTTACAGAACTTATGTTTGCAGATGACATGGCCTTGATAGTAAATGATAGAACTTGCAATATAATCTCGAAATAATAGAGAATGAACTAAAGAAAATAAACACTAGAGACAAAATGAATAATAATTTCAAACACTAAAAAAACACAACAAATTAGTCTGGACGGAAGAGAAATAGAACAAGTAGAATATTTTAAATATCTAGGCGCAATAATAATAAAAAATTGGACAAAAAATTAGAGGATAGAATAGGAAACACGGGAAAAATATTCAATCTAATCTCGAAAACTTTTCTAGGAAAATGAGAAGTGTTGAAAAAAGATAAAAACCGAAGTTCTAAAAAAGTAGTCGGGCCATCTATCACGTATAGCAGCAATACGTGGACACTCACAGAAAGACGCGAGACACGTATTAATGCAATAGAAAAGAGATTCCTCGGAAAATAAAATAAAGCCAAGAACGACACAATAAAGAACAAAACATTTCGACAAAATCTGAAAATGGAATCAATCAACAAAAAAATCATAGAAGGACAGCGCAGATGGTTGGGCATGTATGTCGAATGTCAGACGAAAGGCTAGCAAAAGGGGTGTTTGCCAGGGAGTAATAAGAAAAGAATACTAAGAACAAAATGGATTGATTAACATAAAGAAAGAAGTAGAGAAAAAAGGAACGACATGGAAGGAAACTAACACATGATAACTTCACCAGCCTTCCGCTTAAAGGTAGAAAGGAGTAAGAAGAAGATAAAGTTTATTTTGAAAAACTAAAAAAATTTAGAAAAATAAAAATAGAGCTAGTTTTATCGATCAAAAAAAGCTATATTAAATAACACTATAATGTTTTTAATTATATTAGAGAAATATTAAAAAAGTATTTTAAAAATAAAATAAATAAATAATAGCATTAGTTTTATTGATTATCAAATTAAAGTGAAATTTAAAAAAAATAAAGGTGGAGATAACTGAAAAGTCATCAATAACATTATTTTAAATAAATTAATAATAGTTTATTTTAGAAAAATGGAAAAAAAATCAAAAACTACTGGTACATTGAAGATTTTAACATAAGAAATTTAAAAAAATTAAGGTATTGAATAAAATTAAACACTCAAACAAAACTATGTATAAATTTAAAGTAAAAAATTAGGAGAAAACAAATCACGTTAAATAAAACTAATCGTTAAAAATATTTGTTTCATTAGTTTGGGACACCAATTTTTGTTAGTTTGTATAAAAAATAAAAATGCGCTTTGCTTTCAAACGTCTTGCATTCAAAAGTTCTTCCGTTCAAACGCTTTTGCGTTCAAAGGTATTGCGTTCAATCGGTCGCGTTCAAACGACTCATTCGGTATGTTTTTACTTATTTTATACAACTTATATATTTAAACTTTAATGCAAAAGTTATGCAAATGTTATACTAACACGTAATAAATAATAATCCTTTTAATACGTAATAGTTTGTTAAATATACGTATTTGTAAAATTCTTCAATTTAATTAATGAAATAACTGTGGGTAATACAAAACACTTAAAATTTGTTTAATTTTATAATTATTTTTTAATACTTGCTTTAATACTACTCATTAATACATCAATTACAAATTTAAGATGTTTCAAAGAAAGTATAAATTAATCATCAACGTAAGAAATATTAGAACTTTCAAAACTTACATTCTGTTACTGCAGCGGTCATTAATTTTTCTACCAACGTACTCAAATGCATATATGTAAATGTAAAAAAAAACTGTACTAATAAATTCTTTTTTTTTTCTAAGATAAACAGAAATAATCAAATTCTATTCAATAATTTTTATAAGGTTGCTCTTTTACGTTGACAAAATTTAATAATCCAAACACCCAATTTTTTGCTTCTAAGAAATAATTTTTTTTTTCAAAAAACAAAAAACACTTTCGCTGTGGGTATCCACGCTCGTAATTTTCTTTCTGCTTGCACTAAAAGTCAACAGCTTCTTATTTTAAGATCTAAGATTATGGAAAGATTTGTCGTTTACGATACCAATGTCTATTAAACAGTGCTTTTTTATTATTTTTGATAAGATGAAAATGTTTAATAAAACATAAACTTTTCAACGTAAAGATAAATGTGCATAAAAATAAAATACCAACTTTTAGTTTACGCTGTCGTAAAATATTTTTGGTTTTATATATTTAGATTGCGCGCAGTTGAAATGTGCTATAAAAATATTTCTCTCAATTTTTTAGATCGTTGTTGCATTTACGTTAATTAAAATACAATTGATTTTAATTTTTTAAAACATTTGCTCAATATATATGCAAAATTGCAAATGTTTAAATCATATTTTGTTATAATTACAACAATTCTGTTTTTATTTTAAATTAATACCAACAGTTTTTTTGTGTTGTTCTTATTACAAACATCAATATTTGTTCGTTAGTGTAGTTACGTGATGACGAAAAAACTCTAGAGTCGCAAAGTAAGATATCGAAATCTACGTAAAACTATGTTTTTGAAGTCAGTTATTATTTAAGTAGAAATCTGAGTCTGGTGGAAAATACATTCAAATCGCTAAAGATCTTTTTAAAATTTTAGGTGATTCTTTAGTCTTATGTGATATTGCATTTATTTTTTTACACAATCATTTATTGTTTCAAATGGTAAATTCACAGTTATAGTTTTTGTTTACATAAAAATTTTCTTTTGGTAATAAGTATTTCTTTTTATGATATCGTATCGTAATTTATTTATTTTCAGACTTATTGTTGCTTCTCTAGAACACTTCGTTTGCACACTGTTTTCTCGTGGTTTAAATTACGTAAATTTCTTTTTGCATTTTTGTTTGACACATCCTTTTTGAGTTATTTTTCCAGTTCGTGCAGACTGTACAGTGGTTTTTTAAGGTGTCCGTAAGGATTTACATGCTAATATTTTAACCGCATGTTAACTTATGTATCTCTGTTGGTTTGGTTCAATTTTTTTTAAAAACATAAAATAATATAAAATCAATTGTGTATTGTCATTTAATTACGTTTATTTAGTCTTGTTTAAATTTATTCAAATTATTAGTATACATGTTATTTTATTTAAAGTTACTTTACTAAATGTTAGGACTTTGAATGATTTGTTACAATTTTAGTCTAAATTTATTACTTTCCGGATTGTTATAACACATAACAACATTAGGCCGATAGTAAGCATACAACAATCTAGGATAAATGTTTGAAAGCCGAGATGCAGCCAAGATTATAAATATTTTACGAAACTGTTATACGTTTATATCGGCTGTACGTTGTTTCCTATTTTTGGTCATAGCCAAAATTTGGTAAATTAAAAACAATTAAAACTTAAAGTTTAAGAAACTAATCAGACAGTCTTTATTTCCTGCGATGGTTTGATTAAAAATTTATTAAAACTTAAATGACGTCTATAGTTATTATAACAGTCGTGGCTGTTATCGATGACCTAAAAGTCATGATAATAGGCAGATATGACAAAAAATTTATAACTATAGATCTAGAGTCAACACACTTTTTTGAAATATCTAGTCTTAATAAAAATCGGTTTGCTACCAACAAACATAGACGGTAAACTCACCACTTTATTGTCATACCATGATACCAGGTTTAGTTTTACGTCATCAACAATGGCGATTTTCTCAACCATAGCACCACGACCTATTTTCTTCAGGTTCTTTTCTGTAGGCATATCAGCGTTAGTTACTCTGTTCATCCTAACGGTTCCCAATGGCAGCAATCTATCCTTGTACAGATAAACTTGCAATTTTATGCTATTAAACCAGTTATCGAAAAATATTTTGTGGTTTACATTTCGAGGCACACTAGATGTGAGTCGCGTAACAACGTTGGAGCTGACACCAAGATCTGGTAAATCATTTGGAAAAACGTTGTTTTGATCGCCAGCAAAAAAATCTAAATAATAACTGAACCCGGATACGCTACTCAACACTTAATTTTTGACCCCCACTTATGAGGTTTGGCTGGATTATATTGTTTGAGTTAGTGCCGAGCTATCGTAGATATAATTTGTTCATCTACGGCTAAATATTCTTCTTTGGGTATCAAAAGTAATCGCTTTCTTACTTTATCTATAAGAGGCCCAATTTTAAACAGTATGTCATGACCTGGTGTACCGGCCGGTTTGAAATCATCATTATTATTGAAATGAAGACGTTTTATCATTTCCAACCTATTACATGTCATTATTGAATTGACTTGATGCTAGCCAATGTTGTTGAACCATCCGTGTAGATGGTAGATGGACTAATGAGGTGAAGATGACAATACCGATAAATTGCTTAATCTCAGCGTTTCTCACATTTACTAGCTTGTTAACATTGGCCTGAGTAGATTTCAGATTCGACTGTTTCGTAATAAATGTTATCAAATCTTCTGTGAAAAAAATTGGAAAAATTCGGCAGGTGATTCTAATTCTTGAGTAAACTCTGGCAATTCCATGCTACCACTAAACTTGAAATTGTTTTCATCGTACGCTGGCAATTTTCCTTCTGTTCAGATAATTTTTTCCTTTACTGCTCGCTTCTGTTTGAAAGTTTTAGGTCTAGTATCGACTATTTTGTCATCGGAAGTATCGGTATCGGATGGTGGAATAATTAATGTTTTTTTACGTATTTTGTTGCGCTAGCGTGAAAGCAAAACATCGTAATCGGAATCGGATAGTGAATCAACGTTACTAAGAGAACTATCACTAGGAATATAGTTCTTTTGTTTTTTTGCACATAACACTAAAAGTTTGTCGATTTCAAATTGTTTTCATTAAAAGCAGATTTTTTTTTGTGACTAGACATATTGTTATAGTGGGATTAATATCAAAAGACACCAAACTGCGCGAGCAATGTGACGTCAGAGTGTAAAGCTCAACTTAAAAATTTAAGTTTTAAAAAAATTATTTTAGAGGTTTATTTTTTAGTTTGTTATATTTGTGTTTTATTGTTAAGTTTGATTTGGAAACCGTAAAACTATTTTTAAAAAAATCGTGTAGTAAAAGTTAGGTGTTCTCATACTGTAATTATTTGCGAGTATTTAGACAACTGTTACAGGCTTATAGGTCTTACGAACCTTGCACGGCCAACTCACACAGTCGGAGATAGGGAAAGTTCAAGTGAATAATAATTAAAGGCGCCAGATCTTTTATAATTAACACTTCTGCCTCGATCAAGACAGACGGTCCAAGCTTGTAACGAATTTTTAGGTTCGTAATCCTTGTTACTATGATGTTTGGGTAACCACAATAAAAAAGAAAGGTATGTTACCATAAAAGAGAGATTAAACAGGTATAAAAACTTAGTTTAGTAACGTAGGTTATTAACAAGAGTATATCTAATTCTCAATCCATAAATGCCAGAAGTATTGGCAACACACAATACATAAGTTGAGTCGAAGTGAATAGCGAAGATAGATAAATATCGTTTGTACACAGCATGCGATACACACCAATTAATTAATGAAACTACCTTAATGGTATTGAAACAATTATCGTAATTACGGAAACTAACATAAACAAAAGTTCCGTGAGTGACTTTTCTAACATCGACAAAATAATGAAATAAACTTACTCACAATCCAGTACCTACTTGATCGAAGAAAACGTTTTCCTCGGTGAGTGAGTCTGGAATAGTTATGAATATAAATCGTGTCAACGCAATGACTCACGAAAGTCGAAGTCTACAAAATTGTTAATAAAAGAAATTAGATATAAGAACCCGATATATCGAATGCTGTTCCTCGTAATTATTAAGAGGGTATCGCAATCGACTAAGAAGTAATATTCGTTTTCGGTGTAAATAATAGGCCTTCAATTATTTATCGATATTCATTCTTCATTGTTCTTAATTAATTAAATCAAATTAAGAAAGAAATTACGAAAGAATTCTAACAAAACGGATATATATATATATACATCAAAACTGAATCAGTGTTGTGAAATCAAAATTACTTAAATGACCACGCACCAAATTTAAACACTCATCAATCATTTCTGAATACATTGTACTTACTTATACATACACTTCTAACTAATTGAACAAGGTTTACTTTTCAACCAATTTTTTTTTAAATTTTGGATCAATAAAGTTTACGTTGTGGTTATATTTATCTATTTGCAGAAATTGAGCCGTTGAAAATCAAAAATTCTCAAGAGGATGTAATTTGATAAAATAGCACAATTCTGGACTTTCGTTGTCTTTATTTGTATTTTGTTAAAAAATAAAGAACTATAAACTACGTTTCAATTGTTATAGTATATACAATCGTCATCAGGTGAATACTAACAAATTTAGAGACTACTGAAGCTATATACTAAAGACATGATTTGTGAAGCGATTAAGCGTACAAAATGCAATTAAGTGAAACAAAAATTAGATAATGGAAACACTAATGTAGTTTAAGTTCTTATAAATGTCCAATTAGCGGCTTCCACACGTTACCTATTTCTACGCTTGGTTGGCTGAAGTCCTTCTTGTTATTGATGACTGCTGCTTCTTTGAATTTTTTTTTCCAATGTTTTTCTCTGTGTAAGATTTTTGCCTTCGTCCACTTCATTCTATCTTGCAAATGGCAAGAGACAACCACATCATCCCGAATGGTTTTTGAGTGAAGTTACTCATTTCAGAAACAAAAACTCACAAGATACTGGAACGAGCCAGTTTTGCATTAATCCATTCACAGATCAATTACTATGTTTGGAAAAAACTACATTACTCCAAGACGCTACACAAAGATTTAAAAAAGAATTCAAATTAGAAGAAAGTCACGCACCAATATTCCAAATAATAGACGTCATTTGCAACAAGATACGGCAAACACGTGACAACAAATGGGTAAAATTAATCTAGAACTAACAAAAGAACGACGCTTAAAAGAATTTTAAGAGAACCATTGTCAACATCTCATCGCACCTACTGTTATCTACAGAGACCGCGCTATTGTAGAAAGGACTCAGTTTTTCCATATCACCGAAAGACGTTCCTTTACTGCACAGCATCGGTGCCTTTGAGACAACATCGTTAGAACCAGTACAACCAGAAAACTTTAAGTGAAAAGTCAAGCGTTTAGAGAAGAAGAAAAAAAGACATTTTATAAACATTACCCAACAGGAGGATAAGGTCTTTAAAAACATATACGTCAATGTTTCAGTGGAAGAAGCACTAGAAATTATTGGAGTGAAGCTCTAAATAGACGAGAACTTACAGGAACCGTGCTACCATTTGAAACAATAATAAAACTATTAGAATACTTAAAATTGCATATTTTTAGGAAAAAGACAAGTTCTTTGTTTCGAACGACGGCCTTCCAATCACCCGTCATTGCTAACATTTACATAAACTGGTTTGAATCTCAAGCAATAGAAAAAGCTAAATTTATAACTAAGAATTGGTTTAGGTATGTAGACGATACATTTATAATTTGGAACCACAATGATAGACAACTAAATCACTTTCTGCATCACCTGAACAACATTATGCCATCTATCAAATTTACCATGGAAAAAGAAAAAGATTCATTACCATTATTAGACGTTCACGTGAAAAAAAAATGCAATGAACGACTATTTACAAAAACAAAATTCACACGGGTCAATATCTGAAAAAACATGCAATCACTCAACAACAACAAGAAAAGGATAGCAAACTCTTTATACGTAGTGATGATGTGTTTAAACCACCACGTGAATTGGAAGTAACACCGAAATTGTGATAGTTGCAGTTTTCATTATAAATAAAACATCGGTGCGGAGTGTTCAGGTAGAAACGGGAGTTCCAAAATCAGTGGTACACGCATTTTTCGAAGACAACGATGCAAACCTTACAAAATTCGTAGATGGCAGGAGTTGCGATCTGGCAATGACAACTTTAGGCTAGAGTTTTGTAAAGAAATGCAATGCCAAAAGGGATTTCTTGCGTAACGTTATTTTCACCGATAAAAGCACATTCACTTTACTCAACGCACCTAATACACAAAACTGCAGAATCTGGGCGCGTGAAAACCCTAACGTGACGGTGGCAGTAGCGACCCAGTATCCTCAAAAAGTGAATGTGTGGGCCGGATTGTTTGGTGACAGAATTCTTGGCCCCTTCTTCATTGAAGGCAATCTCAATGGGATGTCTTATTTGGAATTTGTTACGGTCGAAATTTTCATTATGCACGCCTATGTGTTTCGACGTGAAATTAGATTTGGGTTTTGACGCCCTCTAACGATCCTTTTCTCATTAGATGTCATTTGACGGAAAGTCGTCACACGTGAATGATATAAAAATGGTCTGTAACTATTGAATATTGATATATATCCGTTACCATCTGGAAAAGAATGGAAAATCAATTATAATTAGTTAATTATCTAATTTATTTGAAGCGTTACAGGGTAAGCTACAGTCGTCTTTTAGTAAACATTCGTTCATAATTCGTTATTCCTTTTAACAGCCATTTTGCGTTCCTTCATTTCGCACCTGTTACATTCTCGATAAATGGATATCTAAACTACTACTAAATAAGGCATCACGTTGCCGTACTCGAGCGCTGACGGAAGGTGATTTCCACGCCGCAAAATTGGGGTCTTGCGGAGCCGTCCAGGGCAAAATAATACTACACGTGGATGACACGACTTTAAACATATTAATAATCACCTACTTTCGATCTCACTACATACAGTAGTCGATGCACGTTTTGTTTACTTTTGAGATAGATTTCATGAATTATTTAATACAAAATTGTTTTAGCCAAACTATCACTTGTGAGTTGGGGTTGTGACACGATTCGTGTTAATATTTTATTGCAGGCCACTGAAGAAGAAAAACGTTTTTCTTCGGGGTAGTGGATACTGGAGTACGGGTGAGTGATTTGAATTTACTTTAGATATCGTGGTCACGTACAATTACTCACGAACTGTGGGATTACAATTTAACGTTAGTAAATAAGTATAACGCGTAGCTACCAATAGGGTATTTAAAATCAGTGAAACCAATGTCTCGCATATTGTATGTAGTTGAAAGACATGTACTTTGATTCTTTATAATTGTGTGTGGTGGGTTGCCGATGTTGTAGGCATCGAGATCTTAACTTTTCTTGTTTCTATAATTCTCTAAATTGACTATTCCGAACTCAAACGTTAATACCGTTGTAACTATTTAATGTAAATTTTTCTAGTCTTCAGTAACTCCAACTGTGGGGTGTAATGACTTTTGCTTAGTACAACTACAACTGTGATAACTGTTAATGATAGACTGAGGGCGATTAAAGTTGTTAATTTTTTTTTGTGTGTTTATTGTTCCCTACGAACCAGTTTGGGCTACTCGAACAGCTGAGTAGAGGGATTACGAATCTTCGAATTGTTACAAGTTCTACACCATTCTGTTGTGAGCGGACAGAAGGATTACTTTGGGATAAGCTCTGGCGCCCTGAAACATCTTTATATATATATTTCTTGTGAACCTATCCCATCTCCGACTATTGCGAGTTTGGCCGTGCAAGGTTCGTAAACCATAAAGCTTGTAACAAATTGCTCTAGAATAGGGTTACGAGAGACAGTGGAAGTTTTGCAGCAAGAACTTTGGTTCCAACAGGACGGCTGTCCGGCGCACGACTCGGTGATTGCTCGGAAATATTAGGAAATACCTTCCATGGTGATATTAGTTCACGCGGGCAAGTTTACTGGCCGCCACGATATCCTGACCTAGCACCCTAGCACCTGTAGGGTCATCTTAAAAACAGGATTTATCAAAACCGCCCCGATTCTTTAAAGAATTTGAAGATCGCAATCCACGAAGGATGCCAGTAAATTAATGCTTGGTAGCTTGCGAATGTGCGTCAGCAGTTTTACAATAGACTGGGCTACTGTCTAGTTCAAAACGGGGAGCTTTTTGAA
This sequence comes from Aquatica leii, assembly GCA_035610365.1. Classification (NCBI taxonomy): domain Eukaryota; kingdom Metazoa; phylum Arthropoda; class Insecta; order Coleoptera; family Lampyridae; genus Aquatica; species Aquatica leii. The sequence goes on along the minus strand of CM069433.1, from coordinate 171,384,967 downwards.
CATTTAATTTAAGCAAACCTTCCTAATCGGTTATTTTCCATACATATTTATCCGGGGGTTGATTCAAATACAATGATGATTGCCTATTAGTATCTTAGTATCTGTTGTTATTAATGTCAGGAATTAAATATATTTATTGTTATAAATTAAAATGTACCTACCAAAAACATTTTAATGTCTTTTAAGCAAATAAATAACTACAAAAAATAGCAGGTATCATTTCATTGTAACTTAATTTTAAATAATATTTTAATAAATCTATTATAAGTTTAATAAAAACAATTAACACGTTTAATTATGTGTTTTTACTGATAAAAATTAATTGTCGTTCTTTTAAAATAATAAAACTCCGCATTGGGATTTGAACCTTCGTACGTAGCAGCGATATTACCGGAGTCGTACAATTGATGTCACTAAACTTAAGTGACTACTACTGATACGTTCTTTACATCTGTATTTTAAACAAAGCTTTTCACCACGCGATACATTTTTGGAATTATTTTTGATATTTGATATTGTAGCCCGCAATCAGGTGTTTTAATTCGGAGGCTAGGCGTGGATTCTCAATAAGCACCGAGCGAAAAATACAATGTTGAAGAATTAACGTAATGTATATTTTGAATGTGTATGAATAATTAAAAAAACATAAATAAAAGTTAAGCGCCACCAGTTTTCTTGTTTTACAAATTAATAAGTAATCAAATCGCGAGAAAACTGGGGCTCGCTTAGCCGTAAAAAATCTTAAGAACTAAATAAGCTAATTTACAATCTCATTCTTATTACTAACTTTTAGCAAACATAAAGTAATAAGGGAAAAAACTACAAAACCATTGATACTTTGACCTAAAACTTAGCTTTTGTGTAGTTGCACCATATGAAGAACGATAAAAGCGACAATAACCGTGGCAGCGCCGTAATCGAAAACCCAATGTGTCCAAAGGAAAAAAAGCCGAAAATGTATAACTTCAAGCGACATATGTATGCTAAAAACAATGAAATTATCTTTGATCTTAGTAGGCTTGTAGTAAAAATATGACAAAAATTAATATAATTATGGATGTGCTTAATTATTCAATTATACCAAGCACTTAGTGTCATTTGGATACAAAACGGACGATAATTTTTTCGATAAGTTGCCACATGTCTTAAAAAGCAAATAATCGTAATGATAAGAACGGTACTTTTCAATTACATACCTATAATGTAAAAAAAGGATATAGAAATTGTAGAATAGCTTCTGAAGAGTGCTTAATATCCGCCGAAGCGTGATGGTGTTCTAAATAAAGCTAAAAGGACCCTATTGATAATTCGAATTAAGCGACCATAAATACGCAGAATGCGAAAAAATTGAGCACTTAGATCTTTGATAACCATACGATCTGCTACAATGTGCACAAATTTAAAGTAGTCGCGTTAGAAAAGGCACTACTTACTTTTTGGAAAATACTCGAAGAAGACTGTCTTTATCATAAGTTTTGCGATATCACAGGTGTCAGATAAAAATTTTGTGACGTTTAAACTGAAAATAATTTCAATTCAATTTTTGAAAACGCAACAACTTAGGCAACTACACCCTCACCAAATTACACGTTAACTTAATAAAGTAAATTTTATTGAAACAACCATAATTCGATTATATAAATTTAAAAAAAACTTTACAATATTACATTTTAAAAATTATTGCGCAAAACGTTCTCTGGTACACATTGTCATTTGTTCTGATACTGGAAATATCTTAAAAACACTTTGGGGACATATAAATCGAAATTTTCAAATTCCCCATGTTAATCTGTATGCTTCAGAATTTCCGGGACACACGGTATATGTTATAATACTAAAAATTACAGAAAATCATTTTTATATGCGAGTGAGAAGCTTGACTGATAAGCGTGCGCTAGAGTGCTGTGATTTACGAGCTTTTATTTTACCGATGCAACTCTTGTATGTTATTCAAAAATTAATTTCACCAACGGTTGTTATAATTTTGATATAAATAGTTCATTATTTTTTCACAACTTGCACTAATTTGGATCGATACAAAATTACACGTTTTAATTACAACTGAAATCTGTTAAGCTTACCTACTTGTGAGTACATTATCTTACTTGTAATAATATTTGATTTCTGTCGCCCGTAAGATAAAAACTATAATGTAGTTGTTTCAATAACTTTAAAACTTTAAATTATACTATTAATAAAATAAAATAAAGTTATTTAGTTTGAATAAAAACATGAAATAATGTAATGTAATGTTGTCGAAGAATATTTTTAGACTCTATATTACATTCTATATTACATTCAGGATAACACATTCTATATGAACACATTGTGAATTACTCTATTATATTAATAAAAGGTTATACACAGTGTTAATACAAGCTTTATAAGGAAATGCTTAACGTTATAATTGGTAATTTAATATTTATCTATTTTAGGATTACTATACGGAAATAATATATACATTTCTGTATTAAGTATTTGTATTTCCTTTATTACTAATTTTATTTATTTAAGTCTGACAAAATTTTGAAAATGGTTTTATGCTGAATGTTAAATTTATTTTGAATTGTTGTATACTATTGGTTAAATGAATGTAAGTAACTAATTGCTTTTACAATTCTAAAAAAGTTAAAAAAAATCTTCAAATTAGTTATTGTCGGTATTAGCTAAATGTTAAACAGGTACATTAAAAACTAAAGTTAAAAATTGTGATTTTATTTTTAAAAGAAAAACAAAAATATAAATAATAATATTTAAAAAGTGTAAGGTTTAGATAACATATTAACTAATACACAAATAAAATCTAAAAAGTTAATTAAAAACCGTTTGTTACAAATATTTAGAATATATTTAAACGGTAAAAATTGTCCACACACCTAAATAAGTTAAAAATAAAAAAATGTCGAGCGTAGATACTACATAAATTTTGACAAATAAATTTTGTTTTAAATTAAAAAACGTTATTAGTAATTCAAGTACAACTTTGGTTCTGCAATTTTTTTTAAGGTAGTTACTAAACTTAAGTAATTACATCATAATTTATTTTCGTTTTTGTTAATATCTTGTACTTTCTAAAAACTTACTAGACATTTTAAATTTACAATCTGTTGGCTCTGTCTTTTTACGTTTACACGTTAAATTATTTTAAAAATTTGTTTTGTTGTTTTTTTTGTATGTAATGTGTAGGTAACTACATACATTTAATATCTATATAAATAACTAATCTTTTTATGTCAATGAAAAGTACTTTACATATTATATTTTTGTGTTGGATACTTATGATCTGCTTTTGCTTTTTATAATAATTTTAAATAAATTACTGCAAGTTTATATTCACGTAACAAAAAAATTGGCGTTGTCGCCACACAGCTTTCCCATAAGGAATGATGAGGTAATGTCTACTAATTTTTTTAAGTTTATGTTGCCATAAAACCATTTTGAAGTGATGTACACGTTTGTATTGGCTTCTAATACAACTACTTATTGGAATGTCTTTAAACTTTATTCTAAAAAACATTAAATTTATAAGTAAAACGTATCCTCCTTAATTATTATGATGTTAATTGTTTTTTCACTGCTTAAACAATCATAACTATGTGCGGAAAAATTGCAATGTCATACATAGATTTTCAACTTTACAAGTTTTCTATAATTTTGTTCTATAAGTTAAAAAAAAAATATTAAACAAAAATAATTATGTTGTTCAACTTGTCGTCTTCTTCCTCGGGCAGCTTTGAAGACAGCTTCGCAGCATAAGGTTTATACGAGATAAAGAAAATCATTTTAAATTGTTAAATGACATTGAATTCAAGAAGAGGTTCGTTTAAATAAGGCCATCATTATAAACTTGGTACATGCAATTAGAGATAGAATCGAATCAACAAGCTATCGAAACAAATCCTTTGATACAAGAGTACAAATAATAATTCTTGTATCCAGCGTGTCACAAATGAAATTGCCAATATATAAAGATGCCTAGATCTACCGAACAATTAATGGAAACAATACAATGGTTTTCCACGTGTTGCGGGAGCTGTCGATTGCACATATGTGCATATGCAATCACTCGATGGACTAAATGCTGAGTCGTATTACAGCAGAAAAAGATATTTTAACATTAATCTTTAAACAATTCGTAATGCCAAATTAAAATTTAGGCGTTTTATTGTGTTTTAGCCAGGATCAGTACACGACAGTGTTATTTTCAATAAATCTCTTCTTCCGGTTGAATGGTTACTTATTTGGTGTTAGTGGATTGTTACAAGCTTATGGTTTTACGAACCTTGCACGGCCAACTCACACAGTCGGAGATAGGGGAGGTTCAAGCAAATAAAATTTAAAGGGCGCCAGATCTTTTATAAGTAAAATTTATATCTCGATCAGGACAGAAGGTTCAAGCATGTAACGAATTCTAGGTTCGTAATCTTTGTTGCATTGGTGTTTGTGTAACCAACCAAAAGAAAGATGTGTTACCATAAAGAAAAGATAAAATAGGTATAACAATTTTAATTTAATAACGTAGATTATTAACAACGAGTCTATCTAATTCTCAATCCATAAATGCCAGAAGCATCGGCAACAAACAATACATAAGTTTAAACAAACTGGACAGCGAAGAAAATTACATAATTAATATCATTTGTACACAGCATGCGATACACACAAAATAATTAGTGAACCTCAATTGTATTGAAACAATGATTGTAATTATGGAAATTAACATAAGCAAAAATTCCATGAGTGACTTTTCTGACAGCGACAAAATAATTAAACTTATCCACAATCCAGTACCTACTTGGTCGAAGAAAACGTTTTCCTCGTTGAATCAGACTGGAATAAATTTGAATAGCAAATCGTGTTAACACAATGACTCACTAAAGCATGATCTACAAAATTGTTAATTACTACTAAAAGAAAGTACACATAACATAACCCGATTATCGAATGCTGTTGTACACATTCAGTGAAAGTTGGTGTCGCAGGTGTTTGCCGCATGAGTAGAAGTTATAATCGTCTCATGAAGGTTATTTATCGATATTAATCCCTGATCGATAATGCATCCAAACGTACAGCCAAAAACGTGGCGAGACGGCTATCAAATTAAAAAAGAACTATTGACTTGATTGTGTCGAGTCCTGTCACCGTCACGGACGTTGGAGCATAGATGGATAGCCAGGAACTTTTGTAAGGATATTCTATTAACTAATCCCTACGGACTTGCTTCCAAACTTCTCTCTACAAACCTTTGCCATGAGCTACATTTAGCGTTCTTCACTGCCAGTGCCAGTTTATACTGGTGAAGCGCGGTCTTGTACGAATTTAGCCATTGAGTTTTTAACTCTGCTAGGGCTTTTTGGGTATGCTTTCTTAAGCAACGTACGACTCGTTTTAATCTATCTAGCTTTGGATTCCACCACGGTACATCAGCTCTGGAATTCGAACGAACTCGGTTTGAGACATTTTGGCTAAATTTAAAGATCAGCTTAGTCAGCTTATCAATGGAGACGTCTATAGAATTAGGATCGTGACACTTAACATCACGTGAAAGATAAGTAGGAAGTAGGGCGCTGACAGCTGTGTTCAGTTTGACAGAATCGAGGATTTTTGACGGTTAAATCAAAACATATTAGTCAGTGATCACTTTCAATCACCTCTGGAATAACTTACCAGTTAGAAATTTTTCTAGCTAAAACTTGTGATGCTAATGTGACATCGATATCTGAATTACCTTGGTGACTAGCAAAAGTGAAAGGTTGATCAGGCTCATTTAAAACACATAGGTCACGTTCGCCTACGAGGTTCTCTACTGCTATAATAATCAGGACGCTACTTAGTTTGTCCAAAACTTTATCTAGATTTAGACGAATACGAACATTGTCGCTTGGTGGCCAATAAAAGCCGACGATACTCCAAGAGGTATTTTCAACTGTGATCATAGATACGGCAGTGCATTTATTAGTTAGATGATTGAGGGTAACTACTCCGATGTGCATTGTGCCATTGTAAAGTAGCCGAGGAACACCGCATAGAAGTGGATGCGGTAATCCTGTTGAAAGACAAGGCCGCACCAGCGAGCCTTTAGCTTGAACCAGAACTATACACACATGGCTCTTGGGTCAGTAAAATGCCTATGTCATTGTCGGAGAAAAAGCTCATGACTTCCAAGGTCGCAGCACGAGAACGCTGAAGATTCACTTGCGCAATCCTAAGAGTCAGAGAAGTATATGCAATATGGTTGCCGACTCAAAATTATCACAACAATAATTGCAAACGTTCTTAATATGCAAAATGTCCAAAAACAACAATTTTTTATTTATAAAACTAATACTGTACTTTATATTTTCTTAAACTCATTTCAGTAATTAACAATTTGTAATTTTTTGCTTTTGAATTTGTTTACGCCAGTAAACACATTTAACCCCACTTAAAGGTAGACGAGGGTGGTGCATTAAAATTAGGTAGCATGAGAGAAGGAGGGACAGTCTTTTAAGGGCAGTGTACATTTTATAATCTGAAAGAAATGTAAAGTTAATTTAAAGTTGTATTTAATAAATAAAATCAACAAAGGTCCTTCGAGTATTTTAATTTAGTAGGAAGCTTAAAACGGACCCCACGTTAAGTAACCTACATAAATGGTCCTTACGAGCCGGATTTACGGAACTCAAAACTTCCGACATACGTTATAAAAGACGTGACAAAGTCAATCCACCAGAGCAGAATTCCAAGAAACGGATATCCAAAGAAAATTCCACAACAGTCCACATACGGTGAGTGAGTCTTTGGTTTCAAATCCTGATTCTATTAATTCCTAATTTACTAATATATATTGTGTACGATTCCTTTAAAATGTCTAAAAAGGCAAAAGATAACGAGTTTGATTCATTAATTTCCAAAAGAGATATTTTAAAGTCTAAATTAACCAGTTTTGCCGCGTTTTGTAAGAATTGCGATGTTAATAATTCTAGTAACTTAGCAAATTTACGGTTGCGTTATTCGAAATTAGATAACCTATATAACGAATTTGATGCAATTCAAACCGAACTCCAATTGATCAATCCCGAGCAAGCAAACGAGCGCGATGCATTCGAAAGTATTTATTTTGAAGTTGCTGCCGAAGCAGATCAACTTTTAAAGGGTCCATTAATTCCCACTGACTTTGTTAATCAAAATAATTCTCATTCCGAATTAAATTCTAATCAAACTTATAACGATTCTCAAATAAAATTGCCTCCAATTTCGTTGCCGCATTTTGATGGTAATCATGAACAGTGGCTTTCTTTCTATGAAACATTCATTTCTATGATTCATAATGAAAGCAAACTAACTAATTTACAAAAATTGCATTATTTAAAATCTTGCTTGAAAGGCGAAGCTGCCAATGTAATTAAAAATTTATCTACCACACATGATAATTATCAAATCGCCTTTGACATTTTAGTACAAAGGTATGAAGACAAGCGGTTAATTATAAAAAATAATGTTAGGTCTTTATTAGAATTACCTTCTATACAGAAGGCTTCCTCTCAAGTGTTACGAAATTTAATTGATAATATTAAGTTGTACCTAAAGGTTTTAAGTGGTCAAGGACTTCCTGTTCAGCATTGGGATGTGCTAATTATTTATTTAGTTTTGTCAAAGCTGGATTTCATCAGTAAAAGGGATTGGGAAGAAAATAATTCTGACGACATTCCAAAGTTAGATGATTTCTTAGATTTTCTTCGCAAAAAATGTAAAATCTTAGCTTCTTTAGAATCCGATAGAAATCTAAAACCCATCAGTACCGCTAATTACAATTCTAAAAAATCAAACGAAATTAAATATAATAATTATCAAGCATCCGCAAACGCTGCATTTAATGCTAAACTTAAATGTGATTTTTGCAAACAAACTCATTATAATAATCAATGTGAGGAATTTAGTAATCTATCCCTTCAGGCGCGAATCGAAAAGATAGAAGATTTAAAATTATGTAAAAATTGTTTAAAATCTAATCATCAGATAGATAAATGTCGGTCTTCTTGTCGTTGCAAAGTATGCCATAAGCGTCATAATTCTTTATTACACGATTATCAAATTGATCAACAATCTCAAATTATATCAAGTGATTCTGCAATTGCATCCACAAGTTTTTGTAGCACGACCAATGAGGTTATTTTATCGACAGCATTAGTTAAAGTAAACGATACTTCTCAAAAATTACGTGCTTTGTTAGACGTTGGATCACAAGTTAATATAATAACGGAATCCGCATGCAAAATGTTAGGGTTAAAATTAGTTCCAATTAATTATTCAATTGTAGGAGTAAGTAATAATTTAAGTAGCATTCAAAGTATGACAACTTTAAAAATTTCTTCGCATACTAGTTCTTACGAAAAAAACATAAATTGTTTAGTTATGCCGAGAATAACCTGTCAGCTACCTTCAAATACCTATTCAATGGTTCCACACAAATTTCCCGTAAATGTAAAGCTTGCCGATCCTACTTACAATATTTCAAATCCGATTGATATATTATTAGGGGCCGAATTATTCTGGGAACTACTTTTGCCGGAAAGGATTAAGACAGGTAAACGACAACTGTACTTGCAAAACACAATGTTGGGTTGGATTGTCGGCGGCGTACTTGAAGGTAACTTAAGTAACAAACAATTTGCAACTAACAACGTGGTAATAAACGAAAACCTTGAATCTATTGTAGCGAAATTTTGGGAAATAGATAATTATTTAGGCGACGGTAGGATTACTTTGAGTCACGAAGAAAACTTATGCGAAAACCACTTTGTTCAAACGCATAAAAGAAATTCTGTAGGTAGATTTGTTGTTTCATTACCATTTAAAGAAAACTTGAGAAATTTAGGTAATTCTAGGGACGCCGCGTTAAAACGGTTTTACACTTTAGAAAGGCGATTAAATAGAGATTCCCAATTAAAATCGAATTATAAGAAATTTATAAACGAATATTTAGAACTTGATCACATGGAGCCGGTACCTCCGACAGAAATTAATAATAAGGAAAATACATATTATCTACCGCATCTACCCGTGTTAAAACAATCGAGTCAGACAACAAAGCTTCGTGTTGTCTTTGACGCATCGCTTAAAACAACAACTGGGTTAAGTTTAAATGATACATTAATGACCGGTCCCACTATACAAGACGATTTATTTTCCATTTTGCTCCGTTTTAGGTCTTATAAATATGTACTATCGGCTGATATAAGTAAGATGTATCGGCAAATTTTAATTGATCCAACACAACGCGATTATCAGAGAATTTTATGGCGAGATAATCCTGATGAACCTATTCAAACTTTTCGGTTAAAAACCGTCACATATGGGATGTCACCTTCAGCCTTTTTAGCTATTAGATCATTACAGCAATTAGGGTTAGAAGTAAAAAACACATTTCCTGTAGCGTCAACTGCCATACTGCACGATTTTTATGTCGACGATTTGCTGACAGGTGCACAAGAATTAGATTTAGCATCCAAACTTAAAGGTGAAATAATCAACGTTTTAGCAAGCGGGGGTTTCACATTACGACAATGGGCCTCTAATGAACATTGTTTACTTTCCGATTTAAATACATCTGAAACTCCCACAATAATTAGTTTAGATAAACAGGGAGAAACGAAAACTTTAGGTATTATTTGGAACTGTCGCATGGACTTTCTAAAATACTGTACTACTCAAATATGTTTTCCAAAACGCGTTACCAAACGAGCAATTTTAAGTATCACGTCAAAGTTATTTGATCCTTTAGGTCTCATAGGTCCAATTATTGTCACTGGGAAATTATTAATGCAACAGTTGTGGGTATTAAAACTTAATTGGGATGAAATAGTTCCTGAGGAGATTTGCGCGAAATTTTCTAATTTTTTAAATGATTTACCTAATATTCAACACTTACAAATTCCTCGCAAAATAATAGTGGACAATGCAATTCAATTTGAAATACATGGGTTTTGCGATGCCTCCGAGTTGGCATACGGTGCGTGCTTATATTTAAAAAGTGTTAACACCATTAATGGTACGCATAATACTTGCTTAATTGCTGCGAAATCTAAGGTAGCGCCGTTAAAAACGCTCACTATACCCAGATTAGAGCTGTGTGCAGCGACGCTTTTAATAAGGTTAACCCAGAAGGTATTAACTTCAATTAAACTACAATTCAATAGTATCCATTATTGGTCGGATTCCCAAATCGTACTTTCGTGGTTAAAACTTTCTCCTAATACCTGGAAAACATTCGTAGCGCACCGCGTAAATGAAATTCAAACCCATAGCGATGTCAAGCAGTGGCATTATATAAACTCAAAAAATAATCCTGCTGATATTATTTCTCGTGGTGCTACTTCCGCAAAATTGTTAAACTGTCAACTTTGGTGGAGAGGGCCAGACATAGTAAACGAGCTTCCAAATAATTCCCATACGTACGTTGAAGATATAGAGAACTTGCCAGAACGACGAAGCATAGCATTAATTACTGTAGATGACTCAAATAGCTGGCTGTTCAAATTACTTGAAAAATTTTCTAATTTTACCAAACTTCAGAGGGTTATTGCATATTGTTTTAGATTCTTTAAAAATTGCAAGTTTCCTAATCACAAGATTAAATCCAATTTGACTGTTCAAGAATTAATTGTTTCTAAAAAATTTATACTTATTTCTACACAAAAACTAGAATTTTATCGAGAAATTCAAGACTTAAATAAGGGCAACCCAATTCACCGAAAATCTAAGTTACTTTCTTTAAATCCTTTTATTAGTGATGATGGACTATTACGCGTAGGAGGCAGGTTAAAACATTGTACAACAATATCTTACGAACAAAAACATCCTATAATACTTCCTCATAAATCTCACATAGCAAACATTTTGATTATCGACGAGCATATACGTTTATTGCATTCTGGTCCCTTAGCCACTTTGTCATCTGTAAGACAGCAGTATTGGCCTATTTCAGGGCGAAGCTTAGTACGTAAGCTAATTCATAAATGCGTAAAATGTTACCGCGCATCCCCTAAGTCTAGTATTGAATTGATGGGCCACTTACCAAAAACTCGCGTAGAGCCAGCGAGGCCATTTATTAATTGCGGGCTCGATTTTTGCGGTCCTTTTCTGATAAAAGAAGGTCGCGGTCGCGGCAAACGTAGCGTAAAGGCGTATGTATCGGTCTTTATTTGCTTCGTAACGAGGGCTATTCATTTGGAGTTGGTATCTGATTTAAGCACTGATAGTTTTTTAAACGCATTTAAACGATTCATTTCTCGTCGCGGTCATGTGTCCAACATTTATTCTGATAACGCAACCAACTTTGTTGGGTCTAACAACGAATTACAAAAATTATATAAATTATTTCAGACTCAAGAATTTAAAAATAATTGTATAGAAAATTTAACAAAGGCTAACATTACTTGGCACTTCATACCACCCAAGGCACCAAATTTTGGTGGGTTGTGGGAGGCAGCCGTAAAATCTTGCAAATTTCATTTAAAGCGAGTTGTTGGTGAAAGTATTCTGACGTATGAGGAATTGTACACAGTATTAACTCGAATAGAAGCCTGCCTAAATTCCCGACCGTTGATTCCATTATCCTCCGATCCCAACGATTTAACAGTTATCACGCCTGCTCACTTCCTTATCGGAGACTCATTGACTTCTTTCGTGGAACCCGACTTAGGACAACTAAAATTAAATGTGTTGTCAAGATGGCAATATGTGGAAAGACTTCGGCAAGATTTTTGGAAGCGTTGGTATAAAGAGTACCTTCACCAGCTTCAACAACGATCAACAAACAAAATTAAATCCCCAAGACCTATACAAATTAACGATATGGTAGTCGTAAAAGAAGATCAGCTGCCACCGCAGAAATGGGCTCTTGGCCGTGTCGTCCAACTACATCCCGGTGGTGACGGATTAGTGCGTGTAGTGACAATAAAAACTACAAATGGTTTAATAAAACGGTGCATCGCCAAAGTGTGTGTGTTACCCATAAACTTGTGACCGATGTGTTAAAATTTTGAAGTATAAATTAATGTAGCTATTTAGATTTAAATCTTATGCTTTTATTTGAAAGTTATTCTTTCAAGGCGGGGAGCATGTTTACGCCAGTAAACACATTTAACCCCACTTAAAGGTAGACGAGGGTGGTGCATTAAAATTAGGTAGCATGAGAGAAGGAGGGACAGTCTTTTAAGGGCAGTGTACATTTTATAATCTGAAAGAAATGTAAAGTTAATTTAAAGTTGTATTTAATAAATAAAATCAACAAAGGTCCTTCGAGTATTTTAATTTAGTAGGAAGCTTAAAACGGACCCCACGTTAAGTAACCTACAGAATTTTTTCTTTTCTTACAAATTAATATTAGGTTTCAATGTAATTATCTTCCAATTTCGCAAAACTTCCTGATAGGCAGTTAATAAGAGGTTGAAAATTCCACGAGAAATACATTTTTTATATATATATAACACAGCTTTTAAGTCCTTGATTACATGTCTTGTTTCACAGATCTGTTTTATTTTCAGTTTCATAAATACAAACAAAGTTTTAGGTATTTTGCTGTTTGGAGACCTGCTTAGCCGATGCATTACATTTGTTGGTGATGTTTGTTCACACCGAACATTTTTTTTTCAACTATAAATTCTTTAGTAGGTTTATACTGCTTTATATAATTATCTAAAATAAAGGATAAAAGGAAATAAGCAAGAAAATTATAGAATTAGAAATTTTTTATCGGTAAACATAAAATAAAACTTAGCTATCTATACAGAAGCAATATTTTCCATAATGATAATACAACTATTTATAAGAAAACGTGAATAATATAGTAATACTCACTTTACTACAATATTTATTAACGTTTCTTTCTTGATTTGAGTAAATATTTGTACATAACCTTCTTTTTGGTAGTCATTTTTGTTTCATGAACTGACATTAAACGCGCGGTTGTCAAGTTGACTAGCAGTTAATGGTTAATGGACCGTTAATAATAGATTAAATTGTTTTGTGCAACGCAATTGAATGTTAACCAAGCATCATCTTTAATCGACGATTAGTAAATTGCCAATTAACCAGAATTTTGTGCAACCGACTATTTATTTTTTCTAAAAAAAAATCGTCGCAGGCAGGATTCGAACCTAGATTATATATAGGATTCACTTTAAATTAAACTATTTAATAAACTGTTAATGTTAGACATTTTTTTTATTTGAATAAATTGTTATGAAGAATTTATCTCTATAAGAAACTGTAAAAATAATTTAAATAATCTACATAAGTACAAAATTATAAGAAAAACTGTTAAAAATGGCGGATACACTCACTTCCGGTTTTTTTGTCAGACCCATCGTTTGATAGAACCGAGAGAATATGAAAAGCCAGCTCCATACCAAATGTTAAGTTACTAGGACTATCTGATTCAGGAGACCTTAAAACGTAAAATTATGCAAAAAAAATTTTTTGAAAAAAATTTGCGATTGCTATACTTTCCTTATATAAAAGTAAAAATTAAATAAACTAACAGTGTGACCAATGACCCAAAAACGTGGCCAAAATTTTCAAAGTTATCAAATGACCAGAACATAGGGTAATTATTATAAGAGAAATATTAAAATAATTAATAATTTTTTTAATGGGGTGTTTTACAGGTGTTGTTGTAAAAAGGAATGATTAGTGGGATTGAAAGAAAATAAAATTAACAAAAAAGACGTTTGCTAAACCTGTGATTTTATAACAAGAAATATACGTATACACAAAAAACACATGAGTAATAATAATTTAATATAAGGCACTGTAGTCGCTTTTATAAGTTTGGGTAGAAGCACTAGCTCTGTCGCCCAACAATATTCTTGACGGATCAAGTGCCTCTTCGTCAGGTTCTGGTGGAACTAGCAAATCCAAAATATCACATTAATAGTTAATTGATGTACTTGGTAATTTTCTAATCGATATAATTTGTGGATCTGACGAAATTAGTACCTAGTAGATTTAGTAAATATTCATTTGTTGCTTTTCTCAAAATTTTTCTGCTATGGTTTCTAAATAGCTTTAAATCCTTATTTCTAGATTCTTGTGCCTATTCGGAAAGCTGTTCAATTGGAAAAGATTTGCAATAACCTGCGCTCTCTGAATTAAAATCTTATGAACACTAGCGATCATGTAGCACCAAGGATATTCTTCCATATACAGTTTTGCTGTGTCTAGTGCATATTTATCAAATACCCTTATGAAAGAGCCTGCAGGATAACTCCACATCAGTTGATTAAATAATTCTTGCTCATACTTTGAGGTCCTTAAAGAATCTCCTTGCCGTGTTACCGTCATTTGACGTCCATGCTTACTCTTGAATTGTCTTTGAACTTCTAGTTTTAGTACTTTTCGTTTCGTTCTTTTTTTCCGCGTTTACCATTTCTTAAAATGAAGGCGGTAAGAAATGTGCAATAACCATTGAAAGAAGCAAATCCAATCATGTAACGTAGACAAACCAAACCGATATGTCATAACATCAACTTCCCGTTTTACAACTGGATCAATGTTATTCATTTCTGTTGGTTTTGCTCCGCATATATTTCAAATGAAAACGTGGATGTGACTGCGTTAAAAACCTTTGCTTCGATAATAGTTAACACTATCTAATGCAAAACAAAAATTTCTTTTTTGTGTATCAACACACCGGTTGAAATTTTTTAATTAGAGCTTGAACGTAAACTGTTTCAGCCTGCGATAACTTGGTGGTTTTCTTGACGTATTGTATTCTAATCGGCCTACATAATTAACAGATGATGGGCGTGAGTTGATCCATAAAATATTATTTTGTTTTATAGCATTTAGGGTATATAATTGTAATGGAACAAATAAAATAATAAACACATAACTGTCTGCTAGATTTTTTTCAGATTTTTGTTTGATTTCACTGTGGCCTGTACAGTCATCATATCCCCATTTTGATATCAGCATTAACTCACTTTTGTAATTGACTATGACTTTTTGTGCTAAAAGTAAAGGTCCGGCAGTCCCTGCAATTTTATTTCCACCAGCGACTCTGTAATTGTAATGTGCTCTTTACCTGGATATGAATATGATACTATCGCATTTTTATCCGTTTCTTCCTATACTTTTCTAATTTTTAAAGCTCTTGTCGGATTTGTTTGTACAGCTTCAATAATAAGTTTTGCTGCATCTGTTTTACCTGCTGATCATAGTCTCATTTGAGTCTAAGTAATTTGTGCCAGATCGGTTTTTGTGGAGTTCTTTAGTCTTCCGGGGTTTACTTTGCTGACTACTTTTTTTAAATGAATCTTTCAGTCTACCCGCACAATATGTTGATAGAACAGTTTCGTCCATATTTTCCCGAGGTGACGTAGGCAAAAACTTAAGTTTTTGGTATAACTATTGAGCATTTTGTATAGAGGAAAATGGTTCAGTTTTTTCACTTTTCTTCCAGCGTGTTAAAAAGTTTCTATAATTACGATAAACTATTGTTACAAGCTTCTAGTAATTTACGAACCCCGCACGGCCAACTCGCTGTAGGATTGAAACAATACCTATAGGAGAGAGAGGAGGTTCAAGTGATTTAATTTTATTGGGCGCCAGATCTCTCTTTGCGGATATAGCTTCTGCTAGATCAACACGGGAAGCCCGAAACTTGTATAAAATTTTTAAGGTTCGTAAAACTGGAGGAATTGAAGAAAGAAACCAAATCGTTAACAACAATTGTACGCTAATTAATGTTAGAAGAATAACTTAGATTAAATCGGCAACTTACAATACACTTAAATCATAAGTGTAACAACCAGGACATACAAAAACTTTGTAAGTATTACATTAATAATAATAATAATTGACAGTTGACGTAATCAGCATGCGCAACAATTTAACTTAAACTACTTGAGTAAGAGTATTAAGCAGCAAATCATTTTAAACGTTTCGACACTATTAGTAAATATGATTTATGAGCATCATCGTTGCGATAGCAAATAGTTAAAATCAAAAATTGACTTACCAAGATTCAGGTGTACTTTCAGAAAACGTTTTTCTACTGGCTTCCTGTAATCAAACTAACTGAAAACAATCGTGTCGACCTGGTGACTCACATCAGGGAAAAAGAAACATTTATAAAAGGTAAGAGAACCGAAACGTATCGTATGCTGTTACACATGCCCTTTCGTCCAAGGTGGTATTAGTTATCAATTGTCTCCGAATGGAAATATCAATCGTATCTGGTACATATGCACTTTCGTCCAAGATGGTAATATTTAAACGTCATTTCCTCCGAATAGGAATATCAGTTGCATCTGTCGTTGTACAGTGCTTCCTATTAGAACTTTTGCAACGTAGATTTCAAACTTGTACAGACAAAGAAACCCAGATTTGGAAGGTAGCACATGGCGCCGAGTAAAAGACACGGAAATTACCTTTAATCCAAAAAAAAACGGATAGAAGACACTTACCCTGGGTTCAATAAATTATTTAGGTATAGATATTTTCATTATACATCAGTTAAATGTAATTCACGCAGACATAAGTTATGTAGTGAACAAAGTCAAAGTAAAAATGACGGCCTTTCGTTTACTTAGTCGGAAGGGACCAACAATGCTCAATAGATGGCGCCGAAAAATGGAAAAGTAACTTTAATTCAACCAATATACAGGGTAGTGCATTTTTAAATTTATGCACGTAACACTATCTTTAATATTTGTTTTTGTATGGTCGCTGGCGTCACGATCTTTTGTGGTTTTTCAACCGACAGTTAGAGGATGGAAACAAAAGCTGCATTTCAAATAAAGCAACGGGGCACATGAATCAGGTGCGCCCAAAGAATACATAACTCTATTCAATAACTTTCTAAGCGGCAACTTTCTGCATCCAAATGTTTTTGCTTTTATTTTATATAAATTAAGCTATATAGTGGAAAAAAAGCCAACCAGACCTCGCCAGACTAATTTTATAACTCAAGACAAAGTTACACTTTCTACATTTACATTAATTCAATCTCTTTTCATCAGAAATTACTGAATATAGTATCTATTTTTTAATTTTTTGTGAGTATTAAGTAGTATAGTACAGTACTTACCTATATTTAGTTTAGCCAAGATTAAAATTAATTCACAAACTTGCTTTTGTGTAAAAAAAAATTAAAACTACATATAATTTTTTTATTGTAACATACAAACACTACGTTTGCTTAATGTTCGAATTCAAAATACCTGTATTTTGTACATCATGACAAAGACAACTTTTAAATGACTATATCATTATCCAGACAATAGTGTTTGAGTTAATAATTTTTACTTCTGACCATTGAGAATTTGGAATTTTGACCACGAACTTAATGAACTAGAATGAATTACACAAAACTAAATTAAATGTTAAAAATGACTTCTATTCAAAGATCGACAATGTCCGAGTCAAAAAGTGAATTCTTTCTGTACGTTGTCGATAACCTTCGGTGTTAATAATTCTATATTTGCTCGGATTCTGTACTTCAAATTTACGATATTTTTGGGTTTGTTGACGTATACTTTGCTTTTTAAGTAGCCCTACAAAAAGTAGTCTAGAGGTGTCAGATCTCGTAATTTGATATGTCACTTTATTGTTTCTCTTCTTCCTATCCAACAATTGAAAAACATTTTGATAAACGCAGCTGCATTATGTGAAGGTGCGCCTACATGTTAGAAATACAATTGATTACTTGGAAGGTCTGTTGCTTCTGAATGTGAATAAAGATCTATGAGGGCTGGAATAAGATTATACTAAAAAAACTTAAGATATTTGTTGCTAGTTATCGCATTGTTACATGCCAAAGATAAAACAAAGTCACTGCCTGAAATGAGGTAACATAAACGATGTTGTGCCGCTGCTCAGTGGAGACGGGGTGGGTTATATTTTAAAATTCCGTGATAACTTGGAAACGAGATTGACATAAAATCGAAATAAAACGGTAAAACACTCAAAATCGGTTAGGGCGCCAATCAAGGACACGATGATTATAGCTTCCGGACCCCTGATAACCCGAAAGCTCATCTGGTTGGTTACAACTCCTGGACTTACCTCGAGTTGTAACTAGCTAAACTCTGAAATGTTCTTAAAAAAAAATTTACGTACGCGGCAGCTGAATGAATAAAAGCTCTTTACAGTTTAACAATTTAACATTTATTGACTGAATAATATGAAAAGTAAAAAAAAAATGAATAACAAACAAATTTGAATAAAAATAATAAAAGAAATAATAATAAACAAGACAAAAAAAATTCACAAACTGAATATAAAAATTCAAATATATATATAAAAAAAAATAATAATAGCGTTAACTCGTTTTTCAATAAAACACAATAAAAATAAAATTCAAGGCCTTGACCGCATACTTAATCCGCAAACAAATAATTAAAAAAAAACACAAAAGTCATAAAATATACGTCCGAAACTTTGCTTCGAACTAAACGTTCAAACAAATTATATGTTACATTATCTTTCATGCATAAATAAGGCTTACTTTTACATACACAAAACAAAATTAATTAAATAAAGCGAACTTCACGCAAACACCTTCAAGTGTTTCTTGAAATATTTAACGTTAGCCGTGATTCAGTTGGCTCAATTCAAAGCTTTTAAATCATATCAATCGCGGTTCACTTCACGGTAATAACAAATTCGATAAATACCTTTACTCAATTGTATACTCCAGGTAAACTGGGGGCCACAGCGGTTCCAGAAGCTTCGAAGTTAGATCGAACCCGGGACGGTCTAGGTGTTCTGTAGTCGAATACAAGCTCGGTGGGATCCCCAAACAATGGAATTACGGCGGAAGATTTATTTCACTATTTAATTGAAATCCGCACAAAAGCGAAGACAGGATTTTTCACACAAAACATCGAAAATAAATCCAACTCGAACGTGAGTTTTATTATGGATACCATGAAGTTCCTTAAACCGTAAAATTACGAATTTGGAAAACTACTATTTCCCATCACACCACTCAATTTTCACGGCACCATTTGTTTAACTTCCGCGGTATTGCCTAACGGTAGGGTAAAAACACCCCGAACACTTGATTACATTCCGGTACCCAGTATTCTTACTTGCGACCAAAAAGATGATCCCCAAAATCAAAATTTTACTCCTTATAATACCTCGTGATCCCACTTAATTCAACGAACTTGCGCCGTAAAATCTTTGTAAAAGATGCAACACTAAACCAAGTAAATTAACAAAGATGAAAAATATAATGACCACGTGCGTCAGGTCAAGTACGCACTCGAAAGAAAGAAAATCTTCTCACAGAAAACGCTTACTCCGTCAAATTATCAGGTGGTCCCAATCGCGCTCGTAAAAGAACTCAACATAAACAAAAATATAGATACCAAGAAAAATTGATCAAATTACATTCCAAAAGGAAGTCGTAAATTAGCTAGAGTTGTTTTTCTAATGAGATAACCAGAAGTACAAACACTAAATCAAAATCAAAACCACGGAACTTTATGCATTCAAAAAAAAAATACCAGTAATAATTGTGAAATAACTATTAAATACAAATAAACTTAAATCAAACGTAATAAAATAACGAGTAAAACGTTTTCGATGCTAACATCGAACTAATCAATCGAAAAAAATAAAACACAGAAAACCGCAAATTCAGCCAGATGAATCTAATTAAGGGGTCTTACATAAAAGATTCACTGCTAAATTTCAACGCCGGTTACAGCATCTTTACATTAATTTTATTTGGATGTAGCGTATGCACCTTCATCGTCTAATGAAGATTTTCCTTAGCTCAATAGCGACAATTTTATCTGTTTACTATACCACCGAGATAAATATCTGCTTTGTCAAAAAAAAAAATAATTAGGATCTGCACAAATTCTGCATATGTTCGCAAAACTCATTTTGTCGATCAAAATTGTCTTCGGATAATAATTTTTGTATTAGATAAATATAATAGGGTTGATAGTTTCTCTTTTTGCACTGGCTAAAAAAACTGTACACATAGTAATCTTAAAGTTCTATATTGCTTATAAACAAATTTAATTGCGTATCAAATTTTACAATAACTTCGAATTTAGTAACATTTCATTGCATGTTATTTATTTTATCAAAAAAAAATTGTTTTTATTTTTATTTATTGATAAAAGAGTATAATGTTCCTGGAACTCTGCCATTTTAAATTAGAACATGTAAAGCAACTTTGATCGCTATACTAATAACTTGTTTTAATTACATACAACACATTGTATTTATCTTTTATTTATTAAATGACAAAGAATATGATCAAAGTCAGTAATTAGTTAAAATTCAGATTCATCTTTTTCAGTTTGCAGTTTATCCTCATCTCGTCAAACTATCTACAACCTTATTAAAAACATCTGTTTTCCACATTTATTCACAAAGATGTAACACATGTTTGCATTGTTTTTATTTCAATATTTCTTTGTTATATCAAAAAATGCATTTTGAACTAACTTTTTAACACCCTACTAGGCAATATTATTGAATGCATTTTTTTTATTAAACTTTATATTTGGAATGAACCATCTATCAGGTTTTGGTTTTCATGGATTAAAAGTGTAAAACAAAAAGTTACTTTAATAAATATTTGTTACAGGTTTTGTAGTATGAATGAAATAAATAAGTTATTTTGTGTTTTTAAATAAAAACAATTTTAACCTAAAAATTTACTAAATGTTATAACCGTAAATTGATATAAATTGTTCTAATAGAACCGATTTGTATACAAACAAAACAAAAACTCAAATATAAAAGTAAAAAATAATATGAAAATCCAAAACAATAATGCAAATAAACACCAAAATGTACTTTAACGAATCGCGATTTTTATTTCAATAGCCGAAACCATGTGAACTGTGACGTGAGCGTTACTTTCGTAAGAAAAAAAATCTGAGTTACACCCAAGCCGCGCTTAAAAAAGTTTTACTTCAAAAAACCTTATGTAACATACCTTACAATTTACATTAATATGTGTAAAGATATAATAAAAAGTAGGACTCGGCACGTAAAAAAATGTTTATGACGTCATAACTTTTAAATGCATGTCGTAAAAAATTTGAAAGTAGCCTCATTTTGTTAGAATCGATTGAGTCTCAATGAACTCTCCAGAAAAATTATGAAATTATATATACTTTTTCTGGAATGCACTGTGTACACATTTTGTTATTCATAGGCAGTAAACGTACTAAAAATTATAAAATAATTTTAGTAAAATAACACTTCATTAGAATTGGTTTTAACTACCAAGAAAATGAGCACTTGTTTTTAAATGCTTTTTTCTGCGATAATTAATAAAGTATTGCAAATTTGTGTTTATTATATTTATATATAATATTATAATACGTATTATAAATACTTGATTAAACCTAAATTAAGGAACAAATATCATAGATAATAAAAGTAGAAAAATTAAAAAAAAAATGAGGGCGTGTACTAGTGTACACATGTAAGAAGTGAAACTTCTTTATGGCCTTATTTTTCGCAAAATGACCTACATGCAACTTTTTAGAAATTGGTTAAATAAAGTTAAATTAGATAAAGTTTAAACAAAAGGATTTTATTATCATAGACATGAATACAAATAATACAATTATTTCACTTTAACTTTTTGCTACTAAGATTATTACAGCATTTCATTAATTGTAATAGAATTATTACTATCATTGTCATCGTTATTATATATTTTTGTAATTAATGGCTTATGGTAACGGAAATATGAAATTGAATCTACAAAAATTAGTTAATTGATTTACAAAAATTAATAACATATTTCAGAATTTATACTCTATGCCAATTAATTGATGTTCATTAAATTAGCAGTCGTATTAATTAAAAATGTGACGCGTAACGAAATAAGCGACATGCTATCCCTACTGCGTTGGAGAAACTGAAAGTACTCTTCGTCTGAACCAACCGTGGTAGGGGCAAGAAAAAGATGGCGCGTAACGGAAAAATGTGACGCGTAAAATGTGACGGCAATTTTTTTCCAACGCCGATAAAGAAGTTTCAATTCAATAATACAATTATTTAAATTTAACTTTTTGCTACTAAGATTATTACAGCATTTCATTAATTGAAATAGAATTATTACTATCATTGTCATCGTTCAATCAGAAACTGAGTTTAACCTTAAATATCTTAAATTTAAACATTAAATTAGCAGTCGTATTAATTAAAAATGTGACGCGTAACGAAATAAGCGACATGCTATCCCTACTGCGTTGGAGAAACTGAAAGTACTCTTCGTCTGAACCAACCGTGTTTCACTTTAACTTTTTGCTACTAAGATTATTACAGCATTTCATTAATTGAAATAGAATTATTACTATCATTGTCATCGTTCAATCAGAAATTGAGGTTAACCTTAAATATCTTAAATTTAATAATTAATGGCTTATGGTAACTGAAATATGAAATTGAATCTACAAAATTACTTAATTGATTTACAAAAATTAATAACATATTTCAGAATTTATACTCTATGCCAATTAATTGATGTTCATTAAATTAGCAGTCTTATTAATTAATAAATACTATTTTAATGAAATCATATACATTGACCGATAGTTACAATAAGAAACTGAGGTTAACCTTAAATATCTTAAATTTAAAATTAGATAAATTTTAAACAAAAGGATTTTATTATAGTAGACATGAATACAAATAATACAATTATTTCACTTTAACTTTTGCTACTAAGATTATTACAGCATTTCATTAATTGAAATAGAATTATTACTATCATTGTCATCGTTCAAACAGAAACTGCGGTTAACCTTAAATATATTAAATTTAAAATGTCATCGTTCAATCAGAAACTGAGGTTAACCTTAAATATATTAAATTTTAAATGTCATCGTTCAATCAGAAACTGAGGTTAACCTTAAATATTTTAAATTTAAATTAATAACATACTTCAGAATTTATACTCTATGTCAATTAATTCCACCCAAGTATTAGAAAAATAGATATAATTACTTACTTTTGTTAAAAATCCACTGGAATTAGAATTAAAATAAAGCCTTTGATTTTGTTGATCACCTTAGTATTGATATATTATTTTAAAATGTCATCGTTCAATCAGAAACTGAGGTTAACCTTAAATATTTTAAATTTAAATTAATAACATATTTCAGAATTTATACTCTATGTCAATTAATTCCACCCAAGTATTAGAAAAATAGATATAATTACTTACTTTTGTTAAAAATCCACTGGAATTAGAATTAAAATAAAGCCTTTGATTTTGTTGATCACCTTAGTATTGATATATTATTTTAAAATGTCATCGTTCAATCAGAAACTGAGGTTAACCTTAAATATATTAAATTTTAAATGTCATCGTTCAATCAGAAACTGAGGTTAACCTTAAATATTTTAAATTTAAATTAATAACATATTTCAGAATTTATACTCTATGTCAATTAATTCCACCCAAGTATTAGAAAAATAGATATAATTACTTACTTTTGTTAAAAATCCACTGGAATTAGAATTAAAATAAAGCCTTTGATTTTGTTGATCACCTTAGTATTGATATATTATTTTAAAATGTCATCGTTCAATCAGAAACTGAGGTTAACCTTAAATATATTAAATTTTAAATGTCATCGTTCAATCAGAAACTGAGGTTAACCTTAAATATTTTAAATTTAAATTAATAACATACTTCAGAATTTATACTCTATGTCAATTAATTCCACCCAAGTATTAGAAAAATAGATATAATTACTTACTTTTGTTAAAAATCCACTGGAATTAGAATTAAAATAAAGCCTTTGATTTTGTTGATCACCTTAGTATTGATATATTATTTTAAAATGTCATCGTTCAATCAGAAACTGAGGTTAACCTTAAATATTTTAAATTTAAATTAATAACATACTTCAGAATTTATACTCTATGTCAATTAATTCCACCCAAGTATTAGAAAAATAGATATAATTACTTACTTTTGTTAAAAATCCACTGGAATTAGAATTAAAATAAAGCCTTTGATTTTGTTGATCACCTTAGTATTGATATATTATTTTAAAATGTCATCGTTCAATCAGAAACTGAGGTTAACCTTAAATATTTTAAATTTAAATTAATAACATATTTCAGAATTTATACTCTATGTCAATTAATTCCACCCAAGTATTAGAAAAATAGATATAATTACTTACTTTTGTTAAAAATCCACTGGAATTAGAATTAAAATAAAGCCTTTGATTTTGTTGATCACTTTAGTATTGATATATTATTTATCACGTCGCTACGCTACGGAAAAATGTGACGATAAAAAATGTGACGTGACGCGTAAAATGTGACGGTAAATTTTTTTCCAACGCCGATAAAGAAGTTTCACTTCAAAAATAGTTAAAGTTTACTGCGACAAAATTATTTAATTAAAATAATTAGATAACTTTTACACAAACATTTTTTAAAATAATTAGAAGTTGATCATATATTTTTGAAATGGCAACGAGTAAGTAATGTAAAAAAAATTATACCATATATATGCTTGAGCAAATAAAGTAAAATCCATTATTTTTACACACGAATTGTTTAGTATATTGAACAATAAATTTATGATTAATTTTGCGCAATTATTCAAGCTTAATTAAATACGTTCTCAAATTTACATTTGGATTAATTAGCAGCAGTTTTTTTGTTTATCCTTCTTTAACTTATTCAATCGTGATTTAGTTCAACATTTTTTTTTCAATAGCATATGGTAAATAAATTTGATTTTAAAAATAAAGGAAATTAATTAAATTGAAAAGTTGTATTTTTGTACAGAAACAATTTGTAACGTTAAACTTTTTTTCTTTTAATTTTTTTTATTACTTATTCACTTAAATACCTTGTAATAAAGTCGATGCTTTTAACTCTTTAAGTGTAATTGTTAGTTTTTAAACTGAACTTAATTATTTTATCTTGACGACCGTTTTGATTTTATATTATTAAACATCAAAAACATACACAGTGTTCTATTAAAATAAGAAAAAGAAAGTTATTATATATAGAAATATATATAGAAATATAACAAAGTTTGACACCGAATCATTAAAGTAACGTTCAATAGAGCTAAAAACAAAGAAATTATAGGCTATTTTTGTTGAAGACACAACGTTAAATGTTTATTATAAACTCGAAAACTATTAAGTTTAAGTATAGGGAATGGTACAAACATTTTATTAGGAATTTCTCAAAAAATTTAAAAATAAAAAAGTATATACTGTTCCATTTGAACAAAAAACTTTTTTCTTTATACCGCAATATTGGGACACCCTATATGTTTGAAAATAATTTACAGACATAAAAAATTTTAAACCAATAACATTATGTACAAGTCAATTTTTTTTCTATTTCTCCCGGTAAAGGGGCTAGGAAAGCTCGGCGCACAGTTACAGGACCCTGTATACCATTTATATTTATTTCTTTATGGTTTTAACAGCTATTTGCGCTAGTATTTAATTACATTTTTTCATCTTTCTTTGGGATAAAACATCATCAATGCCAAAATTACTAACGTTGGTATTTAACGTAAATTAAAGAAATTTGTGATAAATACGCTCAAAAATTTCTTAACTCATGTTTGTCTTTTGAAACCGCCAACTTGTTAAGTGCCTCTGGCTGAAAGGGTGCTACAATTACAGAAAAAAACTAGAAGTAGCAGCGGCAGCTCAATAGTCGTCGGAGAAAGGCGAAAGCAGTAGTAACAAAATAATTAGCCAAAAATCAAACTGTATTTGTCGAGATTCTACTCAAGAGTAAATAAAGAAGTAGATTTTTATTTGCCACAGCGCTCGCTCCCACTGCGTGAATAGAAAAATACCAAGGACAAGAATAATCGATACAGTAATTGAATTAACAACAAGTATCCCACACAACAGAAACACATTCATTTAATATTATTGAATGTTTATAAAATACACAAGGTTTTACAAATAATAGTATATTGTTGCGGATTTATTTATTAAAAAACTAATTTATTTTTAACGACTAAAAATACGTTTACTTATTCTAGAAATATATACAATTTTAAATTAATCGAACTAATTAAATCTAATAATATTTAATGAAAACACTTACACTAATTTATGTATAACCGTTGTATAACACTATCACTTTTAAACGAAGATAAGATAACGTCCGTGGATAGCTTCACACTTGTTTACACTAAAAATCACGTACACGATTATTCTCGGTAGGTTTATTTCACACGCGTGCTAACGACTTATTTATTTCAACTTGATAATCTTCTTAACACTGCGGTATTCGCATTCGCATTCCAGCAATAACTGACCTACGATCTGTCTCGTATATACACATACGGAAATCCTTCTCGAGCGTTCCCTATTTTTCCGTATATCTTCTAGAAGCTGGATAACAGCTTCTAAAAGGCTCTTGCATTTGCAAATAGTTGCTAGAACGTTTCAATATGAATATTCTGTGAACATTAAATGTTTCACTAGCGCATATTCAGTAAATATTCCAAATAAACATTCTGTGAATATACAAATGACATGTATGTATATAATATTAACATTTGTAAGAAATATACCTAAAATAATAAATAAATATTGTACATATGTCTGGAAGATGATTTATTTATGCTTGATTATAGTTAATCCTTAAGGATAATATACATTTCGTTCTTGTAGTTTCCTAAACTTAATTCAAACATTATATTTTAACATAGTACACTGCATCTGATTGGATTACTTCTTTCGATGATGCTTTATAGCAAACAACTCCTACATGTTAATAAGAAAGTTAATTATTTAAGGATACAAATGTGTTACAACACTTACGAAATACCGATTTTTTCAAATATAAGACTTTGTAATCTGTTTTTCGTTCCACACCTTATTCTCATTCTCACTACGAAAATAAGCTATTTAATTTTTGAAGATTCTGCACATATTTTTCATTATCTCCTTTGTTGATTAGTATTTTTTATATTAAATGTATCTTACCATAAAGTTCATATTATCAGAAACTACGTACATATATGTTCTTTCACAATTAAATCAGTTTATGTGTTGACTGCTTAAATCATAAGCATAACCTCCAAGCTGAAACTTACTAATTAGATATCGACTAATTTTTACTTTCCTATAAGGAAAGTATAGCGATCGCAATTTTTTTTTTTTTGAAAATAAAAAAATATGTAGGAATTTCGTATAGGAAAGTTCTGCGGTGACCACACCAGTCTTTGTATTTCATTGTTACTCACCGCTAATACAGCATATTCTAGTATTTATGTTAGTTATACACGTGTGTATTTTAAATTATAGTTAATCGTTAATGTTAAATCCATTTTTCTTGTAGTTGCCTAAACTTAATTTGAACTAAATAATGTTTAACACAGTACATTATGCTTCTTTTGATGAACCTTTATAAAGAAGAACTCCTAAACGTTAATAAGAAAATTAATTATTTAAGAATATAAATCTGTTACAACACTTACAAAATACTAATCTTCTCAAACGTAAGACTTTAAAATCGGTTTTTTGTTTTACACTTTCCCACGACTACAAAAATAAGCCATTTTAAAGATTCTGCACATCTTTTTCGTTGTCTCCTTTATTGATTTGTTTCCGATTTGAGATAATTCGTTAATAATAACAACATAAAAATAAACCAAAAAGAAAATAGTTAACATAAACCGAAGTTGTGATTACTATAAACGATATTTTTATGTAGTAGCATATTTTTGATTTGTTCCTTAATAAAGTGATAACATTGCCCGACTGATAGCATTATCTATGATTTTAATAAGCAGGCTGCACTGTATTATACATTATCTTTTAGCAGCACGCGTCCGTAAACTATTGTTACGAATTTTATTATTAAAACAAATTTATTTAAACTACTAAAAATATGTTTTACTTATACTAGAAATATGTACACTTATAAATTAACCAAACTAATGAAATCTAATAATATTTAATAAAAACACTTACACTAATTAAGATAAGATAAAGTCCGCGGATAGCTTCACACAATTGTTTACACTAAAATCACATACAAGATTATTCTAGGTATATTTATGTACACAAAGGTGCTAACGACTTATTTATTTCAACTTGAATAATCTTCTTAACACTGCTGTATTCGCATAATGGTAATAACTGACCTACGATTTCTCTCTTCGGTATTTATACACATTTGGAAATCCTTTTCGAGTGTTCCCTATCTTTCGGTATATCTTCTAGAAGATGGATAACAACTTTTAGAAGGCTCTTGAATTTGCAAATAACTTCTCGAACGTTTCACTATGTTTTTTAACAAAAAAACAGCTTTTTATCAGTTTTACGTGAATTAGTAATTTTTCATAACGTTTATGCCAAAAATAAACTTATCAGCATTATTAATGCTTTTGACTCTCGCCGTACATAGAGTGGTGTTAAGAAGTCTGGCTCACCTCACAAAATTCACATATATTAAGTTTTAGTTCAATTTTAATATGTCATTAAATAGCCCTGGTTTTTTATAATTATTAAACAATTTTTTGAGATAGAATTCAACAATTTGATTAGATTCTCTTTTGAAATCATATAAAACAATGCTTGAAACATTTATTCAATTAATTCTGGTTTCTGTTTTTCTTTCTTTTTTGATAAAAGTTTTTTATTGGGTTTAGATCAGGTCATTGTGTTAACTAGTTCATCTTGTCAACTTTACTGGCTGTTGTTTTTTTTTCTTTGGAAGCCAATAGTACCCACTTGTAGTTTTGGGCCACATTTTTGCTAATTGGGTTAGATTCAACTGCTTATTTGTCAAACTTGCTCTTTTTAGCACTGAGTTTATTTAGTTTTTATCATTAAGCATTAAGTTAGTTTTTATTATGAATTTGATAGTTTTGATGGTTTTATTTACAAAATTGATTTTGATTTTGTCTTTGATGATAGTCATGAATAGTAATGGTACGATATAGAGTTGATGATTTCCACCGTGTAGTAACTTTTATGCATTTTCCAACACCGTTATTTTTTTTTGAAACAAACTTAATACAGTAAGTTGTATATTATTTTCCTCCTTGAATGGATGGATGGAAGTGCGCAACTTAGGTTTAGATTTTACTATTCAGTTGATAATTTTAGAGGCTTGATGATGACCGTTAGGTTGTAAATTGTAGCCGCAAATAATTAATAAATAAAAAAGAAATATATTGGAAAGACGGTAAAATATATTTGAGATTGGGGAACCAATTCACTGTTCTGATTGTTAGGGATAAAAATGCATTTTCAAAGTTGCAATAACACAAATAAGTTACTCACCATCTCACGGCAAGGTTCTGATTACTTCGTTACGTGCAAAAGCTGTTAAAAAGAAATTTCCTGTACCTAAGTAACATAAATGAGGTAATTGTCGGTGCTTAGTGAAGACGGTTGTAGGTCACGTTAAAACAAATCTGTGGTTAATTGGAAAAGTCAAAACGTAAAATTAAAATAAAACAAAAATTAAAAAATGGCACCAGGAAGATGTATAGCTTAAAATGGGTTTCTGGACCTTGGCAACCGAACGGGCTTATGATGAACACACACTGAATGAACTTACTTTCGTCAGAATGTATTGCATTAAAATCTGTAATATTAAAATATTTTTTTGTACGCGCGAAGGCCGACGGCATAAAAGCTTTTTAAAACGTTAGTTATTTAGCTTTTATTAAATTAAACACAGACAAAAACAAAATCATGAAAATAATTATATGAATTCAGATAGAATCACAAAAAAACTAAACTAAAGAAAAGTATTAAAAAGGAAAAATATGTAAATACGTAAATTAGACCTAAATTTACAAAATGTAACAAATCGGTTATGAACCGTTAATGTAAATTAAATTTGCAACGCTTTAAACGCAGCCAAACATAAAAATATCAAAAATTAAAAAAATATACACTACAAATAAACATTTCATAACAGTACGATCAAAAATCTTAATATTACTGTCTTGATTTAATTTGAAAGATTGACGTCGATATTATTATTAAAAAAGAAAAATAAAACTTTAAAATAATTCAAACCTCCAATAATTCGTAAGTGTCGTTAAATTAAAGTTGGAGGATTTTTAATCGCCAAAGGCGAATTGGAATAATACGGCACAAAGTCGGCACTTAACACAATAAATTCCATAAAACTTTAACTATACTCTGGCCCAAATGAATTGTCATAACTGTAAGACATACGAATTAAAAAAATTCAATTTACCCAAAACTTTATTGAACCCATAATAAACCTACGGATACATAAAAGTTGAAACCTCCCACGTAACTACATTCTCCAGAGTTTTCTTGAGAAACTTAACTTCTAAAAACAAAAATTTACTCTTTTATCATCTCGGTACTCTTCCAACGTTACAATCAGTGACGTAAATTTTTGTAAAAAAGAGAGCAATATTATAGCAATGACGTGGAAAAAAATGCAAAAATTCAATTAACACGCAAAAGCACAGTTCGTAGACTACTTTTCTCACGGCAAGAAATTCAACTTTAACAAAAACAAAAATATCCAAAGCAAAAATCATTACGATTAACTTTCAAACTCAATATTAAAAATGACTGTCGGAAGTAGTAAATTATAAGGTGAACTCAAAATGTAATACAATAAAATTAACCTAAATGATTCAATTATGTACTCAATAAATTATTATTTACACCTAAGATGAATTTAAAAACGTGAAATTACTTCAATAATTTAATGCAAAATTACCTTAATAATCTTAAAGAATATAAAGTGAACAAAACGAGTTCAAATAATTGGTGTTTCACTAAAGAAAACGCACAAAATCAAACGACGGTTACAACCTCTGATAATAAAGATAATTCATGCTTTTTCTTTTTTCTACATTGCAACTCTGTATATACGTATTTTATTTTTTACTTAACTTAACATCAGTTCAATTTAAAAACACTGTCATATCAATTGTTATTGGGTTTGTGCTAACCAATACTATGACAGAATTTTAAAATTAATTGTTAGTTAATCTAGAGTTTAAACCTTAATTAAAAAACTGGACCTTAAACGTTCTTAAACTATTGAAGGTTATGTAATTTTAATAAATATAAACATTTCAGTTTGTAATAACTTTTCTTCTGGGTGAACTGTTAAAAGGTTACGTATCATTAATACGAATGTTTATTATTCTATTTATTTTTT
Organism: Aquatica leii; assembly: GCA_035610365.1. Classification (NCBI taxonomy): domain Eukaryota; kingdom Metazoa; phylum Arthropoda; class Insecta; order Coleoptera; family Lampyridae; genus Aquatica; species Aquatica leii. The sequence goes on along the minus strand of CM069433.1, from coordinate 171,353,812 downwards.
CTGTATATTTAAAACCTTTAACTGTATATAATGATTCGAATTATAGTACCCTTGTTTATATACATTATAGTTAGACAATGAGCTAGCTTTATATATAAACAGATTTTTTATTCATGTTGGATGGGGATAGTGAAAACAAGGTAATATATAAATGCAAAGCCTCAAACCCTTTTTTATTAAAAGATTGCTAATGATGGCGACACAAGTAAACTACTTACACACGCTATGAGTTTCAACATACGTGCAAAGCAATGAACTTGGTTTTATTCTTAAAACTGAGTTTGCAAAAATAATTCGTATACTTTAATTTCTGTTTATAAACAAAATATAGAATGAATAAAATCCTGCAAACGTTTCTATAAAATTATAATCGATTGAGTGGCTTGTTTCATTTACTTTGTATAATTTTCTTTTCTTCTTTCCTAATTTAATCTTTTTTTTTAATTTTTATACTACTCAAAAGGCAGATAAAATATAAATATACAAGTTTATTAGCACTTTAGATGTTTGCAATAAAGATAGGGCGATGCTTCAACGATTCGGACTTCATGATTTAAATTACTACTTATTACGGCGCTCGCCGCTTATTGAAATCACGAATAATGTTCTCAATCGGGTAATGTTATCACTCTCCTAAAGTAACACTCCGAACGCATGCTACTTCATAGAAAAAACGCCGCTTATAGTAATCATAATTTTGGTTGATGTTATCAATTTATTCTCAGGTTTGCTGAATTTTCACATTACACTTGTTTAAAGTGAAAAATTTTATGATTGTACCTTAAAAATAGTTGTTTTGCATATTTATTTTATTTTTGCAGTGTTATTTATTTATTTAAATAATTTGACTAATTTACAAAACAGTACATTATTTCAACATCTGTAAATACATAACGTATATTCGAGAATTAACTTGGAAAGCATGTGCCTTCTTAGAATAACAAATTAAATTAAGTAGGTCTTATGTGATAACGTTATTTTTTATTTATTTTATTTATTTATTTTTAGTGTCAGCATTTCTGAGAAGAATCATAACGTTGTTTTTGATTTTTTTTATTAACGGTGTTAACAAACTGTTTAATGCGAAAGATCCGTTAGCTCAAAATGCTCCTTTTTTATACGTTTTATAAATTTTCTTTTATGCGGGGGTATAACCCAAAACCGCAGTCGCGTGTTTCAGTTATTAATTTTTTTTTAAACTACTGATTGTTATTAAGTGCGGAAAGTAATTAAGTTTTTATTTTGTTGTAATAAATTATTCGTAATGTACGCAACATTGTAGTGAGACGTTACCAGTCCCTATAATTTATAGAAAATTAGCTAATGATTAAAAACATTACGCTTTGAACTTTGTAAAGTTACCCCACCAGCTGCTCGAAAGCGCGCATGACTATCCTCTTTTTAAGGGCAATCAACCCAAACACGGACGGGTATATAAACGGGCACCGCGACTCTCCAACTCCTACTCTACTCGATTTTGAGATCTATTTATTCCTGAAACCGAATTAATTTGATTAACCGGTTTCGGTTATTCTTATTCACTATCCGTACCGATTCTTTTGCGATTTTAACCCGACCCGTTTGGAATTTACATTTATCTTATCTATTTTTTATAATTGCAAGAACTGACTGGCCACTCACTTGGATATTCTTATCGAACCGCTAGGTTTTATGTAAAAATTAAATTATTCATTTCATCATCCGCTCGTTTCATTTTATATTAGTAATTTTGTTTTAAATGGTAAGTTTTGCTTTTGCTATTATTTGTGAGCGAGAAAATATAATTTTCCAAAGGTTTATGTTAGAAGGCGTTTACCCCTGGCTAAACCAACATAGGGATTGTCTAACCGACTTGGTGTAGCACTAAAAAAATTGTAACAGCTACCTAGCGCTTCTGGGGGCAGCATAGTACACGAACTCTAAAATAAGTACGAAAGTGTAATTATATATTAGAAATTAATTACTAGTTCGCGAAATTAATTGTATTACCCTTGTTTATATATATTATAGTTAGACAATGAGATAGCTTTATATGGAAACAGATTTTTTAGTCATGTTAGATGGCGATAATGGAAACAAGGTTAATAATTAAATGCAAAGCTTCAAACCGTTTTTTGTTATTAAAAGATTGCAAACTATGGCGGCATAAGTAAGCTACCTACACACGCTATTAGTTTCGACATACGTGCCAAGCAATGTTTTACCAGTTAACTTGCTATGATTCTTAAAACTCGAGTTTGCAAAAATAATTTGTACACTTGAATTTCTGTTTATAAACAAAATATAGAATGAGTAAAATCCTGCAAACGTTTCGATAAAATTATAATCGGTTGAGTGGTTTGTTTCATTTACTTTGTTTAATTTTCTTTTCAAGCCGGAAGCCAACAAAGATGTGCTAATTTAATTTTTTTTTAATTTTCACACTACTTATAAGGCACATAAAATATAAATATACAAGCTTATTGGCACTTTAGATGTATCTTTAGCAATAAATTCAGGGCGATGCTTCAAAGATTCGGACTTCAGAACCAAATTCATGATTTAAATTTTCGTATGAATTACTTACAGCGCTCGCCGCTTATCGGAATCACTGATAATGTTTTTAATCGGGTAATGTTATCACTTTACTAAAGTACCATAGTAACCATAATTTAGGTTTATCTTATCAATTTATTCTGACGTTTGTTTCTATACATGATCAATAACTTATTTTGTATGCATTTTTGAGCTGAATTTCACAATACGGTTGTTCAGAATGAAAAATGTTATCATTGTACTCTAAAAATAGTTGTTTTGCATATTTATCTTATTTTTGCAGTGTTAATTATTTATTAAAATAATTTGACTGATTTACGAAACGGTACATCATTTTAACATCTGTAAATACGTTATCTTTGTGAATTAACTTAGAAAGGACGTGGCTTCCTAGAATAACAAATTAAATTAACTACGTCTTATGTGATAACGTTGTTTTGTATTTATTTTTAGTGTCAGCAAATTTGTGTAGTTCTTAGAACAGTGAATGAAGCATCATAACGTTGTTGTTTTTGATTTCGTTTTATTAACGGTGTCAACAAACTGTTTAATGCGTCAGATCTGTCGGCTCAAAATGCTGCTTTTTTTAAACGTTTTATAAAAAATTTTTTTGCTTGTATATACGCTTTGATTTCACCTTCTAAGTTAACAACCTGTTAATCACATACACGCTGTATGTATTTACTGCTTTCTAACAAATAAGCATTTTTCCTGAATTTTGTATATTGTTATCATTCGGTTATTGTTATCAAAAAGCTCAAGTTCCAAAGTGATTCTATTAATCAACGTGCACTGCATAGTTAAAAACGCAGGCATTCGGCCAAAAATAATACCAGCATTACCTACAATATACCAGATCCCAGATGTGTTTTTATTATGTCAATAAACAGAAATATGTAGAATATTTCTGTTGAGATAAAAGGACCATCCTTAGCTAAACATGTCTGCCCACCCAAATTATCTTTTATAATTTTTTTAGTTAACTTTAATCTAATTTATATCAAATTTGAGTAGAAATTTTGTAAATTTGGTAGTTTACTTTATTGTTTTTATCGCTTGAATACTATTGTAAGACTCAAAGTTCAATCAGGATGTCGAGCAATCAAAACAATAAAATAAATTCGGAAATTTGCAAAACTTCTATTTAAATTTAATATAAAGTAGATTAAAATAAACTAATTAATTAAAACATATGCTGATAAAAGTAAAAAAAATATCTTAATAACGATATTAATAAATCGGTTTTTGCGTTTGGGTGGGTAGGCGTATCGAGCTGAGGATGGCCCTTGAACGGTTACCTGGAATACAAAAAAAACCACTCTGAGCACTCTTTGATCCAACACAATCTCTGGGCAAAATTATTATAATAATTAGCATCCCAACATTTAACATTTTATCTAATCACATCTCATTATCAACTAGTTCAACTAGCGCTTAAATATTTCGGTCCCGGCACTGCCTACAACTCTTTTGCAGTACCTACTTTGGATATGGTGCGGATATTAAGGGAGAAAACGCACATAATACCCATCCAAAGCGCACTCAACATTATATAGCTTAGCACTGAGTCGTGCAATGACACTAAGGGAAATACGGGCAGAGTGTCTGCTCCAGCTACTAACTGTAATTGTACCATGGCCACCTTATCACACACCTGCACTGAGACGTGCAATGATACTAAGGGAGAAAACGCGCGAAGTATCCGCTCCAGCTACAGGTAAATTATTAGCACTGAGACGTGCAATGACACTAAGGGAGAAAACGCGCAGAGTGTCCGCTCCAAATACTAATAATTGATGCACCATGTACATACATAACTCAATTTGTCAACACAACTTCTAGGTGATCACCACCAACAATACTTACACCTGTACTGAGACGTGCAATGATGCTAAGGGAGAAAACGCGCGAAGTATCCGCTCCAGATACAGGATTATTAATACTGAGACGTGCAATGACACCAGGGGAGAAAACGCGCAAGGTGCCCGCTCCAGATATTAATAATAGTTGACAACTTTTAACAAACGGCAAGACAGAAACATATCAATACAAAATTAACATATTTAACGAATTAATCAAGCAAAGATTATATGAAAAAGCATGCTCAGTGAAACTCACCTTAATTTTCTAATATATGTAAAATATAAATTCAAACGAACAGCACAACCCAAAAATTACTTCCACATAAGAATTCACATTCAACAATAATTCGAAATATCAAACCTTAGGGTAACTTTTCGTCACAGACGATTAACAAAGTTTAAGGGAAACTCGCCTATATTCGACTTATGAAATTTAATACATTTGTATATAAAGCCGTTCTTGTGTTTTGCTGCACCTGTTTTAACATAGACAGACTAATAAATTTTTAAGCATTCTTACACTATAAATAAATATATACAAATTAGAAACTGTACATTCAATTATAAAATTGTCTTCTATTAGGGGAATAATTATGTTTCTCAGAATACCAGTTGCTTACGTAGACCGAATTTCATAACATAAGTGTTATCGTGCATAGATATAATTTTAAATTTAAAGATTATTTTACATGTACTAAAAAAGAACGTATGTTTTTTCCAAATATTTGAAACTGTATCTTTATAGATTACTGTAACAGAATATCCTGATCTGTAACTTAGGAATCTGTAACATTAATAAAAACAGCGCCAAATATGTCAATTTTGCGTTTGCATCCAAAACTACTTCTTTTTGGATCCAAATTAATGTTTCCGCAGTCATTGTCTAACTATAATGTATATAAACAAGGGTATTACTGATTCAACGGATAATCTCCTTATTAATTGCCGTATTTTATATAAAAGCCCACGACTTTGGCACCAGCGCTAATTACCTCGTGCATTTCTCGACGAATTTACTTCAACTCAACTAAAAATTGTAACCTGTAAACTCGACCAACCGTTTTCCGTTAACCCTTCGTTTTATGTTATTGCAGATTTGCTACAAACATTTTACCTACCATAAGTTTCGATATTAAGCAACTATTCATGGTGTAGCTAATTTACGACAAACTATACAACATACATAATTTGATATTTCATCCATAGGTGGCGATGCTATGCAGAAAGTTGTAGAAAATTGAAACAATTGTGTGCTCAGTTTTGAGAGGTGGATAACCTTCAAAGCGTGGTTGACAAATATACAGCATTTTACTGGAATTATCCAGTTTATTGCTAAAAAAGTTATACAAAAGATTGTAAAGGTATGTATTTACATTTTCAATAAATAATACAGTACTTTTACACTTCATAGTAATTACGTTAACTGTTAAAACGATGTGTTTCATATTTGCAACATTATGGACATTGATAGTACTGTAAATCGTTGTGTTTTTAGATGTGGAATGACAGAAAGCTTTTGTCGGAAGCAGAACTGCAGCAAATTCTTGATAATTTAGATGCAAACAAAGATTAATATGAAAATTTTTCTGATACTGGTACTATTACCTAGTTAGTCAAAGTGCTGCTAATCTGGATGGAATAGGCGATGGTGATCAATCTAACATTGAGGTAGTAGAGGAGCACGTTGAGTAAGGGAATATACAATGTTCAACATCTACAGGCATTACAAAGATATTGCCAAACCGGATTATTTGGAGACATTTGGTACTAGACAATGATGCAGTATTATTTCGAGGAAAATCCAATCTTTGAAAGGAATTGCTGGACTTCGAGCCTCCATATACATGTTTCAAATATTTCTTCACTGATGAATTTTTGGAAAAAACAGTAGGGCAAAGTAATCTATATAGTGTGCAAAAGCATTCAAATAAACCCCTAAATATTTCTGTACAAAACGTTTCAAAATTTTTAGGTATATGTTTATACATGTCTGTATCTACATAACCATGTACACTATTTAGAGACTATTGGAGACATGATATTGGTATACCTAAATAAAGCATACCATGACTACCAATCGGTTTGAAGACATAAAGGCATATTTACATTTCAATAATAACGAAACGATGTTAGATCGCAGCGAAGAAAAATTCAATAGCTTGCACAAATTCAAATCCCTCATTGAGAGACTTTGTCAGCGATTTGCTTCAGTTCCTTTAGAACATTGTCTATAGATGAGCAAATTTGTGCTGCAAAAGCTCGGCATCATTTGAAACAATGCAACCCCATGAAACCAAATAAGTGGGTATTTAAACTGTTCATCCTATGTGGTATTGATAGTTTTTGTTACAATTTTGAGATCTACCAAGGTTCTAACAACTACTTTACATGAGGCTTGCTCGAGTGATACCAAAGAATGTCAATCATCAACTATACTGTGATTATTACACATCATTCTCATTATTTGCAAACATAACTAGCCAAGGCATATACATGCTAGGTACTATGCATAGAAATAGAATTCCACACAAAAAATCTTAGTAATGAAAAAGATTTCAAAAAGATGCCTCGTGGAACGTCCGTAGAAGTACATGACTAATGTGGACGGTGTCCATCTGAGCTTAGTTGCTTGGGAAGCCAATAAAATGTTGCACATGTTGTCTTCTTGTCATGGTGAATTACCAATTTCAAGTCAAAAGAGTTGATAGAAAACTAAATAAAAAAGTAAAAATTTATCGTCTAAATGTCATACAAGAATTCAACAACTATATGGGAGGGGTTGGTTTACTTGATAGTTTTATTGGTCGTTACAAAATTCCACTTCGATCAAAAAAGTGGTACCTTAGGATATTTTTCCATTTATTAGATGTGACCACAATAAATGCTTGGCTTTTATATAAAACGATAAGGAAAGAACTAAGTGAATCTTCAACTACAAGACCATTGAATTTATGGGAATTTTGATTAGAAATGGCAGAATGTTTGTACCTAATAGGGTCCAACAATCCAAAAAGAAAGGGAAGACCAAGTTCCCAAGTAGAACAGCATATAGGTGCTAAAGGTTGTAAAGGACCAGCAGCTCATGTTCCACCAAAAAATGTTCGTTTGGACGAAAGTTCGCATTGGATAACATACGAAGGGAAGCGACTAAGATGCAAATTACCCAATTGCAAAGGATTCATCCATTTCAAGTGTGCGAACTGTACAGTTCATTTGTGTCTTACAAAAGATAAAAATTGTTTTAAATCTTTCCATGAATAAGTGCCTATTAATTACTATCTAGGTTGCCATAGTATTGCATATTTGCAACAGATGTATTTTTTTAGTTTACTTAGAAACTAATGAGTTTGAATTTTTTTTTGTTATAATCTACAACACAAAATCATAGCAAAAAGATTTTTTTTTCAAATAAATTAAAATAATGAAATAAAGGGTTAATAATTAAAAAACGACGGTCAAGATCAAAGCTCAAGCTCCAAAAATTAATTTAGAACATACTTACCGTCATCGTCAGTTAGTATTTCCAGGTGAAATTTATAGTATTCCTATGTACCTCTGTTACTAACTCTAAAACCCAATAACATATTCTGTACACTTATCTACGAATTCGTCCGTCGACGTAGTAAGTATCGCCATTTTTGCTTGTAGGTTAGCACCGAAACCGACACAAAGGAATAGGAAGTTTCCTCGAGCGGGAAAACTAAAAGTTATAATTTTCATTGTGAATATTACATTCATTATATTGTATTAGAAGCGTATAATTCTTTCTCTATGACAGCTACTCGGGGTTATTAATCCGCATTCTTATAGTATACCCACAAAATTATTTTCTGCATTTAAATTAGTTTTTTTTGTGTATATTTTTGTGTTTGTTTTTTCTTCAATGCCTTCAAATTTCTTTTTACATTTTTTGAAAATATGTGTTTACTTTTATTTTAAACATTTTTATTTGTTATTGAAGAATTTTTGAAAATGTTACAATGGACAGAAAAACTTTATGCCATCTCGTTAAAAATGTTCTATATAAAAAAATTAATAAATTGATATCAACTAAAATTATAAACTATATGTGACATTTTTTTTTTATTTCTAGAACTACAAAAAAACTTTATGCATCTATTGAATGTACTAAATTTTGAATGTGTTTGTTTAACATTAGTAAGTGTTTTATTTACGACTAATTGAAACACGTGCGCAAATTAACTCTTGAAATATTCATTGGCATTAGTACTTCAGGTAGAAACTTCCAATTTTATAGCATGCTCAAGTCTATTTTTGATTAATATTTTTTGACTATTTTAGTAAGTGGGTCAATACTAAAATTATAAATACGTATATAATTCAATATTTGTTAAAATTGTTGACATTTGTTAAAACTTAAATATTAATTTGCAATAACGCACTGTAAATGATCATACAAAAGCAACACTTATTCTATTTTTATATTGCACTCAATTTACTTGCTATAAAAGTTTAAAATAACATTTTTGTTTGACAAGATTTGTCCTGTTACGTCTTAACTGATACACATTATTCATAAGCGTAAAATATATTGTTTATTGTATTTAAACTAGTATTACTAGACTAAATGTTAATTTTAAAATCAAATCTGGAAAATTAAAGAACTACAATTTCATCAGAGACAAAGGTTAGTTCTCGCAATACGTTGTTGAAAAATTTTGTTTAATAAAATATACAATAATTGGCATTAATAGGTTTTATTATTTCAACAACTTAATAAAATGTCTTTTTTATTAAGCTTTTGTAAACATCTGAATGTTATTTATACATTATTTTATTTTTAGAACTATTTTTGTATAAAACTCGCACACACACTATGTAGAAATACAACTTTTAGTGTATTCAGATGAAATTTATTTTTAGTCTAATCTGGTATTAATAAAAATTAGTACATTGATGTACTTAAAGTTATTGCAAAATTTTATATTTTAATTAGTATTTTCAACAAAATTAACCAGAAACTACTAATGGAAGCTTTGGTATGTAAAACAACCATATTGTTATGTATTGGGTTTGAAAGAACCAAATTATCATCTCCCGAACAAAACTATTTTGAGCTTTTAAAAGCATTTTGGATATAATTGCTTTACATTAAATAAACTGTCCTTTTAAACAAACAAACAAATTTTCATGTTATTTCTAATAAATCACGAGGTTAGTATCACAAAATAAATTAGTTACATAATGCAAAATTGTCTAAACTCAATATCTTTGTTTTAACTGTATTAAAATTTTGTCACTAAAAGAAATAATTATTTAGTAAAATTCTTTATTTTTTCTATTCTATTACGATAAATAGTTTTAATTCTTTATTTAGGAGAAACATACAAAACAATTTTATTTCTTTTGTGTTCCTATGTTTTGTGCCGCAAGCACTTTATAAGGTCGCTTAAATTTATTGTCAACAACATACAGTAACAACATGCTTTATTTCTATCTATATATATAAAAATGTTATGTTGGTTTGTGTACGCTTCAAAAACTCAAAAAGTTCTGCACCGATTGAGTTGAAATTTTAACATGATATAAAATCCGCATCAAGGATTGTTTTTATCTATTTTTTGCATCAGTCACATATCTGCGACCGCGAGAAAAAAAAATTTTTTTAACGATCAGCTGTGTACCAGTGACAGCGCCATCTGCCATAAGCGATGAAAACACTCGCTGACAAACGGAATAATAATGACGCAGTCACATGAGAAACAATTTCGTTCCCAATTACATTGTTTATTTACAAAAAAAATTGCATCTGATTCTGATTATTATACAATCTGAATTAAATATTCACTTAAATCAAGAATTTTTGGTGTGATAGTGTTGTGATCGAACTGCGCCTTTCACCAAATCGTAAGTAGAGGTTATATTTTATATCAAAGATGGACAGTAAAAATATTATTAACTGACAGGCAAAATAAAAGGACTTATTATAATTCAAGCGAATTTCTAACAGAAGTGAGTGATTATATCTTTTTTATTACATCTAACACGTGGACGTAATTATATTATTTAGTAATTATATTATTTATTTTGGATTAACCTCACTTTTAATGTATATAAATATAATTACATTAAATGTCAACCATTCAATCACAATGTGCCACTGCGAAGCGTGGCAGGGTACAGCTAGTTAAATATAATTTTACACCATAGAACTTAGAAAAAAATTTAAAGTGTAACAATACACCGGATCAAGAACATCGACAACTTATGTGACTATAGTTTTTTTTAGAATTACAAAACATCAACACAAAGAAACGTCAATATTTTAAAATTCTTAACTATAACATTGTATATAAACGTTCAACTAACAATTTACAGGTAATGCATAATCGACAAGTATTGAATGTTAAGGAAAAGATAAAAATTAAAAGATAGATTTCAACCAATTTTTTGACAACACCATCACTAGTTTTTACAGTCACGATCCAATTAACATTGTCATTGCCTGGATGGACTTCTGTGATTCGGCCAAGTATCCACTTAAGAGGAGGTAAATTATTCTCCTTGAGAATTACCATAGCTCCAGGTTCAATTAAAGTTGAACTGGTTTCCTTGTAGTTTGTTTCCATTTCTTTCTGACTTGCAATTTAGTATTCCATTAACCATCGTTTCTAGAAATGTGGGTGTCATTTTTTGTAGTCTTTTAAATCTGGAAAGCTTGTTCTCGTTAATGTTGTACACAGTTGTCACACCCAAGTAGCAAAATACGTAATTGTTACCTACATTTTACGCGATATAAGTACGTAATATTACGTGCCAAACACGTGCAAATCTCACAAGCAACTTACGTAAAATATCACGTATCATTGACGTACATTCCACGTGATAAATGTACCCATTATATAAGTATGTATGTTGACAAACTAGAGTCTGGAAAGAAACAAGTTTTCCTTTGAAATAAAGATTGTTTATTTTTCCGATAACACGTATAATGATCTTAAAAAACTAATATTAAAAAAACGTATTAAAAGAATGCACATGTACATTAATAAAAACAAGATCAAAACAAATCAAGGGTGTGATGCAAAAGATAAGACACCCAGCAGTCTTTGTTAACAGGTAGCACAACACATTATGCAATTATTTTATCTACTGAGTGTGTTCGAATTTTAGTATCCAAATTTTTTAATAAAAATATATACATTGTTGATGGATAACCATAAAAAGAAATTGTAGCTTAAACATTGTAGACCACTTAAAAATGTACCGTTACTATTTTTAATAATTTTTGTTATCTGCAATATAATATTATTAAGAAGCAACCAGTAACAATCGCCATCGGATGATGATTTAATACAAAGTCTGACTGTTTTGAATCTAACACTTATCGCATGAAAAATTACCATAGTTCGCCATTTTAATAAATGCCTTGGCAGGGGCATCACAAATAAAATTAAAGACCTGTACAGTAAAAACTCGATTGTTGCAAATTATACCTTCTCGTAATAAGCTCTCCAGTTTCTCAACAAAATCTTTTAGGTATTCCTACATTTTACTGGAAAAACTTTAGTACTGGTATTAGATACATAGAATAGGCCATAACGAAGTGAGTGAATGGCAATCCATCAATGTTAAACTGAGCTTTAAAAAATGATCCGGATCATTATAATTTAAAAATGTAACTACTCTAAGTTTTAAGCCAATGTGCCAATATTGGCCGCCCTTTTTCAGCATTTTTATAGGCGTATGTAATGGTGTTTGCAAAAGTGTTCCTAAATCAATAGGTAAGTTATAGTGCAAAGGTTTCAATATATGCAACAGAGCAGAGCAGTTAAATGAGTAATATTATGGCGTATTGCCCAAGATGCTAAACTTACTTTTAAAGACTTCTCCAAATCTGATAGTTGAGTAGTGTCGACATTCGTACAAGTTTTTGTAGATTTAGTAGAAAGCTGTAGTCTATTATTAAATAGAACCGAAGCTGAATAAGAGAATGGCTGTTGCATGTCTATAAAAGAATTTGAAGATTGTTGCAAATCTATCAAATTTATTGTGTTCTGTTTCAAATACTGCTGAACTCGTCTCTAGATTTGTCTTTCCAACTTTTTGTTTTTCTTTTTAACATTATTATTACTAAATTAATATTAAGTGCTTAATTTTGAGTATAATTATTAAGCGTAAACATATAGGTACATACACTATAAAAAAATCAGTTCATGGGTTACTTTCTTACGTTTCAGCTTTTCTCTTTGTTTTGCGTGCCATACCATACAATATTTAAGCTAGATTTTTAGTTCATTTTTTCAAAATTACAACTAAAACCGATTCACTTACCAAACGTTCTCTGTTTTCTTTAGATTTTAAATAATTTTCTAAATTTAAAAGGTTTGCTTCAGTTTCTATAGGAAGATCTACTAGCAGATCAGTACTATCTATCAATAAGTTTTCACCAGACTACTTTTGGAGAAGAGAAACAATTGTATTGTTTTGGTTTATAATAGCGTCAGTTTGCTTAATAATGGTTCTATAATGCTCCTTGAAAATGTCAATGTTCCTTATCAAGGTAGAATGAACAAATCGAGGTTCTTTTTCTGCAAAAGGTTGAGTCAACCATTAAATATTTATCAAGTTATAACAAATGATGTACCTAAACTGTTAATATAAGCATCATTTAATAAAGTTCCTCTGGGAAAAAAATCACTACTTTCAGCTACTAGGAGTACGGGGGTTTTGGGTACTGCTGGCACTTCATCTGGGTTTAGACATAAAACTTAAAAAAAAGTTTAAAAATGTGGTTTTAGTCAAGTGTAATTATAAATAAAGATAAGTTTGTAGCCAAACTAACTTATAAAGAAGTCACATTAAAATAAATAAAAAATTTTGATCGATTCATACCTGTATTATTTTCAAATAGTGGAGGTCTAGGAAGTTTTGATTGAGAACTGTCTTCACTATCTCTTTCATATGAGGATATCAACCTTTGTTTTTTAATTGGCAAATCTTCATCGGAATCATCTGTTAGGTCACCCGTCACTTCTGCCCTTTTTAGCTTTTTACAAGCTATGTCGTAGTCATCTACAGTCACAAAACATGAATTAAAAAATAATAGGGCAGCAAAATCAAAATCTCTTAATTTTATTATGATGAAAAAATTAATTTAGAAAAGATAGCAATTAAATCATAAGAAAAGATTATTTCATGTTAGTAACGATAAATAGTTGTTGTGTGCTGCTTGAATACAATTTTTACCATCTGCATTTCCCACAAATTAACAATTGTTTATTTCCGTACTTACTAATAACAGTTTTAATAACGCAAATAAATTTAAATGTACGATTAATTTCTTACTTACCAGACACGAAAAAACACCGCTTCACTTTGAACAATGGCCATGGTTCTAACGGTTGTTCCCCCTTTCTTAAGGCTCTGTTATATTGAAATTGTTTTTATAAGACGGCCAGAAAACTTTTTTTTAATGGTGTAAACCAGCTTTCATGTACAATTGCCAGATCCCCACTTTCTTTTCCATGTACACCGTCGTTTTCCAAAAATTCAATTCCGACGTAAGCCATTATTGTAAAAGAAATACAAATCACACTCAGTTCATAACGTTTATAACCCCACTTCATCGATTATATCAAAAACACGTGCATAATCAGCATAATGCGTGCATACAAACCGCAAAACACTCACTTTTATGCAAACAAACGTATAAAATCACCTCACTGAATAACAAAGATAAACAAACAGCCTTTAACTTTTATGTAGTATTTTTCACTCGCCTAAATTCATTTGTTAATTTACTGACGTTTATACTAATGAGTATTTGAAAAGTGACGTATAAAATTGGTAAAGAAACACCTTCCTATCACGTACATTTTCATAATGTTTTAAATAACGCATACTTTGATTTTAATTATCTAATGTATTTTCTACGCTGATCACACATTGTTAACTATGATTTTAGTTAGTAACTTTTATTTTTAAGCTACGTAATCGTTACGTACCGTACACGTGAAAAATATTACGTGCAAGTTTGGGAATAAAACGTACGTGACAGTTACGTGTCATTTTGGTGTTATTAAGTAAATTACGAATGAACACCAAAAATAAACGTAATCATTACGTACGCTTGCTACTTGGGGACGACCACTAGATAAGGAACACAAGGGTTTGAAATTAACGCATGCTTTAATTTGTGAGCACGTTGTATTAAAATCCTCATATGTGAGGGAAGCATCGCCGACTACGCTCTTAAAATGATACTTATAACTTATAACTCTTAACACTGGCTTCCCAAATACCTCCTGCAGTTGAGTTAGAAATTTGTCAGTCAAATATGTAATAAATGTTTGTAGTTCTGAGTGAACTCCTTTGAAATTAGTAGCGTTATCTAAATAAATATTTTTTACTGTACCTCTGCGAGCCAGAAATCTCCTTAAAGTTGCTAAAAGCTTCTTGGACGTTAAGTTGCTAACAAGTTTTATATGAACTGCCTTTGTTGCAAAACAAACAAAAATACGTATGTAAGTCTTAGTGAGTTTAAAATTTCTAGTATTTCTGAACTCTTACTGAACATTTCGTTTTATTGAATCAATTTCATTTAAGAATGATTGAAATTGTGCAATTTTTAAAATCAGGTTATAAGCGTTTTGTAATTCCTAAATCGTACTAAATATACAACAACACGTTGCAGTTTTGTAAATCTAGAATACCTATCAAGTAAATCAAGTTTGGATATTAATGGCAGTATTGTTAATTTAGTTGATTAATTAAAGCTTTTTGGTAAACACCTTTCGAAATTAAGTCTGCAATATTTTTATTTATTTTTATTTAGTACCAATTTGATTTACTAGAGAAACTTTGAATTTCAGCAATACGGTTAACCACAACAGTTTTCCATGTATTTGGTTCGACGTTCAACCAAGACAACAATATTGTTGAATCACTAAATAAATGTATATTATTTATATGTACGTTGAGTGCATCTTTAACCTTTTTTGTTAATCTGGCTAATAGCAACGTGGCGCATACTAATAGTCGAGGGATTGCAATTGACTTATTTGAAGCAACTTTAGATTTGGCATATACGAGATTAATTACGACTTTGTTCTTGATGTTTTTAGTTTGGATATATACCGTGTGTCCCGGAAACTCTGACGCATACAAATTAACATAGGAAATTTGAACATTTTGATTTATATGTCCTCAAAGTGCTTTTAAGATATTTTTAGTATCACAACATGTGACAATGTGTACGTTTGGCGTAATCATTTTTAAAATTTAATAACAAATATCAAAATAGTTTCCAAAAATATGTCGCGTAGTAAAAAAACTTAGTTTAAAATACAGATGTAAAGAACGTATCAGTAATCGTCACTTTGGTCTACTGACATCATTCTTACGACTGTGGTAATATCGTCGCTACGTACAAAGGTTCAAATCCCAATGCGGTTCATGTTTTTTTAGTTGTATTATAATTTTAAATAAACGACAATTAATTTTTATCAGTAAAGAGACATAATTAAACGTGTTAATTGTTTTTATTAAAGTCATAATGAATTTATTAAAATATTATTTAAAATTTAGTTACAATAAAATGTTACTTGCTGTTTTTTATAGTTATTTATTTGCTTAAAAGGTATTAAAACTTCTTTGGTAGATACATTTTAATCTATAACAATAACTGAATTTAGTTGTTCACAAAATCAACATCGGATACTAAGATACTAATAGGCGATCATCATCGTGTTTGAATCGACCCCCGGATAAATATTTATGATGGTCCTGAAAATAACCTGTTAAGATGGTTTGCTTAAATCAAATGTTCAAAAAACCCTCCGTTTTGTACTAGACAGTAGCCCAGTCTATTGTGAAACTTTTGACGCACGTTTTCGCTAGCTGCCAAGCATTAATTTACTGGCATTCTTCGTGGATTGCGATCTTCAAATTCTCTAATGAATCGGGGCGGTTTTGATAAATCCTGCTTTTAAGATGACCACACAGGAAAAAACCATGGATGGTGTTTGCTAAAAATTGCCGTCTTGTTGGAACCAAACTTCTTGCTGCAAATCTTCCACTGCCTCGCGTAATGCTGGAACCACCCTATTCTGGAGCAATTGCAAATAAGACATCCCATTGAGATTGCCTTCAATGAAGAAGGGGTCGAGAATTAAGTCACGGAACAATCCGGCCCACACATTCACTTTTTGAGGATACTGGGTCCGCACTGCCACCGTCATGTTAGGGTTTTCACACACCCAGATTTTGCAGTTTTGTATTAGTATTAGGTGCGTTGTGTAAAGTAAATCTGCTTTCATTGGTGAAAACAACTTTACGGAAGAAATCTCTGTTGACATTGCATGTCTTCTGCATTTCTTCACAAAACTCTACCCTAGAGTTGTCATCGCCAGCTCGCAACTCTTGGCATCTACGAAGTTTGTAGGGTTTGTATCGTTGTTTTTAAAGAATGCGTTGTACCACTAATTTTGGAACTCCCGTTCCTACCTGAACACTCCGCACCAATGTTTTATTTATAATGGAAACTGCAACTAAAACAACTTTGATGTTCCTTACTTCCAATTTCCGTGGTGGTTTAGGCACATTATCACTACGGATTCTAAGAAATCTAGTTGCCAAAAACTTATCCACAATTCTTTGTAAAATCGAATAATTGGGCACATATTCAAGAATTAATGCAAGTGTTTGTTGTATTTCACGGCAACTACTTCCGCTAAAATGCAAACGAATAACAAATATTCGCTGCTCCAAAGATAAACTCTCTATTATTTATACAAATGTATAACACAATATTGAAACTAATTACAAAGCGCATACAACTATTTAAACAACGAACAGCAAAAACTTTAGACGAAATGTATAATCTACTAAGTATCAGATATTTGGATGTTCTATTGTTTGTCGACGCCTGCAGCCGAGGTCTTACGTTTTGTTAAATTGTAGGTAGACGTAATTTCTGATTTTTCATGTCCTACCTACAATAGAAAATAATGAAATTTTTACGCAAATGTGAGTCGGTACAAAACAAAGAGCTTTTGGAACACTGGATTTAAGTAAACCATTCTAATCGGTTATTTTTACGACCACCATAAATATTTGTCCGGGGGTTGATTCATTGTAACTAAATTTTTAATAATATTTTAATAAAGCCATTATGAGTTTAATAAAAACAATTAACGCGTTTAATTATGTTTTTTTAATGATAAAAATTAAACGTCGTTCATTTAAAATAATAATGCAACAGAAAAAAACATGAACCGCATTGGGATTTGAACCTTTGTATGCAGCGTCGCAATTACCGCAGTCGTACGATTGTTGTCGCTAGTGTTACGTGGCAACGTCTATACTTTTAAATTTAATAATTTTTTCCTTGCGCCGTTGAAGTTAGATATCGTTCTAGTATTCTTATCAATATTTATTGTTCAACCTTGCACGTTTATAGGTGCAACATAGAAAATCGTACTTACTTAAATTAATTTACTTGCTAATTCCCAAAGTAATGAATGGCAAACTAGATACAAATGTCTTTAATGATCGCTGTAATAAGAACTAATGTCTAAGGTAAAATTTACCACTGTTTCGGGTAACTAAATCCGAGTTTAAATTGGTAATTGCCCTACTGGAAGGACAAGATATCAACACCGGCGCAAGACGTTCACACGACAGACAGATAAGTTGTGTCCTTGGCCGCTGTAAGTGCAAATGCAAGATAAGTTAACATTCTTTGTGTGTGTGAAAATTTATTTTACGTTAGTTACTAACAAACAATATTTGATCTACGTAGATTTTAAGACTATAAGGTGATTAAAGATTATGTTTTAAAATAATTAGTTAATTTTGTTTGACATTTATTGTATATTATAAGATTATGCCATTCACTACCTTTATAATGACTAGATACAAATGATCAGATTGAATAAGTCGATTTTCTTTATTTCGTTTAGCCTATTCAGTCGATCCACTGCTTTAATTTTATTTTTATTCTGGAAGATAGGCTAACACTAGACCAAAGTGGTTATTACTGATACGTACTTTAATCAGTATTTTAAACTAAGTTTTTTACCACGCGATACATTTTTAGAAATATTTTCTATTAGATTTTGAAAGTTATTACGCAAAATGTTCTCTGGTACACATTGTCATATGGTCTGATATTAGAAATATGGTATGTTAAAAACACTTTGGGACATATAAATCAAAATTTTCAAATTTCCCATGTTAATTTATATGCTTCAGAATTTCTGGCACACGCAGTATACATGCGCCATAAACGATTTGAAATGTATTTGGAAACCAATCAGATCTATAGAATAACAATCGTTACACTTGAGGTGTCGAGGCAAAGTTAAATTGATTAAATTAAAGTGTTATAGAATAGTTTCCATTCATTACTTCTAAAAAGTTTAGAATGTCATTGTTCCCAAAAATACGGAATTGACATCATTTTTGCAAGATTAACTTAGCGATTATTATTACGGGCCCCATGAGACCTAACAGATCATATACTTGCGCCGTTACTAAAAGTTTATTGCCTCATTATTTATTGTCCTATTACTTAGTGAATTGTAGATTTCGTCATTATTTAATTTAGTCATGTGATTTAACTTTGAATATTTGTACATAAGCTGAACATATTGTTCTTTAAGTTGAGGGTTTTCATTTAACTTATTTTTAGTAAAAACGTTTTAACGCGATTTGTATTTGCCTAAATTACTTAATCGTTAAAAAGCAATTTTACAATGAATCCTCCATTAGTATTACGCGTAGTCGTTTTGTATAACTTTTATATTTTATATACAGTCGATACTCTCAAATTCCAAAACTGTCATCTAATTTTGTATTAAGATCACATCACGACTTATCAAAAGAACTTAAAAGTAAGTTATTTGTAATTTTAGAAATTACTAAGCAATCAAAATCTATACAAAACAGATTAATATTAGATTTTACATTGATGAAACATGATGAACTACAATTTAAATTGGCAACAGAAACATCTACTCTTCTTTGTTTTAAATTAATTTTATCTGTTAATTCCTTATTGATAAAGTTACTTTGCGACCAACTATATAACAATATTCTACATCGATGATTATTTCCAAGATTATTCTGAATTGCTGACACCGCAGTTGAAAGTAGCGTTTGACTTGATACATTATTAATGTGTGCATTTATAATTGAATTAGTAAGTTCATTAATAATTTGTTTCTGTGGCGGTAAGGTTAATGATGCTTGACTTTATTTGAAATGTAAGGGCGTATGATGTCTCTTGTTGCATTTTTTACAGTTAAACGCAAGTTTACAATGTTTTGGTGTATAGTTCGATTTTAAACAATTGATGCATAGGTTTTTGAGTTTTTCTTCCGAAAATCTTTTATTCGGTAAAAGTTTTTAAAAATTTGGGC
The DNA here is from genome assembly GCA_035610365.1 of Aquatica leii. Classification (NCBI taxonomy): domain Eukaryota; kingdom Metazoa; phylum Arthropoda; class Insecta; order Coleoptera; family Lampyridae; genus Aquatica; species Aquatica leii. The sequence goes on along the minus strand of CM069433.1, from coordinate 171,334,029 downwards.
ACGCATTAATAATATGAACTTTTGCACAAAACGCACAATCATAATTTTATAATTATATTTGCTTGCACTTAAGGTTTCTAACACACGACAGCTTTCTCCTAAAAAAATAATTGTCATTAATTGTAGCGAATTTGTTTTTTCGCATTGCAGGCGTATCCCACTCTCTGAAAGTTACGTAATCTAATTTATTTAGAATTAAATAAATTATTAAAGCGTCCCAATGTATGACCAGTTGTTCTAACACTTCTAGCGCGCGTATATGTTTATTTAAACCATCGTGTAGTTGTGAACAAATAATAAAGAATTCGTGGAAGAGAGAGGGAGTTTTTGGCGACGGGGACGTGGCATCATTATTAATTTAAAATATGATAGTGACTCTAATTGACACATCAGAAATTATTAAATTAAAGATGTCTTATTTAAAATGCAAAGTGACCACCATTCAAAATTTTTGTTAAAAGAATATGCACATCTGTTTTTCATTGTAGAATGTAAAATAATTGTAATGTTCGTCTTTTTTTTATTATTTTTTTTAAGTCCAAAATTTTTAATAAAACGCTACATGGTAAAACACAAATAAGAATGTAAATAAAGGTTTAGATTGCAAAATTGTTAAATAAAAGATGTACTAATTATTCCATTTTATTGCCTTTTTGTATAAATATGTATTACGTTTTTTATTCTTCATTTTGTTTTCTTTTTTAAAATTCAACAAAAACAATATTTTATGTTTTTATTTTATAATGTTAAAATTAATTTTTGCTTTTTTTGATACTAAGTCAAATATGTTACCTTTTTTGCAGTCTTTACATCAAAACCAATTTTGTATTTTTTAATTTATTCATTGGGTCACAGAGATTTTAAAACAATTTATTTTTATACTTTGAAAAAACTAGTTTTTACTTGTACTAATTTTGGGAACAAAATTTTATCTATAAATGTTAACTTACATTTCTGCTATAATTATTTATTTAATACAAAAATAACAATAGAAAATTAAACATCGATTTACATACAATTATATTTGAACATTTTGTTTTACATAATTATTCAAATGTTGAAACAAGCATGTATTATGTTTTAATACGTACAATATAAATAAACTCAATGTCTAAGAAATTTAGTTTAGGAAAATACAAGGGAGAATTATGGCTCATAATTAAGCTCATTAAACGATTATTTATGTTTTCAAGGAACCTAAAATATGTTACGAAATTAAAATTTATGTTATTGTTTTTAGCAAAGCAATGTGAAAATTATGTAATCCAGAAATACCTTTAATCGGGTCTTGTTTCAACTTTTTACTATATTAATTTGTGTCCCCATCTTAATTAAAACATTGTACAGTTGTGTTAACCTAATTTCATTGGAAAATAACTTAACACTGATGCGTTATTAATAAAGTAATAAAGCAGTACTTCCTGGAGACATTTTGAAGGACAGGCACTTACTGTTAGACATTCACAGCGTTCAAATTCAATTACAGGACATGTAGGAATACGACCACATATTGCGATTCAAAGCTTAATAATCACATTTGTAGTAATGCAATAAAATAACCAATAAAGCCACAATAAAAATAATCGTATAAATAAGGTTTTTTTCGTATTCGATTTTTAACTAAACTGTGTATTCTATGTTATCTGTTATATAAAATCTTGAAACGGTAAAAGAAGAAACAGAAAATTGGATCCTAACAGATGTAACGAAATGATATCCATAATGAACTTGCGAAACGTGAGAAGTAACTTAAAGAACCTTACTTATAAGTCTATTTCGCTACTAAAGAATTTATTTTTACAGTGTGTATGTATGTTCTAAACTAATTTGACAAGATTACGGAAACAGCATTAAATAAAGTGTTTTCTTTATTAACACAATTTATTATTTACTATTGGTAATTACAGTTTAATATCGTTTTTGAGTTATTTTGTAAATTGTTTAAAGGAAAACCAATAACAATGACGTGTAACGATTAAATTTTCTAATAATTTTGTTCAAAACGTTCAGATAGTACTTGAAAGTTGTTTTTGTATTATCAAAAAGCCTATAGACGCTAAAAGTGCTTTAGAAAAATATGGTAAGGCCTTTCTAGATTTTTCTTGTAACAGAACTGTCAAGAAGAATTTACTTTTAGTATAAAAAATATATATAATAAATAAAGATTTATTTTTTAGAACAAGCAAGAGTTATCGCGTTGATGGATTGTTATCTTTTCTAAACTTACTTTTAGTGAGTTAACTATAAATTTAATTCAAACAACACGTTTTCTTATTGTTTACTACATATTATATATTTTATTATTGTATTAATCTTTTTTATTTTATATAGATTATTTGATACACTACCGTTGAATTAACTGTTTCTTAGATTAATTAAACATTAATAATAGAGACTTTGTCCAATTTCTTGAAAAATAGCAATATAAATTTTAACAACAACCAAAAAGTATTCTGTAAAATCTTAATTTTGTTTAATATTTTAGAAGCGTTTTAAGCTATGTCAGTTATCTTTACGAGTTCACGAAAATCAAGAAAGTGGTAAGTTCTGTAATTTCATCGACTTTGTATGTTTTATCGGGTAAGAGATTGTCATCATTTATCTTTACGTCAATAATATAATTATTTTCTTAGAATAATTACAAAACCAAAGTTTATGTTCAGTAAAACTTAGACTTCATTATCACGATTGACTAATTTCTTTGTTTGTAAATTTGAAAAAGTTATACAATTTAAACTTAAATTTGATTAAAAAATTAAAACTAAGACAAAAAAGGAAAAAGCCTAGTACTCGACAAACTTTCAGTTTATTACAAGCTTCATTCCTGTTGCGTAAAATTACCGGGGATGCATTGGTGTAATTTCCAACTTCCTATAAGTGATGCAATTTAATTTAAAAAACTTTCTATTTCGTTGCGTTGGCTTGGAAAATACGTTGCGAGTATAACTCGGTTTTTATTCTACGTTACGTTTAAAACAAAAAATTTAATTTTATATTTAATTAGTTTTGCACGGTAAAAATTGTATTTAGCATCAGTTACAGTCGTTCAAAAAGTTTAAAATAGTTTTTTTTACTTTTGTTACAAGTAAAAAATACGATTGTTGGTCAGAAAATTAAAAGGAGCCTTACAGCTGAATTTTTCGGGATCTGTGATATTATTCTTTTTCAAATGTAATTTTTGTATTGCCAACATCGCAAACATCCATATTTGTTAGTTGCCTTATTGTTTGTTAAAATCGATTATTATAATGGAATGAGTATGCGACAGATAGAAAAGTTATTTAAAAAATCTGGAAATTTAGTTAATATTGAAAAAAAACATGTTAAAAGGGTTAAAGTTAATGTCAAATTAAGTAAATTTACTAATAACTGCAGTACCAATATTATATTTCTGAACACAATTTCTTTAGGGTTTTTCTATAAGGAGGGACATCAAGTCTACAAAAGGCGACGTTTCGTGCAGCTAAGCGTGTACTTCTGCAGCCTCTGTTTTATTAAAAATTGTAGTTATAAATGGCAGGTAAAATTAACAGTTTCAAGACAATCATAAAAATAAATTAACATTAAAATAAATTAATTAAACACAAAAACGATTACAACACAACAGTAACAAACGTGGACTTTACATACTATGATTTTTTTCAAAATCAAAGTTGAATTGATAAATTATTACGGATATAGCTGAGGAAACCTTACATTGATGACAAGATTCTTTTAAATAGTACTTCAATTTTAAGTCACTCTTAAAATTAACATTATTCCTGTGCTTTGTTATGAAAATCATTTCAGCTATTATTCTTTTTACTTTCCTATAAGGACCGCAATTTTTCTTCAAAAAATTTTTATTGCATAATTTTACGTTTTAAGGTCTTCTGAATCAGAAAAAAATAATTTTGACAAAAAAATTTTAGGTGTCTATGTGTGTCTGTGTGTAACGATGTATCCACGATAACTCTCGAACCAAAAATCCCAGTAACTTCAAATTTGGCATGGAGTTGGCTTTTCATATTCTCTCAGTTCTATCAAAAAATGAATCTGATAAAGAAAGTGGGTGTATTCGCTATTTTTAACAGTTTTTCTTATATAATTTTGTACGAATGGAAATTATTTGAATTATTTTTACAGTTCCTTATAGAGTTAATTCTTTCTAACAATTTATTCAAATAATTTTTTTTTACATTAACAGTTTATTAAATATTTGATTTATAATTTAAAGTGAATTCCATATATAATCCTAGGATCGAATCCTGCATGCGGCAATTTTTCTTAAAAGGAAAGCAAGATACGTTAGAAATAACAATTTTCCTCTATATTCTTTTGACTTGTTTATATACAGAGTGCTGCATCTTATTTAAATTATCTTTCGATATACCCACGGTAACTCTCGAACCAAAAGTTGAACTTGAAATTTGGTCTGGAGCTGGCTTTTCATATTCTCTCGGTTTTATTAAAAAATGGGTCTGATAAAAAAACCAGAAGTGGGTGTATCTGCCATTTTTAACAGTTTTTCTTATATAATTTTGTACGTATGTAAATTATTCGAATTATTTTTCCAGTTTCTTATAGAGTTAATTCTTTCTAACGATTTATTCGAATAATTTTTTTTCTAACATTAACAGTTTATTAGATATTTGATTTATAATTTAAAGTAAATTCCATATATAATCTTAGGTTCAAATCCTCCCTGCGACGATTTTTTTTTAAATTCCATATCTTGAAGAAAAAGTAAGATACGTTAAAAAATAACAAGTTTTTCTCTATATTCTTTTGACGTGTTTATATGCGGAGTGCTGCATCTTATTTAAATTACCTTTGGATGTATCCACGATAATCATGGAATCAAAAGTCCTAGTATTCTATTTCTATTATTTCTAACATTAACAGTTTATCAGATATTTAATTTGTAATTGAAAATGAATTCATAAATATAATATACACTGTGCAACAAAATTAACGCACAACCAAAAATTTACCTTAAATTTAAAGCAATGTGTTTTTGTCAGTTTTTGTTCGATTTTATTTATTTATTTTTTAAATTGTAGCCTGTTTTCTTGGGAATATCACTGCCTTAGTTGTTTCAACTACAAATGTCATTTTCATATAATACCGGGTGTTTTAAAAATACCGGAGAGAAGTTAGCCATAACTTTCCAGCCATAGATTTTGCAAACTTTAACACCGGACTGATATATCGGACAGAAGGAAAGCGCGACAGTTGTTATATTATCATTTTAATAACTATGTCACAAACTTAAAAAATATATTTTAACATACACATTATAAAATAAAATGCAAACCCAAAAGGCAGTACTGCTAATTTTTACAAATTTATGAAAACTCGTTGCATTATTATTACTTATTCCCGACCCTGCACGGTTTTAAACAAAATTTCATTAAAAAGATCACTTTTTATTTAAATTTTTATATTGGATTCGTATTTTACACACATGTTTACATAAGAAAACATAAAAACTAGAAAGGAGTCCCCCCCATTTTTTCAAATTAAACACTAAATTACTTCTCGTTACGTCGATTTACTCTCGACTTGGTACGGTTTTTCTGAATTTTTTTCTAAAAAGATCACTTTTTATTTAAATTTTTATATTGGAATCGTATTCTACATACATTTTTACATAAGAAAACATAAAAACTAGAAAGGAGTCCCCCCCATTTTTTCAAATTAAACACTAAATTACTTCTCGTTACGTCGATTTACTCTCGACTTGGTACGGTTTTTCTCAATTTTTTCTAAAAAGATCACTTTTTATTTAAATTTTTATATTGGAATCGTAATCTACATACATTTTTACATAAGAAAACATAAAAACTAGAAAGGAGTCCCCCCCATTTTTTCAAATTAAACACTAAATTACTTCTCGTTACGTCGATTTACTCTCGACTTGGTACGGTTTTTCTCAATTTTTTCTAAAAAGATCACTTTTTATTTAAATTTTTATATTGGAATCGTAATCTACATACATTTTTACATAAGAAAACATAAAAACTAGAAAGGAGTCCCCCATTTTTTCAAATTAAACACTAAATTACTTCTCGTTACGTCGATTTACTCTCGACTTGGTACGGTTTTTCTCAATTTTTTCTAAAAAGATCACTTTTTATTTAAATTTTTATATTGGAATCGTAATCTACATACATTTTTACATAAGAAAACATAAAAACTAGAAAGGAGTCCCCCCCATTTTTTCAAATTAAACACTAAATTACTTCTCGTTACGTCGATTTACTCTCGACTTGGTACGGTTTTTCTCAATTTTTTCTAAAAAGATCACTTTTATTTAAATTTTTATATTGGAATCGTAATCTACATACATTTTTATATAAGAAAACATAAAAACTAGAAAGGAGTCCCCCCCATTTTTTCAAATTAAACACTAAATTACTTCTCGTTACGTCGATTTACTCTCGACTTGGTACGGTTTTTCTGAAATTTTTCTAAAAAGATCACTTTTTATTTAAATTTTTATATTGGAATCGTAATCTACATACATTTTTACATAAGAAAACATAAAAACTAGAAAAGAGTCTCCCCCATTTTTTCAAATTAAACACTAAATTACTTCTCGTTACGTCGATTTACTCTCGACTTGGTACGGTTTTTCTCAATTTTTTCTAAAAAGATCACTTTTTATTTAAATTTTTATATTGGAATCGTAATCTACATACATTTTTACATAAGAAAACATAAAAACTAGAAAGGAGTCCCCCCCATTTTTTCAAATTAAACACTAAATTACTTCTCGTTACGTCGATTTACTCTCGACTTGGTACGGTTTTTCTCAATTTTTTCTAAAAAGATCACTTTTTATTTAAATTTTTATATTGGAATCGTAATCTACATACATTTTTACATAAGAAAACATAAAAACTAGAAAGGAGTCCCCCCCATTTTTTCAAATTAAACACTAAATTACTTCTCGTTACGTCGATTTACTCTCGACTTGGTACGGTTTTTCTCAATTTTTTCTAAAAAGATCACTTTTTATTTAAATTTTTATATTGGAATCGTAATCTACATACATTTTTACATAAGAAAACATAAAAACTAGAAAGGAGTCCCCCATTTTTTCAAATTAAACACTAAATTACTTCTCGTTACGTCGATTTACTCTCGACTTGGTACGGTTTTTCTCAATTTTTTCTAAAAAGATCACTTTTTATTTAAATTTTTATATTGGAATCGTAATCTACATACATTTTTATATAAGAAAACATAAAAACTAGAAAGGAGTCCCCCCCATTTTTTCAAATTAAACACTAAATTACTTCTCGTTACGTCGATTTACTCTCGACTTGGTACGGTTTTTCTCAATTTTTTCTAAAAAGATCACTTTTTATTTAAATTTTTATATTGGAATCGTAATCTACATACATTTTTACATAAGAAAACATAAAAACTAGAAAGGAGTCCCCCCCATTTTTTCAAATTAAACACTAAATTACTTCTCGTTACGTCGATTTACTCTCGACTTGGTACGGTTTTTCTCAATTTTTTCTAAAAAGATCACTTTTTATTTAAATTTTTATATTGGAATCGTAATCTACATACATTTTTACATAAGAAAACATAAAAACTAGAAAGGAGTCCCCCCCATTTTTTCAAATTAAACATTAAATTACTTCTCGTTACGTCGATTTACTCTCGACTTGGTAAGGTTTGCCACTTTTCTTGGAAATATTTTAATAATCACTTGCCAAGTAATCAGTAATTATGGTAAAGATGGTAAAGACGATTTCATAATTGTCATTGTGTTTTCTGAAAGATAATATCCACAAGTTATAGATAGGCATTTGCAGCAAACACAACATTTGTTAATTTCTGTATGCCAACTTATACGCACCTGTTTTCGTAGATGTGTTTTGTCTTGGTGATACACATACATACATACATATAATGTATGTACTGCCTATATACATTTTCTAGCTTGTAAACAATTGCTGAAGTTTGCTGACGTTTGTAATAACAATAAACAAAAGCAATAATCTACAAGCCATGCAGTGTTAAAGCGTCCCAATATTCTATGATACTGTAAATTTCTGAATCCACTCCCATTAAAATAATATTAGTAAGATTAGTAATGTTGGTAATAGAAACTATAATGCACAATTAAAACACCACGAACCAGTTAGTAGCATGCAACTTTCTATTTCAGAAAGAATTTTTTTTTTACTTTAAATGAATTTTTGAGTTTTTTTTCTTATAATTATTTTACTTTCTGTATGAGTCTGTCATTGTCGATTTGCTAAACATTTTAATTCATTTTGAAATGTTGGAAAACTCTACACACCGAGAAAGTTTTCGTATTAAATTTAGAAGATTTTTACGGAAGTCCCTACAAAACTCATATCTTTGAAGAAGATAACGGTATAAAACCGAGCGCGTTTTCCTATTAAATTTAGAAGATTTTCACGGAAATCCCTACAAAACGCATATCTTTGAAGAAGATAACGGTATCAAAACCAAGCGCGTTTTCCTGATACATTGTGAAAAGTGGTTAGCATTTAAAGTTTAATTTACACATAATTCACAAACATAATTAATTATTAACTTATCTGTAAATAAGCATTCTTTATGATATAAGCGTTTACATTTTACACATAAAAGATCTCCATTTGAATTAGCGCAATATAAACAGTTTTGTGATATATCGTCAGAATGATGGACAATCATTTTTTTTTCATGTACTGTCTGTAATGATATGGATTAAACGATTGCTCAAAATGTAATTGTTTAACAAGCATATCAGAGTAATAGCAGATATATACTCCACAATTATAATTATCCTTTTGACAAGGATATTCTAAATCATTTATTAACTTAAATAATAGGGATTCTAAAGAATTCTCTTCAAAAAATGTAGAAATTAAACGGAAATAACGATTACCCCATTTGCATTTCCGAATGATTGGATTTAAAAAATATATCGTTTTTTTGGATATATCCACGTACAGCAACATCCAATGCATTTATTCGAATATAGGTATGATGAATCTACGGAAATTGAAAACTAGTTGTTTTTTATTACCTCTCCCTCCTAAAATTGCTTCTACATCAAAAGTACTCAATGGTTGTACATTTGTATTCCTAGTAATTATTTAAAAATAAAAATTAATCAAAAAGTTATCTAACCACATATCATTACTATTAGGATGAATAGACAACGTATCAAAACTTGAATAGTATATTATTTCACCCTGATATTTGGATACCACGTAATCTCTGCTTATTTTTTTAAAATTAACTTTGAGAAAGTCTAAATTTTTTTCGTAATTTGAAGTTTTGGGGTTTTCTTCTATTTTTGATTGTTCATATAAATTTTGTAGCTTAGTTATTGTTGTTTTTTTGAAATATGTATGTTTCATCTTTCGTCTTTTATTCCACTGTTCCACATCTACCTCGTTTCTTATTTTTGTTGCACAGCGCTTTCTTTTGATTACATACTTATGTTCTTTATAAATGTTGATGACATGATTTCTTATGCTACGTAGAAATCTGGAACATTTCAGGTGAAGGTGGTTTTGCAGAATATTGCTTTTCACCAGTCCAAACTAATTTTCAACATTGGCATTACTAGTCCTGTTTGTTCCCCCTATGTTTGTCCACAAAGGCACATATGGTACATAATGTTTTAAAAAATGCTCAAAGAAATTTCTGTTGTAAAAGTGATTTAAAAACTCAGCTTTTGAATTATCTAATTAGATCCTCTAATAAAATTTCATAATCAATGAAAAGTGTAACAAAAGAAACCTTCACGATAATGACGATTTCCGGATTCGTTAGCAACTTAATAAAATATTTAATTGAAAAGTGAAAACTGTGAAATACCATGTTTTCAAATTGAATGTTTCTTTGTTGATTAGCGACCTTCAAAAAATTGTGTGTAGAGTAAGATTCAAAAATTAAATTTAAATAAAAAGTGATCTTTTTAGAAAAATTGAGAAAAACCGTGCCAAGTCGAGAGTAAATCGACGTAACGAGAAGTAATTTGGTGTTTAATTTGAAAAAGTGGGGGGGACTCCTTGCTAGTTTTTATGTTTTCTTATGTAAAAATGTATGTAGAATACGATTCCAATATAAAAATTTAAATAAAAAGTGATCTTTTTAGAAAAAATTGAGAAAACTGTACCAAGTCGAGAGTAAATCGACGTAACGAGAAGTAATTTAGTGTTTAATTTGAAAATGGGGGACTCCTTTCTAGTTTTTATGTTTTCTTATGTAAAAATGTATGGAGAATACGATTCCAATATAAAAATTTAAATAAAAAGTGATCTTTTAGAAAAATTTCAGAAAAACCGTACCAAGTCGAGAGTAAATCGACGTAACGAGAAGTAATTTAGTGTTTAATTTGAAAATGGGGGACTCCTTTCTAGTTTTTATGTTTACTTATGTAAAAATGTATGTAGAATACGATTCCAATATAAAAATTTAAATAAAAAGTGATCTTTTTAGAAAAAATTGAGAAAAACCGTACCAAGTCGAGAGTAAATCGACGTAACGAGAAGTAATTTAGTGTTTAATTTGAAAAAATGGGGGAGACTCCTTTCTAGTTTTTATGCTTCCTTATGTAAAAATGTATGTAGAATACGATTCCAATATAAAAATTTAAACAAAAAGTGATCTTTTTAGAAAAATTTCAGAAAAACCGTACCAAGTCGAGAGTAAATCGACGTAACGAGAAGTAATTTAGTGTTTAATTTGAAAAAATGTGAGGGACTCCTTTCTAGTTTTTATGTTTTCTTATGTAAAAATGTATGTAGAATACGATTCCAATATAAAAATTTAAATAAAAAGTGATCTTTTTAGAAAAAATTGAGAAAAACCGTACCAAGTCGAGAGTAAATCGACGTAACGAGAAGTAATTTAGTGTTTAATTTGAAAAAATGGGGGGGACTCCTTTCTAGTTTTTATGTTTTCTTATGTAAACATGTGTGTAAAATATGAATCCAATATAAAAATTTAAATAAAAAGTGATCTTTTTAATGAAATTTGGTTTAAAACCGTGCAGGGTCGGGAATAAGTAATAATAATGCAACGAGTTTTCATAAATTTGTAAAAATTAGCAGTACTGCCTTTTGGGTTTGCATTTTATTTTATAATGTGTATGTTAAAATATATTTTTTAAGTTTGTGACATAGTTATTAAAATGATAATATAACAACTGTCGCGCTTTCCCTCTGTCCGATATATCAGTCCGGTGTTAAAGTTTGCAAAATCTATGGCTGGAAAGTTATGGCTAACTTCTCTCCGGTTTTAAAAATACCATTTTTTTTCCAAATTTTAAAGCATCCTGTGGGATATACTGATTACAGCAAATCATTGCGAATTTAGGCAAATTAAAGCCTCAAGTTTCCTTTACATTTTGTTTTTTTAATCATTTATTTATCTTTGTTTCTTCATGAGATATACCCTTTTAAAATATCATGTGCTTTTTTTACGGTAAAATGCATTTGACTTGAAAGTTTAAACATTTAGGAGGCTATGGAAACAAAAAGTTAAACGTCATAATGTGACAACTTGTGTTATCAGTTTTTTTGTTGACAATCCAACAATCTTCAGTAAATAATGGAACGGCAAAACAGAAACTTAAGTCGTGATGAATGTGTTGAGGCCGTTACATTACATGGTGAAGGGTGGAGCTTTAACCGTATAGCGCAAAGATTTGGTGTGTATCACACAACCATTTCGAGAATTGTTCGCAGATTTGCTGACACGGGAGATCATCATCATCATTTTATTAAATTTCAAGCAATGCTTACTTGGAAAACGATAGCTAGGAAAATTCAATAAAAAAACACGTTACTCTATAACACTGAATATCTCGTGAAGTAACAAAGATAAATAAATGATTAAAAAAACAAAATGTAAAGGAAACTTGGGGCTTTAATTTGCCTAAATTCGCTGTAATCAGTATATCCCACAGGATGCTTCAAAATTTGGAAAAAAAATGGTATTTTTAAAACACCCGGTATTATATGAAAATGACATTTGTAGTTGAAACAACTAAAGCAGTGATATTCTCAAGAAAACAGGCTACAATTTAAAAAATAAATAAATAAAATCGAACAAAAACTGACAAAAACACATTGCTTTAAATTTAAGGTAAATTTTTGGTTGTGCGTTAATTTTGTTGCACAGTGTAGTTTCGAATCCTGCTTGCGACGATTTTTTTTTTACTGATTTACTAAAGGGGTAAGTAATATCGAGGCGCACAAATATAAGGATTAGTCGATATGATCTTAATGATATCGAGGAGAAAAATTTCAAACAAATTATAGCATGCTAGGAAATCAATACAAACGTGTACATATCACTTCAAAATGGTTTTATGACAACATAACTTTAGAAAAATATGTAGACATTCCTTCATTATTCCTTATAGGAAAGTCGTGTGGTGACCACACCAGTTTTTTTACTCGTTTACCGCCTAAAAACTTAGTTACATTTTTTTGTAATCTGTCAGCTTTTCTCACAACATTATGAACATTTTCTATTTCTTGAAAGATACTTGCTTGTCTTAAAAATAGTTGAAAACGATCATCTTTTGTATTCAATGCTGTTAAATATTCAGATAGGCGGATAAATTTACCAGTTGCGATTCTTCAATAGTTATTGGCTCCAATTAATAGAACAATTCCATTCAACGTAGTAATTCATCTAAAAGAAATATCTGCCATATTTAATGCACTAATAATTGCATAACCAACATTAATCGTTTGGACGCGCTTTATCTCCAGTGTTTATTTCGAGGATTAACGGGAATTTAGGTAGGATTTACCAAGCCGCTTGTGTTTCTATCCAGCTCGAAACAAGCTTAGTAAATGTTTTGGTTTGAAGTACGACGACCGTTGTTATGGCGTTTGTCATCTCGTTTGGACTTTGGTGTTGCGCTCGATGTTGACGGTGCTTGGGCAATTTCGATCGAGTCAACTTCTATTTCTAAATAATTTAACAAAAGATTTATTTGTTTGGCAATATTTATTGAACGTTCTGGTACGATGGTATATTTTTTTTGTTGGTATCTGATTTTCATACTGTAGGGCAACGAATTTATTATTACAGATTTAACCATCATCCAGTACTCATTTTCGATTACTCTCGAGGACGTTAAACTACGAGTGGTTGAAGAAGTTGCATTATATAAGTGCGTAAAGCGACACTGTCTATCCTACTCTTAACAGGTGTTATTGATAAAAGTTTTTAAACATGACTGTCTGCTTTTCTTTGTTGATTTCCATATTCGTGTTTGAGTAATTCAATTGCGTCGTTGTATGATCTTTTTGGCGGCGTTAAGCCACTAATAGTTGCATCGGCGTCATGGTTACTAACGCTGTTTGTTTGTATTTTTCGTTGATATGAATCCTAGACGTTATTTCTGCTAGTTGGTCTTGGTACTCCAATATCTTGTCGAACTCTTTTTTAAAAAATTTTTTTTTAAACACAGACACTATTTTTTATTAGGACATTCCAAAGTATTATTGGCCATTTTGATTCTGTTGCGACACACCAACAGTTTTTTAACATGTTCAATATCGCTGGCTAGTTTTCCTTTGCGAGATTTAATAATTTTGTTAATTGGGCGCGACTACTTTTTACTGCAGCACGTTCCATTTTTTCTTCTTTTTATTATTTTTGTTCGTTCGTTAGTTGGTTTCCGTCACTACCAGTTAAATTTCCCGCGCGTTGACATCAAAATGTGAAATAGAGGCATGGGTATAAAAAAAGGTTAGTCCACTCTCAACTAAATTTAACACACTAATAATAAAAAAAACAGAAATTCAATTTAGATATCATTTATACATCTTCGTTTACGTTATTTTCCTCGACTACACTTCGTGTAGGTTTCAAGTACGTCGTTCGTTCCTCACTCTTCGGTTAGTTTTTGTCGACTCCCTACTTTTCTCGCAACAGTAGCCGGTGTTATACGATTATTTTCCACAGTCTTTTTACGTATAGCGCAAGTCGTTTACAATAATGACTAAATAAATATATATAAAAAAAAAACTTGAAAATGACTCAAAAATTACCAAATAAATTGTCGTCGCGCTCAAGATATAATTAAGTTGCTGTTGCTTACCACTTACCAGTGGGAATAAATGTGGTGCTAGTCAAATTAAATTTTTATCGATTGTGCGAACGTGTCTGCTGAAAATGTTCTTAGAGGTTTGTCCGTTTTTCTTACCGGTATTGCTCATGTTTGGTGCCTAGGAATCAAATTTTAATCATTACATGGCAAGAAGTCATCGAGTTGATAAAACAAACTTATGGTCAGAAGACACCTCCTTTTAAGATTTTTAAGAAATTGTTCTTTGAAAAACAAAACAAAATAAAGAGAGAAATATTTGTGTGTAATGCTAGCGCTCTTATAGCTCAGTTGCCGTATAAATTGGAAGAAAGCGGTTGTTTAGATATGGTATACGGTCTTTTAAATCGCCGCGTTCATGAACAAATTCCGCGTGACGATGTTAACATTTTCAGCAAACTTTTCATAAAATCACGTCCAATCGAAGCATCTCTGTCTCTGTCGCGCGTCCAGTTTTATTGTGCTACGGATGTGGAGCTTCTGGAGTCATTCGTTCCAATTTTTCAAAGTGCCGCTCGCAAACATCTGCTGGATTAAAAGAAATTTCAGTGTTTACAAAGGCCTATTCTACCAATTCAAATCTGGGACTGCAATGGAACAGGAGCCACAACATCAGTTGCTGGTGAAACATTATACAATCTTCTCAAAAATCGTTGCAGTTTTACTAGACAAAACTTTTCTTTAACCCTAGCTGATGGTACTGATACACCACTGTGGAGACGATTGTTCTTCCAAATGCCAAATTCAATCGTACTTTTTTAAGAATCGATTTCCTTTCAAAAACTCGAGTTCTTTTGAACACTGCCGATTAATCATGGTGCTTTGTTGAGAATCCTGAAACGCCGTTTACATATACCACTGAAACTCGTATAGATAGTAATCTCGTCGAGTTTTCCACAAGTGTTGATAACGCTTCGTGAGAGAAGATGAAAGAACCATGCTCACTCTAGACCAACGACGATCTTTTAACAGTTTTCTTAACAAACATAAAACTACATTTTGTTCAAGAGGAGAGCCTACGGATTATGCGAAACACAGAATCGCTATTCAGCCTGAAAAAACTCCTATCTGTTCACCACCGTACCATATGACGAAAGCGAAACAAAAGATCTTACGGCAACAGTTAGACCAGTCGCTTGCCGATGACATCATTGAGGAATGCGAGAGTCCTTGGGCAGCTCGAGTAGTTCTGGTTTCTAAGAAGTCTGGTTAATATTGTCTTTGCGTTGATCACTGCCTGCGATTGATACCTAATGCTTCGTATTGACAATCTTCTACATTCCGCTAAGCCGACTAAGTTTATGTCCACAATAGACCTTCAATCTGGTTACAATCAGATTAGCGTCCACAAAGCCGACAGAGACAAGATAGCTTTCGTTACGCCTTTTGGTATGTTCCAATGGAAACGGATAGCTTTTGGATTAAATAACGCTCCTATCACCTTCTCTAGAATGATCTATAGGTTCAAAGTTCGATTAAAGGCAAATGTTTATGGTTACCTTAATGATCTAATCATCCTTTCTGAATCGTATGAAAAACATCTTGAAGATCTACATAAAGTTTTCAAACGCTTAGAACAGTTGAATCTGCGTGCCAACAGGGGAAAATGTGTTTTCGCTTGTGAAAAGGTAAATTTTTTTTAAAAGTATAGTCAGTGAATCTAAAACAGTTACGCACTTTTGTGCAAACGTGAAATTGATTTCGCAAGTTTATTCCAAAGTTCTCCGAACTAGTTTGCCTACTGACGGATTTTATAAAGAATTCTGCAACTTGGAAATGGGGAGATTTGGAAGAAAAATCTTTAGTTTAGTCACAGCTCCCATCCTTTGCCAAGCAAATGATACAAAACCATTTATAATCCGAACTGATAGCAGTGTTTATGCGATTAGAGCAGTCTTAATGCAAGGGGAACATAACCAGGAAAAAACAGTTGAATACGCGAATCGTCTCTTGACGTCTTCTGAGAGGAAATGCGCTACTACTAAAAGAAAGGATCTTGCTCTTGTTTTTGCTGTTGCCAAGTTTGGAGGGTACACTGAGGGTCCAACATATACCACCATTGGTACCGACAATCAACCACTTCGTTGGCTCATGTCAATCAAGACTCCTACTGAAAGACTTGCCAGATGGGCTCTCCAGGAAAAGTTAATGTCGTAGCTAATACGTTGTCTCGACCCCCTATGTCTGAATCTGAGATCAAAACAAGAAAAGAAGCGTGGCAGATTACTTTCCATTTACTACGAGTTTCTCCAAGCGATCTTCGCATACGCCAGCTTGCGGATACGGATCTGTCAACAATTATAAATGACCGTGAATCTGCAACTTGTCTCGAGGAGACTCAGAAATGGTCTGAAAGAAGATACGTCATGAAGGAAGGCATTCTCTATCGTTACTTATCTGAGAACGACCAAGAGGATGCACAACGTGTCATTCCAAAAGAAGATCGTGAAGAGATACTACGAGAATATTATGAACAAATTTTGTGTCATGATGGTATCGAACGTACGTTGCAAAGAATACGAAAACCTTATTGTTGGTCAGGAATGAGAAAATCAGTTATGACTCATGTCAAAACTTGTATCGAATTCCAGCGCTATAAGGCATCGAACCAGAAGCAGTGTCAGTCGATTTCTTTGGCCCTTTACCTAAAACTAAAAAAGGAAACAAATGGATCTTGATTGTGGAAGATACTGCTTTAAAATGGATAGAAATATTCCCTATGAAACAAGCAACATCAATTGCCGCTGCCACAATTCTTATTGAAGAAGTATTCTTAAGTTATGGAATTTCGCAAAGACTTGTTAGCTACAACAGTGTGCAATTTGTCAGTGAAATCATGCAATATGTTTGCACCTGCTTGAAGATTAATCAAGACTTAACTCCATTGTGTCATGCGGAATCTAATCCGGTAGAACGAAAAAACAGATATCTAAATCCCAGGCTTGCAATCCTTACGCAACGTGATCACACTTTGTGGGATGAGAACCTAGCATCCTTACGTTTTGCTTTCGATAGTGCTCCCTGTTAAACCACGGGATTCACTCCAACATATCTTACCTTCGCAAGAGAGCTTAGAACAGCTTATGAGGTCTCATGTAAAATGCGTGTGAAATCATGTCAGTAGAAAACTATGTTCTTGCAGTTTCACCTTATTTAGCAAGAATGACAGACCAGACCTGGCTTTCAACAGGGTGACCTAGTCCTTGTAAAAAGTCACATTTTGCGCAGTGCTGCTTAACACACAGCCTTCAAACTTGGTCCTCGAAGGGACGGTCAATATCTTATAATGAAAGTGAGCTACGAGATAGCTGACCCCGCAAATCCAACGGTAACTATAGGAAAGTATCATGTTTCGGATCTGACGCCTTTTGACCAAGGCCGATTTGAAATTCCTACCGCAGTACATCCAAAGAGACGTAAAGGACGTCCGAAGAAGAAAACTACACAGTGACTATTAGCAATAGTTTTTCCAACAGATTGTCGTGCGAGGGCGCTTAACGACAACCTGAGGGGGAGTACAACTATCCTGTCCCATTTGAAGTCAACAACATCGACAGTAGTCGAGAGATAAGTGTATGATGGTAGTAACGCGTGACTAAGATTTTGTGGTTATTTTAGTTTTAAATTTGTAACATTTATTATGTTTTATTTATATAACATTTATATTATTAATTACAGTAAATAATGTGTAATAAAAACTACGTTATAGGCATTAAATAAAAATTGGTTATAAGATTTGATATTTGATTGTTACCGCCGTACGCGTATAACTAAGATGGCTAACGGCGGTCACGTTGCATTAGGGAATGTTCTCGAAGCCATGCGTGTTATTTTGAGCCGACTTGTACGGTTCTTGTGTTTTATGCAAATTATAGTAGCTCGCATTGCCCTCTAGCTCTTATTAACTCCGTTCTCCTCTATTTGTATATTGTGAAGCAACCTGTCTAGTCTATCTTTGTTTATTTTAGTGTTTTTGTCTACTAAGTATTGAAAATAAATAAAAACCAGTTTTTTATTGTTTCTATTTTTTTTTAATTTTAAAATATCAATACATGCAAACATACTGTAACGAATTTTATTATTAAAATTAATTTATTTAAACTACTAAATATATATACACGTTTAAACTAACCGAACTAATTAAATCTAAGAATATTTAATAAAAACACTTACACTATAATTTATATCGCACTATCACCTACAGGAAGATAACTTCTATTTATCTAAGCACCGACATTAAAGTCACGTACTCCGTATCTTTATCGCACACGCTATAACTTAACACTGCCGTCTTTGCATTACGGAAATAACTGTCCTCGGATTTGTTTGCACAGTATTTATACATTTTGGCAAAACGTTCCCGTATGTTCCACATCTTTTGGTGAACATTCTAGAAAACCTCGCGAAGGCTCCCAAAGTTGCGAATAACTTCTTGAACGTTTCAATACTATGCGCAAGAAATTATAATAATTTTTAAAAACATTGAACAAAGAATATTTCAGTTATATAAATTTTCATGCTAAAAGGAAATAAGATAAAATGCACAGTTAAAAAAACCTATGTATTATATAAAAATTGTGCGTATTTTCTAAACTACAAAATATAAATTATTTTTTTAAAAGATTCAAATAGATAATCCAAAGATACATTTATCTAACTATCAAAAACTATCCTATCTACAAAGATATTCCTTAAAAATCAGTTTTTGCTTTCCTATAAAATCATGGGTCGTACCACCTTTTTCGCTTTTTTTTAAATTCTTTTACTTTAATTTGATAATTAATAAATGGAATTCTATTAATTACTTTTTCTTTGTTTGTTATTTTAGGTTCTTTTACAAAATAAATTTTTCTAAAATTATTTAAAAAATTTATAGACGATAGCCTTTTTCTTCTTTTTGATTCACGTTGTTGTTTCTTACATAGTTTCTTTAGTTGACAAAACGAGTTCTCTTTAACATTTTGTTAAATCTTTTTTATATTTCGCGCGTGTTTGCAAAATCTGGTTTTTAAGTGTTTTACAACGAATTCGTTCCGCCTTATTACTGTTTTGTTAATAAAAAATACGTTTGTTTATATTTATGATTCAACTAAATGAGTATTAAATATCATAATTTCTAACTTTCGATGTTAAACACAAAATCATATTATAGTTTAATGGCTTTGCAGTTATAATTGAGTTACTGCAAGTGTGACTAAAGCAATTAATCTACGTGCATACAAAACACGATAGAAAGTTTCTAACTTTGATTGGCAGCTTTCAGATGAGGGTGCTATATTAATTGAAGTTTTTTTAAAAGTTAAAAGACAATTTTTTTGTAGCTTATCTATACAAATCTAAACTTGAGTTATATTGGGAATTAATATTTAGTTTTTATATTAAATTGTATGATTGTGTAAACTAAATTTTATCATATTAATTTTTTTTAATACAATGCATTAATATATGATAATTTGTTTATAACTATATTTGACAATTAGTATAAACAAGATTGTTACGCGAATTACATTATGTATGTCTGTGACAAAATTTAAATGATGCTATAAAGTGTTTCCTACATTTGTATTGATTTAGGTCGGGTGAACAACCTTTTGACCAACCCCTAACTTATATGTTATCTAAGCTATGTTTAAATGTACTGATAAAATGAAATTAAAGCTTTGAATCAATAGCTGATTAAGAAAATTATAAATTTGACCAGTTTATTGATTACTCTTTCGTATGGTTTCTATACAGTTTACATAAAAGCGTTTCTAACAAAATCAGTAACTTTACCTACTTCATTCGTTTAAAATAACAAATGTGAATACCCTTTATTTGTAGTAATTTTCTTTTCGTTCCGTTTAATAACAGTTTGGTAGTTAGGAAAACTGAATAATTATTGATGACAACTAAATTCTTGGAAACAAACAACGTTGATGGTTTAATCAAATAGTGTACGTAATATGCCAGTTTGACCTTTAAGGATATAAACTTTTATGAGCCTTAATCTTTGTAATAATATGATAGTTTTGTTAACATAAATGTCAAGATTAAATTGATTTGGTTAAATTTGCTCTATTTTTGTAATTAACAATTGATTTTTGTTACAGATGGCCGCTTCATTAAAAATTCACGGACAGTGGTTCGATACTAAAGGGTGCGTAATGTTATTATCACACCGGCGATGATGTCACAATATGTTGTGTTATGAAAATGTGATCGCGAGTGCAATTTTTATTGTGAGGATAATACGATGTGAAATCGTTTTTCTAAGTGCATTGCATAGACATGGGCTGTGGACACAGTAAAATTAATATATACCCTAAGAAATACAAAAACAGGAACAGTCCAAAAAAGTCTGGTAAGTCTAAACAAAAAAGATTTTTTTCCAATTGATAATACCAATGATGTTTAAAACTACCATTAGTAAATTTTTATATGCACAAATCCTAAAAACAATGTTTTTATTTTCACTCTCAACTTAAACGCCCGATTTTATTTGCTTTTCAGTATTTTCTATAATGTTATCTTAATATTCCACGTGCTACCAGCGATACACAATGTTTATTGAAGCAGAATACCAGAATTTTCTTTTAAATATTCCACCTCATCAAATTTTAGTATATTTATAATTTATTTTGTGTGTTTGTTAAAGTTTTTGTGTTTTTGTTGTTGTGGTTATCTGTTAAAAACAATTACATTTTTTAAATTACTTTTTATGTTTTTTTTTAATGATATAATATTCAAAATTGATGCGTAAAAATGTATTATAACATATTTATTTATATATTTCTTTCTTGGTAGGATTAAAATTAATTAAATAATAATTTAGTTTCAGGAAATTAACGTAAATTAAATAATCCAATTAAATTAAAAATTAAATACCCTTAACAGCTTTTCGTAAATTTTCATTACTACTTTATAAATTTTATTATGAAGTTTTCCAATCTGTTTATCGCACAATTCTCATTTCCAAGTAAAGTTAAAGTAGGTAAACGTTTTTTTGTGCACATACATTTTTAATAAGCCAAGCTATTGTACAATTTCTGTGTGTTTTCACATGTAACAAACAAAGCTTTAAATAAATCAAATTATCTACAATACAGCAAAAAATTTATATTAGAAATGTATAAAACAGAATCATAAATAACTTAGCTTTTATTATTGATAGTGGAAATTTAGTTTGTTTCTAACACGCATCAGACACGTTTTTTGTTCTTATTTGTATGTAACGTTACAATCAAATTCAGTTGCCGTCTAACAAAAAAAATTGTCTGTATAATCTATTACGTTAAATAACATTTTTTGGTTATTTTTTAATATGAAAATATTTGATATTTTTAATTCAACAGATTCCAAACTAAGACAAACTTGCGCCATTAAAATATACAATATAAAAGATAGTATAATGCACCCGAGACATTTTGAAGACATCTAGCAGCCGGCATTTACATTTTGTTATTACGTAAATGTAAAATATTTCTTCTTAAATATGTTCAAAACATTATTTTGAACTATAAACGATCATGGAGTGTTGCATATTTCTTTTATTTTTCCCGGCACCCAAGTTTTATTATCGATATTTTGTATTAAAACATTGCCAGCTTTAAAGCTCTCCCTATTCCTTGCAGCTTTATTATACGTTTTTTTAGATCTATTTTTATTCATTCTAATTTGTTTACTTACAGTATCAGTACTTGTCTATAATTTAACAAAGCTGAATAAACATCATCATTACTTCCAAAGCACTTTTTCAAGATTCTTTTTGCTATGCTTACTCCCTTTTCTGCTAACCCATCTTATCTATGATATCTGAGACTAGCAGTCAGCAACTGTATAGACCAATTATTAGTGAACCTTTTAAATTCAAAACTTGAAAAAGGCATTTTATCGCTTACAATGGTGCTAGGTATCTTATGTACAGAAAAAAATTGTTTTAATCTATGCATTATACTACTAGCAGTTTTATCAAACAATTCATTAAATTCGATCCACTTACTATAGTCATTATTTTTAAAAGTAAAAATCTTCATACCTATTTTATTAAAAGGCAATTCAGGAACTTCATGTCCTATTAGAGGTTCTTTAGCATTTGATAAATTAAACTTTTCGCAAACTGTACATTTTTTACTTAACTTTCAATCTCAGTACACATACCAGGCTAGTAAAGTAATGATCTAGCATTTATTGATGCTTAAGTGACCGGTATGAACAATATCATTAAAAATTTTTTTTTCATGCACTTAGGAATGATTACTTTTTCATCTAAATATAACACGCCGTCCTGAACTGTAATGTCATTTTTAAGTTTATACCAAACCTTTAGCTCATTATTATGTGATATTGAATTAGGGTATCCAACATTACACCAATCTAAAACAACTTTAAGATTATCATCACTACAAGTTTCATTTTTTAGTTTTGCTAAACGTCTATCGCTAATTGGTAATTCAACACTCATGCAACGAACTATATCTAACAGAGTGATCATCACATGCCGTATTTTTTAAAAATTGCCTTGACAGAAAGTCAGCCATATACATTTTAGAACTCGAAACATAAACAACTTGAAGATCATATTTTAACAATTTCAAAATCATGCGGTGCAACCTGGTACGGTTTATGGTCTGATCCTTATAACCTAGAAAAAACTGATAATATTTTTCCACGCTACAACAAATACCGTATAATTCTTTTTCTATAGGTGCACACCTAATTTGAGCTTCTGTTAAACTTTCAAAATAAAAAGAAACTGTTTGCCTCCCCTGTAACAAACAAGCTCTAATGCCCTCCTTCGAACTCTCAGTCTGTACAGTTATTGGTAAACTTTTATCAAACATATTCAACGTAGGAGCTTTGCTAAGTTAATTTTTAATTCTAAAAACGCTTTATCTTGCGCTTTTTTCCAACAAAATTAATTTTTTTAAGGATCTCCCTTAAAGGTGTAGTACTTTCTGTAAAACGAGGTATAAACTTACTTAAAAAATTACACGTTCCTAAAAACTGTTGCATAGCTTTGACATTTTTAAGAACCTCTCTATAGTTGTAAAATAGCCTCAGCATGACTAGAGTCACATTTAATACCTGTCTCTGAATTAACTAAGGCTAAAAACTTAACTTTCTTAATACGGTACTCTACCTTTTTCTTGTTAAACTTGACATTATAACTCTTAGCTCTATCTAAGACTTCATTTAACGCACTATCATGATCTTTAAAACTATTTCCTGTAATGATGAGATCATCGAAATATATTTCTACACCGTCGATGTTTCCAAAAATTTTTGAATTTAAATTTTGCATTACTTCAGGAGCTGAAGAACTGCCAAACGGCATTCTCAGATACTTATATACGCCAAAAGGTGTGCTGAAACAACATAAATTTTTACTTTCAGGATATAATATTACTTGTAAAAATTAATCTTTCATGTCTAAAACAGTGAGACATTTTTTTCCCGACAACCTACTAAATATTTTTCCCCTAAATTTTCCGTAAAATTGGTATTGAGTTATCTTTCTTAACAACAAGAAATTTTACATTTTTCTCTCTACCTTTAATTTTACAGTTCAAAACAGCAGAGCCTATTGGTTTTATTCTACTTTGAATAACCCTAACTAGTCTGGTATGGTACGGGTGTACTACGCGCGATTTTAAAAGTGAGTTGCTATAAAAGTATACCTATGTTATTTTTTTCTAGATCTCTCTGACATCTAAGTTTACTATCGACAACGTGTTTTAAAGCTATTTTGGTTTTTCGAATTTGTACCCAACCCGTGCTTTCGCCCGTTAAAAATTGGACCCCCTATTGGGGGGAGGGGTGTACAAGTGTACCACATTATAATTCTGCACATTTTGTATGGAAAAAGTGTGTAAAAATTTTTTTTATTGTTTGAATGAAATGCAATATTATTTATTTATCAATGTTTATTTATGAAAATCAAATACACGAATTACATCGCATAGCACTATGAATAGCACACATGGGCTTCTTACAAATCGAACACGCATTTCAAGTTTTTCTCTTTAATTTTTCTGGTCCTGGTCCATTACATATATGACAAATTCCCTTGAATGTCTGATGACCTTTTTCATCCCTCTCTTGTGCCGTTGGTGTCAAAGGTTCCCTTGTAAATAAAGCGTATCCCAAGACAGTTTCCATGGCATTTCGGACGTGAAATTGTCTCTAAACGAATGGAAGCTTAGAGCGATGAACTAAATTTTGATGACATAATTGCATTGCCAGCCTTTCGATGAATAGTTTCCGATTACTTTTATTCTGTTCCGAATGTACGAGGGCATATTGAAAACTAATGCCTCCATGGCTATAACTTTTATAATAACGGGCCAGACCGTGTCAAAAGTGGTTTGCCATTTACCTTAAGTATTAATACATAAGTCCTCCTAGTGGAGATTCTCAACAACATCGCGCTTGCGCACAACAACTCTAAACATGGCGACCGACATGGACGTACTGTTAAAGCAACGAGCTGTTATTGAATTTCTTACTGCAGAGGGTGTAGCGCCGATTGACATCCATCGAAGGTTGAGTGCCGTGTACCGTGATGCGTGTGTTGATGTGAGTACTGTTAGGAGGTGGGTAAGGACTGTGAAAGACGCAAATCCTGTTAAAACGGATATCCATGATCGGGTACGCAGTGGCCGACCAGTGTCTGCGTGTGGAGAAAGGCAGGTCGCTCTCGTGGATGAACTTGTTCGTGAGAATCGACGGTGTAACCAAACTGACATTGCCAACAGGGTGGGTATTTCACAAGAAAGAGTACATCACATTATCTGCAATGTGCTGAAGTACAGGAGAGTTTGCGCGCGTTGGGTTCCCCGAATGCTTACTGATGAAATGAAAGCGAATCGGAAACAAATTTGCGAACAACTCTTGACTCGATATGAAGCAGAAGGTGACGCTTTTCTCCACAGCATTGTGACCGGTGACGAGTCGTGGGCGCATCATTACGACCCTGAAATGAAACGTCAGTCCATGGAGTACAGACATAAGGGTTCGCCAAACCCGAAAAAGTTCAAAGCAGTTCCATCAGCTGGGAAAGTCATGATTACCGTTTTCTGGGATTGCGATGGCATCGTTCACATCGAATTTTTGGAACGTGGTCGTACTGTCAACTCCGAACGATATGTTAACACCCTTACACATCTACAGCAACGGCTGCTTAGGGTTCGTCCAGACAAAGTGCCTATTCTGCAACATGATAACGCTCGGCCTCACACAAGTCAGAGAACGCGTACAGCACTGGAGAAGTTTCGGTTTCATGACGTGCTACCTCATCCACCTTATAGCCCAGATCTTGCGCCTTGTGACTTTTTCCTCTTTCCGAAGCTTAAGGAACATCTTAAAGGCAAGCGTTTCTCTTCGGATGCAGAGGTGATAGCGGAGGTGCGGAAATGGTGCCGTGGGAAGTCTTCAGACTTTTTCCGTGACGGACTTACAAAACTCGTAGTACGTTGGCGTAAATGTATTGCTGCTAACGGCGATTATGTGGAAAAGTAAATACATGAGTGCGTAGAGGACAGTTTTCACTATTATTTCACATTTATATGTAAACCGTATATCTATTATTAATAAAGTTATAGCCATGGAGGCATTAGTTTTCAATATGCCCTCGTAACTCTTTGTATATGATGCACGCAGCCAATCCCATAAGATCTAGCATATTGAAAAAAAAATGCCAAGGACCATCGATTGGTGTTTCGTTTGCATGTGTAGTTTCCCAACATGCGATCCATCACATGGACGTCTCCTTTGGTCTGGTTGTAGTCGTAGACTATTTCCTCTTTTCCTTTCACTTGGCATTCTTTCATGTGACTGCTGCTCAATAAAAATACTGCCTTCGTTCCATTTTTTATAACGACTGAAACCATCGTGAAGTTTTCTCGAAACGCATACTTTGCAGTGCCAATTTCATCTACTTTCTGTGGTTTTAATTGTTGAGGAATGCACGACTTATTCTACCGAAGTGTCCCAAGGAACGAGAGACCCTTTGAATTAAGATAGTTTACCAGCGACATGCTGGTAAAAACTTGTCTATCACGACATTCCGACCTGAATGGAGGTATTTCTCACCAGTTTGATGACGATATTTTCACCAATATTCGTTTGTCATTGCCCAGAAGATGGTTTTCCGGTATATACTATTCCTTTGAGCGGATATCCATTTGCTGCGTTGCATATCCAAAAAACTTTGATGCCGTGTTTCGCCGGTTTCGAAGGGATGTATGGTGTGAATTTCGTACGCCCTCGGTAAGGAAATAACTGCTCATCCACAGTTATGTCTTGCATCGGATAGTATAGTTGTGACAAACGCACGTTCATCATTTCTAAAAGTTCGGATATCAGTGCAGCTTTATCTTCCTTCAGCCTTTCAGCTCTTGGGGTTTTATAACTTTTGTTTAAAACTTCTTCCTTCAGTGTACGCAATTTTGACTTATTTCCTTAATGCCTTTTTTTATTAGTTAAGTTCTGGAACCTTCTCAGTACCAAATCTATCAATTGGTTTTCTACTTTTAAAAAATTACCACGTCGTTAAAATGCATTAAATGGTTGAGCTGTACTTTAACATGAATCCTTTTTCTAATCTTAACATACTTATAACATTTCAACCTTTAAATTTTACTCAAATTTTATTTTACATACTTTCGTTTTAGGTTGATAGCTTTTTACAGTGAAAGCGTTTATAACTTAAACTAGTAATTACTGATAGTTTTAATTATAAAAATTGGGAAATCATATCTAATAAGTTAATATTTGCTTAAACGTATTTTAGAATCTGAACATAAATTATGGGTTTAGTGAAACGTGTTTCGATCGAGTTGCTTTTGATGACCACCGCGGCCTTTTTTTGGTTAAGAGTCGCTTTGTCGCTTTCGTAACATTACACCAGGCATCTGAAGCTGTGTAAACCATGTCTAAATCAAAACCGCCAGATTTTGCTTATTAAAATGATTTGCCTCATTTGCTTAGACTTATTCCCACAGCAGTGGAACAAACCAGAGTACTAGCTGGACAGCTGCAGAATCCGGTGGTTGTATGCTACTGGGTTAACTTGTTGCTGCCGTCTCACTTCATTGATAACAAATAGGTTTTTTTCGACACATGTGCCTACTTACTTATTTTATCGGATTCTCGCACTGTCGATTCGATCCAATAGTAAACTTCTTTTACTAAAACCTAATCGTTCCTATGACATTTCTAAAATGGCTCTGTCCTTATGTGCAGTAGTGTTTTTCTTAATACATTTCGAAAAAATGTTACGAGAAAATCAGAAAGAAGCAACGGCTAGCACAGTTTTTCAGGAGAAGGAGTCGCAGGCTTTGTGATCTAAAAAAAGGCGTCAAGACGATGAAAGATTAAATTAGGGAGATATTGTCTACCTCTATCTGTAGTTAGAAGAGAACAAATAACACAACAGAAGTAGTAACACAGAATATATATTTATTTTATCACAAGCAATAATTCCAAAAAGGAAGAAAGTACATAAGTATAAATTTTTCAAACGTTAATACATAGGTCGAATGAAATATAAGTTGCACTCTATATTGGACACACGCCGTATAAAAACTGATCTTGTCGGTCTAAACTTTTACATACGAAGACGGAATAACTTTATATTCGCACGTACGGTCAACAATCGACATGACCACCGAAGTATAAATCGTAAAATTTGAAATTTTAATACTTAAAGTTAGGTTTTATCCAGTAGGGGATTAGCTAATTCCATTACCTAAAACGTAATATTAAATCTAACACAAAACGTACATACGGCTAGCACAAGTAAGTTTAATTTTCAAAGCATACAATCATTTGAGATAGTAAACGCGCAGCGTTTTCTCTCGACTTAACGTAATAATTTATGGTAGTAGCTCCTCTCAAAAGAAATACAATTTTGAAGGTTTCCAACCCCTTGACGGTGTTAATAGTAAAGTTTTAATAACAGGACGTCATCGAAATTCTCCCAAACATGCCACCTGTTTATTATCTTCACTGATAACGGTGAACGTGTGGTGGATACGGAAGTCCACTACAGAAAATTAGGACAAAAT
This sequence comes from Aquatica leii, assembly GCA_035610365.1. Classification (NCBI taxonomy): domain Eukaryota; kingdom Metazoa; phylum Arthropoda; class Insecta; order Coleoptera; family Lampyridae; genus Aquatica; species Aquatica leii. The sequence continues at coordinate 171,305,883 of CM069433.1, read as the reverse complement.
CAAAATAAACCCCCAATAAAGAGAAATATAACAGCTTAACCCTACTTCCCTTAAGTAACCACAAAATTAATTCGCATATTCACGTGAAATAATCTAATGGTGAAGGCCTTACACAAAGTGTTGAGGGACAAATTTTATATTTGAAAAAATGTTTATACTCGAAAATTGATCTACCAACTTTTTAACATAACAAATTCCCCCCAGCAACATAAAAACACGGGAAGTAAACACTAGCTAAAGTCAAGAATAGAAAATTTAGGCATACGTCAAGAACAGAACCCTGAAATCCAAAACCAACCCAAAAACAATAACACCCAACCCAAGAAGAAACGTAAAAGAATAAGGTTTTCACAATTTGCTAAGCGTAACCAACCAGATGTGTCCAAAAGTCGCAATAAGCGGAATGATAGTCTAAAGAACTAAAAACTCCAATCAACAGAAGATAAGTATCAGAACAAGTACTCGTTGAAAGTCAACATCTGTGGTTACGCTATAAAGCAACGCGCCCCCTTAGACCTCACTGACGGACAAGTAGATAGCATCAGAACCACAACTAACAATATACCAATAACTTATTCAGTCTAAAAGTGAACTAGCACTTACGACGCTTGTGACCCCGATGAAAAAGAAGAAAACGATTAGAAGAAAGAGACAGCAAAGAATAAGCAGAAGTGATTGACGAAGTGGATGTAAGAGTTGTAGCTTTTACGTCAGGAAGAACAGCACGATCCCTATGTAGACGCGTAGACATTGCAGCGACACCAGTGTTGGAAAGCTTCGTTTTACTTAGCAAAACGTGACGTGGCCTAATAGGGTTGCCTTCTTGCGAGTTTGTACAAGAACAATAACGTATGAACTCGACAACTTTAGGTCTCATATGAGGCTAGTAGAAGTGATAGCGAGGAGCTTCTAAAGTGCGCCTAACACTGCGGTGATCACAATCAGATTTAATGTAGTCATCCTGCATTAGTTGTTTGCGCTGGTCTGATGGTACAAGTAACTTCCAAACGCAAGGATCAGAAGAGGAAATGCGTACACGTTTGCATAAAAGATTTTTCACAACACATAAACGAAAGAAACGACGAAAAGAAGCAGTAACTTTAGATATCATACCTAAATACCAAGGATCAGTAGTAATAGTAGTAATTCGCATATTCCCATGAAATAATCTAATCATGAAAGCCTTGTTGGGCGTAAAAAATACAGAGCTCGTTTGTATTGCACCAGGCCTTGCAGAAAGTGAATCAAATATCCGGTTATAAAATTTAACATTGCCGACGAAAAAGTTGGTGGGGGTCGAGGGACAAATTTTATACTTGTTAAATTTTTATATTCGAGAATTGATCTACCAACTTTTTAACATAACAAAATGTTGTCTTTGTTAACAACTTCAGCCTTGTTTTTTAATTTTTGTCAGCGTTTTTCTGCGAAGTTATTGTCTAAATTACATGTAAAAAGACTGGCTAATGTTGTGTAATGATTTTGTGACTTTTTAAAGCTATCTAATTTCTATTAAAATGTCTTTCGGGTTTGGACCGCGTTGATGCTGTAACCGAAGTTGCCAACGGTCCACCTACTTTCGTAAGCGGTCTTATCAGGGTGTTAAAGAAATCCAAAACTTGAAAAAGTAAACAATAATCTAACAAACAACCACTACAAAGTTATGTAATGAACTTGTGAACCGAGCCAAGTTTCAAAGTCCAGAAAAGTGACCTAAAAACAAATTGTCTTCATATATATAAAAGTATCGTCGCTGTTGAATGTGCTTGACTCTGATCGGATTACTTTGGAAAAGGGGCGTGATTTTGATAAACTAGTAACAACCGAAAACCAAAAGGAAGATAGTGTAAAGCCGTTGTCACGATTAAAGTTATTCGGATGTTTAGTGATTTTTATGCTTTTTTATACTTTCGTATTGGAGACGAATGGAGGCTTCGCAATAACCAAGGCGTTATTAAAATCTATATTATGGATATTTTATAGAAACTTTCAAACAAAATCTTTAAAAAAATGTAAAGTTAAATTGGAATTCTTTTTTTAAATAAATGATCAAAATTTATTTTAGAATAACTAGAAAAAATAATATCAAAAGATTTTTTTTTTGAAATAGTGTTAATAAGCTGGACTTTTTTGCTTCATTACTAAATACTTCTGCCAAGTTCCACACCCGACCGATGTGGTCTGAAACCCTATATTGAATTCAGATACAAACAGATGACAATAAGAATGAATTCTAATAGGCTCTTATTCTTCCACTGACATTATGCCATTTAAAAAAACATTAAAATTTATCGAACATATTGCAACATACAAAGGATTTTCGGAATCAATAGTAAGCAATATCATTAGAAAGCAGAAACATAAATTAAATGTTTAAAATATGACTACATTACAAAATATTAACAGCAAAAAAGAAAATAAATATGTAAAACCTCCGTATTATCCCACATATACCAGATAACTTCAAACAATCTTCTCAAAATTTGAAATCACTAACAATAACTTAAAAAATCTTTTAGGTAACCCGAAAGATCCGATAGATATGTGCGATAAATCGGGAACATATAAAATTAGTTGTAAGGACTGTAACTAAATATATATAGGGCAAACATATGTTTGAAAATAATCATAAAATAGGAGACATCAAATTAATTAAGAAAATAAAAAATACGAAAGAACTAGATCCATACAAGAATTTGGAAATTTGTAAAAATAAGTGAAATGATGAACGATGACTATGGACCGTTAGATTTTTCGGAACTGTTCAACAACAACAAGTGTGAAAATTAGTGAGACGTAACGAAGCGTCACATTATTTTAGTATAAATTAGTTTTAAACTTAATTGTAGTTTTAGTATCAGTTCTCTGATGATGACAGCATAGCTGTCAAAACACGTGTACCAGAAGTATTTAATTTATTGTAGTTGCTGCGTTATGGTGAAACAAATAAATGCCACATACAAATCGTACTTTTGGATCATACTAATATTTGATTCAAAGTATTTTTTAGTAGTTTTTGCTCTGCAACAATGGTCTATGGTTGCAAATGAATTTATGTGATCCCTAACAACTTACTTCTTATTGTCAGAGACAACGTGTTTGTTCTGTGATTTTTACCTCATATCAGCTTTAGGTACATTCGTAATTGTGTTTTTATTACAGTGCACATTAGGTACAAGTTTTTGATATGTCTAAATGTACTAAAGTAGAAGGTTTTATACACTTGCTATTAGCAACATAAAAATTATATTTGAAACAAAATAGTCTTCTTGATAGGGAGTCATTTTTTTTAGTTTCTCTATTTTTATTTAATTAGTTCTAAGTCTAAGTAGTTGTGTTTATTGAATGGTCATTACTAACAGTATAATAATCTACCTTACTATTAAGTTTGTAAAATGACTTGAGTTGTTCATTTCTTTTTATGTATCTGTGCTGTTGTTTTTTATTGTTGTCTGGCATATTATTGTGATTTCTGATTTTACTGCTAGGCAATACTAACAAATTGAGCAAAAGCCTAAACGATGAGGTTATTTAAAATATTGTAATAGATGAATTTGTTAAAGTAAGTTAAAAACTTACTGCATTTCTCTCATTTGCTGCGTGCTTCTCGTATTGTACTATTTTCAAAAATAACCTCAAACACAATTTTTCTATTATTTGATTACTTTCTTTAAGACGAGGTATCTAAATCCATTTTGTTTCAATAATTTTGTATTGCTAGTTCTGACCTTGGTGAATGCAAACCACAATTTTCTGTACTGTTGGTCGTTCATTACGTAAAAAGAACAAATGCACATGACGTCTTAGGGCGCTTTGTATTTCACCCGTAACATTGTCTCTTATTGGCCTTGACGCACGACATGCTTTTGGAAAGAGCAGTACGTGATCTGTGTTATATTCATTTAGCACATTGTTTACAGTAAATATAGAAACACTGATTTAAATAAGTAAAGTTAATATAAATACTCACGTGTAAGTATATAAGAAACACAAATAAAATAAATGGTTACGTTACCCGATGCTGTAACTGTAAATTTACTATGTTTTTGAAGTACTTGTTTGCAAGTTTTATAAATATTTAGAATAGTTTTTTTATGAGATACTGATAAATGTTTTGATTAACGTTTGTTATTGTCGAAAGATCTATGATAATGTATTAGATAACCTATAAAATATTGTTTTGTAGTTAGTAGGTATTTTAAAAGAAATTATTTCTTTATTTTGATATCAGCAATAACAGATTTTAATATAATAAATTGTGTATACATAAAAAATACTGATAAAAGTTAAAGAAACGCTGAAATACAAAGATTATTAGTACACAATAATTTCGGGAAGTGTATCAGACTTTTAATGTAATTATAAAACATTTGTGGGAGGGACTAATTTCCATCTGTTGGGCGTTTTATCTATAGACTTAGACATCGAATATTTGCTTTATTTATCAAGTATCGCAGCGATACCAGTAGTACACCTCACCTGTGTTCGCCTTGTCTTAAAAATCTTATAGTCCTGTAAGGTTAAAATGAACGGTCGTTACTTATGAAATAAAACATAGCAAATTAAGTTGTTTATTTTACCTTATCTTAGTTAGCGTGGCACGAGTATACAACGGAATGGGGCGATTTTTTCATTCTCCATTCTATTTATATGGTTTTACCAATAGCGGGTGAAACTAGTATTAAGGGTGCATTGCAAAGGAGCATTTACACTTTTTGGAGTGTTTACACTTTGCGTCCTCGCCACAGTCCTCATAATGACAAGGTTAATGCAACTATTAAGGTTATTACTACTAAATAGGCAAAACTAGAACAAAGTAGGGCAAAACACTTTAAAAAGCCAAAATAAAAGTTCTATTTTTGCAACGTACATACTCTAAAGCGCATTTTAAATTAGATCTGCCTTAAATTTCTTTATTTACAAAAAAAAGGGATATTGCCTAACTATCCTATCTAAAGTTATTAGACAATTTACGTTCGCATGTAACATAATTAATTTTTTGTTTTTTAAAGTTATGTAAACTGTTATCAGTAACTTTAAAATATGTAAGCATAATTAGGTAGTTACCGTTATCAAACCTAAACGCTAATTAAGTAATTACAAAATGTTTTTAATTAAATAAAACAGTTAAATTAACAAAATAAAACACAAAGAACGTCAAAAGATGATAAACAAAGCATGAATGACATTTTTGGTATATTTGTTATTAGCTGATATTTATGTATGATTTGTTTCTGTAAAAAACTTTTTACATTTCGTGCACACCTAGTCTGTTTCTTTCTTTAGACTGACATTAAAACTTTTCAATAATATATATAACATATATCTATAGATACACGATAAGCATTCTAAACCCGGTTTTTTACTAAATCTACCAAATAAAAATTCAAAAATACAACAAAAACTTATTATTACAAAAAAATTAAACAAATAACATGTCATGAAAAACCGAATTTACTCAACACATTTGTGCAACAATTTTTTTTTCTAAAATTGTTAATTAAAAAATATTTTAAATAAAATATTACAATAAATAAAAAAAACAATTTTTAATAAGATTTCAACAGAAACTTTTTATTTACTTAGAATATATTTTTTAATTTGCAGTTTTATAAAAATTGCTTTAAATTTTGTTTATTGGTTGCATTAAGCAAAGTAATTGCTAAAACAAAAGTTAAATAAACTCATAAATTTATATTTTTAATTAGCGTTCCACATTATGTACTAACTCACTTTGTGTATTTACATTAACTGTTGAAAAGTTAATTTAATTAATTTTTTGGTTGTTTTTTATTGTACTGCAGGTTTTGTACTTTATAGCTTAATTATACATAAACATTAAATATTTTTGTACATTTCAGTTTTGTTTTAGATTAATTTTTTTCATAAAATGTATCCTGAACCTTAATTTTAGTTTTCTCGATCATTCACATTCTGGCATTCCCCAAAGCGCTATTTATTTCTTATTTTATATTGTTCCATTTTTTCTTTTTCCAATTACATATAGACAGATGCTCTAGCAAAATTACCGTAAAGTTGATAGTTTTGTTACATTCGACTTCTATATGCTAAATGTACGTTCACAATTGATTTCTTTTTATGATAATTTTAAATGATTTTAATAAACTCGATTCTGCTCTGATTATTATTTCTTAGAAATAACCTGAAAAGTAATAAAAAAGAATACCTGATTTCAATCAGTGGAACTATTCATTTTAATAAACAATTAGAAACGATTAGGTTTATTTTAGATTTGCCTCTTAAACTTTTAATATTGAGCGGAGTGAAGAGTTCTTATGTATTGGCAAGTACTTCAAAGTTGGTAGTTTGTTTAGTTTTCTCCACTTTTGAGATAATTATTCATCTTGCTCAGTTAACATTTGTTAATTCCTTTTAAAGTTTGGTTAATGTGAACATCAATTTTGTTGGCGTGGCAGTTTATTTCTTATACAGAGTACCACTCAACTGAGTCAACTATTAATGATGCTATATCCTTGTTTTTCTTTGTGTTTTCCCACAAATTTTTTGATTAGACTATTCTTTAATTTCAGGTATTATTTTGTATTTTTTGAGTGTAATATATTTAGGATAGCAGCTATAGTTTCGCATACCTCCATTTTGTTTTGGGTTGGAACGTTGTTTCTACTTTTTTGTATACTGCTTTAATTATATTATTTATTTTTATTTTTATATAGATTCTCTAAACCTTCCCATTAATATATTTAATTTTAATTTTTATATTTTAATAAACGCTACATCTTTAAAAATAAATAATATAATATAATTAACCCATTTTGAGCAACTATATAATAAATGGAAAAAATAAACTTTACTGCTTTAATGTATCTAGATTGTGAGAGTAAATTTTACTTTCTAGAAGCTTTTAGTTTGATGTCTAATGTCAACATTACAATTTTTTTCAGAATTAGTATCTCGTATATTGCTGGTATATAATAGCTATTTATGCACTGAAAGCATTATTATAATGATTACGCCCGAAGAACAACGTGATACAGTCCGAGGGTTTTTGGCCCAAGAGATCTATGTTGCGTGGTGAGTGTAATAATCCAGCAATATAAATATTAAAAACAAACAATTATTTTAGTTTCTACTTTATTAAATCTACAAGTCTTTAGTAGTCCATACAAAGAAATAATTTACGTTTTATCTTTTATTTGTCGGTATTAATTTTATAATAATATAATAACAATGAATGTGTAGGATTTATACTCATATATTTTGAAAAAAATGCACAAAAGGAAATAAAAATGTTATCATCTAAATCTAGACAAAATATGAAAAACAAAATTTTTTTGAGGGCGTAATAAATTCATAACATCCACTCATTTATGCACCGGTTGCTATGAATATGTTTACGCACCTCATATCCTAGACATTATAAATAAATTTCTCCCTGTCCCACATTAACAATCTACAACGTCAGTACTGACGTAGCGAATTGTAATGCACAGTTAGTCATGCACATCGGTATCTTGAATGGTGCCTATTTAAATTGTAAAGAAATTGCTTGCGCAATTTCTTTCTTCGTTAATTTAAATATAACAAAGTTTCTAATTTGCCAGGCCTACCCAGACCGCTATTAGGTACATGGTATTTAATTTTTTTTAAAGTATTTTTCAATATGTTTTTCTAAAAGTGGATCATATTATTTACATAACAAAAGTAATATTTCAAAAAAAAATTATATGATTTAGATTTTTATTATTAAGGGTTCTCCGAACGTTGACAGTCCAATTGCAATTTTTGCACTTTTTGTATAGATAAAATTGTGTTTAAAAAAGACGTCATCAGTTTTTTCGACATTTGAGTTTATACCTAAGGGTTTTATAAATGAGAGAAATATAGATTAAAAAATAAGCAATTTAGGAAAATGAATGTTAAATAAATTATTGTGTGACAGACTATGCAGCTACGTTATGCTCACATAACTACAAAAGTAAAAACATTTTTGCACATTTTTATCTATGGAATAAATTATATTTATATAGTTATAAAAATATGTTGAGATAATTTTCTACAGTTATCGTATTGATAGCAAACCTTCAGCTAAAAGTTACCCTGACGGCTGAAATATTCCAAGTTAGACAACCAACATTACTCAAAATATTATCGTAGGCTATACTTATTTTGTATTGATAAGGTATTTCTATTTTTTAGAAAATCAATTGTTTGTGAACTACTTGGTGATTTGAGTTGTAGTTGTGCCATTTTAGTGTTGCTATTTAAATTTCATCAAGGCGTAAAGTAGAAATTTGTTTTTAGTCCGGAACCCCCTTAAGTATAAGTATAAGTTGATTTAGCATTGTTTGTTCCTCTATAATTTAACTCTCCCTTTTTTTATCAATTTAATCGTGTCTACAATTTTTCCAATATAGCTTTTTTTTTAATATTTTCCTTACGTGAAATGTCAAATCTACCTTTTTAGAATATAACTTATAGGATTCAGCACGATAGAAGTGAACATTTGATATTTCGTGTTCTCTAATCATTTCATACAGATTTTTAGAACATTTTATTGACAAACCTAGGGTAAAGATATTATCCTCTTTGCTAAAAGCTAAGCAAACTACAGAAAAACTGATTTAAATCTAGAGAAAACAATAACCATTTTTGTTGAATTTTCTCATTTTCCTGTTTTTGATAATAAACGAATTTGGTATTAGAATTGCTTGTCTTAGGCTGCTTTAATTGAAATTAAGAAAATAACTCTAAAGAAACCTTATCTGGTTTAGTAAAATAATTCACGTTCAATGCATCACGTTCTGTATTGAGCATTTAAAAACTGGTTGCCTAAATCGCGAATTAAAAATTTTTGTATAGCATTTTTATTTATTTTAAAACAGACACAACTTCTATGGTTTTAGTAATCTAGTTAAAAATTCAATTCCAATTCATAGCACGTTTTTGTTTTTTCTTGTAGAAGCTTTTTCGTTTTTTCCCTTAACCTTGAAACTCCACCTCTTCGTTTTAGATGTTTTCCCATTAAAATGTTTAATTCCGTTTTACTACACAAAATTATCACCTAAACCACAAATTTCTAATCGAATAACAAAATACGAACTGAAAAATCGCTTATTTAAGTCGAAATAACTAATGAAAATAAACCAGCTTTCGCCTAGAACTTGTGAATTTGGTAAATGGGTCGTAAGTTTCGTGATGCTAAATTATAAAACAAGTTAAAAAGATGCCAAAACAATAAAAGATTAGGATGGAAGACATCATTTAAATCTACCCAAAACTGTAATAGAACAAATGGCACGACAAAAGTTGTAACAAAAAGTATATTTATTTTATCGCAGACAAAAGTTCATAGAGAGAGAAGATATGTATAGATGTACATAAATGCAATCAAACGCTAGAACGTAGGCCAACATCACAGACAAAAATGTTTGCAGTAAGCTTCCTTCGGTTGGGCAACACGTCGTAAAACAAATTAAATTTGCCGGTCTAACATTTTACATTCCAAAAAGAAATAAATTTATTTACGTAAATTTTAACCCAAATATACAAATCTCGAAGATTCAGAGAACCAAAGCGCATCGTCTAATTGTATAGTTAATTGTGATAACTTATAATGTACCTTAAATACAAAAAATTAAAATAGGAAGTATAATACTTACAGTTTAGTTTTCCTTTGAAAAATGCGACTAGCTACCGGCAGTTTTTTGTAAATTTCTAACATTCGCTGAAATAAACTAGGCCGTACATACAGTGTTATTACAAGTAAATTTCCCCTTGGTTTGTATGATCAATGAAAACAAATCAAATGCGCCAAATTTTCCTCAAATTATATTTTTGCATTAATACGATTAGAATTTTTCCCAGACTCGATATCTTCAAGCAAGCGACGTGACGTCATCATGAAAATTTTCCCAATAAATGAATCACATCTCCACATCGATAAACACGTGTGGGTGTGCACGAACTTGCTAAATGACAATACGGAAGAATTAAATTAAACCACAAAAATAGGGAACAAATGCATACTCCAATAAAGACTTTAACCCAGGTCGTAACACTATTTCGTCCAATACTTGCTTGGATGCGTGTGAATAATTATCAATGAAAACTTCGTTGGACGTACATATCTTTAGATGACGTCTGCATTATTCCAAAATTACCGGAAAATTGATCGTTTTACGATTTGACCTCTATCTTATACAAGAGACAAACATCATACCAAAACACTTTTAACATAACAAATTGCTTAATAATTTTTTTTAATTTGAGACAGCTGCACTTGGTGTGTGTGTCAAGAATCGGCGGTTACTATATTTATGGTACGTCGCTACCAGTATACTAAGATTAATTTTAACACAAACTATTTTTTTTTATATTTGGTAAACTAAAAAAATATAATTTGTTGAAACGGTTCCGTTTGGCCTCGAATCCATCGCCTCCCAAAATTTTCTTGGTAATTTGGCGGTAGAAATCAGGTTCGTATACAGGGTTATTCGCGACTTTCATAAATTATTGCTTTTGAGATATATGGGGTGTATTATAGTTATTTATTTTTATATTATACAGGGAGTCGCATAGAACCTAAAAATATCAAAGTTGTGTTGTTTTAAATAAAACTTTCAGTATATTATTACGTTTTTAGATTCTCTAATCAAAATAAGTTTGTGTCTTAATAACATTTATAAGACCAAAACCTTAAAGTTTTGGAAAATAAATTGAATTTTGTCAACTTATAACCTAATTTTCGTGTTTGAAATAGGATGCCATCGCCAGTAATTGACCATTTAAGAAATTTTTAGTGTACTAAAATGTGCCTCTTTTTTAATTTTAGTATTTAATCAAAACTAAATGTACTGTAACTAATAATAATATTTCAACTTGCTAAAATGATTCTATGTCATCTGAGTTAAATATATTTCTTTTTCCCGGGAAAACTAAGTAAGTAGAATTCCTCTTGTAAATAGAGTTTTTCTTTTTGTTGCATCTCATTCAAAGTGTCCTTTTCACTGTCATTCGCAAGGTTTTCATCCGATACATCTTCAATGCTCCTTTTACTATCAGAGCGTTCTTCATGCTCTTTACTATCAGAATCGTTTCTTTGAGTTCTACGTTTTTTGGTCTTTCTGAATCTTTTTAGTTTTTTTGTTGTTGGCTTCCTTTAGCTTCTCCTCATTTTTTTTCTTCTAAGTGCTGCTTTTATAAAAATGTTGTAATTGTCAGATTAGTTATACTTGATATAATTTTAAAATTCTGTTATACTATTGGTTGTTGGTTCTATACCAACCAATAATATGACAGTATTGTAAAATTACATTAAGTATAACTAATTTGATGTTTATAGCATCTTTGTAAAAGCGATCCTTAACAGAGCTTTTTTTGTTTTGCTTTGGTAGTATGAGGGATTCTTTCTTTTTTAATAGGATTATCTTTTTTTTTCGGTGACTACTGACAAAAAACATGGTCCATAAACAAGAGACTAACAATCCGATTTCAACGTTTTACAATGTTGTTACTTGACGATGGCGTTAATGGGTTTATAAGAACTTTGCTATATATGTTGATAGTACCTCCTTTTTCGTTGCTTTTCTGCTAATTTCTACTCTTTAAGTATGTTTGTGTCTTTCTCTTCACTTTCAAAATATATGTCTGCTCTTTCTTAGTCTTAGAAACTGCAGTACAAGTTTCTCTAATATTGTCTTTATTAACATCAATTTTTTTTCATTTTTCTTGATTATGTTGCTAGTTTTCTTAATAGCAGTTTTTTCAATGATAGTGTTGTTAGTATTTTCTACTATCTGAAGTTCTTTCTCTATAACTATATTGTTACTTTATTCTTCCATGATATCTTTCTTGCACCTTTTTTTAAGTTTTCTCCATACTTCAAGTAACTTATTTGACGATTCATTACCTACCCATTCACACAGTTCCACTTCTCTAAACTTTTTGCATGCGTTTCAAAAAATTTTGTTGATATAAAGTTTTCCGTCTTATTTTTTTTTTGTTTCTCGCCTACAATACGCATGCATTTTTGAAATCGGTAGCTTCTACATCAAACAGATATACTCCGAACTTCCAAAATCCATTTTTAACAGTGTATACTTCACAGTATTTTCTGATAAAAGAGGAAATGTAGCTTTATTAATAGCCTTGTTGTTATTTGCCATTTTCCAGTCAAACACATTTTTCCAGTTATTTTTTAATGGGACAAACAGAGAAGTATTTGCTGGTTGTTATGTGGGTAAAAGCATACAAAAGTATTCCGTTTTCTGCAAAAAATTTGCAGCCGTCGAGCACATAAAGTATAGGTAACTTCCCAGTAAACACAAAATTGATAATGTTTAGTAACAGTTTCAAAACAAAAAAATTATGATTCACTCTTGTTTCAAACATAAAAGAAACCTAACTGCAATAAAATAGCTATAAGTCCATCGCTGTTTCACTTATTTGAATCAGTATAGTTTCGGTATTTTAAATTCAAATCTGTTGCAAACTAAATGTTGCATTTGGTTTACGTTTTAAAAGCTTCGTTCTTGAACTGATACTAAATGATCGATACATGTATGATTTTTTTGTTTCAATAATGAACTAAAACAATTCTTTCAATAATATAATAATACATTTTCGAATGCACGTTTCAAATTTTATTGCACAATAAATATTTTTAAATACAAAATCACATTGCACATATTGCAACTTTCCTGAATGTGGTCTTTTCACGGAAGCTTCGAAAACTGCATCAGTTACTGTTGGGTAGCAACTTTTAACCGCATCTGTAACATAGAAATAAATATTTCATTTATATACATACATAATCATAGAGTTACACAAAATTAATTACATTTTTTTAATCAAAAACAACACAAACTTAATATAAATATCACTTTAGCAATCATTAGAAAGTTATAAAAACACTGTGAATACCTTTAGCTGTACATAATCGTATAGAAAACTTGAAGAATTGAACTGTAATTATAAATCCTAAAGTATCATCAGATTTACGCAATAATCTACCTTAACGCAACCATGTGTGTTAATTTACATTTTTTTATGCAAATTAAAACATGATACATAAAGAACAGAAATGATAATATCGATTACATTTATGGATTATAATAAAATGTTTCGACTTACCGTTTATTGTTCCATTTCGTAATTGTACACACAGCATCACTTATCAAACTACAACCGAACAAGTGAAAAGATATCAATTTGCAGCGCAAGCGTTGACGACAGTAATCAAAAGTATAGCAACGACTAATGCTGACTTATCACAAAGTATTCGTTTTTCCTAGAATGATTCCACTGTTTTGAAAATAATTCAATCTTATTAAATCGATCTTTAAACAATTCTAGTTATTCAAAAAATATTCGGTTTTAATAAATCAGTTTTTAGACGGTTGCTGATTATGGGAAAAAAATTGCAAGCACTGAAACGGTTTAAAACTGATTGTGAAAAATCAGAACTCTTTCAATTTATTCACTGTCAGTTACATGTAAATGATATAAAAATGGAACTAACACGAAACAACGTAATGAAACAATTGTTTTAATTTTGTGACTGTAACAGTTTCAATCCGTGTTTACTGGGTTAATAGCTTTCTGTTTGGTTTGGTTGTCATCCACCCAATCATTTTTTAATCTGTCTAGAAAAGAAAAACAAAAATAATGTTAGGAATTATTTTTTGTTTACAGGTGTTTTACCTATAACTTAATTAGGATTGGCGTTGCGCACTATTTCTCCTGGAATCCGTTTATAGGGTAAATAATCATCGGAGGATAAATTTTTTCATCAGCAAAAATTGTAAACAAAACTGTAGTGAATTCTTTTTCTGAACCAAATTTTATTTTGTAGAAGTTTTTCATACCGTTTAGTCTTAAAACCAACCCTGTTTTGGGTTATGTGGCAAATCCCGACTCATTTGAGTTAAATATACTAGTAGGGTCTTCTAAAATGTCTTCCGCATTTTTGTTAGCCACATATTGGAAAATTTCTTTGTGCCACTCTCGAATAGAATTTTCGGAGATACATGCTCGCGCCGTATTTATAGTCTCGGCATGGACTACTTGGTGCCGTCTTAGAAATGCGTTAAACCATTTAGATCCAGTAAATTTTCTTTAAATGAATTACCACGTTGGACCGCTATAATTAGATTCTTAACGGTGTCGCAGAGTAGCCTTTTGTTAAGCGGGAATGCGTTGTTTGCACAAGCAAATATCCAGAATTAGCAGTAATTCGTCCTCCTCTTGAGTCGGTGTCGTCGGAGGATCCATTTTGCGTTTTCCCTAGTTTTACCTTTTAACTTACTTATTAGGGTAGAATGAGAAACATTATAATTTTTCGCTGCTTGACATATGGAAAAAATGTTATTTCGGATATCGCTCAGAGCTGGTGCTAATTGTTTTTTCGTGTACTTAAAAAACGTTTTATTATTTTAATTTGGTGACATTATGATAATAGAGTTGGTAAAAAACTGAAATAACATTAAGGAAAATAGTCAGTAACAACGACTATGAGAGTGAAGAAATAGCAAAGTTCGTAATATTTTTTAAAATCAGTAGTTGACCACTGCGGTCAATTATTGCACAGCTAATAAATTTTAGAATTTGGTAATTGACTAATACATTTTTTGGTAAAAAAACTGGCCTTTTTAATTAAATATCATAAAAACCTTTTACATCACATACCCAATTACTAGTTTAATATATTTGAATTTGAGTTATTTTACTAAAATTTACGAAGATTACAGATTTATATCAAGTGATGCATCTACTTTGCTTACTGTAGAAACACACATTTAACTATTACCCGAAAACTCAGTGATTGAAAATCGTGTTCACGACCTTTCGTCAACTGGAGGTGGTCAATTACTAACAATGGAACCGACTTACGAAGTATCTAAGTTATGGGAACAAAATTTACAGCGAAGTGTAACAATAGATCATATTTTATATTCTAATTATAATAAAATTTACAACTTATACATAGTGTTCAAAAATTAAAATCCTTCAATTTTTTTAATAAAAGTAGTGATACATAGTTGCCTATTCTGTATTCTGTTGCCTGCTAATAATAAAGTATATTTGTATAACTGTTTAGAAGCTTAAAATGTAATTTGTAGTCTAACAGGTTATAACAGTAATAATGGCAATAACATACCAACGATCACATAAAACAAAAGCAAAATATTTATAACAAATGTTCATAATGTCGACCGTCCATTTCCAGACACCTACATATTCTGTTTTGAGAACCGTTTTTTACTCTGGGCAATATTTGCGAGGTTGCAGTTTTGAAAGTGTCTCTTATGCGTCTTTTCATATTATATGGTGTTGTCGGTGTCGTATTGCAAATAATTCTTTTTATGTATATTATCTATCGTTAGTATGTTATTACTATTATTACTGTTATAGTCTTTTGAATTATAAATTATTATTTTTATAATTGTTAATTATGTGATAGTTTAAACAAAATTAGCAACTAGATTCATTAAAAATTTTATTGAAAAAACATCAAATGCCGTAGAAAACGATTATTTAGCGTATTGTGTAAATTGTGTATTCGATAGATAATTAAAAGGTACATTTTCTAGTCATTTAAAAAATATAGCGTTCTATTTAAGTTAATCACTAAAAATTCTTATTTAAGAGATTTTCATTTTTAATCACTTTGTATAAGATGTAAAGTTTATAATTGAAATATAAAATATTATCTATTGTTACATTGTAAATTTTGCTCCTATATCTTAGATACTTCGTAAGTATTAACACTGAAATTATTTTAAAAAAACGTTAAGGTTTAGGTTTTATGAACGTAATTAAGACATACATTTGTTTTGATTGGAGACTTCAAAAATGTAATAATATACAAGGGGTTTCATTAAAAAAAATTCAACTTTGATACTTTTATAGCCTTTGCAAGACCCGGTATAATATAAAAATAATTAAAAAAGTAACCATAATAGACCTCCATATATACCAAAAGTAAATCTTGTTTTGGGCACAATATTCCGTGCCGTATAGTGTAAATAACCCTGTATACTTGTAGCTATTTTCTAGCATTTGTGTTGAAGTATTTAATAAATTTTTGAAATATGTTACTAAGTTCAGCGGTTTTTGTTTCTAGTCTATTCGTTGTTTTGTGTGTGTGGGTACAAAATCCTACTCTATGAAAATTGCTAATTGTGTTTTTTATACGTTGTTTTCAAACATTTATTTTACAATGATATTTACTCAGTTTTGAAAAATTTGAATCAATGATACTACAAATATAAAATGTTATGAATTGGAAACGTATATTTAGAGAAAAGTTTTTACATCAACCTAACTTTGTTTGAAGCTGCAGAAGTTTAATTTTAATTAAATGATTGTACATAAACACATCGGGACACCCATCGTAGAACATTAAATATTACAATGTTGTCAAAGCTTTATTTTCAACAGATCATTTGATATTATTTAACACAAAATTGTTTTATTATTTTAATGTGTGTAAAGTAAAATGTAGTAGGAAGTATATGGACTTAATTAGCTACGCTATTACATTTTAATTTAACTTAAAATAGTATTAACTTTTAAACAAAATTTTGCTTTTAAGGATTTATCATGGGAATTAAAATAAATTAGATTTGAAAAAAATCTTCAAGATAATAAAACCAATATTGGCTTTTGATTGCAAAGCAAACGCAATTCAGTTTATGCTTTAACGTTTCAAGAGCAAACACAAGGTTATATTTGCAATATTTATTATTTACCTGATTAATTTATGTTATGCTACTTTTTTACTGAAAATAATATTTAATTTAAATATTAGTGTAAATAACTCATTACATATATATACTGTGATAATGCTGAATTTAAATTGTAGAAGAAATTTTTTATTTTGCTTCAAGGCAAAGTAAATCATGAGTTTCTCAAACTTTGTATACAAATATATACGTCAACTGTATCAAAACAAGAAATTAGTATGTATATTACCAAACGAATTTTCGTTGTTTAATAATATATGTATTTGTTCTTTAGTACACAATTGTTATTTTCTATTTTATTTAAAAGAAACAGTTTTTTATACTATATACTATACTATATATATACTATTTACAAGACAATATTGATTGCTAATGTACTTTAGGTTTTTTTTTTGTTTTCTATTAATCATTATTTTAAAAGCATATTTAATTGTTTAAAAATTATAAGAAAAACATGAAAAGTTTTTAATTTAATCTAACTAATTTTAATTTTTTGTTTAAGAGGTACGAAACAAAGCACTTAATACTATTTAAATGGCAACGTTTCGTACTGCAAGTAAGCACTTCATCAGGCCACTAAAATTTATAAAAAAGACGATATAAGTATTAAAAACGACTAACTAATAAAGTAACTTTCTAGTATAAAACTTACACAAATAGGTTATAGTGGAATAATACAACTACGAACATGGCCAAATTATGTTACTACGCTTTTTAATAAATATCACAAAACAAATGAAACATGTCAATCATTAAAACACTTAAAAATCACAAGGGACATGAAACGTTCAACAAGCACTTGACAAGTAATGAAATGAATGTCAAGGCTTAAAGAAGATAAGAATTTAAAAGATAAACACGAAAAAATGAACAGCGATTGAATTAACCTATATCTATAGTTATCTAGCAATTTTTAAAATTAAATTATTCTACACACTACTTAAATTATTAGTATCGTTATTAAAGTTGATTTTTATGTATGTTGATGTGTATCATTTCAGAAACTAAACGTTTTTTTTAATTATTTTCTACAATCATGTGATTATTAAGTTGTCCCGTGTATATATGATGAACTGCTACAGCTGTACATAGTTATCTTATTATTTAGTAAAACAATGCCACTCAAAACAAATCAAAAACTTGTTGCAAAAACATTTATAATATGAAACAAATTGATTTAATTTTATTAGAACATGGAATAAATAACACTCCAATAACATTTACGTTTTAAATTTTATGAAACGTAAAACAAATTTATTAAACTACTACATTTGATCTTTGAAGACTTGAATATTTTCCGCTTAGTTTCTTTTCCTAATAACAAAACTTATTATGTACGAATAATTCTTACATACTTATAAACTTACCTTATTTGCTTTAAAAAAAATTTTTGTTTATTTCTAGTTACATGTATGCATACAAAGCAGATTTTGTTTATCGAAAACCACAAGATAAATAATATTTTAGACTCCAGCAAACTTTGTTTTAAACATTGTTTAAAGCTAGTATCACACTCATCAAACAAATTGATGAATTTTTTGTTAAATTTATTCCTCAACTTCTTGCCAAACTTTAATGACTAATGACTCAAAGAAATTTACCAACTTGTTTGTGAACCTACAGTTTTGCCAATAGGAGAAATGAAAATATTAAAATACAGTTAGTTTGTAAGATTAAGTTATTTTTTGTTGTTTTTCTAAAAAAAACATGAGAGTCAATCGGCGAAAGCGTATGAAAATAAGTTCAGCTGTAATTGCAATAATAATTGCTACAACGCTGTTAGATACAGATTCTGTTAACAAAAGAAGATGGTGGGTAAGACCCTGGCTTAATAGAAGAAATCGAGGAAGCCTACATTTAATTAAGGAGGAATTTAAAGCTGATAGGGACCAATTTAAACAATATTTAAGGATGGATGAAGGTATATTTAATAAATTGTTGAAATTAGTCGAAAAAAGAATAACGAAGCTAGAAATTTCATTCCGTGAAGCAATATCAGCACAAGACAAATTAATTATTACATTACGATTTCTTGCAACAGGTGAAACGTACAGAAGTTTAATGTATACGTTTAGAGTGTCTGAATCCACCATATCATTATTTGTTCCGTTAGTTTGTAAAGCGATTTATGCAGCTCTGCAAAACGAATATCTAAAGGTATAAGGCAAATCAATATTACATTAGCTTATGTATTTATGTCTGCTGCAGAATTGCTAAATATAGCTGAAGAGTTTCAGTCCAAATGGAACACACCAAATGTCATAGGTGCGATGGACGGGAAGCATGTTGTGTTCAGGGCTCCACGAAGTGCAGGTTCGACCTTTTATAATTACAAGGGCGACCATAGCATTGTGCTGTTAGCAGTAGTAGATGCCAATTATCAATTTATATATATAGACGTTGGTACTAACGGACGAATTTCGGATGGTGGAGTGTACAGACAATCTTCGTTGTCTACAGCAGTTTCTACTAACACACTGAAGTTCCCAGAAGATCGTTGTCTTCCATGAAGAACCATGCCAACACCATTCGTTTTAGTGGCTGATGCTGCATTTCCGTTGCAATCAAGAATAATGAAGCCATATCCTTTTCGGAATATGACTAGACAGCAGCGAATTTTCAATTACAGGTTAAGTCGTGCTCGTCGTGTAGTTGAAAATGCATTTGGGATTCTAGCAAACCGATTTCGAGTGTTTTTAACTACAATCAATTTGAGCTCCAATAAAGTGCAGGATATAACTCTGGCATGTTGCGTTTTGTACAATTTTCTGAGAAAGGAATGTAAAAATTTTATTAACGATGGAGAAGAGGTAGAAGAAAAATTTACGTTTTTATATGGTCTTAGTTACCAAGGAGGCAATCGATCTTCAAATTATGCTGCAGATGTGTGAGAAGAATTTAAGGATTTTTTTTAATAATGAGGGAGTAGTTTCATGGCAGGATGACTATGCTTAGTCAATTTATATTCATTATCTCTCTAGTATCTGTAATATAATAAAACCACTAATATTAACAATATATTGTCTGTAAATTTATCTGGTAATGTTTAAATCATCCTCTTGGGCATCAAATAAGATATTAGAAAGTGTTCTTTTGACTTCTCGTAGTTTTGATGCAGGAACACGGCGCAGTTCTGATGTTACAAACCTACAAGTGATTATTATTAGTTGAACAAAAGATAATTGATGCACTCACATTCCAAATGTTTCAAACTGATCACGTTCTAGTTGATCTTGAGACTGTTGCAGAAATGCTGTTGCCGTCTCAAGAAGATCTGCAGCCTTATTCACATTGCCCATTTTTTTTGTTTTGTTGCTCTTGATGGTCCAGCTGCTGGTGCAATTGGCCCAGCTGCTACCGATATTTCTGGTGAAATTGGTCCAACTGATACTGCTGGTGACATTGACTCAGAATCTCCTCTACCCGTTACTAAAACACTTAGGGATATTGCTTCACATATGTTGGACCCTTCGAAACTGTTTAAATCCTCAACTGTTCCACTGAACAATATTTTGCCTGCTTCATCCTCCTGCATAGTATACATTATTTTGTGTGATAAGGTAAAATGCATCTATTACTTACGGATTGGGCTGTTTCGACCGACTGCAAATTGCTTTGCCCCTGTCGAGTTGGGGCACTGTCCACTAAAAATTGTAATTGATCAAACCACCAACTTGTCGTATATTGTTCCTCCGATCCAGCACCACTGGTTTGCCTTTTTCTTATATTCATCAATTCCTTGAAATATTGCGTTCGCAATATATTCAATTTTCTTTTTACGCCTTCCAGAGTTATACCTGGATTATCCAATGCACTGTTTAACTGATGTGTTAGTTTAGTTAACAATGCATTTCGTACGGTACAATTTTTAAATTTTGGCGATTGAATATTATATAAATCGGGACAATTATCGTACAATGTTATTAATAAAAGGGTCTGATCCCTGGTAAACGTGAACGGCATTTTTATGAACGTATTAATTAGCAGATTAGCACAAAAACCATCAATAAACACAGAAAATCAGTTTTCTAGGTTATCGCAGTACTAGGAATATTTACATGTTGGTACTTCCGAAACACCCTACAAACTTGATGAAAATTAGAACAAGTTCTAATTCGTCAAGAAGTTTGACAAACAAGTTGACAAAGAAGTTGAAGCAAAAGTTTGATGAAAAGCGCTGTATTACACTTGGCATTTTCTTTATCATCAAAGTTGACCAACAAGTTTGTCAATTTCTTTGATGAGTGTAATACTAGCTTAAAGATTCTAACCATAATTTTAACCTACAAATCTGTCCTAAACAGCTAAGAAAATTTATTTGTGCACTGTCAACACGCTTAAAATCTTTGTTGTAAAAGTTTTAAACAATTTTACAAGTTTTCTATAATTTTTTTCTACAAGTTAAAAAATTGTAACATTTGTTAGGCATAAAAAAGTATTTTTTGCTTATTGATATTTCAATGGTGTAGCGTCCAAAGGTCTCCCACATAAGTCTCCTATTGCACCAAGTTTAAATCACATAGTTGCCACTTCCAAAATCTTGTAAAACAACCATTTCCGCTTTAATTAAAAACTAATTCACTAATGTTCAACGGTATCCTCTAAGAAATACAAACAAATGCCATTCGAGAATCAAAATTTATTTATTTATTTCAAAACTACCATTTTATTTTACTTTCCAAAATCATTTTTTATTCAAAACCAACCTGACACTCTCCCAACGAATTAAACGAAACCATTTATTAAACGAATCCAATTCGTTTTGTTGTACACGGACATTTCACGTTCTTATAGTGACTACAAAACATTTTTGTGCTAAAATTTAAAAGGTTCACTGTTTTTGAAAAAACAAATTTGTAACATTTAAAAAACAGATTTGTTCTACTACGGTTGTTATTTGATTTTAAAATCGGAATGATTCTTTGTGTTAGAATAACTTGGACAATATCGACTAACTGTAATGTGTTATGATTTTTTAAGCTCTACCCAATATTCTTTTAGTATTTTACTATAAGTTCTTTAGTAATATTTGTGAATGTATTCCTAGTTCTATCAATTAATTTTTATATTATGAATAAATATATATTGTAGAAAGTTTAAAATATGTTCATATAATTGATAGGTAGGAGCACTTATAACATGACAATTGACAATTGGTGTTTATCTTTATGAGTTTTAAATAAACCGTAAAACTTAGCTAGTGTTATTATATGGGTTATAAGTCTTTTAAACGTAGTAAAGTCAATAAGTCCCTTATCGTAATGTTGCTTGTTCAGATTGCTTTTTTTATTTTGAAATTTAGACGTAAGGTCTATGTCTTTTTGTGTATAGATGTTGTCGTTAAGTAAAGTTAGTATTTTGTCTGTGTATTCATTTTTATGTATGATGACTGTCGCATTAATTTTATCAGATCTATTAATTAAAAGGTCATTACATGTGTTAGTGAAATGTTTGGTAGATGTCCTAATGTCTTAATAAATAAGTCTCGATGTGTCAATTTTTTTCTAGATGTACTGTTGACGAAGTCTGTAATGACGTTCACGGTATGTTCTATATTTTTAATTAAACTAATTATAGGTATATTATTATAATAATTATACATACATTTCGGGAACAACGCCATACAATGAGCCACTTTGTCAGGCAATTGTAGTACATCCGTTAAATTATAGATACTTTCCCTGTGTAGTAATATTGAAATTGTAGTTTTGTTAATTCCAAGCTTAATTTTAAAAACCTTTAGTTTCTTAAATAATACACATTAACATACATAAAAATAACATCAACTTTAATAATGATAGTAATAATTTAAGTAGTGTGTATAATAATCTAATTTCAAAAATTGCAATTCGTGTTTATCTTTTAAATTCTTATCTTCTATTTGCCTTGACATCTAATAATTTTTACTTATGCATTATTTATCAATTGCTTGTCAAACGTTTCACGTCTTTTGTTATTTTTAAGTGTTTTAATTATTGAGATGTTTCATTTGTTGTTGTGTTATTTATTAAAAAGCGTAGTATCGAGGTGCACAAATATAAGGGTTAGTCGATATGACAACATAAGCTCAATTTGCAATATTTTGGTTATATCTTAACCCAGTTATGCCTGAAAAACTTTTTTAACACATTTTATTGTTATGAGTACATCAAGTTGTTTAATTTGCAATTAAAGACAAGGAACAATTGTTAAAAAAAAATGTATTATAATTTCATAAGTGAAAAAAAGGTCGTCCTAGTAAAAGGACGATAGGAACAAACATATACATTTACATTTTATAAAGAAACATAACCACTTAATTGTTAATTGTGTGTGGTAATTATTATAAAGCAATTAATATGTAGGGCAACATTATACTTTTGACAGATCGTCGACACCTTCTTATGGCACATCCTACACTTTGTTTGCTTGCTTTGAGAACAAATGAAGTGGTCGGTACGGTCGTATCTGCTATCAGCATTTTCAAAATTAGAAGGGCGACTTTTTTATTTGTTTGACGATTGTGCTTCTAATAAGTTGTTTGCAATTCGTCTACGAAATGCTAACTGGTCCAACGTACCATTTTGCAACCTATGTAACTGCCATGCATTTTGGATAGCAAGATTGATGCAATGTGAAATAAGAGGTATATACCACCTTATGGAAACTCGATATAAACTTATGTTTTCATCGCATCTATCTACTCCGCCCATGTTTGAATTATAAGATGAAATCATTTGAGGTTGATCGATGGTAATGTTCTTTTTTTGGCGCCTATCATATCTACTTGCCTTGCGCAGCGGTAAGACCGGAACATGATTTGAAGCTATGTTGACAATATTGTTATTATTCCACCTGGCCACAATGACAACATCATCTTTAGTAGTTTTATACTCATAATAGCTTCCTTCCCTTCTTTTAAACAATTCATTTGATAATACTGTACATTTTGACATACGATTATGTTTTATTGTTCCAGTACCTCGAATATTCATACTCCTAAAGCGATTCAGCAATGGAATAGAAAAGAAAATTGTCAAAAACCAAATGGTACGAATAATTTCGAATCGATCTAATTACTTCCGCGTATTCTAATATAACTGATGGACCCAAACTATATTCTCTAAACTCATCCCTTATTACACTTTTGGGTCTTTGATACGGTTTGAACCATATCACGTAGCCGCTAACTGTTGCACCAACCCAGAACTTGTACCCGTATCGAATAGGTTTACCGCGACACGGATGTCTTCCATAATAGGGAACCATTGCTTCATCGACGCGGTGATTGTCAGTAAAAGGTGCATGATCTTGAAATTTTTAATTCAAGTTTTCTATAAGTGGCCTAACTTTGGCAAAGCGATCGCTTTCATTCAACTTTTTGTTGTCACATACATACATATATACATACATACGTGCAAAAATCCCACTATTTTAAAATCTCCAATCAGCTGCCAGTTATACTCGCGAAACTTTACAGATTCAAGCAAAATTTTAACACTTTTATAATTTTCTTTAAGATGGGCTTAGTGAGCGATTGGAAGAGATGGGAATTTATTTCCGTTATGTCATAAAACAGCTTTTAAGCTTTTTGTAGAGCTGTCAATGAATAAACGCCATTCGCTAAGAACACAAGGTATGCCATTTTTTTCGAACATACCTTTTAAGTCATTGCAAAAACAAAGTCTATCTTCTTTTGTGAAAAATGTTGAGAATGTTTCATGCCTAGTACGCTGATCCGTAATATTAACATCATCAAGCAAATTTAACTGTTTTAAGCGAGAGCTCTGATTTACTTTTTGGCAAATTTAAATCATCATCAAATCAAATCATTAAAATCTTCTGTAATGATGGAAATGATGTTTTGGTTGTTTTGGTATCGGTAAAAACTCGTTATCGGAATTACTTTTATGAGAACTAAGAGATGAGCTACTTTTCTGCGTTAATTTTTTCGGTGGCTCGTGTCAAATCATGTGCGACTGTAGCAGAAGAAGATTCAATATCAGGATACTCGATAGGTTTTGCATATTTTACGTCTACGTCTTTTACTCGGATTTACAATGCAAAAGTAGCAGTCGTTAACGTGGTTTTTTGGTTCTTGCCAGATTCTTGGTATTGCAAATTTTATAGACTTTTTCTCACCTCGATACCAACCTAAAATATAGAAATAGAAATTAATATGTTTATTACATTTTTGTTTTCCTGTCTTTTATCAATCTGCAATCAACCAAGAGCTATAATCAGATGTGACTTCTATTATATATAAGTGGCTTTACATATGCACATCCTGTGATTTGTCATTTCTTGTTATTAGATGATTAGATGGTGGCTGGTCGTATTCTTTTTAGGCGGAATATAGAGTCCTTGGTGTTAAGGAGCTCTGTGGCTAAACTATTTATGTGTTTTTCAAGTCTCTGCTTATAGGCATCAGAAGACTTCTCTATTTCTTCTCTGACTGTAGGGAGTTGCAGATATTCATGCACTTCTGTGTTCCTTATGAACCATGGGGCATTGGTCAAAGTTTTTAATGCTTTATTTTGGAAGCGCTGTAGTATTTCTATATTTGAGTGACTAGCTGACCCCCAGAGTTGTATACCATATGTCCATACTGGTTTTATAATGCATTTGTATATCAGGAGCTTATTCTCCAAGCTGAGAGTCGATTGCCTGTCCAGCAGCCAGTGCATATCCCTGAACTTTTTGTTTACTAATTCTCTCTTTGCTTTAATGTGATCCCTCCACGTAAGTCGTTTGTCCAGATGCATACCCAGGTATTTCACTGTTGTTTGGTGTGTCAAGATATCTCCGTTAAGTGTAACAGGCACCTCTATTCAAAGTAAATGTTATGTGAACTGATTCTGCAGGACTAGCTCTTATTTGCCACATCTTTAGCCATATTCCGATTCTATCTAGATGTTTTTGTAGTTTTACGGATGCTAGACTAGGATCTTTACTGCTAGAAAGGATTGCAGTGTCATCTGCATAGGTTGCAGTTACTACTTCTTCTGTGATAGGTATATCAGCGGTAAATACTGGGTAGAGGATAGAGCCCAGCACCAATCCTTGAGGCACTCCCGCTTCTATTTGGCAGATGGATGACAGGCGATCTCCGCACTTGACTTGGTAAATTCGTTGTTCCAGATAAGACCTCAAAAGCATGTACTCAGTGTTTGGAAGGAGTAGTTTTAGCTTATATAAGAGACCCTTATGCCATACACGGTGAAAGGCCTGTTGTATGTCTAGGAATACGGCCGTGCAGTACTCCTTCCTCTCCAGCGTCTGTCGTATTGTGTGAGCTACTCGGTGTATTTGTTCAGTCGTTCCATGGTGTGCCCGAAATCCGAATTGATGGTCTGGTATTATTTTTGGCTCTTCAAGAACTGGGAGAAGTCGACTTAATATTAGTTTCTCAGTAAGTTTTGATAGTACTGGGAGAAGACTTATAGGTCTGTAAGATGTGACTTCTGTGGGAATCTTCCCCGGTTTAAGTACCATATTTATAATGGACACTTTCCACAGATTTGGGAAGTATTGTAGTCTCAACACTGCATTAAAGAGGATTGTCAGCAGAACTATACCTTTCTTTGGTAGCTGTTTCAGAACTTCTGCCGTTATCAGGTCAAAACCGGGAGTTTTCTTTTGTTTTAGTTGAGCTATGGTTTTTTTGACTTCTGCTGGGGTGACTGATTTCAAGGGTAGAGACATTTGCTGATCGCTATTTAAGATCCCGTCGATCGTTTTTTCTGTATCGTCAGCATCAGCTTCATCGAATTTGAACACACTTTTTAGGAAGGTGGCGAATAATTCTGCTTTATCTGCGGGTTTCCTTGACCAACTGTCATCAGATTTTCTTAGAGGAGGCATGTATTCTTTTGGCTTTTTTAATGATTTAGTCATTTTCCAGAGTGTATAATCTTCTGCTTTGTATGGTGATAAGGTCTTTAATTTGTCTTGCAAAGTCCTATTCTCTAGTTCTTTGAGCATTGATTTCAGTACTTTTTGAGCTTTGTTTAGTGCCTTTTTGTCTTGGTGATTCCTACTAGTATGCCATTGTCTCCTTATTTTTCTTTTTACAGCTATCATTTCTCTAATTTCCACGGTAGTGTCCAAACTTTTCGATGTTACTTCTATATAGGGAGATGATAGCCAAGCTGCTTTTTGAATTAAGTTGGTAGTATACAACGCCGCACTTTCTATATCATCTTCCGTTTTAAGAGGTATACAGAGTGTGGTATTATCTTCAATGTAATCCCGGAATGCTTCCCAGTCAGTTTTATGGTTGTATAAAGTCTCGGGTAATTGTTTTAAGATCACTGTAGTGCTTAGTGTACATATGATAGGCGTGTGGTCGGAAGAGCCATCCAGACATGATTCAATTTTTGTGTAGAGTCCTGATATTCCTTTGGTGACGAAGAAGTCTATGAGATCTGGGATTTTATTTGGGTCAGTTGGCTAATGAGTCCCCTGTTGAAAGTACATTAAGATTATTGCTGTCAATAGCATTTTTCAAAGTTCGGCCTTTCGTATTTGTTAATCGGGAGCCCCAAAATGTGTTTTTGGCATTCCAGTCGCCTCCCGACAGATATCTACCACCCAATGTGCGAAAGAAGTCATTGTACATCTGCCCGACGATTCGATTTCGGGGGGGCATGTTTATTACATTTAATTCACCATTTAATTAAAATTTGGTTACCTTTCAAACATCTTTTACAATAACTACAAGCAACATGTGGAGCCTATGACTTGTTTAAGTTCCGAACAAGACAGTCAAAATATGCTTCGTAGGCTTCACAGAGAACGTGAGATGTATTTAATTCGTATTTTACATCTCAAACTTTAATAAATTACCCACATATATAACAAAATGCATCAGCACCATATTTACACTTTCGCGACGACCTTTTAGGTTATTCTAAATTTCTACAAAACACCTGATCGTTGTTTATCATTCTAGTGCCATCTATCAGTACTGTGTGAACGTTAAAACTCCACTCTGATCGCGCGGTATTTTATAATGTATTAAAAATAATTAAAATTTATAAAAAATTCGAAAATGATTATTACTATAACTATTACAAAAGGAAACTTTATACCAAAAAAAGGTATTTTCTTTTCGTTTTTGTTCATAATTAAGCAGAAAATCATAAAACAAACTTTAGGACAATTAACGAACTTTTTTTGTAAAGTCGTATAATAGACACTAAGATACAGTTTCGGGATGAGCTAAACTCACTTGATACCTTTGTTTCAAGAAAGAACGGTAAAATTGAAGTTGAAAAACGACAAGCACGAGTAACCTATGACGAGTGATTCCAATTACTGTATACAGCATAAACTTCTAAATTTTAATTTTCTAGTCCATAGACTACTAAATCTTCCATTGGATGAAAACAAAGAAAGAGCTTTATAGAATAAAAGAAATTGCAGCACACCATGGATTTTTGGGGCGTATTACTCAAAAACATAAACACAAATTAAGTGTCAAAAACATTATCCCCCTAAAACATAATAAAAAAACTAAAATATTTAAAATTATCTTATTATCCGCTTATATGGAGGGTTTATTTAGAATATTAACGAAATTTGATTTCAAAACAGTTTTAATTTCCGAAAATAGCCTACAAAGTTATTTACGAAACCTAAAAGATCCCGTAGGCGTTAAAAATAAATCAGGAATATATAAAACAAACTGTCAAAATTGAAAACAAGTATATGTAACACAAGTATTTGCCTCACATTAAATAGAGAAAGGTAGATAAGTCCGGTATTGCCAACCATATGCACAAAAAAGAGTATCAAGTAAACGGTATATGGTACGGTTTCTTTATCCTTCTTATTTAAACTTTAAGTAACACTATTGGATTCTGCGTTCAAGGAGGGGCATAAAAAACTGCTCAGTTTTTCTTTATGGCGACGTTTCGTGCACTAAATGTGCACTTCATCAGGCCACTGCAATTTATTAACGTTAGTACAACAACTATCTAATCAAATAAGTTAGTAGTAACTAAATTACAGATGTAAACAGAAAAACAATAAACGTAAGAACTTACGTAGAACATTTGAGCAATTACTCTGAAGTTTGACAAACATGAACACGTCCTAAACTTAATTGACAAAAATGTGATTATTAATAGTCAATGATTAAAAACAATAAATAAGTATAAATAATAAATGACAATACAATTAAACATGGAGAACAAACACTATGATATGTATATTCAAACATTTATTTCAAGGTAACCTGTTATCAAAATAGACTAAAAATTGAAAATAACCGTGAAACACACTTAATAATCTTTCGTAATTTGAGAAATTCAATTATTATAAATACTACTTAAACTATTAGTGTCCGTATTAAAATTAATATTATTTTTGTATACGTTGATAAAGATCATTTCAGAGACTAATCTTTTCTTGTAATTATTTTCCACATCTAAAATACTAGGGTTGTTAAAATCAAAATTATGTCCTGTGTCGATGTGATGTACAGATAACGCTGTTTCTCCTTTTTTAGTTTTACAGTCGTATTTATGGTTGTTAATACGATTTTTGACTTTTTGTTTCGTTTGTCCAATGTAGCAACCTTGACAACCCGTACAATCTAATTTATATACTACATTGTGTTTATCAGTAATGTCAACGAAAGATAAACTTGACATAAACCTCCATTGTATTTAAGTATCTATGAACAAAATTGACTTTTTCTTGTGCTCTTTATAAAAATGTTAGCATTTTTAATTTATTGCAAACTCTATTTGGAAACTATAATTATTGCTATTTTAAGGTATTCTTAAATACTTTAATTTCCTTTTGTTAAAATTACAAAAAAAACAAGTGATATTCTTTGGAAAATATATTTAGATTCGTATTTTTTGCTAGTTACTCAAATCTAAGTTATTAATTTCCGCAAAGTTAACAATTTATTAGGGTCACCGACAATAACTTAACTACTAAAACGCGTTCAGTTTTAATTAATACTGTGATCTTGTTGAGCTTTTATGTTAAACGAGATGAAATATTTTCTATTATTCCGTAAATCTGATGATTTAACAGTCTTTAAAACAAAACATTGTTAATGCAAGAAAAAAACGTTTTCTTCCATAAAAAGTATTTGACTTTAATTAAGTAGTAACACAAAATAATTTTGAATAACGCGACAAATAAAACCTACGCAGCATCTCGAAAAATTTCTGATATCTAAAAATAGAAATGTACTATAATAATCAGATTTATGTCTTTCCGGTGATCAATTTGAAACATTCGCTTCTTAATTTAATTTGCTTGTTTATTTTTGATGCTAAGTATAAAAGCATTTAACACAAAATTACATTTTTTAATAAGCTAGACCAAGTTTTAATTGTTGAAGATTTTTTTGTAAAAATTTGTATAAAAGAATTTTAACGTAAAAAGCGATTGTTAACAAACATTGAATTTAAAATTTAAAAAGTAAAATAAAAATACTTTTATTGAGCTGGTATTCAACGTACACCCAGAAACAATATAAAATTTTAAATTTTGTAATAAATAGAAGAAATTTGTTTAAATTAAGAATAGTATTAAAGAAATATAAGAAGAAGAAACAAGATTGATTCTAATAATAATAAAATTCATCTTTATTTAACATAAGAAACGAAAAAAAAAACAAATCATGCTATTGTCGCGTTTTACAATAGTTTCTTGTAGTGCTTAGTTTTTTAAATATATTTTTTTTTAATTTTACATGAAAACTACTAACTCATTACATGAGTTTTTTTTAGATTGATTAATTTAATTTGTTTGCACTTATTCAAAATAATAATTGATAGCATAACTTTTCTATGTAAATTAAATTTTTTTTTTAAAAAGAAATGAAAACATCAAAAAATTAAACTTAATTAACAGCTTAGGTGTACGTGTCTACATTATCAATGATTTTAATTTGATAAATTTGAAAATATATTATTAGCAATCCAACGCCAGTTCTAACACCTAATTAATTGGATAATGAATTAAAGGTCATACAAATGTTGCTCGATTCAAAGTAGCTAATTATGAAAGTAGCGCTGAAACCAAATTAATTTACAGAAATCAATATTAAACTTTCATAAAATTATTTACTTGAATTTTAAATTATCTGACAAATGCATTAAAATTTTTAATAATTTTTTAACAAGAATTAACTGAAAATGACTAGTGTATGATTTTCTTTGAATTATTATCAGTAATCTTAAAAATAAAGTTTTGTTACATTTGCATTTAGTTCTATGATTTTGAAACAATGTATTTACGGTATTTAGTTTGAGTTTCTTATTATTTTATTTAGACCGCTTTAGTCTTTAATTTTATTTACAAATTAGCATGTTCAGTATTTCAATTTAATATTAAAGTTATTACTCAAGCTGTAGGTTTCTAACTACCAATATATTAAATTTATGTTTCAGAGTTGTATGACTGCTGCTTGCTACATTGGCTTTCTTGTCATTGTTCACGTATATTAAGTATACTAGAAATTATGAATTTTATATATATTTATTAACGTTTTAAACCAATTTTAAACTTGATTCAAAATATGGTTTGTGGCTTTTTTAAACGGGTTCTAAGTTTTTGTTTGCTGAAATAAAAGAACGCAAATGAAATTTCAACAAAGTATGGTGTAATAGTTTTGATAACAATAAAAGAGATTAATTTTTTTCAGTTAGTTCTGGGCTTCTTTTACTAAATCTACAGAAACTACATTCTTTATTATTATTAACAAGAAAACCGTTGTAAATTAAAAACAAAATTGTTTTGCTATCTTAAATATTATATTAGGATATAACATTCGTCATCTATTCGGAAGTTTATTTTTTCGAAATTAATTAGATCGTATTTGAAATACAGTAATTATACAGGGTGTGTACTTGAAATTGACAAAGAAGCTACACGTTGCCATTGGCATTAAGACGATTTGGTAGATAAACTAGCCGAACGACCCTAACTAAACGTTAATGACGATGAAAATGACGATTATATTCTATAAATTCATGTGGATTTTTATTCTCAATGGTGAAGATTATGAATATTAAATACATCATCTTTGGTAAACATAAATTCATCATTCATCGTGTTACGCTGGTTTTCGTGTAACAAAAAAAAATAAGCGACGGCTAACACAGTAGTTTGTGATGCTAGATTATAAATTAAATATAAAAAGGAGCCAAAACGATGAAATATCAAATTAGGGAGATATCATTTAGCTCTACCCGCAGCTGAAAAAGAACAAATAATACGACAGAAGTGATAACAAATAATATATATTTATTTTATCACAGAAGCAGCTGAAAAGGACGAAGATAGTACATAAGTATAGTTATATAAATGTTGCAAACGCCCTTGACTGGGCAACACGTCGCACATCAAAGCGATCTAATCGGTCTAACTTTTACAATTAACGAAGGAATTACTTTACTTTATTAAGTTAAATTACAAGAATGCAAAAATCAAAAGTCTAGAGAATCAAAGCGCACCAGATAAGCACGTGACACAAAAAAAAAGTTTTAACATTAACTGTGATTACAACCTAGTACAACAAAGTAGTACTTGTATAAATAGAAAAGTATTATATAGTAAGGGATTAGCTAATTCCGTACCAGTATGACCTAAAACATATGAAATCTGACACAAAAACGTACATACGGCGTTATCACAAGTAAATCCTGTCTTTAATTCATACGATAATTGAAGTAAATGAATGCGCCGAGCTTCTCTCTAATTAACTTCGCACTTGTGTAAGTATTTCTTCCGATAAGATTGTATTCAACCCTTTGACTTCAGCGACGTGACGTCATGGAAACTTTTCAAAAAAAAAATTCAAAAAAAAGTGTACCGATAAAGGTCACAAATGGAGCGGTGGCGACCCGTTAAAGAATTAATTTAAACCCTCGATACAAAAAAAAGTTATATAATTACATACCCCAAATAAGCTTTCACTGAGACCCAAAATCCGTTTGTATTAACACGTGGAATCGTGTAAAACAACTTGATGATGAAAGCCTGGTTGGGCACAGACCCGCCGTGCTGCACAAGACGTTATCGGACGAATGAATCGTTTGACAGCCGTCTACGAAAAGTGGACGTGTCGAGGAGAAATTTTATACTCGAAAAATTTTAACCTTCTAACTTTTTAACATAATAATCGTTCCAAAGGATACTCCGGAGAAAGTCGTCAGCTTCTTAAATGGAATTTAAGATTGTTACAAAAATTTAATTGTAATGTTATGTCGGTATCGTAGAGAGGCTGCATTTTAGAAACGTGATATAGATAAAACAGATTTTCTTGTAGAACCAAGTAAAAGGTCTTATTACATAACTGTCGGGTACTAAGACAAGGATCGTTGTGTACAGCGTCTAGAATCTGTTCTTGTAGTTGTATTTGACGCGTTTATCGTGGTCGGCCAGCATTAGCGTTTCTCGTTTATAAACCAACCAGTTTCTCAAAGTCACTGATCCAGTCTTTGAAATATATTTCCTCTAGGTTGTTTCGGTTTAGAAAACATATGCTATACTCGTTTGCGGTCGCGTTAGCGTTTCCATTATAAAAATTATACAAAAATGAGGCAAGAAAGTCGAATTGGATACAGAAATGTCAAAATTGAATAGATGATGCTTATGATTGAAATCTCGTGAAGACGTATGATTCAGAATTGAACGAAGGATGTCGATACGTGTAGCTTTTATTGTTAATTTATACTCACTGTGTATTATCATATCAGATATTTTGTAAAATATTAAAAAACATTTTTTTTCCTATTTTACTGTATTTAAAATTAGCAAAATATGTTTACGATAAATTTTGATTGGTTTTAAAATGAGGTTGTAATCTTCCGTACAAAATTTACCGCATCAGTGGTGTCTGGTTACATTGAAAAATCTTTTTTTTACAATACGTTTCTATATTTTTTTGTTTTTGGTTCAGTATATATTTCAACTTTTCTTAAGTCTTGTTTTTTTTTTTGATACTGGTGAAGTAGTTCATTGCTCAAAGTGGAGCCTTGTTTAAAAAATATTATTTTGTTTTTTTTTGCTTTATTGCTTGACTTTATATTTTGCATTTAAATTTTTAAACTTTTTTTATCTTCATTTTGTGTCATTTGAACACCAACAACTTGCAAAGAAGGTTTTGCACAGAACAATTTTTTTCTTTTTAAATCCATTAGTACTGTAACTCTCAATTTTAATCAATAATCATGAAAAACTTAAGCCACATCCGAAAAAAATCATTTTTTTTTTAAAGTGAGAAGTATCTCGTTTTAACCACCTAGTCTGGTAAAACAAGATTTTTTTGTACATTTTATACGGTTTACCTATAGGAAATTATTATTTTGAATTGTTTATTAAATTTACCAGAATGTGTTGCTTTTCCATCATTTTCAAGATTTAACTTTGGTTTCTTTGTAGGTCGATTCTTAATAGATTTCTCAAGCTCTTCTGGTGTTAAATATGAACACCTCAGTTTTTCCTCTTCTTCTATCATGTAGATTAATTTTGCTTTTCGAATGAGGGAGTAGAGCAGTTTGTTCCGGCTTCATTACAATTTTTTTGATGGTGAAGAAGCACGAAGGAATGGCAGCTGCATAAAACTGTTTCGTACTAGTTGAACTAAGAATTATCTTTCGTGACCTTAATGGATTTGCAACAATTGATTCTTCATCTGTTGTTTGAAGGTTTGGTTGACGGCTTGTCGGTGTTGTTAAGGTTTTTGGTAGTGTTCTTGGTGATCTTTGTGGTGGTGATCTTGGTGATTTTCTCGCTAAATCGTTTGTAATATTAACTGTTAAGATATCATTTTCTTTACTTTGATTATTTGTGTACTGTTTTGTAAGTCGATTTGTGGTTTTAGCTGATTCAAACAGACAAACCTCAAAAATTTCGGATTTATTGGATGCACACCTGTTTTCTTAAACTTACTAACTGCTGTTTGCATGCTTGCAGCTTTCATGAACGCGTTTTCAAGAAGTTTACCTTTTGAAGATATCGTAATTGGCCCGCCTGGATGTTGTTGCATTCATTTTTGCACCTCTGAACTATAATATGTGCTGAGCGGTGACATAAAACTCACATTGTTGTAAGCGATGTGTGATATGTGGCAAAAAACATAGTAACACAAGACCGTTGCTTCTAGCTTTTTTCATTAATTCTAGCTTTTCGGTGTAAGTAGCATGTCCATCAAGCAGCAAAGGAACAAAACGTTCTTTAGATACATTAGAAAAGGCAATGAAATTATCGAATTCAAAAATATATATTTTTGCATCCACCCTATTGGATGATAACTAAAACTCCACGTTCTGCCGAAGATAAACAATCAACTTTTCGTGTTCCACGGAATGACAAACATTTAGATCGTTTTATTGGTAGTGTCATTATACCCGTCTCTTCGACCTTTAAAATGCCGTCAGAAAATATTTTGTGTTTCACAATTGTATTAGAAAATAACTTAAAAAATATTTCTGCGGCAGGTCTGTTAAAACCCATGGCTCTCGCAATTAAAATTGACTCAGGAAACTTTAGTTTAGCATTTAGATGCAGACTTAAAAAGCTATTCAACCTAGCTTTACCAGCCTTTTGTTTGTTTTTATTAAATTTAAGAAGCAGGCCATTGCGTTCCGCCAGTTCAAATGCCAGACTTCTTAAAGCATCGAAATTTATTTCAAATAGGTGCTTCTATAAAAAAATATATTTCACTAATTCTTCTTACTGCGCCGCATCCAAAACAAAATTATGAAGCTTTAGTCCCTTTTTCGCTTAATCATCTTTGTTAAGAATACCCCGCCTAATTTTTACTTTCCTATAAAGAAAGTATAGCGATCGAAATTTTTTTTCAAATAAATTTTATTCCATAATTTTAAGTCTCAAGGTTCCCTAAATCAGAAAAATGCATTTTTGACAAAAAAAAAATTGAATGTCTGTGTGTGTGCGTGTCTGTCTGTGTGTAACGATGTACCCACAATAACTCTCGAACCAAAAGTCCTAGTAACTTGAAATTTGGTATGGAGCTGACTTTTCATATTATCTCGGTTCTAACAGATGGGTCTGACAAAAAAACCGGAAGTGGGTTTATTCGCCATTTTTAACAGTTCTTCTTATATAATTTTGTGCGTATGTAAATTATTCAAATTATTTTTACACTTTCTTATAGAGTTAATTCTTCCTAACAATTTATTTAAATAATTTTTTTTTTACATTAACAGTTTATTAGATATTTGATTTATAATTTTAAGGTAATTACATATATAATGTAGGTTCGTATCCTGCCCGCGAAATTTTTTTTTTTTTTAAATTTCATATCTTGAAGGGAAATCAGGATACTTAAAAAAATAAAAATGTTTGTTTATATTTTTTTCACTTGTTTATATACGAAGTGCTGCGTCTTATTTAAATTATGTTTGGACGCACCCACGATAACTTCCGAACCAAAATTCCTAGTAACTTGAAATTTTGTGCGGAGCTAGCTTTCCATATTCTCTCGGTTTTATTAAAAGATGGGCTTGATAAAAAAAAACAAAAGTGAGTGTATTCATTTTTAACAGTTTTTCTTATATAATTTTGTACGTATGTAAATTATTCAAATTTTATTTTTATAGTTTCTTATAAAAATGATTCTTCCTAACAATTTATTCAAATAAAAAAATTTCTAACATTAACAGTTTATTAGATATTTAATTTATAATTTAAAATAAATTCAATAATATAATATAAGTTCGAATCCTGCTTGCGACGATGTTTTTTATTGATTTACTAAAGGCGTAAGCAATATCAAGGCGCTCAAATATAAAGGTTAGTCGATATTGACAATTTGTCAATAGTATGCTAGAAAATCAATACAAACGTGTACATATCACTTCCAAATAATTTTATGACAACATAACCTTAAAAAAATATGTAAGCATACCTTCATCATTCCTTATAGGAAAGTCGTGTGGTAACCTAATCAGTTTTTCTTAGTACAAGAAGTTGAGTACTGAAATCTATCAGTAGGAGAAGTAGCATCCCAGTCTATTTTTAAAACCAGAGTTTCCGTAAAATTATTTTTGCACAAAATATTACTCGACTTATTAAACCCATAGTATCAAAAACTTGCACCAACGTTAAAAAAATGTTTTGTAGCGTTCGTGTTTTTAGGAACTTTTATAGAATACTTAAGTTTATATTGTTTGATGTCCTAAACTAAACCAAACAATTTTGTTTCAGTTTCTTTGTTTAGCTTTATACGACCCTTAACGTGTATAGAAGAATTCGGTAATAGCCTAACGTTGTTTGACGCCGACTTTCTCAATTCAAAACCCGCTTTTGCTAACGTGTTGATTAATTGCTCTTGTAGTTTTATGGCGGTTGCAAGATTATTTGAACCTGACAAGAGATCTTTTACATCGAAATTATTTAAAATTGCATCGTGCGCAAGTAAATTTTCCTCGCGCTCGTCTATCAGTAATTGCTTTTAGCTGCGAATTGCTAAAAAGACTGCGGGTGATATACCTTAAGTAACCGTGTTAAGAGTAAACGTCTAAACGGGATCGTTTTTGTTATCACACCAGAAAATAGTTTGAAAATCACTATCTTCAGGGGATATTACAACCATTCTGTACATTTTTGTTAAGTCTGCAAGAAAAGCGTATTAAAAAACTTGAAAACAAATTAAGAAGCAAATCAAATCGTCTTAAATTTTTGAATCTATAAGAAGAGTGTTATTTAAGTTTATACCGGTGTTAGTTTTTATAGACCCATCAAATACTAAACATAGACATGTACTGGAACTAGATTCTTCTTATCACCGAATGAGGAGGCAACATAAGCTGTTACAAGCTTTAGGTCTTACGAACCTTGCACGGCCAACTCACACAGTCGGAGATAGGGGAAGTTCAAGGGAATTATAATTAAGGGCGCCAGATCAATCCTAATTAACACTTCTGCCTCGATCACGACAGACGGTCCAAACTTGTAACAAATTTTTAGGTTCGTAATCCTTGTTACTCTGGTGTTCGGGTAACCACAATTAAAAGAGAAAGGTATGTTACCATAAAAGAAAGATTAACTGGTATAAAAACTTTAATGTAGTAACGTAGAAGATTAACAGGAGTATATTTGATTTCTCAATTCATAAATGCTAGAAAGATTAACAATTATAATCAACAGGTATAAAAACTTTAATTTAGAAACGTAGAAGAATAACAGGAGTATGTTTAATTTCTCAATTCATAAACGCCAGAAATATCGGTAACACACAATACATAGGTTAAGTTGCATCGAAATAGCGAAGAAAATTTTGTAATAAATATTGTTTGTACACAGCATGCGATACAAACAAAATGATAATTGAAATTACCTTAATGGTATTGTAACAGTACACGTAATTACAGAAATTAACATTAGCCAAAGTTCCGTGAGTGACTTTTATGACAGCGAAGAAAAATAATCAAACAGACTTACCCAAAATCCAGTATCTACTTGTGCGAAGAAAACGTTTTCCCCGGTAGTAGCCTAGAATAGATATTGAATAGCAAATCGTGTCGCACAATAACTCACGAAGATAGGAAGCTACAAAATCGTTAATAATAATAAATTAAATAAGATATAAAAACCCGTTGTATCGAATGCTGTTAGTTGTAATTACGAACAAGTGGGTGGCAACGCAATCGACTGGTGTATAAGAAATAACATCTCCAAAGTAATGCTTGTCGAGACTTCGTTTTTGTCGTGGATAATATGCCTTCCAAAATCTTAAGCGTTCAGTAACGGTATTTATCAATGGTAATTATTCTTCATTGTTTTTTTATTGAATCGAACATGTGGTCAAAGCGTGGCGAAACGGCTATCAAATTAATACAGAAATTACAAAGGAATCCTAATAAACTGGATGCAAAATATCTTACCCTGTGCCGAATAGATTACAATAAATTCGTAATTGACTTATAATTTCGTACTCATCACAGTGGATGCACTTAGAATCGTAGGAATTAGGTCAATTTTACGACACAGACCGTCTCACGTAGTTGACAGCTTCAAAATGAATCCGCAACCTGTCAGTAACCAAAAGGATCGGCAGAGGGCGTCAAAACCAGAATCTAATTTTAATTCGATTGACAGGGTATTACGTTATGAAAATTTTGCACGTAACAAAGCTCGATTCCTGATTAACTGCAATGTTCTCAAATAGAACCCATAACATATGTCCCAACTCTAAATATTCCTTTATAAATTTAGCATATTAAATTTTCAAATTATTTTTATTTAATTTCCGTTTTAACGAGTAGAAACATTTTAAGGCTTGATCACGCGAATTACCTAAAACAGGTGCGTTAAATTCAATTGGTAGTAAATTTGCACCGATTACCCAACATCATTTAATTCTTTACAAATAAAGTGCGTTATTGTCTGTTTTAGTAAGACCTGCAATCATGAGATCCAAGAAAAGTTGTGCCCCGATTAAAATATTGATAGGCGCGCTTTTATTAATCATTAGATCGGCTAACTTAATGTTTGTAGAAAAACTGCATTTGACTAACATCAAAGGAAGTTTTATTAAAATAGGTGTAATGTGATTTTATGTGTAGTTCAACTACACTGTTTGTGAATGATGAGGATTGGTTTATACATGTAATTCGCATTGAAACGTTTTTATATTTTAGCCTTAATTTTTGACAAGCGACTAATGACATAAAATTTGATTGACTTCTTATATCTAATAGCGCTCGAATGCAATAGAATGTACCATCGTTAACACGTACACGCACAACTGCGGTTGACAACAACACTTGTGAATTTGCGTATTTATTGGTGTAATTACTAATGGTACTTATTAGAGGATTTTGCTGCGTTATCTAATTAGTACCTGACGTTAATGAATCGTATTCATGTAATAATGTGTGATGTTTGTTTTTACATTCCTTGTGGCGCATGAAGAACTTGCAATGTTGAACCGTGTGATTCTGTCGCAAACAATTTACACAAAAGTTTTATTTTGTTATTTTGTCAATTGGTGATGTAACCGTAAGATTTATTAAATCAGGACATTGATTAGTAAAGTGCTCTTATTTACAAAGATGACATCAAATTTTGTAGTTATATGTAACTACGCATACAAAAACCCTGTTTCCTCTCTTTGGCAATTTATACTTATTAAACTGTTTAGCACCATTATAATTTGAGTTTGACAAAGATTTT
Organism: Aquatica leii; assembly: GCA_035610365.1. Classification (NCBI taxonomy): domain Eukaryota; kingdom Metazoa; phylum Arthropoda; class Insecta; order Coleoptera; family Lampyridae; genus Aquatica; species Aquatica leii. Next base: position 171,266,002 of record CM069433.1, on the reverse strand, counting down.
TCCAATTTTCCGAAATCTAGTGATTCGAGTAATTTGACATTTGTTGTTAAGAAAAACAGTTTGTTCTTTAAATGTGGGAGCATCAACAGCTAATTTTGGTGGATTCCCAGTCGCGAGTTGTTAAGTATTCTAATTTCGACGTTACGTTATCTACTAAGTGCTCGACTGGTTGATTTAAATTTTTAAATAATATAAAAATTAATTTACATATGTTTAACACATTTCGTAAAGATTCGGAAGAGTTTTTAACGCCTAATGGCAAGTTACACAGAGCTCGCACGTGATTTTTCATAAGACGTTTGTTTTTATATAATTTAATTATATAATAATTAATGGTTATTAAGTAATTAAATTCCGATATACCCAGGTCTTGTACTAAAGCTGTAGGTTTGTTTTTTAGACACGACTAATGCAGTTTCTCAATATTGTTTAATTTAGTCATTGTAAATTAATGAACTAAATGTTTCAAAAATGACATTCACTGTTTGTAATGACCTGAAAAGTGTGGCATGTTTAAACGGGGATTGAATTGTAAATTGAGACTGTTCTACTCGTAACCTTGAATTATTAACTTTTCTAATTTCTGCATTTAATAATCGCTTTTGAATAAAATTTTTTAACTTAGTTACCACGTCAAAGTATTAATTTTCAAATAAATTCCGTTCCTTTTTTTTGATTATCCGATTTATCTAAATCTCCGATTTTATTTTGAATTACATTAAATTTAATATCTTAAGCTTTCGCGGTTGTTATGTGTAATGTCAGTGACGTTTACCACTCTGAAGATGCAAGCTGCAATGTCTTGCGAAACGTTAGTTTGTTTGGGTTTACGAACGACAATACGACAAAGGCCAAGTTCTACTTTTTGTTTTGGCTCTCAAGAAGAGACTAGGACCAAGCCTAAGTCTGGGTGTTTAACTACGACGCGGTCTTAGCCGAAAGTCGCTTATAATCATACTTTAAATTTATCCCAGCTTTTTCAAATTTTATTAAACGTAATCGCGTTTGTGATAAACTACTTTCATCGTTTGATGACAAGCTGCGGATTTAATATAACCTCGCACTTATGTCAAAGTTTTTAATGTCCAGCCATTTTCAATAAAATAGAATTAAATTTGCTAATCATTTATATGTAATTGCGTGAATATACACTTCACTGGAAAAATCATGCATAAACGAATATAAGAGAAACTAATAAGAAATGTCGGATGTTGATCAAATTAATGATCCTTTCTATAAGAGGATACTAGGAAACATTCACTTCAGATTACATGCAACGTTTCGTGTTGTTTAACCAATACTTCATGAGGCCGCTCCACTGAGTCAGAAAAAATATAATGATGAATAAATAATATTAATTAATTGCACACAACATATTACGACAAACACGACAAATGTGAGAATACTGGTAGGTATTCAATATTTATGTACTCTTAACAATAAATCTGAACGTACATAATTCTTTAAAACTTAGTGAAGTTACCCTCATGAAACACTTAAGACATAACAAACTTTTACTTAACAGTTGTTCCGTCTTTGTTTGGCGCCGTACCAATTATTAACTTATATATTTATGTTTTTGAGAGTTCTATAATAATTTTTTTTGTGGTACCTACCATTTCTCCACTCGCCACCAAGCAAAAACGTATTTACGTTACGTTTTGATAGGTAATGCATCCTTTACACCATTGTGCATATACATTTTTGAATAATTATTTATAAACATGTGTTTGTATGCATATAAATTTAACAATGCGATGACATTTGTTCTCAGGCGTAAAATATTTTGTACGGTATCACTAATAACGCTTGCAGCATTGGTATGTTCTAAAATTATATTTTCAATTATTTAGTGGAATACAGTGGTGCCTCGCATAAAGAACGCCTCGCACAGCGAACGCTGCACACAACGAACTTCCTGTTCGTTCATTTCATGATTCATACAACTTCATGATTCATACAACGTACTTCGCTTCACACAATGAAGTCGCCCGAGCTTCCACGATCGCTGCCGATGTATTGCATCCTCCTGCGCAGGCACTTCAGGCAGTCGTTAGTCACTGCGCTTAACTTACGCACGTATCGCGGCAATCGTTCTTCATTACGAATTAAATAACGCACGTATCGCGGCAATCGTCTTTTTTAGTTAAACTCAATATTTTTTTTTATATCCTGGCTTCTAAAAAAAGCAGGAAGGTGATTTCTGTTGAAATGAAATAGGAAATAATTAGAAGGAGTGAATGTGAGGTAAAACAGTGTGAACTCATCAAAGAGATTGGCCTCAGCAAGACCACCATTTTGACAAATAAGGATGCAATCAAATCAGCCAAAGTAGCCAAAGGAGTATCAAAACTATTTTATGAAAAACATAGGTCTTCAATCCACGAGGAAATGAAGAGGCTATTAGCGATTTAGATTAAGGACAGGCAGATGAAAGGTAACGTAACAACCTAGGATATTATCTGTCACAAAGCCAAGATAATTTATGACGATCTAAAGAAAAACGTCCCTGGAAGTAGCAGCAATCAAGATAACGAAGAAGAATTCAAAGCCAGCAGGGGGTGGTTTTTTACATTTAAGAAAAGGTGTGGAATCCACAGCGTTACTATGCATGGTGAGGCTGGCAGTGCTGACAAGAAAGAAGCAGAACAGTTCTATATTAACTTTCATAAATGTATTAAGGATGAAGGATACTGCCCACAACAAGTGTTCAATGCCGATGAAACGGGTCTTTTCTGGAAAAGAATGCCGAGCAGAACCTTCATTACAAAAGAGGAAAAGAAATTGCCAAGACAAAAAGCCATGTAGGACAGACTTACCCTTATGTTTTTGTCTAATGCCATCGGAGGCCCCAAGATCAAACCTCTATTGGTTTATCACTCTAAAAATCCAAGAATTTTCTAGAAAAATAACGTTATTAAGTCCAAACTGCTCGTCCATTGGAAGTCCAATCAAAAAGCCTGGGTGACCCAAGTTATCTTCAACGAATGGATTCTGGAAACCTTTGCTCCTGCCGTGAAGAAATTCGTGCTGGAAAAAGAACTGCCGCTCAAAGCCCTTCTGATACTTGACAATGTCCCTTCTCACCCAAAAGACCTTGCAGGAAAATTATCCTTTTATTAAGTTGCAGTATTTGCCACCAAACACTACATCCATTCTTTAGCCAATGGATCAGCAAGTTATTGCGAACTTTAAAAAATTCTACACTAGAGCCCTCTTTAATAAGGTGTTTGAAGAATGGGAGTTTGGTGGAGACAATATGACTGTCCGAAAGTTTTGGAAGGAGAAATTTGATGTCCTTATGGCAATACGATTTATACAAAAGGCCTGGGAAGAAGCGTCACAAAGAACCCTCATTTCTGCTTGGAAGATGCTTGTGCCTTCGTGGACCCAGGAAGAAGCAGTAGTTGATGACACAAAAGTGGTGAAGGACATCATCACAGTGGCCTAATGGTTGGAATTAGAGGTAGAGGAAGAGGATGTAGACGAGCTTATTGAGGAACACGAAGAAGAGCTGACAACTGAAACGCTCCAAGCACTTCTGGTCCAGCAACAGGACAATGCTCAAAGGGAAGCGTCATCTGATCACGAGGAGCAACAATCAATCAACCAATCCCAACTGCTGACATCAAGAACATCCTGGTCAAATGGAAAGCAGTTCAGGAGTTTACCAATGCCCACTATCCGGATTCAGCTGAAGCAAACAGGATCAACGATTTTTACTCCGATACTCTTGTCCGTTATTTCCGGCAGATGTTGGAGAAAAGAGAAAAACAAACGACTTTGGACAGGTTTTTCATGAAACCATCGGCCAAAAAGCAGAAAATGGATGAAGATGTGCAAGATTCGGTACTCGACTTAGTCTGTCTTAAAATTAAAAAAATGTGTTTTTTTTTAAATGATGTTTTTAGATGTATCTAAATCAAAATAATAACAAAAAAATTATCTTTTTTTATGTCATCTTAGCATATTTTATGCTACAGAACGAATTATTTTTTTTAACATGTATTGTTTGGGAAAACGCGTTTCACATAACGAACTTTTCGCATAACAAACTTGCTCCTGGAACGAATTAAGTTCGTTGTGTGAGGCGCCACTATATTTGAATTCGTGTGCTTTACTACAACTGATTAAAAATTTGTATACATTTTTCAGATCTTATGAAATTTGACAAAACACATTTAATATAGATGTCTTAAACGGGCATAATTTCAAGAAAACGTAAGTTTACCTTATTAGAAATAAAAGTACACCCGCGGTCAATGAAAATGGACATATTGAGGTAAAAATAGAAGGATGTGGTTCAAATCTAAGACAAGAAACCACCTTAACTCTTATAATCTCTCAGGTAAAAAACTTAAATTTTAGTGATATAGGTATGAATCTATGTTCAATTATATTAACAATTAGATATATAAATAATTACAAAAAGTTATCTACATATTATTATTTACTATAAATAGCTATAAAACGGCGGTAAACACGTTGAATTAGTTTAACACCCGCGAAATTCAAAAACAGCTTTGAATAATTCGTCGGGATAAAACCACAACGTAAAAGGACATTGGAGTAAGCAATGTCAATGCAATTGTGCAAACGCCACCAGAGTGAACTACTGGACGGCCGTTTCGCCCTTTTGGGGCTCATCAGCAGTAGGAGATACACAATTGCATTGACGCCCCTTATAGCTTTTATAGCTATTTATAGTTAACTGTAGATACATAGTAAAATTACACTATGAGATGGCTCTGCTATCAAACACTTTTGAATTATTATTTACGTAATGTTAATTAAATTGGATATTAAATAACTACAAAGAGAAACCAATAAAATTATTTATGCAACAAAAATGCAACGTGAAAAGTGTTAATTTTCAAGTTTATTATTATTTAACGAATAATTATGAGTTTATGACTAAAAGAAATATTTCTATTATATGTTTTACGTTTTATTTAGGAGTATTTTATTTTAATAAATTTGGAATTATAAAAAGTGCCAAAAAACAATATTATGTAGTCATGTAGTCAAATGACTTTAAAGGTGATTGAACTGCTTAGTTAGGAAGTATTTGCTAAATTTATGTATGAATAAATAAAATTAAGAATGAAACGGTACATTTAATACATAATACACATAAAATATAATTTAATACACATAATATATAATATAATACATATGATAATATAAAGTACAAAAATTGCCACCTTAGTACTTTTGTGTAATACCGATTGTTGTTAATACATTCTTCTAGACGCTTCCTCATACTATTTACAAAGTTTTCGCAAATTGGAGAATTCCGGAATGATTCCCACAATGTCGTGACATGTTGAGATAGTTCCTGCAAGTTTTTTTCTCTTACACCATTGAATCCAACGTTATTCCAACTTTTTACCATAGCAGCCCAAAGGTTTTCAATCGGGTTAAGGTCAGGTGATTTTGCCATAGTTGAACAGGAGCATCCTGAGTCGACGAAAATGTTTTTTCATCCAAAAATATAACATTCTACTAATCTCTATCTATATTTTTTTGACAAAATGCTAATCGTGCAATGACATGATCAGGAGTGTAATCAATTTTTTGGGCGGGTTGTCGATTATGTATGCCAACCTCATGCAGCGGACGTTGGATGGTTCGCACACTACAACTTAGTCCTAAATTTTTACGTATTTGAACTCCTGAAATAAACTTTATTTCATCGGTTGTATTCATAACGGAGTAATCTTCAACTTCGGTAGTTACACGAACTCTTCCAGGAGAAACAGTATCTAATTCTTCTGTTTTACTTCTCGTAATCCACCGTCTAACAGTTTGTCTCTACAAGTATTGTATAAAAATTAATAAAAATGATAAGTAAATTAATATTAGAGTAATAAAATCAATTGAATGAATCGGGATAATAAGGATAGGTGCCACCCTCAAATCTTACACCTCAAAGTATTTTTTTTGCTTAATTTAAAAAACCTTGACCAATAAGTGTAATTGCAGGAATTTATAGATAAAATAAAATATAAATACCTACAAAAAGACCAACATCTTGAGAAATTTTTGTTATGGACCAACCAGCTTCAGCTAAAGCTGCAATACGAATTACTAAAGAAGAATCCCCCTGATTCGGTCTTCTGGGCATTTTTGATTTGATTACAAAATTAAATGACGGAAACAGTTTAGGTTTTTCACTAAACTCTCTTCATTGAAAAATTATATATATTGTCGTAATCGATACTATTGTCTTGTTCTTGTATTGTTATTTAAATGAGGAAATTAGGAAATCCCTTAATTACTGTGTGTGTTTGCAGGAAATATGATTAAAAGAAGATACATATTTAAGATATTGACCTTTTGACAAATGGACTAATTAAAATTGTTAAATAATATTGTTCGTATTTGCTTCTAGACATTTTGGGCACTTTTTATAATTATGAATTTATTAAAAGTTAATACTCCTAAATAAAACGTGAAAGAAAGAATAGAAATATTTCATTTATTTATTGTTAAAATTGTAAAATTTTGTTAAATAACAATAAAGCAGAATGAGCACTTTCATTAGTTTTTTGTAGAAGTTAATATCCAATTTAATTAACATTACCTATATATTATTTATATATCTACTTGTTAACGAAGCAAAATATATATTCATATATACATAATTGATTTTTCAATGTATAAAAAGTAAATAACAAATCATACATACTGTGGTGTTTCTTATCTCAGAGAGTTTTAAGGGTCACGGTACTTTTCTGTTTTAGACTATGACAACGTACTTTATTTCTACCTAAATAGGTCCATTTCTACTTTTCGCGGATGTGCAAATTATGTTAATAGCAAATATAAATATACGTAAAGCCTTTGGATCCTTTTTACTAATACTGCATACTAAAATAAATTATTATACAGATTAACACATAAATTAGCACACATAGCAGTGTCTTTTATACATTATTTAATAAGTTTATAATTTAAAGGCTTTAATTAATAAATATCTCATATTCTCTTTTGCTTAACTTTTAGATGTAGGTACACTAAATAACTTTGCTGTCTAAATTAAGCTAATTAGTGTTCACCTAACTTTATAACATAATAAAGAATATTTTATCTTACAAATCAGAAAACAGTATCAGATTTACTTAAAATTGAATAAAAAGTTAATTTGAGAAAATGAAGATACAGTTCCTTTTATTTACTTAGCAATCGTAACAATCCTAATTTAGGTACAGAAGAAACGGTCAATTGAAACAAAAACTTGAGTTTAAAATTAAATGTAACGCAGATTGTGCAGTAGCTCATTTCATCAGTATTCCTGCTGTTTGTTTGTTAATTTATATACAGTGTAATCACTCTAAATAGCTGGTGTCGAGTATCTTTATTGTAAAATAATCCGATTTCATTTAGAAGGTTTCTTGAATAAAAGGATTGCTTAAACCCATAAAAGTACTGCAAAGGTTTATTTTTCTTATAAAACAAATACAATATACTAAAACTGAAAGTGTTATATTTATTTTGGCAGATTTGCTAATTGTAAACGAACTCTGATTATTTTACAGTTTTTATAAGTTGTAAAAATTTAAATAGAAGTGAGAAGAATATCTAACAGATTCAAGCAAACTAATATCACATGCTTTTAGGTCTCGATCGTTCCCTAAATGCTAATTAACTCTTTGGTTAACCTATTTTTTAACGAATTCAACATTGATTTAATTTAATGTTAAATGCAAATAGAAACATTTGTTATTGTAATTATTAATTATGATTTAAATATATGTAACTTAAATTTTGCATAACGCATGTTTTTTTATTTTAAATAAATATTTTTTATTTCATGTCATTTTTCCGTAACCTTACGCAATTTTTTAAGTGGTATAGTGATTGCCAAGTTGGAAATATGACATTTAGTGTGTGGTTTTCAATAAAATTAAATGGTTATTTGTTTTTACAAAATTTAATCAGAGTTTTTTTGATAACAAGCACTATGAAGTGCTTAAAAGTGAAGTTTTTATGGTAATACATGTAATTCATTTCTTTGTTAGTTTATTTTAAAGAATAAAAAATTCTTAATCTTATAAATAATTTTATATATTGAACAATTGTGTTGAAAAGTAATTTTTTTTTTTATTTCTATAAAATATGAAATTGATGTACCTGTGATACTTTCATTAAAATTAGTTACAAATAATTTTTTAAGTTTGTATTGTAATTTTTTGTCATTGTTTTAACCGTAGATTTTTAATATTTCTTGGTCAGCTTATAGTTTTATTCCCAATAACAATATTCGTTATGCACGAACGATTTTTAAATATATAAACACTTTGTTTTATAAATAATTTTGATTTGCTGTTTACAGCAAGTTCTGTTTCTGTGTGCAAAGAAAACAATCACACGATTACCTTTTGGTTCATAAAAGAAAATTGTAAAGTTATAGGTAAAAGTAAAAATTAATAATATACGATCGACGGAAAAATTTAAAAACCAACTTGTTTGATAATCTGCGATTAATAATCTCGACAACATTAACACTCTCGCTTGTTACGCTAGCTCACGCTTAAAAATTTTTCGATTACTAAGCGCCCTGATTACCAACCTTGTTGGTTAAATAACTATTACCGGGAAATTATCAAATGCTTTAAAATGTTGTTACAAGCTTTTTCGGTTTTACAAACCTTGCACGGTCAACTTACAATAGTCGGGATGGGGGGAGGTTCAAAGAAACAGTAAATATGCTTAAGGGCGCCAGAGCTGATCCAAAGTAACTTTTCTATCTTGCTCAGGACAGAACGGTTCACACTTGTAACACGATGTTAGGTTTGTAACTTTATACTCGGCTGTTCGAGTAGTCAACGTTGGTTATTAACTGAAGACGAGTCAAAGAGGAAGGTATGTTGTCATAAAAGAGCAAATAACCACAATAACAACTTTAATTTAGAATAGTAGGATTATCACAGGTATATCGAATTTTCATTACAGAGATGCCAGTCGTATTGGCAACACACAATACATCAGTGAAGTACAGTGAAATAAATAGCGAAGAATAGTTCGTAATAAATATGGTTCATGTAAAATATGCGAAATACACAAAATAATTAGTAATATGGCATTACAGACAATCACACAGTGATAATAAATTACTACAGTAATATTAACCTATCGTAACAGGTCGTGGTAATACATCGTAGGCAAAGTATACAAAGGAAGTACTAATATGACCTTATTGATAGTAAAACATGGAGACTAATTACGAAATTAATATAGTATTAACGTTAATTACTCCTGGGTAGTACACAGCATGCACAACTCAAAATAAGTAATAAAAAAATTACTACCTAACTGGTAAACAACAGTATTAATAATTACCGCACAAATATTAGCAAGAGTTTCGTGAGTGACCTTTCTGACAACGAATAAAATACATCAAATCACTTACCCCTAAACAGGAACTTTCACTCGTACGAAGAAAGCGCTTTCCTCGGCAAGCAATCCTGTAAACACTCTTAAATAGCAAGTCGTGTCAAACTAATTCCTCACGAAAGTGAAATCTACAAAATTATTATTTATATTTAACGCAAGTAAGCTTAACCCGGTCGTCGTATGCTGTTATACCCCGACGAAAACGGTGGTTACGCAGGTATCTGCCGCCTGAGTAGAATCTCGACAATTGTAGTTAGCTTCGGTACATTAAATTTTAGCCATATGTCGTATGCGTCGGATTATATTCGTCCGACGAAATTATTATTCGAAATTGATTCTTCATCAATAGTTATCGACTAGGAACAGATGCCCGCACGTGGCGGAACGGCTATCAAATTACGAGAAATTACAACAAAGTTTTAATAAATGACAGCTATTAGCTTACCCGGTGACGACTCAAACGTATTATAAGCGTAATACCCTTATAAATTGGTCCCCATTACGGTGGATGGTCTTAGAAAATTTAATTGCAAGTCCCACCGGCCATTTTATGCAGTTGTCAAGTTAAAGAATTCGTCGTAAATGACAGTCACGCGTAAAGACCGGTAGGGGGCGTCCAAACCGGAATCTAATTTCAAGTCAATATACATAGGCGTACGTAATGAAAATTTCGTCTGTAACAATGTATTAATAATTTCTACATCCGGCTTTGTAACTGCAACTAAAAATTCAAACCGTTTTTTATTAAGTATCTACACACATAATTAAAAAAAGGTTGGGTTAATCGACTTTCATTTCTGTGATCACTAGTTGTTATCCACGTTGCAATTCATGCTCTCAGTATAGATGTATGTTTGGCAAAAACTTTTTCAAAACTCTTTCAAATTAAATTGCAGTAGGATTGAGTCAGTTTTCTTTTAGTTGTCTAACATTTTCAAAAAAGATTCAAAGCTATTGTGGTTAACTCTTCTCGTCTAAAAATATTTAAACCACGCCAAATGCAACTTTTGTCATATTTGTGTAATTCCATTTAAAGTTATCATTCAGAAATTGTTAAACTTTTACTTTACCTGGTCGAATCCGTTATAATTTAATATCTCATGTTGGGCGGACAACGGTACACGTCTACTTTTTTGTCATTAAGCTCAAAAATTTCAGAAATTAGAAGACCTTGAAGTTGATTTTTTTGACAGCTCCAAGTACTTATTTGTTAGTTTGTTACAAGCTTATAGGTCTTACGAACCTTGCACGGTCAACTCACACAGTCGGAGATAGGAGAGGTTCAAGCAAATAATATTTAAAAGGCGCCAGATCTTTTATAAGTGAAACTTCTATCTCGATCAGGACAGAAGGTTCAAGCTTGTAACGAATTCCAGTTTCGTAATCCTTCCTAATCCTAAGGTATTTATCGATATTAATCCCTGATCGATAATGTATCGAAATTAAGAAAAAAATTGCCAAAGAATCCTAACAAAACGGATGTAAATAGATTACCCGGTGATGGATAAATTACTTTAAAGGCGTAATGAACTTATAATTTCATTTCCATTAACGTGGATGTCCTTAAAAAGAACCCTTTCTTAAATTATTCCGCACCACCGACCATTTTACGTAATTGTCAGTTTAACGTCATGATAGGAAATGACAGTAAAAGAAAATTCTGCAGAGGGCGTCAAAACCAAAATCTAATTTTAATTCAACCAATATACAGGATATTACGTTATGAAATTTTTGCACGTAATAAGTTATCGTGAGCTCTTAATACTCTATTATTATTTTTTTGACTAGTTCTAGTCATCATCTTGTATTTTCATTCAGTTTTTTATGAATAATAAAGTTTGTAATTATTGCTATTGATTTTTTATCACTACAAAAACTATAAAAATCAATATCTAAATACTAGTAAGGAATAAGAATAAAATATGTAGAACGCAAATAATAAAATTCAAGAGTGAGAACTTAAGTAGATTCTGAATGTATACAAGGGTCATTGTGTTGGTCTGTTTGATTGGAATGGATTGCACAAATTGGACCGTTGCAACGAACACAAGTGTTCCTTATTCTTTTCTTCTTCTTTTTAACTTGGTATCTTTTGTAACAAATGGCCTTATTTTGCAGTGCCGATGTACATCTTTTTTTTGACAAGACAGCATTGGGTGCAATGGTATAGAGTTTTTGATCAAAAAATGATAAATAATGCATGCAGCAAAACCAATTGTATCAATCATGCTGAAAAACCTGCTAATGGCCACCCGTTAGTTTTCCTTTTTGCAAGTAGTTTCCAAGCATTCTGTAATACACAACAACCCCGCCCTTTGTTTGGTTGTAGAAGTGGTTGATTTCTTTCTAGTTGTTAATTTTTTTTTCTTGCTGGCAGCAGTGCGTACTGCTCAATAAATAAACGACCTTATTTCTTTTTACGGTAATGAAACGCAATGTACAATCTTCTTGAAAAGCGTAACGTTTTGTACCAATGTCATCTTTTTGGTTCGGCCTTAATTCATTTAGAATATAAGGTTTATCTTTTGCAAACCTTCAACCAAAGACATATTTTTCAAAGCCAACATTTTTAAAAGTTGGAATGATGTATAAAAATTTTCATACGTTACGTTTCTACCAGAATTGTAAAATTTGGATACTAAAGACATTACTGTGTTCTCGCCCAGTTACTTGTCTTGGTTTAGTACTGATCTAAGCAGATAAAATGTCAACACATCGCTGGCGACAAAGTATATAAGATTTACTTTTTTATTAGGAACATACGTACATATATAAAAATGTTACTTGTAATATCCACTGAATAAATTATTATTTTTCTGGATTGTTCATCGTAATTTTCATCACTTATTCTGTTTTGAGATGAAAAAATTGTTGGAACATCTGGATTCAATAAACGCTTCTTGGCATTCGTAGTACAAGAAAAATGTTTTTATTCAAGAAATGATTTTTGCACAATCTGAAATGTTTGTACAAATCATCTGCACAAGCTTACTTCTATTGCAAGGTTTTAACCATAGTTCAACCTCGATACAAATTCTTTTATTATCAATAATTTAATACCAAATTAATAATGTATTTTTTGTGTTTTACCTAATAGGATCATTTGGTGTTCTAAATAAAGAAATGGATCTTCCCGTCATAGATATAGATCTTCAATAAAAGCAAACAGTTTCTCCTATAGCTTCCATTATTACAGTTAAGACACAACACTTACAACTAATTTAATATTACACTACAAATTAAATGTGTTTGCATACGATTATTAATTAAGTAGGTATCTACATAGTATATAATATAATGTGGCTGAGTGTGCTGGAAGAGCTTATCCGTTAGCATTCACATCTGGTAATATTGATCGGGTTTTAGAGTTTCTGGTATTTATCTAACAAATAGAAATATTTTCATTAAGGACAAATTTCTTACATTGTTTGTCACAGATGGACCATATGAGACAACTGTAAATAATTTACGTAAAAAATGTCTAACTTTTTCAGATACTTTAGAAGAAACTGTAATACACTTACTACTGATTAAATGCCAAGTTGTTTAGGTATTCAAAATATCTGGTTTACTAAATCTATGACAACAAAAAAACATGTAACACCAAAGTTGATACGTTTGTATCCGAAAGCTGAACCTAGAAGAGCTACCAGAGGTAGTAGGAAACCTGGAAAGTGTCGAATTCATACGGATACACTGGTTTTGATCAAGAACGATTCTAGTAGTTCAAACAAAAGCGTTAATTTTTTCACAATCTTCGGACTCTTTGAAAGATGTCAATTTTGGATTTGATGAAATCGAGGAAGACCTTGAAATATTACAGACACTTAGTCGCGAAGACTTTGTTCTTGTTTAGATTAAAAGAAAGAAAAGTATCCGTTACTACGTGTCGCAGTTTATTACAGTTAAAGGTGATATTTCAGAAATAAAGTCTAAAAAAAGTTTCAAGGTCCAATAAATTTATATTTGACAGTAATGACGTTTTTGAAATTTCTTGTGATGATGTGGTTATGAAGTTATGTTTTTCTAATACCGCTGGTAGTACGCATGGAAGAAGAAATCAACTTGAATTTAAAGTTGATTTTTCAAGATATAATGTTGATTAATCATAAATTATTTATAAAAATTTAAATTCCTAAGGTACATACCGCTCTGTACCAAAGTAGGTACTAGGTGTTGTACCTTGAAGCATTTCGGATATTTTTTTAAACAGGTCAATATTTGTAATTTGAAGTTTTTTAAGAATATTTTTGCAGTTTAAAAATTTTGGGTTTGAAACCGATTTGTACTGGTTTCGCAATTTTATAAATGGCAAATGACCGGAAAAATGCATTTTGCATTGTTTTTGACAAATTGAGAAATTTTACCAATAAAGCAATAATAATTACGTTTTCCTTTAATTTACTACTCTCAATCCGAAGCTACAGATTTTTGTTTTTTGGTAATTGAGATTTGATAATAATAAAGCTACTAATGGGACGATTTTTCAGGACACTTATTGCTGATTTACAATAAACGTAAAATAATAATAATATTTGAATGTGTGTAGACGTTCAAAAATACTAGTATCATATAGTAGGATTGAACGGATATGTTACGATCAACTTCATTTTATTGTTTTCTTTGTATTTTTATAGTCTTTCAAGAAATTGTATTTCATCATGTTCTGTTAACGACATCCTTACAAATTCATTTAAAAAAAATGTACAGTGCTGTTTTGCATTTTTCGAAAATTACGTACGACAAATATTTCATGGTTACTAATTTGAATAATTGAAAATTGAAACCACGGTTGAAACCATCGCGGGCTACAAACGCGCGAGCCCTTTTGCACGTTAAAATTGCATCTGAAAATCTCGTAGTAGGGATCACCACGTGATGTTATAATGCTCGCTATATACTGGTACATGCAATAGCTGTAACAATGAAACTTGCCTGAATTAAAGTAACATAAGCAAGGTTTTGCCGGTGCTCAGTGAAGATGGGTGTAGATTATATTCAAAATTTCGTGACCGTTTGGAAAACTCAAAAGAAAACAAAATCAAAAACCAAAATTAAAGGGCGCCAAGAAAGTGTGAAGTTAAAATCACTTCTGGCCCTTGCCAAACACAAGCCCCCTCTTGTAGGATACACTCTAAATTAGACTTAACTTGCTAGAGTGTATCGCACTGAAATCTAAAACAATTTAAAATTTACAAAACAGGCAGTCCGGCGGAATTAAAAGCTTCTTTACAATTTCACTATTTAACAAAACAACACTCAAAACAATTTAAATTAGACCAAGAAAAAAAACAAATAAAATTTAAAAAATTGTAAGTTAAACCTAAAGTTAATTAAATAAGCGCATCAAAACAAAACGAATTAAAATCAATAAAAAACAAATTTCAATACAAGATTGAAAAACTACGAGATGAGTCAATTTTCCGATTTAACGTCAAACAAATATAATTTTTAAAACACGAATTTTGTCACTTATAGTCTTGATAAATGCAGACAATTACTATTTAATAAATATAAAATCGATAAGATCAGTAATTTGCAACAATCTTTATTCTGCTTAAAACCCAAAGCCTTAAAAACTATAATCGCGTAATTAAATTCGCCAAATTGGTTTAGTCGGTACAAAACAAATACCTTAAATTTTTTTAGTAGATTCAGGAAAAAGCTTGTGATTGTTCTTAAGGTTACCAGATGTAATCGGCCAGAAGATAGAGAGGCTAACCCTATTTGACAAGGATCTGTCGGAAGGATCTCAAAAACCGCCCAAAAGCAAAAATGGCACCGTGTCGCACAACAACTTACGATTCCACGGTACGTAAAACGATTAAAACACTCGAAAGCGTGTGAAATAATAAACGGTCGTAAATCTACGAATTAGGAAGCTATTTCCAACACATAATAATTCACTATCAATTTCTATCTTCATTACTTTCGAATTACGAACTCTCCCCTTAACTCAAACTCACTAATATTTATAAACGCTTTCCACTACCACTTCCATAAAGGCTGTGATCGAAATTTTTGTGAAAGAAAACGGTAAAAAAAAACCTGGAAAGAAGACGCAAACAGATTTAATTACAACGTAAAAGTAGAGTTGTAAGAAGTGCAACGACAAGAAAAATATTAAAAGTTTTAATTATGGTCATAAAGATTAACTTGTTAAAACCTGAATCATAAAACTGTCTTTAAGAAGTAATAAGTTATCAAAATGACTCAATTCTAAATGTAACTTAATAAAACTAACACCAATAAATGCGAATGCACTCTGAACGTACTTAATACAATAAACTTTTATACAAACTTAAAATAAACAAACTGCTAAAATATATTTAATCACAATAATATCTAAAAATGAAACATAACTTAGATACAACTGGAATTTTACCAGGACAAAGAAAATGCCAAATCAACGTAACTACAGAATACGAATGTTTAAGAAGCGTAATAATTTCGAATTAATTGAATACAAAATTTAATTTACAACTTTGATTGACCTCTTTTTTGTGTTAATCTTTGATTAAGCTAAGCGCATTTTATAAAATACTTTGTCAGTAGAGATTCTTCATCTTCATCAATTATTTTACGGGTTACATAACGCGAAACCATCGCATGAATATCAGTAAAAGTAGCAGTCTCCCAGTTAATGTTGATATTTTTACATTTATTAATGTATCGCTTGAATGTCGTCCTGGAAACATTTATCGTTAATGCTGCCCGTTTTATAAACAACCCTACGTGCAAAATACTTTTTACGGTCTCTATCGTAATACTAGGATCCATAGTACCAATCTTAGTTTTTATAGTTTTGTTGCGAACTATTTTTTTTAAACCTTAATTAATGAATCAAATCTTTAACACCGGTTAGGGGACAGTGGACACTGCTTTGAAAATAATTATGAGCAGTGTCTACCGTACCCCATGAATTTGCGATTACTGTGCCCCATTGTTAATAAACACTATTTACGTTTGTTAATAACAAAATAAAAAAATATATTAGGGTAACAATTATCCACTGCTACTCTTTAAGTAACGCATTTAGATATAGCATAAAAGGTAATTTACTTACATTAAAAATTCTTTTAAAATTGCGGTTGAAAATGGACTCAACTATTTTTAACACGCTTTATAAAACAAGCTTATGTGAACTAAATTTTAATACAGCAGTGAAGTTCAACAGCAGATTGCTACACTAACTTGTACTAAGGTTTAGTATTCAACCCAGAAATGGCACATTCAGAAGACCAAAAATAATTACAATATCAAGGGATCATCACTGTGCCCCTATATCCAATGATCTCCTATATCCGCTAAATGAGCCGTGTTAAAAAGTTTACTTTTAAGAGCGTTTGTAAAAAAAGCACTTTTAGTTTACATAAAAATTATTTTTTAATATAGTCGAAAGCAAAATGATTTTGATTTTATTTGAGTATTGATTAAAATTCTATTTTTTCTAATAAACATGAGAATATATTAAAAAACCGTTACCACAGAATATAGAATAATTATGAAATAATTATTTCTAATTAAAATATAAAATTCTAAAATTAGTTCAAAGGTTTTATTTAATACAAAATTTATGAGTATGAGTGTTTTCGTTGTTTACTTTTTAGAGGCAAATACATAGCTGGCTAAATGTGTACTCGTTCTGTTTGTTTGCTAACTTAATTTTCAAACAAAATGTCTGTATATACAAACAGACGATAGCGTAAAATTAGATTTTTGTTCGACTAATAAACTTAATGCAGTAACTTTGCTAAATTACTAAAATTGTCACAGTTTTAGCAACTATTTGTATTATACATATTTTAATCTGATGTAAAAACATAGACATTGATTTAACATAAAACAGTTGTTTGTACTTTTTTTTTAAATTTACTACTACCAGATAAAACTTTTCTCAATCTAGTTTCTGTCAACATGTTTACACGTCAATTACGTTGTACTTTAGTCAGGTCTCTTGTGGCATCTAAGGCATTACTGTTACTGTTCGTTGTTCAACAAATAAATAGTTTTTTTTTAACAAATTTAAGATATATACTTTATTGGATATCATTATTAGGTTATTTTATATATCCTTATAAACATAATTGTTCTCTACGTACTATTATACTCAAAGTTCATATACAAATTATTATAAGGAATTTGATTTCTTTTTTAAGTTTATTATGTCGGATAGTAAAGAATAAACTAATACGTCAATGTTTACAAATTATTTGAATTCTTTTTAAACCTGATTTTGCAATATACGTATAAACGTCAGTTTAAATAATACTTAATTTCTAAGCACTATCATATTAAAACTAATAATATGACAGTATTTTACAATTACACAAATATATATATCAATATTAAATTATTCAGAATGGAGAATTGTATTATGAATGCTCATTTGCTCATTTTTTAGAACTTTTCGGTGATTTACTTGTATACTCATCTTGCTGTTGCTGTCGTGTTGTGTTTTAGTTGTTCTGTTGTTCTTGTTGTTATTATGGTGTTCATCTGTTAACATGCAAAGTGTATACATTCGCTTGGGCTGAACATACATTACATATGTTACGCGCCACACGCCATTTGTACCATGAGAAATACTCAAACAGGCAACTTCCAAACGCCCGCACGTTTAGGGCTGTTAATCAAGGCTTGAGAGATATGGGGTCTTTTGAGAGTTAGCATCATGACCGCGGTCGACAATCATGGGTTCGACAACATGCATTAGAAGAAGCGGTTTGAAGAGAATTCATCAACCAGTACGCGCGGTAACTGGCGAACTAAATGTCAGCTGCCATGCAGTACACAAAGACTTACACAATCTATTTAAATTACAAAAAGTTTAATCAGACGCTGCAGAGGACTTTTTGCATCGCCTGCAATACTGTTAGTGCTTTTTATGACAAATTGTTAACACGCCCCAACTACATGTTGGTTACTGATGAGGCAACATTTATAAAAGAAGGAATTCAGCCATGTTTGGGTCACAGGACGCAACAATTAACATAAATTCTCTCTAAATGTGTGGGCAGGGATTGTGGGAACTTTTTTTAATTAGGCCTTATATTCTTCTTTTGCGGTTAAATGGACACACTTATGCAGAATTTCTACGCAAAGTGTTTGCAGAACTCCTTGAAGAAGTGTCACTAAAAGTAAGAAACAGAATGGTTTACCAACATGACAGGACTCTTCCAACATTCTATTTTAACCGATAGAGAGCGGTTGCACACGTAATTCCCCAATAGATTCATTGAACGGGATGGACAAGGTCATTGGCTGGCGCGGTTCCATGATCTGACTTCTCTCGATTTCTTCCTATGGAGGCACATAAAAAATTTATACCCGCTTGTTCAAAATGTAGAAGATGTAGGATTACAGTTACTGCCGGAATGGTCAAAAATAATTCGTACATGCTGCAAAACTAAATAGAATCTACCTGTCCATGAGGACGTTTATGTAATGACATACTAAACCTTAGATTTGTGCCGCCATTTTATGTCTGCGGTACTAAGTGTATTGGCAAGAAATTATCTTTTTTGCATGCTCTATCAACCCTAAAAATATGCGCACTTATTTCAATAAACTCTGTATTTTAAACAGTTATAATAACTATTCAGCACTATTTGCGTTTTCTCTCTACAGAATAACAGCTGTAATTTTGAGGTCTAATTTTTGTAATTTCATATTAATAGCATTTCACGATGCTTATTTCTGAACAAGACACCGTTTTTGTAATGGCACATTTTTGCAGTAGTATTTGCAATCTTGAAGGAACTTGGGCGTATTCTCTTCAAAGTTGCATGGATCAATTCAACAAATATAAATAAGAATTGCATTTGCAAAGGAAAATCTACAGAAAAGCGTACTGTACTTACTGTGTCAAAAACATTTGCATAAAACAAAGTCTAAATAAATCGGTGGCAAAACTATCAGCGGCAACAGTCATAAAGTCATTTTGAATCTTATTTTTAAATTACAAGCATTCAATTTTTAGGATTTCCAGTAGGAACTTGCCACAAAGCATTAAAAAAACCTTTCGATCACTCCGTACAAGGTTACGGTTTATTAAGAGTGACGTGTTCTTGACTTTTGCAACGTGTACAATTTTCTGAATGGTTTTGTGAATTACTATGAACATGGCAGAAATATATATGAAAATTTAACGCACATACGTATATAAGATGCAACAAAAGCAAATATTTTATGAATGGGCAATTATAATGTTTGTTTATAGTTTTTATTTTATGAACGAATGAATCAAAATTTACACGAAAAAGTCCTCACAAAAAAAACATGTAATTACTAAAAAAAAAATGCGTCAATGTGTGGAAGGAAGCAATTGGAAGTCTCTTAGTAGGACCTCATTTTTTTTTAAATCTAAATAAAAAAACTTATGAACAGTTTTTACAAAATGATTTGCATGCATTATTAGAAAATGTTTATCGTTTTCTTTTTTACCTTTTCAGATTTTAGAGCCTGGCTTGGTTTCCGAGTTGATTACCTAACTTTTGAGAAGTTCTTAGTTAGATTTTGGTTGCTGGTTTTAGTTCTTCGATTTCTCTCACGCCCTAATGAAGCCCCTTACAAAAGTGGGCAAAACGTTGGCAACTTCGGTTACAACAATGACACGGTCCAAACCCGGAAGACGTTCTCATCTTAGTACATTCTAAGTTTATTATTAAAGACTGGAGTCTTATGCCCGGTTGCATAAAGCGAAATTAACTATGTGGTTATCTGGTACCGTTGTTAACTACGTCATTGGCCGTCAAGTACATGTGATTTTGTACTTGACGACGAATGGCGACACTTAACAATATGACCACGTAATTAACTACATCGTCAAAGTTAACAACGATTTATGCAACCGGGGCTTAGTTAAACTTTTCATTTGTTTATTTATACAAATTATTTCATTCAACTGAAATATATTTGATCATGAGCTATATCGATAGACATTACTAGAACTAAAATTGGTCAAATGGTTTAGAAAAATTTTGATATTTACCTCAGCAACTATAGTTTAAAAAAAGGAAAAATGTGATTATCTCAATGACCGTTGACAGTTATTGTAGTTATAGTAAATATATAAATAAAATTTTACTAAAAATG
Source organism: Aquatica leii (assembly GCA_035610365.1). Taxonomy (NCBI): domain Eukaryota; kingdom Metazoa; phylum Arthropoda; class Insecta; order Coleoptera; family Lampyridae; genus Aquatica; species Aquatica leii. The sequence goes on along the minus strand of CM069433.1, from coordinate 171,245,506 downwards.
AGAATGGGATGTAATAGCGAAGGCTTCCACGGCCGGAATCTTTACTAACATTAAAATGTCTTCCGGGTTTGGACCGTGTCATAGTTGCAACCGAAGCTGCCAACGTTTCGCCCACTTTCGTAAGGGGCTTCATCAGGGCGTGAGATAAATCGCAAAACTCAAACAAGCAATCGAAATCTAACTAAGAACTTCTCAAAAGTTAGATTATCCACTTGTGAAACAAGTCATAACCTAAACTCTGAAAGAAAGATAACGATAACCTGAAAAAGCAAACGAAAATCTAACAAAGAACCACTACCGAGTTAGGTAATCAACTTGTGAACCAAGCCAGATTCTAAACTCCGTAGAAATGACTTAAGAAGAAATAGTCTCCGTATTTAAAGGAAAAGGATCGTCACGGATGGTTAAGCTCGACCCTGATTGGGTTACGGTTACTAGGGGGCGTGTTTTTGATAAATGACTAATAACCGGGAACCAAAGAGAGGATAGTTCGAAACCATGATCGCGATTAAAGTTATTGGGGTGTTTGATAATTTCTATGCTTTCTCGGAATTTCCTGTTGAAAAAGAAAGGAGATTCGCAATCAACGAAACATTATCAAAATCTATCTTGTGACCTGTAGTAAAATGATGTTCAGCGACCGCAGACTTGGAAGTATACCTTTTTCTTATACAACGATCATGTTCTGAAATGCGAGTAATGACGGAACGACCGGTTTCACCAATGCAGACTAAACCACAAGAACAGGGAATTTGGTATACACCTTGAGAGGAAAGTGTAGAAAATTTGTCTTTGGGAGAAGGAAGAATCTAAGAGATTTTGCCTGTCGAGTTGAATATGGGTTTAATACCATTCTTACGAAGGAGTTTCCCTATTTGATATGTAACCTTGTGAATGTAAGGTAAAAAGGCCAATTTCGGGCTGGATTCGGGAGTAGAAATATCCTTAGGTAATCGAGTACGTGGATGTAAGCGACGATTAATAACTCTATGAATATCTCGCTTTACATAACCATTGTTCACTAAGGTTCTGGTAAGATGACGGAGTTCTGAGTGAGATGCGAGTGTAAACACTTTGTACACTCAAGGACTTCAGGAGTAATGTACGTTTTTGCAAATTATCGTTATCACGTTTGTATAATTTTTGACGGATGAAACAAAACTACTGGTGAATTTGACTTTTTAAAAGCAACAGTTGATTTAGTGGGAGTGTGAAAAAAGCATTTACCCATTTTTTTTAAAGCGAATTCTCCTTGTCGTGGCACGTTTAACTGAACTGAAAAATTTTAATAATCGTTGGAAATGGTGATAAACTAAGAACACATGAGGAAACATGTGAATTATTTAACCAAGAATATCTTAATAGACCGCCTACAGCAAGATTCACAGTATAAGTAAATTGGTTGCCAAATTTGCGGAAACACGATTCGTCCATGATTTGCTTCGGCAACGTCGACCTCAAGTAAACAAAGAAACCCGATTAGACGTGTTACTGAAAGCTGAAGAAAATGCTCACTATTCTACAAGACAGCTAGCTCTAAACAACAACGTAGACCACTCTTTTGTCGTGAAGTTGTTCAAGAAAGAGAAATATCTTCTTTACAAAGTTCAATTGATTCACAAATTAAACGAAAATGATCCTAACCGCCGCTTGCAGTTTTGCGAAGAACTAATGTTACCCTGCGATGGAGATTCTAATTTTTTTTAAATATGCTATTTTCTGATGAAGCTACTTTCTGCCTAAATGGGACTGTCATAATGGCAGGTATTGTACAATAAAATGTCTCACTGGCCTCAAGACTCTCACAGTCAACGCCAAACAAAAAAGCAATGTTTCCAGGATATTTGGTTTTAACAAGATGGGGCGCTTCCTTTCTTTTGAAATCAACGTCCGTCAATATCTTAACGTCACATTTCCTGGAAGGTGGATAGGACGTCGAGAAGTGATTGAGTGGCCACCGCATTCCCCCGACTTCACTTAAGATTTTTCTCTGTGAGGTTATTTAAAATCAAAGGTTTATATTAATAGGCCAAATAATTTAGACGAGCTACGGCAAAGAATTCACGCTGAAGTGGAGCACATTACTCTTGAAATCCTTGAGCGAAGTGTACAAAGTGTTTACACTCGCATCGGTCAGTGCCAAATGCTTAACGAAGCGCAATTTGAACATTTGCCCTCAACTTCGCCATTAAAGTTACATTTTTATTTCTTACGGTAAATGAGTTATTTTCTCAAAAAAAAGTTATCTAAGGTACCAATTTTTTACACCATAATTTAAGTAGTTGGTCTATCTAATAAAAATCAGTAAAAAAATTGGGGTTGTCATTGAAAAAATCCAATGACGTCATTGTACAAAAATACATGACGACATAACTAAAATTTTTATGTCATAAGGGTAGCTAATTAAAAAGTAAAATTGACCTGTCGAAGCGTTTTCCTTTAAAATAATAAAAAATGCGATTATAAATTTTGTTCTTTACTCTATCACCAAACTGTACAATAATTAAATACACAATTTGGTGTTGCACAATTTGGGCAGGTACGTCTAGATAAGGGTTGGGTAGCACAAAAATTAAAGACTTATTTAACAAAGCATCCAAAAGTGTTTTGTTAGTCCAATGTCAACATATATAAATATTCATTACTATGTGTTTTTCATCTAAAGCTCAGAAAGTGAAATAAAAAAATTCTAATATCTTTAAAATAATTAAAAAAATTTTTTTACTCTTCAAGTTTATATAGAGTCTAAAAGGCAACAATTTTTTTTTAAATTTTTGAAATTAGAACATCAAATTATTGTTATGTTACAGTATGTTTTTTCAGTTTGTAAGTGATCTATAAAAAATAATACTTTAGGTATATATAATGTATTTTATTTATTTGTTTTATTGTTGCCAAAAATTGTTTGTTTTGTATCACTTGTAGTTGTTATTGGTTTTGCAAGCCCTAAAAGAATAAAAGTTAATGACACTGACGCGTAAAAAATTATAAAGCTGATGTCAAATGTAATGTAAATTTTTTGTAATATAATTTTATTATTTTTTCTTATATAATTTGCTGATAATGCGACACTTTAATACAATTGAAGTAATCATTTATTTACAATAACTATATGGAGTAATCTGTTTCCATTGTAACTTTTAACACATAATTGAAATTTAATCGGAGTAGACCATAAATGACTTTATTGTTGTGAAGGACTATTGTAGGGCTTTCTATAATTGTCTTTGTAAAATATTAATGTAGGCCTTTTGATATTTACATTGGAGATAATTTTGCCTTTGCTTATATCTCGGTAATTATGTGTTTAACCTAAAATATTTTACAATTGTAAAATACTTAATTTTTTTAATCTCTTAATGATAACACATGTTTAATTTATATCAAATTTGTCATATTAAAATATCTAAACTAAATTATTGATTAAACCTATAAACTTGATTTTATTCTATTTGTTTTACAACTTAACTTTTTTGTAGAAATTATAAATGTTTTGATCAAGTAATACATATTTTATCATTTTAATTACTTTAGTAAATTATGTTTAACTGTTTTTGTTTATAGATTTTATAGTGACATTGTTTTGCAATATTTATATGTTTTTGTTACTTTACTAAATTTTCTTATTTTAACGCTTATTTTATTTGGTTTGGTAAGTTACCTAAGTTTTTGTTTGCTTAGCATATTTGTGAAACTCCGTTTATGGTTTGTTATGTTAAAAGTGTTTTTGTGTTATTTTCGTACTGTATAAATTTTGTTCATTTTTTGCTAGATTTAGAGCCATGTTCTTTGACAGTTAGAATTTTTCAAGGAAGAGAAACTATTTTTCTGGTCATTGTGGTACGCTTTGCAGATGATATAACGTAAATGCCCAGCAAAATTTTCACTTCTAAATTTTATATTAATCCGTGTTATAAATCGGTGTAGTATTTTCGCTGCGTGAAAGTTTTCCTGGGGTAAGCATTGATTCATATTTATGTGATTTATTTTGATTTTTCGTTAATTGTGATAGCTACTTGAGATACTGCCACGTATCGGCAAATTTGAAGTGATTCGTGTCAAACGATTACCTTCCACTGAAAACTATAACTAGAAGCAAGTGGCTATTGGTTAATTAAACCGCTTCCGAAACATAATCTGGGGACAAGTCGTTATATCTCTCTTTATGTTTGAATAAAGTTGGAAACATAGCTGCAATTAGAATAGTAAAAATTACTTGGACGTTTCACGCATTTAATAGCAACGATTCATTATTTGTCGACAAGCAACTTACTTGTGATACGATCCTATATCTAATTATTACTTTATTTTTCCTACCGATTTTAGGGGATGATTAAAACATGTCTTGGATAATCATGAATTTTTTTGTTAATTCGTGTATTTGTCGAACGTAAAATACATGCGACTTAGATATAGATATTATCACAAAAACGCAGACAGATTTTTGTTTGTACGGTTTCAATTTACACTAAATGCGATTTGTTTTGGATTGCGAATTTACTAGTTTTGCGTTAAATTGACGTTTAACTCTGATATTACATATTACCTGATTTTCTTATACTGTATTACGATAACTGTATGTGTGGAGTGTTGCTTACGCTCTAGGACTTGTTCAACGCTATAACGGTGATATTTGTGGAACTATTCATTGTTATTACATATGTAATTCTATTTTGTTTACATTGCTTTAACTTTTTTTTTCTCGTTGTTAAAAATAAAAATATTTGTTCTTATAACCAGTGTTTTGTCATTTATTCTATTTCAATGTTTGATAAATTTAAACGGAATCTTTCATTACTAGCTTTTACTGTTTTGGCGCTTTTTTAAGTTGCTTTATGAGTAGCACAGCGAAATCTATGATCCGTTCACAGAATCATACTGAGTTAGTCGCTTGCCATCAAATTACAAAAAAATTCTTGTAACACGTTATTTTCTTCTGTAAAACATGAAATTCGTTACTATTCTATGATTTTATTTTGTAAAAAACTATTAGTTTATACCCTTACTTCAAATCTAAAGACTAATGTAGTTGTTTAAAACATAATTAATTTTAATGATCAATGTTAACAATATTTTATTTTTTTCAGGTAAGTCGATTTTTACGTATCTATGTTAAACAAACATGTAAGTAGATAAAATATTTTTTAGTTTTATTTTAATACACAATTCTGCAATATTTAAAACACACATTATTGTTTTATCAACTACAAAATATTAATAGTAGTTTTATTAGTTTGTGAAACATTTTCATAATTGTTTGACATGTAAATTTTACTTTAGTATTAGTATATGTACGTTTTGGTTTTGAAATCTCAGTTAATAACGTATGCACTCATTTATAATTAATGAAATCCAAAATAATTTGTTAAAGTTTACAAGCGTGTAATATAGAAAATACCTTTAATTAAATGTATACAAGAAATACATAACCTTTTTGTACACGTATAACAAATATTTGTTTTAACTTAAAATCTGAAATTTTATTTTTAACTTATTTATTTATCAAAGAAGTAGATGACATTGTTAACGATTCAGTTTTTATTTATTCTAAGAATCTAATAAAAACATTATTATTCCATACAAACACTAATATCATGCCATCATTATTGACCCAAACTAACCCTACTTCTAGTTTTGAGTATACTAAACATATAAACGTTCCCATGTTAACTAAAAACCCATTCCGATTTAAAAAAACACTAACTTAAATATAATAACAACACTATTTACAACACTATCTACTCCAAAACAAAACATAAAACAAAATTATACAACAAACACAATATTATATTGAGTGCATAAGATGCAATAAATGTTATATAGGGTAAAATAAACAAACGCTATTAATTAGATTTTAATTCATTAATATGATTGCAAAAACAAAAAAATCAGAATGAACTCCTGCTTTGCATCCTAATAATACTTGACATAATTTTGATGTTAATAACCCCACAATCTTAGATGTGGAAGCAAAATACAATAAACATGACAACAATGTGAATTTTATTACAGATACTTATAACCTTAGTACTGTATATAATAACCTTATTAAGAAAATGTCGTAACCTTGATAAGCTTGCTTGTAGCTATTGTTTGTTTTGAGTTTTTTACATAGTAAATGTTCTTTTTTTATTTTTTATTTGTTGACTGTTTTGGCGGATCATTGCTACTTGTTTTTAGTTTTTTTAAATATGTTTTGTTTTTTACATCCGACTAGTTTTCTAGTTACTCTAAAATATCAAAAATTGTCTATAATTTTATTATTAGCTATATGTTAGCTCTAATTACCTGTTGCAACTATGTTTTGTATAACTATGTTGTATGTTGTGGCCTGAGGAAGTAGACACATCGGTCCACAAAACGTCGACTCAAAAAACACATTAAGTAGTGTTTTCTATCGCCCTCTTTTACTAGAAGAATTTACCACTTTCCTGATTTGCAACATAGAAGGTTTATTATTTTTCGTCAAGATTAAGAAACTAGTTACCGTAAAAAGAAAGATAGTACCAGACCAGATCGGTGAATATCTAAGAGATCTTACTAACTACAGCAAAACTGATTATTTTTTATAGAAAGCTACCAGAGACTCACTAAAAACCCATACTTCAGAACTCTACAATTAGAAATGGAGATGAAAATTGGACACGCAATAACCTGCAAAAATCGCTCAGATTTGCAAAAGATTTGAAGATGACATTTTAGTCAAATAATAGAGATGATTTCTAAGACTAAATTGCACCAAGACAAGAAAATACTGAAATTAAAGTTACACCCACAAAAGAAGTTTCTGAAGAAATTAAAACTAGCATTAACATAAAAAAATTGCTCTTCAAGTAGCTATAACCGATAATAGAAGAAAATGAACTGATTTCCGATGGTCAATTTGGCTTTAGAGAAAACCACTCTACAATCGATCAGGTACATAGAATAACTGATATAATGGAAAAATTATTACGAGATAAAAAAGTTTGCTCTATCATTTTCCTAAATATTGCCTAGGCTGTAATAAACCTTGGAACAAAAGTTTGTTTTACAAACTGGACATCTACCTGCGACAATAATATTCTTAACTTTTAAAATCTTATTTAACAGAAAAATACTTGAGAGTTAAGCAAGAAGAAGCTTATTCTGAAATACAAAAGATTAAGCATTTTTATACACTTGCGATATCTTTGACTTTAAACATGACACAATTGCAACATTTGCTGACGAGACTGCAGTAATTTTCGTTGAAAAAAATCGTGATAAGTCTGATAACAAGCTTCAAAACTCCATTGATAGAGTCAGCAACTGTATTAAAGTATGGCGTCTCAAACTAAATGAAAGTAAGTAACGATACCCATGAATTTTGACGCAAGGCTACGCTGGAAAGTCTATGTGATAACGAAAAACTTGGTCTAAAATACAAAAAAAAAACGTAAATTCCGACCTATCTACACAATAAACTGCTTCTTTTCAAGCAAATTCTAAAGCTTGTTTGGACATATGGCGTCCAACTTTCTGGCTGTGCTAGTAAACGCAATACTTAGATTATTCAACAATTTTGAAATAAAATACCAAGAAACATTATTGGTGTACCTTAGTACGTCCGCAACAGTGACCTCTACCGAGATCTTGGAATGGAAATAGTTGATTAAGCTATCCGCAGATTTGCTAAAAGCCACGAACAACGACTCTTTCAGCACGTGAGCCTTAATGGAATCTAGCTCCTTGATAACACCAACATAGTAAAAAGACTAAAAAAAACTAAATCGTATGAGTTACAGACACTAAAGCGCACTACTGAATAAAACTTTAGTTTACGATCTAAGTAGAAAAATTAAGATAGAATACATTTTTTCATTGGTTTTTACACCAGATTGTATTGTTAGAAATATCCTTCTAGAGGAATTTATAAACTAAAAAATTTTTGTAAATAAATTTGAATCCATTTTTACAAAAAAATGTGCCTAATCGACGGTTTATCAGTTTTTTCTATGTTTTTTTTTTTAATTTCATTGCTTCTTCTTAACGTATTAAATAAAATTAAACGATTAATTTTATTTAATACGTCAAGTTTTATTTTTTTGACGTTATACTTTTCATTGCTCTGTTTAGTTTTATTCAATAGATTAGTTTTTATTCATTTTTTTTAAGCTCTTTAAATTCTTAATTTTAAATTTTATTATTTTTTTTACTTGTTATTTTTCTTAGAATAAAGTTTGATCAATTTATTAAGAAAAAATTCAATCGATGTTCTCTTAGTTATCATCACTTTTTTTCAATTTTTGTATTTCAACTTGATAGTCAACAAAACTAATTCTGTTATTTATTTGCTTTATTTAAAAATAAACATATTTTAGGTTCCTTTACAAAATCAATTTGTCACAATTTATTTACAAAAAATTGTAGTCTTTTTTTCTAAAATAAACTTTAATTTATTTATGTACAAGAAATATAATCGATTTCATTTTTGATTGTAAAATGGTTTTCGTTACTAACCTTTTGGTGTTATTTTTTACCTAAGATTTAAACTGTTTATTGTTTAACCGCGTTCACTTATTATGCTGTTTATTTTTACTTTTCTATAAGGAATTGTAGCGATTGCAATTGTTTTTCAAAAAAAATTTTTTTGCACAATTTTACGTTTCAAGGTCTCCTGAATCAGAAAAATGTATTTTTGACAAAAAAATTTTGGGTGTTTGTGTGTAACGTTGTACCCACGATAACTCTCGAACCAAAAGTCCTAGTAACTTGAAATTTGGAACTGGATTTTCATATTCTCTCAGTTTTGTCAAAATATGGATCTAATAAAAAAACCGTAAGTGGGTGTATCTGTCATTTTTAACAGTTTTTTTTATATAATTTTGTACGTATGTAAATTATTTGAATTATTTTAACAGTTTCAACCAGGTTGGTGGAAGAGGAGAGAAAGCTTCTACCAGTAACGGGTCGCGGCAGAAAAAGGCAGTTTTTAGGGTTGACGGAGGCTTTTATTCTGCTCTGTTTCATTTCGGTTGAATAATTTTAAGCAGGGGAAGTCGCGCTCTTCGAAGCGGTGGAGGTGGTCCGCAGCCGAGATTTCAAAGCTCACGTGTAATTAATACAAATTTTTAAATAATAATTTTAAATATAATTTTTCGTTACATTGTGTCCTACAACATTATAATTGTAACAGCGATTACTCCTAATATTAGAGTTTGGTGTTGACGATGCTACAGGAGTTGGTGACCTCTTATAAGTTTCTTCGGGTATGTTAACAGTACGCATGTAACCTCGATCTTCATTAGTTAAATTTTTTATTACATTAGTCTATTCATAACATAATCAATCAAATCCAATTCGGGTAAACATGCTTTGTTTCCTAATGCAATTTTGTTTGATACGCAATCTAAAAATGTTTCACTTTTTCTCCACCTTCGACTTTCAAATTTCTTCATAAGAGCTACTTTATTCGGTCTCGATGCAAGCATTCTTTTTAGTTCCATTTTTAGATGTTCCCATGCAGGGGTGCACTGGTAAATTTTACACTACCGGAACGACCAGGGTGGGACCCACCGGGGGGTCGGGGAAAGCATGGAGAAACCATGCTTTTGCCCGTCCCATAAACCTTGCTATTATAAATCTCTTGAATTTTATCTACTCGTTTAGCCCAAATTTCAATATCTTCATCGGTACCATCAAAATTGGGTAGTAATGCTGCAATTTCACTGCATTTATGTTGCCTTGGAAGTTCTATATTTCTATAGGATGTTTCCAAATCATTTGGATGTTTAGGTACTGTGTCTTCAACTTTCTTCTTGTCGAGCCATAATTGCACGTACTGTTATTTGTACAACCTCCTCTACTGTCGATATTACATTTGTAGATTTTATTTCATTACTATTGTCCATATTATTATTTTTAGCCATAATTACTTATTTCGTGTTGCACTGGTTTAACCTCAAAATTATTTCAATCCGTTTATTTTTTACCGATCACTAATAGTTTCTCAATCCCACTTCTAAATTATTTGTAGCATGGCTTCGTGGGTCTTGACGCGTGTATTAATAATCGAGAAACATTTAACATAACTTTTATTTCTAAAATCATTACACAGCGAACAAGTTCATCTTATAACGTCATGATCACAGCCTACATATCCACTCGCCACAAGCGCGAAATTCGAATTCAAAATTTAACCTTACATAATAGATATTTTTCTAGTTTATCACATCTTCAGTCTTGTATTTGCATTAGCAGCTAAAGTACAATTACTTAAAATTAAGAATTGAAAGCGTTTTGAAGTTATTTTATTCATGAAGATTACTAGGATTAGTAATTCAAAATACGTCTATAATTCAATTTTTGAAATAATAGTTTTTAGTAATTTTTTTTTTAATTTTGAAACATGCTACACAAGAAATTTATCGTAACGTTTATCTATAAGTCTGTTAGACTAGAACACTCTAAACGACGTCACCACGATGACGGAAAACGTAACATAATATTTTTTTTATTTATATCTAAGCGAGCTGTCAACGTACTCTTCTGTCAAAATTGACAATTTGCACCCCACTTTAAAAAATGATGTTTGCACTCGTTGCAGCTAGTATCGTAGAAGTCTTTCTAAAGCAACATCCCAAGTTCCAATAGTTGGAAAAATTTGGTAACAGATTGCCGTGTACATTATCCGTTTTAATATGAAACGAAAAATCTTAAACTTTTAATGAACACAGGCACAGTGCAGAATATTTCCAAAACAATGACAACATATCTACATCTTTAAATTTCTTACTGGTAAAATAACTTCATATATTTGATGTTTTAAAATTAAAGAAAAAATCTATTTTCTTGTAGATGTCCTCTAGTAGTAGTAAATTAGCATCGCTTAAAGTTTAAATAAATTATTGTTTGGTTGTGATTTAAATAAAATTTTATTTTCGTCCTTAAGTAGCCTCTGCCCCTTCTGTTTCGCTTGAGAAAAATACTATTTTTAATTAAAAAAAAACAGTGAATTTCTTATAATAATGTTTCGCTGATAAAAACTATTAAGCTTACAAACATCTTTATGTATATGTTTTTTATTTACTGGAGATGTCTTCTACATTAAGTAAATACTTCAAAATGCAGAGCTCTTATATATGTACTTTAGATATCAAACAAACCTTTAAACTTTTCATCACGGTTTCTGCAAGTTTAAGAATTGTAAATTAAATATACATTTGTAAAAAAGTTTCTAATTTTAATCCAGTAAAAACTTCTATCCCAAAGTTTATGACATTCTCATTTTAAATGTATTTTGAATTATAAATCAACAACTTGTATCCGATAAATAGAGTTAGCTTTAATAATGGGATCAGGGTAAATAAGACCTTATTAGTAATTTCCACATTAAAAAGTAAACAGTTTTGGACTAATGTTGGTGTAATAATTCATCTAAGGTAGATTTTCTATATTTGTCCTAGATCCATTAATAAATTTAATTTAAATTTGGGAGGTATTTTAACATACGTTCAAATTATAAACATAGTAAATTGTTAAAATTATGAAAATTAACTAAATGATTCAATTCCTTTAAAAAAAGTGTATTACTAAAAATAGATTTTCTATTTCTGTTAATGGTATAAATAAATACACCTTAGAGAAAAATAAAACTAGCATTTCTAAGTCTTCGTTTACGGAAAGTGTTATTTATGTAAATAATTTGATACTGTTACGTAGTTTGCACGCAAACCGTGTTAGTTTACCTTAGTCTAATTGTTATCTAATTACATCATATTATAGGGCAACAATCATATGCTTGATGTTTCACGGTTATTAATTGTAATCAATAATTAGAACGTATATTTTTATGTTTAAACAAATAAAAAGGTTTGGTTATAAAATATTAAACTGGTTACGTGTTAATAATTTATTGCAATGGCGTTTTTGTTGCATTAACTAGAATACGTTTTTAAAATATTTTATTTATAGAAAAATTTTGATTTATTCTAAAGTAAAGTAAATTTCTCAACAGGTAAAACTTGTAGTTTTCAACTTATTTATTAACCAAATGAATTTGGATGTTTGCAGTAAATTTTGTATATAAATACAAATAGAACGCCTAAGCTCGTTTTTTTTTAAATTAAATGATTAAAAATAATAATTCAACATTTTGTTAAAAAATTGTTTACAAATTTTTCTAGTTTTCTTTTTAAATCACTGAAATTTCTCTATGAATAACGTAATTGTAGCAGATAAATTTGCATATGTTAGACAAAAACTTGACTAGCTTTTAGGTAGAAAATTGGATAGTATTGACAATAAGTTAAAAAGATATACTTTGTTTGTAAACTTTCGGAAGTCCCTATAGACTAGGTGGTTTCAAATCTAAAGTGGTAAGTCTTCTTTTTCTTTTGCATTCAATTATTAAATTTTTATTTTATTTATTTCATGAGATAAGCAGATGTTTAAAGATTTTTAAGTTAAAAGTTACCATATTTATTACCGAACGACAATTTAAAGCAAACTAAGAGAAAAAAGCTATAAGAAAGAGTTTAGACCACAGTCAAGAACAAAAGAAGAAAAATATTTCAAGAAGTAGAAAGAAAAAAACCAAGAATAAATATATAGCAGGTCTTGAGTGCTGATATGCAAATTTAAAAAAAGAATATTCAAGAAAAAAAAGAAGACAGTTGTGACGATATGAGATTTTTCAGAAAAAAAACCAACAGACCCAAAAAATCTAAAAAAAGCAAACCCAACAAGGACATATTAAGCAAAACAATTTTGATTAAAAGTCAACACTAATCGAACTACCTTAGAGGCAGAGAAACAAAATCAGTAAACCAAAAATCACAACCAATACCCAAAAAAGCCAAACACTATGTGAGTGCCCAAATCAATGCATAATTTAACCCGCATAACACAAAATCGAGAAAAAAGAAAAGAAACAGATGTAAATTACAAAAAAACATCGTTTCCCAACCGAACATCGCATCGCTAGTTTTTGTATGTCATATTGTAATGTCGCAGTGGAAACTAAATACCAAAAAACGCATTAGAATAAAGAGCAGAAGAAACCAAAGAAAAGAGAAATATCCTACAATGCGCAACAAAAGAAAGTATAAGAAACAACGTTGCAGTCTATTCCAAGTTTCAAACAAAACGCAACAAAACAAGAACTCACTAAATCCAATAAAACAATAAAAGTATGTTACAAGTTTTGTTGGTTTTACGAACCTGCACGGCCAACTCTCAATCGTCGGAGAGAGGGGGGTTCCTAGATACATAAATTGAAGAGATATATAAGGGCGCCAGAGCTTCCCCAAAGTCACGTCTGCCTGCTCACAACAGAATGGGAATAAACTTGCAACTAGATGTTAGGTTCGTAATTCCTCTACTCAGCTGTTCGAGTAGTCAGAAACAATTAGTTAATACGATAGTCATAGGAAACAGGTATATTGTCATAAAAGAATATTTAACCACAATAACAATTTTAATGTAGAAATCGCTAAGGTTTATCACAGAATATAATGGCGTTTAAATACAAAGAAAATGCCAGTAGCATAGGCAACACACCGTACATAAGTACACTACCATAAAAATCTATAGCGAAGAATAGTTTGTAATAAATAACGTTTACATAAATTAGTAGAATAGCATTATTGACAATCAAATACAGATATAAGACAGTATTACGCTAATGTTAACTTATCCTAACACAGCGTATAAACTTAATATAGCATCAACGGTTATCAATCGGTAATACACAGCATGCACAACTTGGCATAAGTAAAATTTATTACTTAACTCGTAAACAACGATAGTGATAATTATAGAATTAATAACAAAAGTCTCGTGAGTGACCCGTTTGACCACGTAATAAAACAAATAAGATCACTTACCAATAAATACAGGCGTTTCCTTTGGTGTGAAGAACGTACGTTCCCCCGACACACAACCTGCAAACAATTTGAATCGCAAACCGTGTCAAGCTAATGTCTCACGAAATCACATCTATAACAATTATTAATTAAGATACAAACCAACATAAAGAATATAAACCGGTTGTTATATGCTGTGGTACCCCTTTGTCGTTGATTTAATTAGTTATAACCATGTCTTATCGAGAAAAAGTTAGTATCGTCCCATATAAATATGTGTCGAGGTTCATCCCTCCGGAAAGTGGTATCGAATACAGAATAGCGCTGGAACACAAATAGGTGGTGAACACGAACACGGCGTATCAGCCACGTGTAGCTTAAGTATGCCCAAGATGCCTCCTTAAGACCCCAATTGTGCGGCTTGCAGTCGCCTTCTGTTAGCGCTCGAGTCCGGCAACGTGATGCCTTAGTTAATAATAGTAACGATATCCATTTATCGAGAATCTAACGGTTTAACATGAAGGTACGCAAAATGGCTGTCAAAAGGAAAACGAATTACACACGAGTTTATATTTAAAAGATGACTTTAGCTCACCCTGTAACGTCTTAACGAAATTAAGAAATTAAATAATTATAAATGGTTTCCCATTATTTCCCCGATGGTAACGGATAATATTAATCTTCGCTAATTACAGGCCATCACATATTCCACATGTCACGACTTTCTACCAAAATGACATCTCATGCGCAAAGGATAGTTAGCGGTTGTCAAAACTCGAATCTAATTTCACGTCGAAAACCCATAGGCGTACGTAATGAAAATTACCGTAACAAGTAACTGAGAAAAAAAAGAAAAGAAAAGAAACTTAGCTGCAGTAAACACTAGACAGAAAAGCTACTAAAAAGAAAAGAAAAAAAGTGTTCCAGCAACTAACCAAGACCTATAAAGAAACATTTGTCTTAAAGGCGAATCCTAAGGAGCAAAAGAAAAATTAAAATAAAAATAAGAAAGACAAAATAGAAAAAAAGACAGAAATAGAAAGATAAGACATTTTTTGGCTTGTTCTTCTCTCCGTAGAAGAAGAAAACAGGTGACCAACCCTAAGTGCTCAACTAGCTGCCCGAAATATAAAAAAAAGAGAAAATAAAAGATATCCCAGTTAGCCAAAAAACTGATGTATACCAAATACTGTTCCAAATTAGAAAGTTTACAAATTTAATACCGACAAGCTAAATAGAAGAAACCAAATCCAAAAACAAAAGAGAGAATCATACAGATGACGTACCAATCCAAAATGGTCAACTAAGCGGATATAACTATATGTAAACAGTAAAGTAGTCTGTCGTGACGTAAGATAAGAAAAAAAAAACAAAAGACATTTATCAGTTTCTGAAATGAATTAACATCAACACGATACCAACGACGTGCTCAAAGACTCAAACTACCAAAACCAAGAAACAAGAACCAGAAGGCATAAAGTCAAAAACCAAAAAGCAAATTAGCACCTACGACGCTTGCAACGCTGATGTAAAGGTAGATAACGATTAGCGGACCACAACTCATAATAAGAAGAGAAACAGTATAATTTTTATGTAGACGTGTAGATCTTGTAGCGACCCAGTGTTAAATAGCTTAGGCGTGCCTTTCAATGCGTAACAACACGACCTTTTGTTTTGAGTTTAGAGAAAAACAGTAACCTATGAACTCAGCAACCTTAGGTCTCATATAAGGCTACTATATGTAACAGTGAAGAATGTGCGTTTAACACTGCGGTGATTACAGTTAAATAAAACATGACGATAATAAGTTGTTTGCGGCGATCCGATGGCACGATTAATTTCCATACGCCAGAATCACAAGAACAAACACGTAGACGTATACAAATAAAATCGTTTACAGCGCACCAACGAGAGAAACGACTAGGAGAAGCAGTAACTTTAAACACTAGATCTAAGTACCAAGGTACCAAGTAGTAGGCTTAATAATCCTGTAGCATTATTATTTCCGCTGAGGACGGAAACCCCTCGGTATTAACCCACTTAGATAAGGTAGTTCTTGACTCCTTATTGAGGTTGATAACCTGACGATTTTCTCCTCGCGACAATCTTAGGTTGATAACGTTGAGAAAGAGCTGCAACGTTGTGGAAGTTAGTGATATTTATTAAAATAACTTTAATTGGAATCTTACTTCGCTACTCTAATATTGCACTGCTGGTTATATTTTTTTTTTTGATTTTGGGGCAATTAATCAACAGCTCCTGTACGGGCTTTGTTCGGCAGCTTAAAAGATAGAAACGTATAACACTTGATAAGGAAGTCGTTCACTGTAATCGTGCTTCTAGCAACTCTATTTATTTCTGCGTTTTTGGCCCAGCTCTCACCTTTACCACATATAAGGTATAAGTCGTAGAAATTGTTCGTCCTTTGTGATCGTCGTATTCGTGTTTGGTGAACCCGACACCACGTGGTTGGTCCTCGTTCGCTGAGGGCAAATGAACTAAAAAATAGTGGGTGAGATCAATTTGATTAATTTGGGGGTTAACCAACCTCGCACGGTAGTAAGCGTTTTCTCTCTCCCAAGCCCTTGCGCGAGACGACGCGATTAATTTTTGTTTATTCACAAAAAAGCGAATTATTGTTGTAGACAGTTGTATTAAGCATGTCATTTATTTAGTCGTACAGTTATATATATTTACACAGATTTATTTATTTGTACAGATCATTTTTATATTTATTTACTTATATCTATTTACTTACATTTCTATCTCTGTCTATTTACATCTATATACATTGTTCTCGTAGACTTACACGTAGTAAGCCCACATTTAGACAGTCCTGCAAGCCATTAAAAAACCTTATAAACTACTTGTTTTTTTCATGGGGTTTTGGCGAGCCTAGACCTCCCGCAGTGGTGCGCGGTAGTTTTGACAAAGCTACGTGGCGCCCTATTATATTTTTAAGTAGGTTACCCATGAATCAAGGGTTAATCGGTAACTTTGTTATCAACTCATAATTTTACGCCCGAAATTTTTACAGGTAACAATCTTAGAAACTGAAAAAAAATTATGAAGAATAGGAACAAGAGAACGCACAGAACTGAACGACTTATTACTTTAAAACGACAACAAACGCAAGCATTTGAATACTAACAGAAAATACCGAAATGGAAGTTTTACTCACAGAGACCACATATGCTTCTTGAACTTTGCCACTGATCTTTAATGCGATGTGAAACCACGAAACAAACACAACTCGTCAGTACGAATAACAAAGTCAATAAGTAGGTACCGAAGGATCAGAAAAAATCACATTCCAATTTGTTAAGTTCACTTCTAGTTCAGAGTCCAAAAAAGTAAGAAAAAATAGTTCTTTATCTGAAGAATACATATCTAATACAGTATAAAACACAATAAAATCTAAAACAAGAATGAATCGAAATAGCAAACCAAATTTGAAATATGCCAAAACGTGTATTGGTAAGCACTAAGAAATAAGAATAAGTAAACGCAAAGCAAAATTATCCGACAAGTTAAAAGTAACAAATCAACGCTTTGAATAATTGAACCAACTCATAACAAGTAATAAAGCAAGAAATATAACCAATCAAGAAAAAAAAGCATTATAATGGAATCGACCTCACGTTGTGCGCCAAAACGTTGTTACTGTAAAATGTTAACTTTGCACTCGGCTGAAGTTCAATCAAGTACCTGTAATTTAATTCACAGTAAGAAAAGGCAACGGCAGGTCAAAGTTTCAAAGAGGTGGGTAGATAAAGTAGCTAATAGTCTTCGATGTATCGATTATAATCGGTTAAAAAAGCGCTAATACGAGAAAAAGAAAAAGGTGCTCGTTTTCACCTGGCAACATATAAAAAAACATAGCTAATTCTTACATTACAAACGAAAAAATATTGTCGACGGACTTTAAACTGAGCAAAATTTATACAAAGCGAAAAACCATAAAAAAGTTTTTTATCATAACAAACGAGACAATTATGAATATCAGTGTCATATACATCAAAAAAATTTCTTTAAAACAAGTATTTTGTGATCAATTTGTATTCTTAAAAGTATTAATATAAAAAGTTAATTAGTTTTTTATAGTTTCAAACAAAGTAATAGACATCTAATACCGAAATAATAATAGAACAGTTTAATTTATATATAGTAATACATTTTCTTTGTTTTTAATAGAAATTATCACGCACGTAGAATTTTAGTCGTTCTTTATTATGTCTAATTATAAAAGAAAATGACTTTGCAGTAGACTTTTTGTTTGGTTGAGATATTATCTCTAATGGACTTTTATTGTAATGTGTGTAATTTTGAAATAAAAGTATTGTTTTTTAGGATGTTACTGAATAATAAATACTTATCAAATATAAATCGTTTTTATTTAGTTGCAGTTAAAAATATTTATGGTACTGATATTTTATTATTTATACAAATTTGAAGTATGATAAACATTTTTAAATTTTTTTTATAATGCAGTTAAATGTTTGGTAAGAAGAGTATAACAATTTACTGCAAAAATAAAAAATGGTTACTAGAATTGCATGTTTGATAATATTTTATCAATCTGTAGTTGTTGGATTTTACTTATGGTATTTATTTGTAAATAATCGCGATTGTTCATCACACCTGTAAAGATATTGCGAAAATCGTTAACTAATTAATTTCGCAATCCATAGGAAGTGCGCACTGTATCACAATTGTGCGTTTTAGACTGCTTGATGAAGTGCGTACGGACACTAGGCGAGTTATTTCGTCACCACCTCGATGCGTTTCAGTTACACGAGCTAGAGGCTATTGAAATGGTGGTGTGTTAGGCTCTGACAGAAGCACTAGGGATCTGACTTGCTATTCACGTTCTGGTGTGGTTTGCCATTTTATACGTTGCTGCATTTCAAGCAAAATTTTTTGGTGCCACCTTTTCCAAAATTGCTGCACAAGTTGCTGACGTTTTTGAAAAGATTTTTTAAACGTTGAGCCAATAATGCCGAGTAATGGTGTCCAAAAAATTGGAAATGAGTAAGTGTTTGAAAATCATTAGGATCACTCGAGAGCGGTCCCAAAGGACGTAAATTAAAGACGGACTCAATCTGTGTTAATAAAGTGTATAACGCTTTGTAATTCAAATTTGCAGATTTAAGAATTTTGAAAAAGTGCCTTTTCTGCGTACGGCGAACTGGAAGGAATAAAACTACAATAAATGTTTTCTGCTGACAAACAGTCAGACAATTTTGATTCTGTGGATTTTTGTTCAAAATATAAATACAAGTTTTTCAATTCATCCGTGACAGCAATGAAATTGGTAGCATTATCTGAGTGGATTCGTCTAAGCCTTCTGCGTCGCGCAATGCACGCTCAAAAGTCTCGAGAAAAGCTTGACATGATAAGCTTGTGACCAGTTTCAAATGAACTGTACGGGTGGTCATGCAAAGAAACAAAGCCAAATAAGCTTTAATAAGCTTGGGATTGCGGATGTAACGGTCTTTAATGATAATCGGGCCGGCAAAATCAACGCCTGTTACAGTGAAACAAGCCATGTAAGTAGAAATCCGAGAAGAACGTGTAAATCTTCTATGATGTTTGTATTGAATCGTGGATTCGACCAGCAATCGGTCAAAAATAATTTCTGACAACAGATAGGAGCTGATTATGTCCGTAATGTAAATATTTGAAATAGTACGTTGCAAAAAGCAACTAACTTTAGTAAAGCCTTAAAGAATTTCGATATCTTTAAGGGACCCATTTCTCGTTTGGCAAGAGGACAACACATGTTGTTAATTATTCGCAGTACAAAGACAAGCGTTCTTTGCAACTTAGAGAAAGATGAATGATTCGATATTAAACCATTAAAAAAATTGTTATCTTCATTGGAACGTAAATTTTGCAAGGAAATCCTGTTTCAGAAAAAATGTGTGGAACTTTACTGATGATTCGCTTTGCGTGAGAATTAGCCCCGGACACGAAATCGTCTATATAGAAATCATTTACAACTTTGAAGTTTGATTCTGGAAACCTGTACAAGTTTTTTTCACCTATATCTTAAAGACACTTGATCGCCAAATCAACGGAACCTTTTAACCCATACGTTACGGTGTTTAACATTAAATATTGAATTATTTCTTTAATATTTGAGCGCTAAAGAATGCATTAATATTTGTAGTACAATAAAGATTTGCCTATACGTATTTTTACATCACTAGTTATTGCTGTCGAAAATTTAAAAGAAGAGAAAACAATTATCTTTCAACGTTAGGACCCATGACTTGACAATTGTTAATAGAAGTACCAGTATTAGTCTTTGCACTCTCCTCAAATACAACATGCAATCTGGTCGTGCGTAAAGACAGTTTAATGGCTTTGTGATGCGGTAAAAAACTGAAAGTTTGAAGATCAACTTTGTTTGAAGATAGTTCAGAAAACTGTCCCAATTTGCGGTATTCCTCGATAAACTTACAGTAGTGCTTGTATACGTCAGGATTTCCTTGCAATCTCTGTTCAAGAGATAAGAACTGTTTAATTGCATTGTCATAAGATGTACCTAAATTACTCAATAAAAAATTGAGCGGAATCGTAATAGTGTACCTATCATTGCGGAATATATTATTAGTAAAATGCCTTTCGCAAAATTTTTCATGGTTTCTATTTCCCAGAATCGCTGAAAATCGAAATCTAGATTATCCTTTGAAGCACAACAATTAGATACTAAAAGATGTTTATTGCTTTGAATACAAATGTCGCTAGTGACGACATATCCTAAGCAAAACATAGAAGAGCCCAGTTCCAATTAACATATCAATTTCGCTAGTTTTATTAAAGTGGCTGTCTTCTAATTAGATGCTATATGGAATGTTTAACAAGTGTTTGCTGAACGTAATGTTTGGAATAGGTACCGTTGTGTTATCGATAACTAAACACGACAAGACAGTCAAAAATGAGTAAGACTTTGAATAATTTAAATAGTTTTCGAGTTTACGCCTAGCAAGGACATATTAATATTAACTGTGTGTAGCGTACCTGAATCGTCTCTAACGTTAAACTCGGCAGTTGAAAGTAACATTTGGTTATTAGTTGACGAACTATTACATATGACAGTAATTTTTGAAGGAGAAGGCTTGTCAACATCGTTTTGATTAATAGAATTGGTAGCAGGAAGTTTCAGAAACATTTGATTTGTGTGTGTGATGTAAACCTTTACATTGAAAGCGTTTGTGCTTTAACCGACATTTTTTGATGATGATTACCAAAACAATTTTTACATACATACTTATAGAGGAAAGGAACCAAATTTGAGATACTTTTTTTGTAAAATGAAAAGAACATAATTTATTTTAAAACAATAACTATTATGAACTCAGTACATCACTAAGAGGGTAAATTGAAGCTTAGGAAAAAAGTGACACATTTAGCCCATTTTTTACTTCTTTTGTTTTTCGAATATAAACCTGTACAAAACATACATTCAGCGTCACTGCTGATGAGGAGTCTTTCAAAACAGGTTCAGAATTAGAATCAGAACTGAATGATGACAATGTACGTTTGGCTTTATTCTTTATTTGTTTTGAACGAGCATCTTTTCTTTTTTTCGCGTCATCAACTCTTCCTGGATTAATCGGTCTTTTAATTTTTTTATCCATATAAAATCTTAAGCTTTCGTGGTTGTTATGTTTATGATTATAAGCGACTTTCGGTTTAAATCGCGTCGTAGTAAAACACCCAGACTTAGGCTTGGTCCTAGTCTCTTCTCAAAACAAAAAGTGGAACTTGGCCTTTGCTCTATTGTCCTAAACAAACTGACGTTTCGCAAGACATTGCAGCTTGCATCTTCAGAGTGGTAAATGTCTTTTATCCCTTTTACTAATATCTTTTTTTACTCCTTTAGCTTTATTCTGTCTGGCTTCTTTTTTCTTTATGCTTTTTAACTTTTTTTTTAATAGGAAGTTGTCATAACTGCAGCTTTTCTACAATTTTTTTTTTGTTGAGTTCTTTTATGTACTGGAATGGCACAGATTTCCCTAGGAGGTACCAACATTTTTCGAACAACGTTTTGACTTGTAGATGGCAAAGAATTATCTTCTTCGCACTGCAGTAAACTTAGTGGTCTTTCTTTTGCTTTCGGGGGTTATGGTTTTTTTTTACGTTGATCTTCTATTCACAAGAAAGAGGAAAATGATGGAAGATTTTTAATATTTTCCTATTCTTTTGGGTTTTGCCCTAACATTGGATCTTGTAGTGGAGTTACATTTTCTGTTGATGGTTGTGTTGATGCTGTGGATGCATAAATTCCGAAATCCTGATCTCTGAAGATATAGCGATGCAAGGGTACCAAGTCAGTTTTTTTAAATGTTTTTGATGATACTTCCATTGTAGCAGCTCGACTGTACGTTTTACCAAACAATGCAGCAACAACATACGGTGAAACCGTACTCAGTTGGTTTTTACGTAACCAGTTTTCAACTTCATAGGCGTAATAAGTTTTGAAAGGCGATATAAATCCAACGTCTAAAGGTTGCATTTTATGGGTAGAGTGTGGGGGTAAGCATATAATGGTTACGTGGTTTTACTTGGCTAAATCTATTAATCTGATATTGCGTGTGTGTAAGTAGTGTCCATCTAAAATTAGTAGGACAGGATCAAATGGTTTGACAAATTTAATAAAGTGATCTAACCACCTTGTAAAGCTCTCATTTGTGGACCATCTCGATTTATGACAGACGTGAATTGATCCAGCAGGCGCTCCCATATTTTTTCGAGGAAAGATCATCATTGGCGGCACAAAGACACCGGTAGAATTCATAGAGGTGATTACTGTTATTAAGTGTCCTTTCTCTGCTGATGTTAGGGATGATCTTTGTTTATTCCCTTTTAGAGAAATAACTTTACTATATTTACTATATTTATATCGACAATAAATATTCTATGATTTGCATTTTAGAATTTATTGAACTCTCGCAGTCTCTTTATGTGAGTTAAATTGGTGTCTGATACCGTTTCTTATGAAACTGAAAACTAAACGTTTAATATCTCTAGATCGTAATTCAAAAAATCGTTCTTCCATATTTAACGCTTATTGGACTAATTCCGTTTCTATTTCAGGAGGCTAAACTGTTTTACGGCCATTTTTTGTGGTGAGCAGCTTCTCTATATTTTTATTTGACTTCACATACCTTTCAAGTGTATCTTTAGGTACTCAAAATATCTTTGATGCCTTCAAATAGCCCATTTGGTTTTGTTTTACTGCTTCAACAGCTTTCGTCATATTATTATGATTACATAATTTGTTTTTTTGTGATGGCATCTCTAAACGACATAAATTTATAGGTGCAAGCAAACATTATTTATGCTAGTTTTTATCTTTTATATAACAAAATATGCTCAGCTAAATAATTAACATGTTTCATACAGTACTTCCTATCGAGGTTCCAAATTTAAGTCTGAAATTATGATACCAGTACTGCCTCAAATTAGGAAACTTGGAAAAAAAAATTAAAACAGCTATCTTTCGGTTATAACTACTACAAAATGAGTTTGTGCATGACAGAATAGTAGCATTAAGACTATTTCTTAATAAATAAATTCATACTACAATGGAATGATGACTTTACCTTACGAAAATATTTTCAGATACAACAGTCACTCACAAAATGTTTTAGCACCCTAAGTTGAATCGATGTACACTACTCGAGAAGGTGGTAACTGACAAAAACAACGTGGTTGCAGACTCAGTTTGGCCTAAAAACTCAACTTGTATCAAATATGTTTATTTTTTTATAAAGATTTGTGGTACGTTTTAACGAACAAAGGAAAACTTATTCTATTCATTTAATTAGAAAATATCGATTTTTTTGCTAATAAACAGACACAGTACATTGTTTTATCAAATAAAATAAACTTATAACAAAAGTTTTAATCTATACTAATACTACCAATTAAAATGTATTGCTACAAACGCTCGATACTACATTAATCGTCTTATAATATTCAACAATGTGTAAAATCATTAATACGTAAACATTACGCTTGTATCAAAAACATAACGTTTACACCTTTTTTAACATAACAAATTGTTTAAATATTTCCTTATTTATTTTTGCTTAATTTGATGTAATTTTAATTTAAACGAATATTATTTAGTAAATCGTCCGTCAAAATAAGTATATTTCTATGCCAGTTGAAATTTTTACTTTTTATTTAATATAATTAAACTACCAAGATTAATTGTTAATTTAGGATTAGATAAAGCAGTTTCATAATGACAATAAATTTTCTACATATCACATAAACTTTTGTGTTATTTACAATTACATTTTTATTTTATTTTAATTAATTTAATGTTAAACATTTGTAACGATATTAAAAAATATAAAACTTGACGTGGCTGTTAAGGGTAGAACGAAAATGAGTGTTTTGCTTTCAGATTTATTAACTTTATCGTTAAAAGCAACATTCTATTGTGGTTATCGTCAATCTTGACCTTTTTAGCTTTTGCATTGCTTAATTTATAATAAAATAAAAAAAGGCGTCTTTTATTTTTTTAAATTGTGTTTTGGCATTTGTAAAATAAATTTTAATTAAAAAAATTACAACAGTGTTAGTAAAAAAACAGTTTTTTTGTTTCTTATCGGCTATGCCAGTTGTGGGCGTATCTATAGTAAATAAAGAAAAAATGAGATGATTACTTTTAGTAAAAAAATTATGATGTTATCATTACTTAAATATTAGACATTTTTGTATTTAAAAAAGAAAACCTATAGGCGATTAAAATTAAACTAATTAAGAAATACAAGCAAAAAAAGACATCTCTTATTTGCTTCTTTTATCACTTGTTATTTTAATTTCAAAGTGTTAAAAACATACCAAAACAAAAATTATTGTCATTTTAATTTTAAATTAATTTCTGGTTTTATCGTTATTTTTGTAAAATCAACGGTTTTGAAGATATTTGTGATAAAAGATGTTTTTTAAATACATTTGTAACGACAAAGTAATAATAATTATGACAAAAATGTTGTTACATAGACTGAACCGTTTAATAATTTTTTTCAACCGTTTCAAAACGTAAATACTCAGTTGTAAATTTTTAACAAATTTAGTTTATTTATGTTTCTGTATTTTTTGTTTTATTTCATGTTTTTTATTTCTTCTTCTAATTCTAGCAGTTTTTTATCTTTGGTTATAGATTGTACATTATGTGTTGCAATATTAATTCATTATGATCATGTTTCGGGTTTATAGTGATTTTGTTCGTTAGGTTTTGTTCGCAATTTTTTTCCAAAAAAATAGACGTGGGCCTCACCTGACGGAACAACAAAAAGCTAATAGACTATGCTTTACAAAACAAAAAAATATTATCCAAGACAAAACGGTTATAAACTCTATCTCACTCTATCACAGAATCTTGCAAGCAAAATTACAAATAAAAAAAATAGTAGATAAGAAAACACAAAAAACCTTAAAAATTATAGTTAGAGCTTCCGAAAAAACTAAAAAGCAGTATAAAAATCATTTAAAATATACCAACACTCTAAATCTAAAAAACCTAAACTTAGATGCGATAAATTTGGTAATAACTAAGGAAGTACTAAAGACAAACTCTAAACTAGACACAAAACAAAAACAGAAACAATCAAAAATGTGTAATAAATTTTAAAGAATGCTTAGAAAACGCTGAAAAATACTAACCGAGAACAAAAAAAAACACCATAAAAGTCACCGAAATAAATAAAACTATACGAAAACAAATAAAAGAAAATCTCGGAAAACATCGAGAAGAACTAACAATAAGAATAAAAAAATAAAATAAAAAACTATAAAATCTAAAACAAGGAAGGCAAACATTATATTGCTTTAAAACAAAATTTCGAAGAACGAAAGAGATATAAATTACTACAAAGAATACTACACAAACCTATGTCAATAAACTGCTTCACCGGCAACAAAAAAAAATCTACAAAGAAAAATAACAAACATAAATTGTGAAAAATTACCAGAAATAAATGAAGAATAAATAAAGCTATAAAAAAGATTAAAAAACAGACCTGTAGGCGAAAACAACACACTAGCTGAAATACTTAAAGAAGAATTATTTCACAACATCTTATTTGAGAGTAAAATACCAAAACAATGGAAAATGTAAACAATTCTAATACATTATAAAAAAAGTTATTTATCAAAACTAGACAACTACAGGCTTATATAGGTTCTATCGCAAATATATAAAATGCTTACTGAAATCATTTACAGCAGACTAGAAAACAAATTTGATAAATATCAATCCGTGGAACAGGCAGGTTTTAGAAAGGGATAAGGCACATGTGACCATTTACGTACACTAACATATTATTAGCAAAAATCAACAAATATAATCTTTTCCTATACTTAGTAATGATGGGTTACAAACAGACATTTAATAGTATAAAAATCTGGGATGCGGAAGAAGCACTCGTAAACTACAGAATAGATAGATACCACGACCTGATACGACACATATACCAAGATGCAGCAATGACAGTGCAACTGGACAAAAACTGAAGAAGAAATGCATACCAATCAAAAAAGGAGTAAGGTAAGAACAACGATGTTTCAGCCGCACTGTTGTAAAGCATATTTTTTCTAACTAATGAAAAGCGTGACTATTTGCATATTGATTTTGTTTCGATTGATTGTGACAGCACCACTCCTATAGATTTTATATAATAGAATGAGTCACTTTTGTCTTATGTTAAAGGCAATATATATATAGGCGAGGTCGACAAAGCTTACATACAAAATCTTGGTAACGCGTTCTAAAAACAATACATATATAACAACGCCATCTGTTAACACGTTTACGACAGTACATATCTAGTTTTAAACATCTCGTTTTTCCCAATTTGTCAACGCTAACACTATTCCAAACATATACGTACGGTGCGTATCTATCTCGCAGACGAACGAACTTTATTCTTTGCCGTCCTTCACTCACTTAAACCAAAGCGTATTTTACTTTATTTTTGAAAAGCACGATGGCAAAATCTAAACTACTTATCCAAACAATGTTGTGTAAAAGGCAATTTTTATCTACATAAAATTTTCTCGATGATAAGCAAATATATATTGTTAAGAATTTAAGATTACCTATTTAAATTTCCTGTGATATATTAAAAAAAAATTATACATAATTTTAAATCATTTTTTATCAATTTGCATATTTACCCATATAGATGTTGTTCCGGATTTTTTTTATAGAACTTTTTGAGTTTTACAGCTTCTCTATAGGAAATATTTAAATATCTCTTACCGTTCATTAAAACGCAATCCTGGATTTTGATTGCAAAATAGGATATATAGTCAATGTTTACCCCAAAAAAATATTCTAAATACGTTTGTCGTTTTTGCGAATCTTATTTTTTTAATAAATCAATCTTTTTAAAGACTATTCCGCAATTTGTTTTATTTGTAATTGTGATGTAATAAATTTGCAATTTGAATTGATAATTGGTTACAGGCAAAGAAAATTGATAGTTTTAACAAATGAATAAATAGAAGGTTTCTTAAAAGATGTTTCAGATCACAAATACTAGTTTTTGGATTGAGCAAAGGTTTTTTTTTATTTGACAATAGATCATAGTTGTGGCACAGGTCGTGTCAAATTACAAAGTAAAATTAAAATTAAAATACAAACAAACATAATTATATTCGATTATCTACACATTATAAACTTTTGTAACTGCATATATCAGCAAGGATTCAAACTTTATGGTGTTGTGGCTCGATACAACAACGTCATCTTTGTCTCTTTTATTATACAAATGATTGTAATTATTTTTTAATTGATTTTCACATTTGCGCACGTATAGTGAT
Source organism: Aquatica leii (assembly GCA_035610365.1). NCBI lineage: Eukaryota > Metazoa > Arthropoda > Insecta > Coleoptera > Lampyridae > Aquatica > Aquatica leii. The sequence continues at coordinate 171,217,829 of CM069433.1, read as the reverse complement.
GTGAAGGTTAATATTTGTGGTATTTGAAAGCATTTCGACTTTCCATATACTTAAGATCAAACAGCAATCTGATTATTCCTTTTTTAGATATTAAAATACAAGAAACGTAAATTGAGTCACCCCAAACTACAACATTATATGTCAAATTAACTACTCTTACATTTTGTTTAAGGTTTAGTAAGGCGTTATAGGCCGAATTTACTTTCCCGCCTACGTGGTCCATCTGTGGCGCCATGTTAATTGAAAATCTAAGCAAGTTCCTTAGAATTTACATTGCCGACGACGTTGTTTAGTATGTAAATGGCTATAGAAATGGAAACTTTGAAAGCTGATTTTATACCCGCGTAATTCCAATAATAAATGCATAGTAGATTTATACTATAAGATGGTTTTGCTACCGTATTTCACTCATGTTGATGACATTATTTAGTTGTTGTTTACTTTTGTCCATCTCTACATATAAAAGCTGTACTAAATCTGTAGACGCAGTTTCTGTAGAACGTTCTTCTCTGTATCACTGTCAGCAGCGGCTTAATGCGTTATACGTTTCGAAAAAAAACCGTAAGTCTGTCACATAATATTTGTTAAAAAATTTTCAAAAAAAAACCATGAATTATTGAGACTGGTTTGTACTGCAAAAGACTTTATCTTATCTTTTTTTTGTAAATCGGAGTTACTCTTGTGTAATCTTAAGAAGAGATAAATATTTGCCATTATTTATGTACAAATTGAACATATAAATTAAAGGTTCTGCAATTGAACCCGCGACACTTTTAATAATTTTAGCTTCAATCATCTGGTTCGGCCGCACTATTCAATTTCAAGTTGTTAATGGCGTGCAGTATGTCTGTAGCTGTTAGTTCCTTCATACAGATTGTGTTTGACAGGAAATTTTGAACATAGCAGGCTGTCGCTACGTTAGACGGATAATGCTGTAACAGTTTTTAGGTGCAGTTGAAAATTTTAGCGACATTCTTTCTAACCGTTTCAATATGGCCTATTGCTTACTACAGAAATACTTTCGTAATTTTGAGATCTAAGTAATGTACATATATATTGTTAATAATTTGCCAAAGTTTTTTCGATTTGTTAACCGCTTTTCAATGAAAGTTTTGTTGTAGTCTCGCTTTTCATTATTAACTTTTTTAAGATGTAGTTGCTTTTCTTCAAAGTATAATTAAAAATTGTATACTGCGTTTGAATTTTTGTACCTACTTGATTACAAAACTTCGCATCTACGTTCGTTTTAAATTGTCGTTACCAGTTAACAGTTTTTTTTAAGTTTTTGATTGAATTCTGAATTCCTATATTCGATATTTTGGTTGTTTATTTATTTTAACACTATTAAGAGTGTCGTTTATGGTTCGTTATCGTGGCTTACAGTTGCAAGTACGATCTTAAAAACCTCGTCCAAACTTACGTATTACTACGTTTAGTTTTAATTTCGCTTCTCTGTCTCATTTTTATCATACAAGGATGTTTTTTTAAAAACTTGTAAGCATTACGTATAACGGTTATAAAAAAGAAGATTTATTATTTATTGAGTTAATTTTTTGTCGGTGTTTGTCGCATAATTATGGCTTAACAACTTTAAGCTTTGTGTTGATTCGGGAGTGCTATTGTGTCGGTACGAATTGGTTTGGTGATAGTTTAAGTTAAAAGTTTCGCTTTATTGTTTGTTAACGTAGCGGTTTACAAAGTTCACCAAAAACAACTTACGTTATTTACGGGTAATTGTGTTTAGTTTCAATCTATGCCTACGCAACCTAACAATGCCTCCGGCAGGTTATCAATATCGTGCCTAACAGTGTTGCATATTTAAAAAAGACCCACTTATTCTTCTACGGCTAAAAGCTATTTCCCGGCATAATTACGACACTAAGGCACGTTATCCGTTCAGATCATTCACCGATTGAAATAAATTAAAGTGTTTATAAATTTTTGTATATGACGACAGTTTAAAATTGGAGTTGGAAAACTTCAAATTCAGCAAGAAAATAAAATTACTTGATTGTTACGATTTGATAATTTATGTTTATCATAAGTGTGTATTCAAGTATACCGATGTTAAAATATAGTTTTCTAGATCCGTGCTATTTGCGTCGAAACTGAATTTATTAAGTGGTTTATTGGTTAGTACATTTAGTTAGGATAGCTCAATATTTTTTTTCGTTTCTTGCTTATATTTTTGTTGGTTTTATTCAATTTAATAAATCATACATTTTTTAATTTAATTTGTAACGAAGCTTTTATTCTGTATTTCTGATTAATGCACTTTCAAGGTAAGTTGCTTAAAATGTATTTAACCGATAACCTGGTTAACGGAATTTGGAGGTTAATGTGACATCTCAATTTGGTTTAACGCCCTATTGATTTTTTACTATTTAATCCTATATATTGTTTTTGTTTTCTTTTGAACTTTCCAAACAGTCATAAATTTTTGAGTATAATCCACGACCTACTTCACTGAGCACCGACGACTACCTTTTTTATGTTACTTTTGTTCAGGTAATTTTTGTTAACTAAATAAAATTATTATAGAATATTAAATACTGAATTATTTTTAAAACAATGTTGTTAATCTTAATATTAAAAGTGTTTTTTAATCCTAGAGAAAATGATACATTTTTAAATAGTGTAATTAATTAGTAGGTACTATAATGGCGGGCGGTATAAGCGAAATTGCTAATGCTCTTAGTAAAAAAGGCGAACTTGAATTAAATAGTGAAACGTCGTTAAAAGCTGCACTAAAATTAGCTTTTTTAAACGTTCATAGACTTCATCCTGATACTAAAGCTGATGAATTGATTAATTTTTTGAAGCCTACCTTTTCAGAAGCTTTTTGTGAACAATTAAGATCGGAATCTTATTCGTCTTTCAAAGTTACAATTGATAACACAAGTTTAAACAAAGCGATGAATCCGGAATCTTCACCTAAAGGGGCTTTTATAAATCGTTTTTTTACGCAAGGAAATGCCCCATCAACTGTAAAGTAGCTGGATCTATTCTTAATAAGCAAACAAACAATTTTTGTCAACAACTAAAAGGAGATATGAAGATTTACTTTAGCATCTTCCACTTAAACATTCAATGTCTAAATAATAAATTGAATGAATTAAAAAGTTTCCTCAGTGATAAGAATTTCAACGTTGTGTGTTTATCTGAACATTGGTTTTGTGATTCGGAACTATTAAGAAATTTGGCAATTGGCTCTTGGAGTACAATTTCCTTCTTTTCCAGATCTCCAACTATTGTCGGAGGAGTTGTCATTATTAACAGAAATAGTGCACTAGCGTTATCTGTGGACAACGTAAATAACCTGTCCATCGAAATGTAAACCAAAAATTTTCTATACTTTTTGATAATATTCATAAAGCATTTTGGGAATCTTTTCCAGAAATGAAAAGTGTATTAAGAAATCTAAAACAATTAAGAGACAATCTACATTTCGTTAATAGTTTATACCGTACCTACGGAACTGATAAATTATTGAGGCTTTATGAAAGTCTAAAATTCTCATATAAATCAGAAATCAAAATAGCTAAAATAAAAGCAAACTACTTCATAAAGAATGCAGGTAACCCAGTCAAGGCGATGTGGGGTATCATAAATTCTAATCGGCAGGTAAAAAGAGTAACTCTTTCTCTACCTTATCTGCAAATGATTTTAATATACATTTTAGCAATATAGCTAATCAATTGAGGAGTAGAAGTAACAAAAGCGCTAAGTGCCAAAACTGTGTATTCGGGAAATTGTCAAAAAACTTCATAACTCCAAAATAAAAAACATTTTATTAATAAAGTATGGTGCAAGTCATTTTTCTCCCTACGGCCGAATATAGTAATACACAAACATTACAAAAAAGTTTAAAATATGACAGTAACAAAATAAATTAAACACAATTCTGGGAAAAGGGTCAAGTGCCAGTATTTTATCTCGTTAAATCCGCGTACAATTCTTTGTGTTTCTCGTCTTGTAAATAAAGAATTATTGATATTAGATGCTTCTTTTTGTTATCACCGATCTTATTTATGTCTGGTAGCTGATGAATCTCCATGTTCATTTGTTTTAGATTTAACATGTTGTCGGCGGCAGCTTGTAAATCAAAAAACTTTTTCTGACACATATCTACTATTTCAAATCGGCCTGTGTGGGTACTTGAGAGTGTTACATCGTATAAGTCCTCAGGTACCATCGGAGTGCACTTGCGCTTTCTCTTCTCGATCAACGCGAAATCCCTGTCGCGCTGAAGCAAACTATGACCACTAATGAGGTACCTGTGTTCAATGGTGTGAAAGAGCCCAGAACGCACCAAAAACATGTGAATAAACACAATTATTCTGTTTTTATTTTGGGCGGTGCAGTTGTCGCTCCAAATAATAATATTCCTTCTGTGTGAAGTGCCCATGTTCAAAACGCGTAATAAGCAAGACGCGATCTAGTTACCGCCTCTTCCTGCCATTCCTTCATGCCAACAGCACATGTAGGAGTGCTTGTTATCTCCAAAGTTGATGCCGAAGTTGTAGCATGAAAGCTGGCTCATAGAAAACATGTCGGAATCCGTCAAACTTGGTACAAACATGACTTGTTCTAAATCCATTGAAAAAACACTTACGGCGCTATCTGGCATTTGCGAGGATGAAATGTTCACTTTCATGAGTGTAATGGCTGCTTCTGCCTTTCGATGATGAAGTTCTAACTTAACGGTTGCTGGCCAACTTCTTTCCCCCTGTGCTTTTATTTCGCAATTTAACGAGTCACATTTTCGGCAGGTGTCACTTCTTGGTGCTCGAAAAGAAATATTTCGAAAGTCTTCTTTTAAAACTCTCTTATAGAACTTGTAAGTGACCAAGCTTTGGGGATGTTTTTGCAAGAAAACTTTGTGAAGACGGTTAGTATTTAAATCCGGACTAATGTATTCTTTTGTACATTTTGCACGCGAATAATGAGACTCTTCTCGGGGTATGCTATTTATATGTTCTTTAACAAGTTCCCTGTCATTTCTTATAAATTTTCCAGGTGCCGTACGAGTTCTCATATCTTTGTAAACCATTTCACCGCTTTTTTTCTTTTTTATAATAGTTTCCATGTTTTTTTGTCAAATCAAAAGTATCTATGAAAGTGGATTTACAAACATCCAATACTTTTTCCATCTGGAATGGCATAATGGACGGTAGTTTGACGATGACTGTCACGAGCGTCTTCATATGAGTCGTGTCTTCTTCTCTTGACGCTAGTCACCTGTATTAAACCCATGATGTACGTTCCACGAACATCAGGCCTGGTTTCGTAGTATTTTTCAAAAAGTGTCAATCTTTGTACGTTAGTCAACGACTTGCAATCAAATTTACATTTACATGTTACCTGTAAGAACGAATACACATATTTTGGGGTGCACATAAATAATTTGAAAAGTTAAAAACTCACTTTTAGGTTAGGTTTCTTCTTTTCAACTACAGCAGTCCCCTTCCTCGTTTCATATGATTTTCCGGCATTTTTCCGTCGCCTTTGTTTGTCACTCAGTCTTCCCGTTCCCCTTTTACAACGCTCTTTGTTTATTTTAAACAAATTCTTCAGTTATATTCCAACACACTTAAACAAAAACACAATAGAGAGGAGCGCGCTTTGTACATAGCACCTTTGTTGAGGAAATAACCTGGCACTTGCTTGTAGAAACAACTTTGAGACTACTTTTTCCCTACCATTTTGTGTCCGGGCACTTTGCCCGTTTTATAGGATGTTGCCGATGGTACATAGCACCTTTCTATGGAACTATCTCATTTTTCAAGAAAATGGCACATAGCCCCTTTGTTACTTTTACTCCTCAATTAACGAACGATATTTCGTATTCCAATAAGATTCCATTACACTATAACTCGAATTTATCTGCTACTGATATTTCTCGATTTAAATTCGTATCTCACAATGAAGTTGCGAATGCTATTCGGTCGCTAAAAATAGTAACGTCAAGGACGTTTACGGTATGAGTACCAAGCTAATTAAACGTAGCATGTGCATTCTTATCAATCCATTCACATGTATAATCAACATTATAATCACAACTGGAATCTATCTTGATTTGTTTAAATTAGCGCTCATACTTCCACTTCACAAAAAACGCAGCCAAAACGAGTTAAATAATTATCGACCTACATTTCTATTACCCGTTCTGTCCAAGGTACTGAGTTTACAAATAAGTAATTATTTAGAGACTAGAAATGTTTTCTTCATTGAGCAATTTGGATTTAGAAAAACCGTAATACTGCTGGTGCTATATCATCGTTTGTTGCTAAAACTGTACAATGTTTTGAGAGTGGAATGCATTCGATAGCCACTTTCATCGATCTATCCAAATCTTTCGATTGTGTACCGCACATTTTGGTTTTGAAGTTGAAACAATTCTTACCTCACTTATTAATTCCAACCTAGAAAATCGATTCCAATGTGTTCGCTTCAACAATCAACTATCTGAAAATCGATCGATAAAACAAGGAGTGCCACAGGGATCCATACTTAGGCCATTGCTTTTCTTGGTGTACATTGCTGCACTCCAAAACACGGAAAAAGCTATCAATAATTGGTAATTAATTTTGTGAATCAATTTCAATATGTATTATTTTTGTAGTTATTTTTTTAGAGTGTAAATACAATTTTGTATAATTACCACAAACAAAATAAACAAAAAAAAGAAAAGAAATAATTTGATAAAAAAGGGATTCTCATACAACGTATAAATTACAATGTAAGAGTTTTAACTAATTAAAAATGTTTATCTTTAGACTAACTTTGCAGTATTTTTAATTATAATTTATCTGTATATGAACATTTCATTTTTAATAATGTTATGAAATCTGTTAAATTGATTACATCAAAAAAATATCTAGTTAAATACTTGTCAGCAAAATTATGAATCCAAAATTTTGTCCTTTTATTTCTGTTTGTAGCAGAAAAGTCTTTAAATTTCAGATTTATTTCATAACTATCTTTGATTATGATGAAAAGCGCGAATAAAACTGACAAGAAAAAATGCTTGCCGTTAGAGACGCTCGAATCTTATATTGAATCTATAAAACAAGTTTTTGTCTTTCCTGATGCACACATTAATTAAACTTTTTAAAAAATATCATGTACAAGAAACTATAAACTGTGATCATTTTATGTATTATACAAGAATAAAATAAAATAGTAGTTTACGTAACAAGAGTCGAAAGTAAGAAATAGCATAACGAACGTTAATGCGACGCGAGGCCGCACGGCCGAGCGTTGCATGTGAGTGAGTTATGCTATGATTCTTTCGACGAGAGTAATGTACATTATTTTTTGTGTTGCCTTTCATAAAATTACATTCTTTTTTGAAAAAATAAAAAAAATCAACAGAAAAATATGTTGGTACTACATTTATTACTAAATCTGTCAGATTTGACATTAACTTTAACATCGTTTTTCTTCAATTTTAACTGATTTTCAAGATTTTTAAAATGATTTTTCCACCTGTCGCATACTCATTCTAATATATTAATTGACTTTGAACACTTACTTTCATGTAGATTCCTAGTTTTCATTTTGCCACCCTAGAGCTTTTTTCGTTCATTACGTAACTACACTAACGAACGAATATTGACGTTTACGATGTTGGCAGCACAAAAAAATATTTAATGTATCATTTTATTTATATCCACATTAAATTAACTTTGACGCCTATAAATTGCCGCTGTCTATGTGAAATATCGTTTAAGTTAATTAATAGATTTTTTAAACTAATTTATAAAATTTTGTCAAATGTTTCATGGCACTTTATTAGTAACTTTAAACAAAGACAAAGTTAAAATAGTAACAATAAATACAACATTAACTAACAAATGTTTTACAAGTATTCATTAAGTGTCTAATGCATAATCTAATTGTAATTGGTTAACATCAAATAACACAGTGTCAATTCATGATGTGATGCTAAGTAAATGAACATATTCAGTAGATAATGAAAATTGCTCCCATAGGTTATATCTGTTTATACCGCTACTTCTTGTTCTGTATTCTACAATTAGATAATGTTAGTTTTATGTTATTTTTGTCTTATTGTGTCCCACACTTATATTTTAAGATGTATTCTAAACTTAATAATTAAAATTAAAAAACATTGCAAGTTAAAATAAATTCTTATTTATGTAAGCATGCTTTGTTTTAAAAAACTATTTAAATTAAAACTGAGTTATGAGTATCATAACTTAAAAAGAAAATTTTATAATATAATTTATAAATGCTCACACAAAGATAATAACCGTTCAGCAAATATAATAAATTATCAATTTACTGTATGTAATTGTATAACACTAACTCTAATTTGCCGTTTAAAATAATTTTCTGCCACATAATTTATAATTTCAACAGTCACAAAGTTTATTTATGTAAAATACAGTTTCGAAAAATTTACTAAGTAAAAAGTCGTTAATCTAAATTATGAGCTAATGCATACATGCCAAACTCTAAATAAATCACTTTGGACGTGACATCACAATTATTATTTTTATCCGCTTTGTAAAGTTTACTTTATTAAATTTCAGTAGGTTTAAAAACGGTTTAATTAACGAAACTTTTGTGTACTATTATAACGTTGATTTGCTGTTATGACATTATAGTCGAGATGTATTTTTGTTGCTTACTTTTTATACATTACTTAAAATTAGTTAAATCAATTTTTTGCGCGCGGGGATAAAAAACCATGAGCTTTTACATCATAATGTTGATACTACACAGAGACCGACATTTTTTACGTACTTTTTAAAGAAGATATAATTTAAACATTACAGATATTTTTTTGTTAGAAATAAAAATGAAAAGATTAATAAATAAAACGTACACACTCATCAAACTTTTATATAAGAATGCTCTTACAGTTAAAGTAAAACGTAAAAGTTCAACGTCAAACGCCAACAATAACATAACACTATAATTCATTAATACATAATCGTTAGAAAAACATTGACGCAAGTGTCTCGGTACCAAATGTCTCACGCGTCCAAAAGTGAGCGCTTAGACCAAACAATAACAAGGAAATCGTGAGAATTTTGTACACTCGGCCATCCTGCTGATGGTATGTCCCTATATCATCGATGTTTGATCCTTTACTCATCTAGAAAACAAATTGTAAATGGGTCTAAACCCAAGCATCACTTCAAGAACGAATAGGCAGCATCGGCGTCAAATGTTCTCATGATAAATAAGCAAATGTTTAGTTAACAACTTTGATCTTTCTGTAAATCACTAAGCAGGCAGTAACCTCGGTTAGTGTTTACCTGCATTGCATGTGTCGAGCAATTCTTATTACGCTTCAACTCAGATGAGACGCAAGCGGTAATAACGTTAGCACACTTCAACTCTTACAACGTGCAGACATGGTTTTCATCGTCTATGTGTCTACCAACCGCGTAAACATCAAAACCAGGCAACATTCTCAATCTCAGAACGTTTCAACTTCTTGGCAGCTGCAACCGTACGCTTCTGGTTGTACTGTCCCTCTCTTAAATCTTCAACTTTGTACCTATCGTTAAAGAGTACTTTGGTAACTCTAAACGGACCTTTAAACTTTGGATTAAGCTTTTTACTGAGTACTGTACATGGTTCACTTGTTATGACTAACAATACCAAATCGCCCACTTGATATCGCTCCGCTTCACGTCGAGCCGTATCGCAACGTTCTTTTTGCTTTCGCTGATCGTCTACTATATGTTTTTTAATACGTGTCCTTCATTTTTTAAGGTTTACTCTAATAATCGTAACTTCTAAGGAATTTAGTAATGTAGCTTCGGCCATTGGCTTCGCCTAATAACCAAGAAGTGCTTTAACAGAAGTGCTATTACTACCTTTATTAAATGACGTATATTAACGCACTATAATTTTTTTACATGACTGTCCCAAAGCTCTCCTTTAGTTTCTACACTTGTTGTGGCCAGCATAGTGACAATGGTTTTATTGTAACGTTCACATTGCCCGTTTGATCTAGGGATGGCTACTGCATTCAACACATGACGAATTGCATAAGTCTCACAAAACATCTTGAAAGATTGAGACGTGAACGCACTTGCACGATCAGTTATCAAACGAGTGGGGACTCCAAAAAGACACATGATTTTGCAAAATACGCAGGACGGGTTTCACTTTCGTCGATCTGACAGGTTCAACAATTGTGAATTTTGTAAACGCGTCAACCAACACAACTAAGAACTTATTATTTCTACTTGTCTCAAAATTACTGATGTGGTCTAAGTGTAAATTGTGAAAAGATATCGGTGTTTTTTTAATAGGGTGCAACTTGCCTTGTTTCTTACCAGGACAACTTTTATAATAAGCCAAATTCAGACATGCATTAATATATTTAGTAAGAAAGCGTATCATTTTAGGAAAATAGTAATGCAATTGTATCCGATGTAGTGTTGATTCGATACTCAAGTGGCCTGCTTGATCATGGCACAGTCTGACTGACTGCCATTGCGCCGCATGAAGTATCTCCCATACTCGTCTTCCGTCTGGCAACTTCCTATAAACTTTATTATTTTTCAACGCATATTCTCGAAAATATTGATTTGTTTCTGAGTTTTCAAATCCCGTTTTTAATATTTTACGAATTGATGCTAATCTATCATCTTATAATTTCGCTGATAGGATTCAGTCACCTTCTGTAATATCAATTTTGTTGATTTCAACGAAAACAGGGTAACGACTGAGAGCGTCTACATGCGGCATTCGTGCTCCCAGTCTGTATTTAATATCAAAAATGAACTCCTGTACTTGAAGCCATCATCTACTAACTCGCGGTGTCAAATCCTTTTTGGTGAACGTTGTAATTAACGCATTACAATCAGTACCGTAAACTGTAAACCCAACAAGTAGACTCGAAAATGTTGCAACGCATAAACAACGGCCATGCTTTCGAGTTCATACGAGTGGTAATGCCGTTGATCAACCGTCGTTTGCTTACTAAAAGAAGCCACAACTTGTTGGATTCCTCCGAGATGTATTTGGAATAACACCACTCTAAGCGAACTCGCGTCTGTATGTAGTTCAGTGGATAATGATGAGTCAAAGATAGCCAGCACCGGTCTGGAAGTTAATAGCATTTTAATTTGTTTGAAAGCACTTTGCTGCTGAGGCTCGCAACACCACTTAACGTTTTTACGTGTTAATCGTGTTAGAGGCTCAACAATCTTTGAGAAGCGCGTCTCGGTTTAATTCCTTCACTATAAGTTTACGACCTAAATAATCTATCTTGGTACGAGTAAAACTGGGCTGCCGTACTCCGAGTTGGACTCTCTAATAATTCAATTCGTTAACAATTCACTAACAAGACCTTTTAAAATTTCTTTTTCATGTGGTGACATTCCGTACGGCTTGCAAAAAATATGTTCCTGTGTGATTAACTTTATTTCTGGCTTTCGATCACTAAATTTATGTAATAGTTGTTTACACGTTACTTTATCGTCGTCTGTGAGGTCGTCTCTAAACACTATTTCACACTCTTCGTCTTTACTACAGACTTCGAGTCAGCACACTTGCTTTACTTCACCCAACTGCTGACTTACCCCTACGTTGAGTTCTATGTCACCCACACTCACGACATAATTCCTGTCAAAACTATGTAATACAGTGTTCTCTTGCCCCGGCACTAATCCGAGTTTAATAACTACACACTAGCGAATTGAGGTGCAAGCACTTCCGGTATCTGCTAAACATTTAAATTTTGAACTCTGCTTTAGCTATTTTTAGTTTATCCGGTGCTAACCTGCGAGGTTTGCAACTGACAGTGGGTCCTGTAGTTTCAATGAAGTGAACGGTGTTGTGTTTTGACCCTTGGCAATTTAAAGAAGTAATGCCGGGGAATTGTTTAATAATATCTCTAAGTTTATGACAAGGATTTAATAAACTTTAGCTTGATGATAAACAAGAGACAGTTGAATAGGACGATTTCAGGCGTATATGACCATCGATTAATTTTTTATTGCCTAAGTCTACTAAGATCTTGTGTTTGTGAAGGAAATCAGCGCCGATAATGGCTTTATCTACATCTGCTATTAGAAACCACCATGTATATACGTGCCGGAGGTTAAGAGAAAGTTGTAGTTGTTGCTGCCGTAAGTGTTGATTGTGGAATTATTTGCGGCATACAGTTTGGGACCAGATGGTTCTAATTTCTTATTAAGAATGCTTTTAGGTACTAGAAAAACATCTGCTCTCGTCTCGATTAAAAATATTAAATTGCTAAGGGGATCTCTTATAATTAACCTAAAACTAAAATTGTCTTCACTTCCCAACGTACATATTGAATATTGAAACAAGCGAGGTAATGTCTTCCCTTCCCTGGTCGCCACAATTATGTTTAAAAAACTTACATGGAGCTACGCACTTGTTACTTTTCTCCTTGAATCTAGAATGGAATCAGCACATCTCAGGATCTTGAGTTGATTTTCTTGTTCTGGATCTCGACTGGCTCCTGCGACGGTATTGATAGGCCGGACGTCTGCTATGTCGATCACTTTGCGATGTCTTGAGCTTTGTTACTTCTTTTATTAGATGATGCAGCAAATCTGTCGTACTGTTGCAAGGCTCTTGTGGCATGACACCACATACCTGTGGTTGTTCGATTTCTGCAATCTTATCAGCCATCGCTGCCAGCTTGTCAGTCGAGTCTGCACTTGTGGCCAAGATCGATTATATACGCAGTGGTAGACGCTGTAGTCATAATGTCTTTAAGAGATCATTAGGTAATGACGTACCTTCTAGTTTGGACATCTCGATAAGGAGTTGTGATGGCTGTTTGTCACCGAGCTCTAATTCAGATACGAGTTTCTTTAGTTGCTTATGGTTGGAGTCCGAGTGTATCGCAATCTCGCCTTAATTTCATTGTATTTGTTCTCCTTCGGTGGGTCAAGAATGAGTTCCGCTATTTTTGCCAGCACCTCAGTTTCTATGGCGCGAAACCACGTGGTTAAATTTTGTTTTGTCATTTTTGATGTTGCCAATTTCAAATTGTGCTTCTAGTTAGACAAACCATAATCTTAGGTCAGTTTTACAGAACGGCGGCGGCTTGATGCTAATTCTCTCGACTTGTATTGGTTCGACCACGTGCTCTTCGCTCTGAGACATTTTTTTTAAATTACGTCGGGGGCACCACTTATGGGGTTGTTAACCACTATTTGACTGAATATAAAACCGTTGGTCGTGAGTTATGTCTTTATTAGTCAATTCTTAAACCGTTACACATTAAATCTTACAACATATTTCGCGGCGATGTTGATCGATGCGCGTGCATCACTAAGATGATTCCGATTCTCAAAAAACGTATCTTCTGCTCTGCTCGGTTCTACCTACCTAGTTTTTGTATTATTGTTAAATTACTAGCTTTATGTTGGTATTCACCACAGATCTTTCAAATGTCTGTCTTATCAACTGTCGATGGTACGGCATCGATCATAGTATGCGACAAAGTATCCCCACTGTAAAGATCGAATTACATCAAAATATCCAGCCAGTGGCGCGCTCGCTATCAGTGCCGTAGCAAGAATTTTATAAAAATTAGAATAGTGAAAACCTAATGAACAACGACACGTAACATAAATACATAAATATTTATCAGTTTAAAATAAATGGAACTGTATTTTTACACCTGATTATAAAATTTGATATAGTTTAGAATTGTCTTTTGAAGCGAGACATTGTGCCCAAAATTAACTTATTTGTAAAACATATTTGTTTTTATGCAATAATAAAATATAATAACAATAATATGTATTTAAATATTAACCCGTGATTCTTATATAAGCCATTTACAAGCTTGAATTTTGTTATAACTTACAAGAACTTAAGATACTAAAACTTATAATAAACAAAAATTAATAAACCGTTCTAAACTAAATCTCATTTATGCAACGTACCATGAGATTACATCGATCTAAAACTTAGTTCAAAACTCATATTTAGGAATTCGTTCTTATTTAAGAAATTAGTTTTCATATAATATAAACCGTAAGTAGTTTGAGAGTAAATTAAAGTGTAGCTTTTGTACCATTATAATTTTGCTCATAAACGTATTTAATTATGTTTGAGTCATTGCGTTTCTGAATGTACTATTACAAAAAAATTTTTTTTTTAAACATAATTTTTTAATCCTTTTTAATCTTACTTTTGTCTTTGTGTCAAAAAAGTGTCAATGTCACCTATTTTGCTAATTGAAGTTGACAAATTGGTTTTGATAGTCAACTAATTTTTGTTTAAATCTTTAATAAAATAAATTATAATCATGTAACACATGAAACAAAAATCCAATTTTATCGTTTTCAGCAGGAAATCGATTATTGATGTCATGCATTAATAAAAAAGTTCATTTCCAATGCACCAAAAATGTTATCTTTTAATGGTTGCGTGTAAATCATTTATCATTGTTTTGAATTATTGAGCATAGATTTTTATTTCACAAATATTTCATTGATATCTCCAAATAACTTCAATCATTTCTATTATTAAGTTTACCTACATGAAGTATGCTAATAAATGTACGTATTCGATATATGCATATTATAAGTATTAACAAAAGTAGATTATTGTTTTTTATTATTATTATTGATTCTTTATATTATATTTAATTTGTGATATGTCTTGCAATGTTATGTTTTTTAGAATTGTAAAATTTAGATTCAGTTTTTGTAATACTAAAATAAAATTTACGAAATTGTAAAATATATTTGAGTTACTATTATAATGTAACGATTATTACAAACTAATTTATTTATATTAAAAATAAGTACACGTTTATAACTAACCGAACTAATTAAATCTAAGGATATTTAATACAAACACGCTAATTTATATAGCACTATCACTCGAAAGATAAAGTCCGCGGATAACTTCAGTTTAACACTTATTGTTTACATTAAAGTCACGCACAATTTTAATTCGTCGTATTTATCTCGACACGCGTTAATCACTTATTTATTTGCACTTAAATAATCTACTTAATAGTGCCAACTTCGAATTACTGAAGTAACTGACCTATGATTCATTTGTATCGCTTTTATATAATATATTTTGCCAATTTTGTATATTTTTCGGTGAACGTTCTGAAATGGATAAAAACTTCGTAAAGGTTCTCGAACTTAAAAATAATTTCTCGAACGTTTCAATAATTAATGTAATTGCTTTGTTAAAACCTAAACTTTTTGTGTTAAGAAATAATTGTCGTGTAATGTAAAGTTTGACCAGTAACAGCCATATTACTTTGACTACCGAGTGTTATAGCTTTCCACTTTATGTTTAGGTTTATTTTCAATTTTATTTACCTTATTAATAATATGATTAATACAAAAACAATAAATTCAATTCTTATCACTCAAAATTTAGAAATCGTTACAATTTTTTCTTAAAATCACGTTAATGTATTTTCAGCAAAGTCAAAGTTTTTATGTGTAGCAAAGTTAGCCTTTATAGTAAAAATCTAGTAGATATAAATCTTGATCATTTTATAACGACCTAATCTTCCAACTCTATCTAACTTTACTCTTTCTTTATGGTCTATTAACCGTTGTGTTAAAGGCCAATGAGATTTTATACTTTATACTCGAAGGGTTCTAAAAATCTTAAGGAAAAAGGTTTTGCCGGTTTAAATTACCAAATACTTATTTTTTGTATTATATAACCGTTGATTAATTTATTTTCTTGTAAACTTGTAAAGTTAAATTTGAAGGTATTCACACCTGATTTCCAAAAATATAAGGTGTTTTAAACATAAATTATATACATAGACAGTTAAAATTTTCTCGAAAGTTGTTCATTTTAACTTAATTAAAGCAAACTTTTGTAAATGATGGTATTATGTGACATTGGTTATAACAAAGATAATTTATTACGCCTTTTAATCAATATATTTTATGGTTGCTAAAGTCTAAACAAAGTAAAATATTACTACGACAAAGAACTCATCCTACTTTGCATATAAAACATTTATTAACTTAAAATAATTTAAAAAAAAACTGAATTATTCTAAATTAAATAAATAACTATAGTTTATTCAATGCTTTTGTTCATTATTTGATTTTCTGAGTGTGAATACTACGTTTTTAAAACTTAGAAAGCGTCGTAAATTTTCGACTTAACGTAGTACATCTGCTGACATACGTAATACACAACTATATATCATACTTTACGTCTATTTAAACCTGTTTGTTTAATGCACACTTTCATGTTGTTTTATGTTATTGAGGGAATAGAAACTGTAAAACGTTAGCGTGGTGATAACATAACTATGAACGTAAATTTATTTATATAAAGCTTGATAAGCTTTAGTTTTTCATTACACTACGCTATATATCTACAAAAACTATTTTTAAATGTCTTAATTGATTTAAAAACAATTCCGATTTTATTAAACATGAAACATTTTAAAGAAAACACATACGAGGTTATTAAAAAGTATTTTATTATTATTACTTATTGTCGTTAATATTCATTTTAGGAAAAATTGTTCAATACAAAAGTTGTTTATGTAGTTGTAACCGTCGTTTGAGATTGTGCGATTACTTTCGTGAAAGACCTGGTATTTGAATTAATGTTACTCGTTTGATGTATTTTGGAATTGTTTTATTGATTTCACGTTGATTTTAGGAAGTTATTTTACGTTTTTAAATTCAACTTTGAATACTTGATTTAAAAATTGAATTAGCATGTGTTGTTGCGTTGTAATATGAGCAATTAGAGCAATTTGTTTTCTAAAGAGATTATATATACATATATAAAGATATTAACATATTTATTAAATTCAATAATAATTAATCTTTTTTAAAGGTAGGTATTGATGGTTACTATGTATAAAATATACCTATTAGCAAACTATTATCACTTCTCTCAGTGTATATAATTAAAAGTACCGAATTTAGAATTTAACGTTTATGGGTATGTATACAAAATATTTAATAAATACAAAAGTAATTAAGAATAATAATTGAATAACATACTGCTTGTGTTTATGTGAAGGTAAGTAAAACAAACTTTTTAACAATTTGTATACTTCATAAAAATGACATTGCTTTGCCATTGCAATTGCTAAAAAGTTTGCTGCCTTTTGATTCATAAAATAAAGCTTTTTCT
The DNA here is from genome assembly GCA_035610365.1 of Aquatica leii. Lineage (NCBI taxonomy): Eukaryota > Metazoa > Arthropoda > Insecta > Coleoptera > Lampyridae > Aquatica > Aquatica leii. Next base: position 171,200,699 of record CM069433.1, on the reverse strand, counting down.
TTTAGTTTATCCAAGGAAGAAATGACAGTGCCAAAATTAGCATTTCTCCAAACATTGTGTAGAACACAATAAACAGTATTTTTATTAGGTTTTATTTTTCCATTTGCTAGCAGTTGTACTGCATGGTCTTGCATGAGTAGCATACTTTCATGTAATCGAATTGCTTCCCATCATTAAAATATTGTCTTAAAATCGCTTGAGTCTAAAAAAAAATTTAAAAATCACCACATTAAAAGAATATGATAATAAAGCTTACTTCAGGATCAACACGTAGCTCCACTACTTTGACAAGGATGATTATGAATGTATTTTAATAATATTTGTGCACAAAAAAGTGGACATCGTTTAAGATACACATCATTTTTTCTCGTATTGCGATTATTTTTCTTAATTAGAATGTTAAGTTTTGCTTGACAATACGTGTTTCTCGGCATTGCTTCCTGTAATGTATTCATTTTCTTTTTATTTCTTTCATTATGTTGGCACACCCAATATTTGTGATAAATTACTCTACAACAACAAATAATTTTTATTTGCCTTTATATATTATGTACGTGGTTAACCGGTTATTAAAGAAATTCAGTTATTTTTTAAATAATATTGGAACCTTTGAAGTTTTTTAAGTACTCCTTGTACAATAAAATTTGTGGCACTTGCTTCTTAATATGATCTGACAAAGTTTTTGGCATCATCTGTTGAACTTGTAGTCGAACGTAAAATTATACATTTGGTTTCAACTTCGTTTTCTTCCTTCTCACAGAAAATATTATAATTTGTTCTCATGTAATCAATGCATTCAGTAATTTCGTCCATTTTAATTTATAAACTACAGTCGCTAAAGTGCTGTCCGTTCTGTCGTAATGTAAAGTTATGTGGCTATATTTTTAACAACAAACAAGAAAACAAAGATAAAGACAGCAGGTATTCATCCAGCCTTCTTTGTTCTGAAACAAATCCAGTTGTAATTTATGTTTTCCTTCCGAGATATAATTGTAATTAAATATGTTTAGCAGTTTGTTTATTTTAAATTTGTTTAAAAGTTCTTTGTTTTAAGTACATTCTCAGTACAGTTGTACTTATTTTCTTTGTGTTAGTTCTATTAAATTATGTTGGAATGAAGTCATTCTTTTAATTTATTAAACAGTTGTTATGATTCAGGTTTCAGCAAGTAATCTTTATGACATTAATGAAAAATATTTTGTCATTTTGACAGTTTACACGGAATCAAACGCCGTTTCTCAACTCTACTTTTGTGACGTAATTAAATCTGTTTGCATCCTCTTTGCACTTCTTGGTGGTATTGTTTTCTTTCACGGAGTTTTCAAACACCACCATTGGGGAAAGTGGTAGCCGATTAAGTTAATAAATATAAGATATTTTGGATTAAGGGGATTGTTACTTAGTTGGTTGACAGTTGTCGAAATGCCTTAAAGACCGGAAGATAGTTGGTTGTGTGGTCAACTCACCCCCTTTAGATGAAATTATACCGCGGAAAAATTATGCAGAAACGTAAGTTTTTAAAGTGCAGTTAGTGCCCCCTTTCAACTGTAACCCAATCAGAGTCGAGCTTAACCATTCGTGACGATCCTTCTTCTTTATATACAGAGACTATTTCTTCTTAAGTCACTTCTATTGTCTGCCTGTTTGTACAATTTCAACCTTTCAGTTTTACTCAAAATTTTATTTTCCATACTTTTGACCTATGTTGATAATTCTTTACATTGAGAGAGTTTTTCATTTAAACTAGTGATTACTGATATTTTATGTAGAAAAACAATCCAGATCTAATAAGTTATTACTTTGTTTAAACGTATTTCAAAATATGACCATAAATTATGAGTTTAGTCGAACATGTGTGTGTCGGTTGAGTTGTTTTTGCTAACGACCGCGGCTTTTTTTGCGACTAAGGATAGCTCTGTAGTTGTTGTAATATTACACTAGGAATTTGAAGTTGTTTTTCTTTTAAAGTGCACCTTCATCAAAACTGCCAAATTTGCTTATTGAAATGATTTGTTTCATTTCTTTAAACTTATTCCCATAGCAGTGAAACAAATCAACCCAATAGTTGAGAACACTTACAGAAAGTGGTAGTTCTATGCTAGTAGATTAACCTGTTGTTATAAATTAAAAAATTTTCGTTTTTAACATACATATACTAAATTTCTTTTAATATATAATAATTTAAGAAAATAAATTGTAATGACTTAAAATACGTTTTAGTTCATCTCTGACTGTTGCATAGGCAACTTCTTACTCGTCGTTGCGTGGGGGTAGATATCGCTAAGGTTTGTAAGGTTGTTTGGCCGTAAACGGTGAAGGATATCCTTGAAACCCGGATGTTGGCAATCTTTTTAAAAAAATTCTTTCCATGCAGAACACATAAACTTATTAAGAAGCGGCTCGATGTTGGTTTTTGTATTGCATTTTCAACGAAGATTATTATGAGTTTTATCCAAACGTGGTTGCGAGTTACCAATTTGGTTCTTTTTTAGCTTCTTCTTTATCCTTTTGATTCTTAATTACCGACGTTTTACAAATGGGATTACTCACTGTTCTACCAATGTTAATGTCTGAAGCATATTAATCGTGAGTGAAGCAGAATAACCTCTCGATACGTGCGATTTTTTTTGTATTATACCTTAAAGTATATTTTAATTTCCAATACGTCAACTCAAGCTGGGATAAACGCTGGATAAGCTTTTTGTCGCAGACTCGTACTCCAGTAGTTTTGGTCGGGGTTCGCTATAAGTAAAAATTTGGATTATTCGGTACATCAAAACTTCAAATGTTAACCGTTTGCTTCAGCGTGCGAACGTTATTAGTAGATATCCCACTTTTATTATTCCCTAAATGAATTCGTTGTCTATTTTAAGCAGAGATGTGAGTGGCTCTAATACTTTCTCTTCTATAAATTTATCAGCATAATTTATCATTCTTAATAAACCCAACACTTCTGTAGTGGTTGTTGGTACAGAGTTAATTAAAATGCTTGTGGACGATATAATATGTTCTAAATAATTGACTTTATTCGCTCTTAAGACGTATTTGGATTTATTTAATGTAAGGCCTTCCGAGTGAAGGCGTTTCAAGACTGTATCTAAGATGTTGTCGTGTTCTTCCATGTTCGAAGCATCGATAAGAACGTCATCCAAATGGACCACAACTCCTTGAATATCCAATAAAGTACTCGTGAATTGCATTGAAAAGTATTCGAGAACACCGATATACCAAACGGTAATCTTTCAAACAGGAATTTACCAAAGGGAGTTATAAATGTAGTTAGTAATTGACTGGGCTTATCCATATTGATTTGGTAAAATCTCAAAATTGTGTCTAATTTGAAAAATATTTTGGAGCTATTTAGCTGTGCTAAGGTGTGCTCTACTTTAGATAAAAAGAAATGCAATCTTAACGCACTTTTATTTAGTCGCGTGTAATCACAACATAGGCGTACCCTATTACTTTTTTGTACTACTGCTATGGGAGCAGCCCATTTAGTATATTCTGTTACCAATACAATAATTTTTAGTTTAAGTAATCTATTTAATTCGCATTTAAGTTTATTGAACAACGGCATTAGAAGGCTACGCGGTACTGATTGAATGTATGGTTTAATCTCGGGCTTTAAGTTAATCGACATGTCGTTTTTGAATTCACCTATTTCCTTAAATATTTCTGGATATTTGAAATCTATTTGTTTCGAGGTTAAAGAAGTCTTTTTAATACATTAATGAAATTATTCTCTAACATGATTATTCCTAAATTGGTCAAGCCCGGTCTACCTAAAACTGGTAGATTGATATCATTTATGATAAACCCCTCTGTAGAAAAGGATTTTTCCTCATACTGTAGGTTTAAATTAAATTTGATTATGGGTACTCCTAGGCAACATTTTGAAAAGAATTGAAGTGATATCTGCTCCAGTATCTACAAGAAAACTTATTAAATAACTTTAATTAAGTTTTATATCTACGAACCATTTGTCGTTTCCACCCACATGGATGTGTCCAACAAAAAATGGTTTATCTTCCACATTTTCAATATCGTTAACACAAGATGCATTCTTATTTATTTTTAAATAACGTACTGACCTTTTTGGTTTCGGCCTACACTGTTTATCCCAATGTTAGTTTTAATTTTTACAGGACATTTATCTCGACGATGGTACTGCAACCTACAATACTCCCATGACTTTGTCGTTGTCGGCGATGATGTGGGACGTTGATCCTTTATTTTGTTGTGCTTGTTGCTCTGCTTGTCTTCTTCCTAAATTAATTTTGCCTATAACTGTAAACGTTTAGTTACTCTTTTTTCAATTATATCCACAACAATTTGATCTCGGATTAATTGTTTTTTTTTAAATCTTTGAATTCACAACTTTCTGCCAGTGTGTGAAGTGCCGTAATAAAATTGTCTATACTTTAATTAGGTTTTTGTACTCTTAAATTGAATGGAAACCTCTCGAAAATTACATTTATCTTTGGAATAAAATATGTATCAACTTCTCTTTCTAATACTAATAATGTACATTAATCATCCATGTTATTTAGCTTCATATAAAATAAGTAGCAGTGAAACTTGGCATCGTAGGTTAGGCCACAATAATTATAAAGACTTTCGGAAAATGGATTGAATGGTAGATGACATTGCAGTGAAGGGAAAATGGAATTAGTCAGGAAATTCCATTGTTTGTTGTGAGGGCAAACAGACGAGGTTTCCATTTAACCACGTAAACACAAGAGCAAGGTCATTGTAAGAATTAATTCATACCGATTTATGTGGGCCAATGGAAAACCTATCAATTGGTGGTTCGAAATATTTCTTGTTGTTTGAGGATGATTGCTGTCGGACAAATTTTTGTGTATTTTGAAATCAGACAACTGAGGGAAATATTGTAGTGAACAACCAAAAGTATTTCTTTTGAGAAATGATATCGTCCATCAGACTACGAACCCTCATACTCCTCAGCAGAATGGACTCTTAGAATGAATGCATCCGCCGATAAATAAAAAGAGCAAATGTTTGTTATTCGATGCACAAATGGATATCAAATTTTGAGCAGAAGCTGTTAACACAGCGGTTTACGTAAAACATAGATCTGCTGCTGCAAGCTTAGGTGACAAAACTTCTTTTGAAGTGTTTGGCATGGTAAGAAGCCAGGTTTGAGCAGCCTAAAGATATTTGGAAACACAGCCATGGTTCATGTTCCGAAAGATAATCGAAAGAAATGGCAGAAAAACTCCAAGAACATGACCAAAGGCTACAGAGAACATGATCCTCAGAAAAGAATTGTAATTACTAGTCGTGATGTTATAATTATTGAAATTTTAACAAGGGTAAATGCAGCTCTGAAAGATTCAAACGACACTGAAATTATGGAGTTCTTTTATGACAAAAATGTTGATGTTTTAACAGACGTAGCTAATGTTCAAAGCCAACAACTAACATCACAACCAGTGGGAGTTGAAGAAGACAGAAAGTTTTAAAAAGAACCTGATCAACCACAGGCAATAAAGAGAAGATCGGAAAGGAAACCAAAGCCAAAGACTTTTCCAGACCATGTAATGTGCGTGACAACCACGAACAACCAAGATTTAATGACTGATGCAACGAAAAAATGATGCATGGGACTTGGTGGAATTGCTAAGTGTAGGGAATATTACAGTGGTGGACAGTGAGTGTTTAAGAAGAAAAAGGACTCTGAAAGTAGTGGCCGTTATAGGGCGCGATTAGTTGCGAAGGGTTTTACGCAGCGAGCAGGAATTGACTATAATGCAATTTTTTCACCAGTAATAAGACATTCTACCGTACGGTTATTATTTGAATTAGCTGCACAGCTAGATTTAGACATAACGCATCTTTATGTGACAACTGCATTTCTTAATGATGCTTTAGAAGAAACAGTGCATATGAAACAGTCGGAAGGTTTTGTTAGACAAGGTGACGATAAGGGGTGTAAGCTGAAACGTGCAATTTATGAACTTAAACAAGCCTCCAGAGCTTGGAGTAAGAGGGTTGACGTTTTATTACTGCGTTTAGGTTATAAGAAATCAAATTTTGAATCATGTTTATATATGAAATTTTTTTGTTAAACTTTGTTGATTTTTGTTTTGTATGTATATTTCTTCGTGTTTTCTAATAATATCTCAGAGATAAAGAAGTTAAAGGGCCAGTTTGGCACAGAATTTAAGCTTAGAGATTTGGGTGAACTCAAAAATTGTCTTCGGATGAGAATTACTAGAAATCGTGAAGAGGGGATCATAATCATTGACCAAGAAAACTATGTTGATGAAAAACATGGTAATAATGTTAATTTTCTATATCAAAAACTGATAGGTAGCCTAATGTACTTAGCAGCCGTAACGAGACCTGACATCTCGTATAGTGTGAGTTATTTAAGTTAATTTAATAACAATTGCAATGAAAGTAACTGGACGAAGGTATTTTTCCACTGCATCTCAGAAATAAGAAATATTTAACTATCTTTTGGTATATAATACTAATTATCTATAATAAAAAATGTACTGCCATAATCAAGTTTGCTGATTAATTAGTTGCTGTGGCTTTTATCATAAATCCACTTTGTAATCGGTACAATGAGTGACTCAGACGAGGTTGAAGATTTTTCTGAAATCGAAAGTAGTGCTAATGCAGCCCGAGCGTCGTTACCGCCAGAAAAGTCAAAGGCTCGATATGAGCAAACATACATATTTTAAAAAATGGCGGAATTCAAAAAATGTTAAGAAATTTAATGAAACTGTGCTTTTGGCATATTTTAACAACACGGCATCGAATCTAAGGTAGGGTAAGAAATATTCGATGTTAAAATTAACGCTTTGTGTTAATGAAAATCTCGACATTTCAAAATTCAAGCAGGTATACGTATTGAAACGTTAGAGAAGTTATTCTAAACTTTGATAGCCTTCGCGAGGTTTTTGTACATTTCCAGAACGTATACCGAAAAATATGGAACATTCGAAAAGAGTTTCTAAAATGTATAAATTCGGCACAAACAAATCAGAGGTAAGTTATGTCCGTAATTCGAAGACGGCAGTGTTAAGAAGAATATTCAAGTTCAAATAAATAAGTGATTAACGCGTTTGAGATAAATATACGGAGTATAACCTTGTACGTGACTTTACTGTAAACAAACAATAAGTATCAAATAGTTATTCGCGGACTTATCTTCGTGTAAGTGATATAAATTAGTGTAAGTGTTTTTATTAAATATCCTTAGATTTAATTAATTGGGTTAGTTATAAACGTGTACATATTTTCTAAATAAATAAATTAATTAGTTTTAATAAAATCGTTACAGTATCTGGCATTTTAATTTTGCTAAATCTATCCTACCATTTTATAAGTCATCTCATTTCTCAAGAGAAAAAATGATAGGTATATTTTTAGGAAAGTTACCATTTTTACCAAGGAAGAGGTAACGAGGTTTCTGTGTGATGCTTCGGGCCACTAATTTCTGTTGATGACAGTTGCGATGGTTTTGGGGATTGCCGGCGCTTGCCGGACCGATGAACTTTATAATTTAAATTACGAGGACGTTGTAATTAAACCTGACGAAGGGATTGTTAAGATTCTGCAATCCAAGAACAAAATCCCTTGATCATTTGTGGTAACTGATTGCGGTGAAACCGTTAATTGAAACAAGATTCTTGATTGATTCTTGTATATCGCAAGTAGTAGGCAAGCATACTTTATCCTTTATACTAATGAAAATTTAAAAAAAATTAAATCTGGATTCTGCAAAAACTACACGGACCACAGCTTTAAGAGAACCTCCACTTCTCTTTTGGCTTACATCAGGTCGGACGTCCTTTCTTTGAAACGACACGAAGGGTGGAAATTGAACACTGTTGCAGAGGGGTACGTTGGAGATTTATAAACACAAAAAGTTAACAGAATTTTCTACGCCGAAACTGCTGAAAATTCTAGTTATAGTACTACCAACCAACATGCAATTAATATAGTTAATAACGTTATTTATGCTACCAACAACGAAGAAAAAAATGGTAAACATACCAATAATTAACATTCCAGAATTTTCCAATTGTAGTATTAATATTAATAAATATGCCTCCTCTATTTAGGTATACATGACAAGTGTACATAAGCGAAAAGTGTCCCACCGCGGTAAATTGTTTTTTCACTCTTTGAATACCATCTATGTATATATGTCAGGGTTATACTTTCCATTACTGTCACGTTTTTGTCAAAGTAACGTTGATTTAACACGGTGGTAGTGAGAACAAAATATTTTTCTAAATATCGACGTTATTTCAAATTGCTTTTACTAAATTTGAGTTTTAAACGCTCATTCTATAACAAACTGAAGCTTAAGAAAAAATATTAACATAAAAAACATAAATTTTATTACACAACAATAAAAATCTTTATTTTTTTATAAAATCTTATATTACAAACATTAAACACAACAATGACAACTTTAAATTTACTCGTTTGATATCGTTGCTGAATTAGATTGTTTATTTGTTGATGACTCTTGCAAACCATTTTTTACGTAATAGTGATAACGTTTTTGCCATAACATTTTAAGTTCTTTATTACCAAAAACAAAAAATAAAAACAAAATTAATCCTCGAATACTGGTCATGGCGCAAAACAAGTAAGTAAACCATATCCCGGCTCCTAGGGCTCCGGCTATTCCAAGAAACCACGTCAGTCCAAGAGTAAAAAATAAAAATACGGCGAGAAGAATTTCCAATTTGAAATTTTTGTGATGTCGGTACTCTTCCGATTTCTGCTTCCAGATACTGTACATAATTGCCATAAATATAATTGTATTGATGGCTAGTATGACAAGGATAGGTATTAAACTACCGTATAGAAAGTACTCTTCAACTACGTAACAGTAACCGTACGAATTTAGTCTGTATTTTTCAGGAGCAATTATCAGAATCACTAATATTGGTATAAATGGCGTTACCCATCCTACTATTAAACACTTTCCTAATAATCTTGTTTGTTTGTGATTAAAAACCGTCACAAATCTTCTGTATTGTAAATAAGCGACGATTAACATCCAGCAAAATTCTGCAATATCAAAGTAATGCAACGAAGCACCAAGTATTGTGCAAAGTTTTCCATTTTTCCCAACTGCGTACAAACAAAAAGTTAAAACACTTTGGAGTGCTATGGCCAAACAAAAATTTATAAGTATTATGTTGCCAGTGCGAATTCTCCAAGTTCTAAACCAAATAGCCGAAAGGAAAATTGGTATTACGCCAATTAATGACAATGCCGAACCAATTGCGATTAACATTTCAAGCGGTATGTTTCGTTGGCCCATCAATTCAGGACCTTGAAATAAAAGCCCAAAGTGGGTCATATGGTAAAAATTGCATATTTCAAATGCCGAATGATTATAACTTGAATTATCTGCAATCCATTTTCCGTGAACACTTTCTAGTTTTGAATCGAGTCCATATTTCCAATATGAACAATTTTTAACTTTGTAGTTATTAAGTCTTTTAAAAGCAATAGTAATTGGAGAAGTTAAGGGGTCGGTTAGCCCGTTGACTGACACACTTATTATTTTGTTATTTATTTCATGTTTGCTTACATTAGATAGTTCGTTAAAAAGAATATCGTTATAAAATATTTTTATTGACAATTTTGGTCTAATCTCTGAAGTCTGCTGCATGGGTATTAAAATGATGATTTCCGTGCGGTCGTCGTTTAAAACGGTGGTCAAGTTCGTGTCGTTGTATAAAGGCAAAAACGTATATTTGTCGAAGTTGTTTAGATCATGGTCAGGAGTGTATAGTACTGCACCAATAACGTTATCGTTAAAGTACTCGCTAATCTGCACAATAAGCTTATCAGATATAATTAGAGATGGTACAGTTTGATCCATGTAATTGTCTAATGTAAATATTACTTCATCGGTAGCGTTTAAAAGTACTTGTGAGTTGATTAAAGTGCTTTTATTAAAAGCCATAAGATTACTAACGATGTCGGCAAACATAGAGGAATCATCAACGTTGCGTGTTTCTTTTACGAATTTTTTCATGATAGAAGATATTAAATAAACATCAATTTCTTTTTTATTTTTGCTTTCATTGGTTATGTTTTTTAATTTTACGAATGTTTCACTGGTACTGTTACTTTTTCGTAAATTAAATAATTCCGTCGTAGTTTCTGAATAAATCGTCGTATTCACACAATCACCAATTACGTTTTCCCATTCACCACCGTTTAAAAAATCTCCTGTACACTTTCTAGTTACTGGCAACATATCATGTTTTTCATCTAAGCATAATATATTGTCCGGTATAGCAACTGCTCCGATTCTTGTCATTGGCCATTGTAAAGTTTGGTTATCGCCGGTAAAAGAAACGCTTCCTAAACAGAATTCGCCGCTTAAAAAACCTTTAATTTTAATGTTAGGATACAATTTGTTAACGTTTGCTAACCCGTTACTTAAAGAATCGTACTCGAAGGTAAAAGAATTTTTTGATTTTATTGTGGTTACATGAATAATTATATATATAGTAGAATTTTGTTCTGTGTAATTTCCACGCATTAATCTAACACTGTCTAGAAAAGAATACGTTTTTCTTAATTCGCTTTTAATAATTTTATGAATGTCGTAGTAGCAACCGTTAACAAACGGATCTAAGTCTTTGCACTGAAACGCTTCTACAATAACAACGTATTCGTTTCCATAACCTTTACTTTGGTCATAAGCTACGATGTAGTTACTAGCTATAGGTGCATCGGTGTTGTATTGAAACCCAACGCACCAATAATAACCTGGTTGATTTTTTACAACATTCATTATAATCTTCATAGTATTTCCAATCTTTTCCACATTTTCAAAACTTATATTAAGTTTTTCTTTAAAATCGTTTTCGTTTGTATCCGTGAAACAATGCAAATCGGTTCCAAATGATTTACTAATAGATAATTCATTATCTACTGTAAGCAAAATTTTATTAGTGCCTTCAATATACTCTAAGGTCAAAGAAGAATCCTCTAAAAATACATCAAATTCACAAAGAGCACAATCAAGGGTTCTATCTTCAGCTAAAAACCATCCACTATACGAATAGTTACTAAATTTAAAAGCGCCCTCTTCCTGGTTGCATTCTTCTGGCAACGCCCACCAAGTATAATTTACGTTTTCATGAGAAGTCGTCCATTTAAAGTCAGTATTATTTTTATAAAAACCAATCCAACATCTGTTTGGATAAAAACTAAAATATTCTTGTAACAATTTTGATTGAAACGGCAATTTCGGTTCGACAATTTTTTTACAGAAGTTTTTCTTTTTTGGTTGATTACTGTCTAGTTTTTTACAAAAGCAGGTTAGTTTTTGTAAATTATAATGACCAATGCTACATTGTGTGTAATTATCATTGTTTTTACATAAATTAGTTAAGTCGGGTATTTGTATGAACTGCATAGAATAAACGCACAGAGTATCGTACGTATCAGAACAGGACACTCTCTTTAGTAGTCCGTTTATATAAATAACACAGTTTTCATTAGTATTTGGGTTTATTAAATCTCTATAGGAAAGTGTTGTTCCATGTGCAGCACCACGTTCTATCCATTCTAAGTGACCAAACGCATTTATTAAGTTTTGATAAGCGTTTAACCAAAATCCGTTTTGTGATGGAATTTGTAATAAATATTTCTTGATTGTATTAAAGGGAATTGCGTTAGGGTAATCGCATTTAGGTGGAAAATGTTGCTGTTTTTTTATAGTATAACACAAATTCGAAGCGGTTAAATATTTAAAACCATCGGGACAAATATCATAAGCTTCAGGTTGGTTGTTTGGACAAGCTTTAGGAAATGTAACTGTTTCGTCGGCTGTTTGAGAAAACGTGATGAATGGTTTTTCTTCTACATCGATCGTAACGTTAGTCTAAAACAAAAATAAAATTTAAAAATGTTATCATATATGTAATTACACAATTTTTTTTTTAATTATAAAGTTTAATGCTTTTAATTTCTATATATTTTTTATTTTTTTTTTAAATTCTAATGAAAAAACGCATTCTTAATATTTTGAAGCATGTCATATGATCAGCTTCTTTTTGTCAGTTTTTTGTTTTTAAGTTTTTTTAAAATTAGCATATTTTCATTTCCTTAATTTTGCGCTTTTAAAATTTTTGCATTTCTAAAAATTATATTTTTAATCTCAATATTAAGATTTCTAAATTACTTTAAATGCTGACTAATTTTTAAAATGTTTAACTTAGTTTTTTTTTAATTATGGTTCTTCCGTTGTTTTTAAAACATTCAAAACCTTTTTTTATAAATTTTCTTAAAAGTAGCCATTACTTGTTGGTCTATTGGTGATAGTAAAACGATGGTTTTAAGTAAATTGAATTTTGAGAGATTTAACAAATTTTGCTAATGTATGAGATATTTTAAACGAATAAAAACTTAAGAGTATTTAAAAAAAAATTGTGTGTGTCAGCTCCGACGCACGACTGGAGTTTACTCCTTAAGTTCGATAGTCTAACCAGACGCAAAAAGGGTTTATTTAACTTAAAAAAGATTGATACTGTATGAACGTAAAAAATAACTTTTCGAAAGAAAATTTTATGAAAACATTATTATAATGAAAAAATATTGTCGATTTTTCTGATAATATTATCGAATTATTGACTAGAATTGTTAATATTTAAAAATTATTTATAAAATAAATCATAATAACCTGGAATAATTTATAGACATCGAATTTTTGGTTAGGTTAGAAATTTTCCATTTTATGTGGATGCGCTCGATAATTCATATTGGGTTAATTATTATCTAATTTTATGTGTTGTTCTCAAATATATATTTATATGAACTACATCGATAATTATTAAAATATTTAATAAATACAAATTGCACATGCTCATACATATAATACATGAATTATAACGCAGCCACGTGTTTGTTAGATGTTCCGGCAATATCATCTACACCTCTTTCTGCCATAGTTATTTAAAAATACTTTCAGTTCACTTTAGCGGAACACAATGATAAAGATTAAAACTTCACAATAACAATATTAATTATTGATATTTATAATAAAAACAGCAATATAAGTAAAATTAGAAAGTTGCGCGACATAGGATGCGCACCAAAAACGTAACGAGGTCATTCATCGATAGATTTTACTCCTCAGATTTTTTCTCATACCGGGCCCCTTATATATGCAAATCGATTCTTAAGGAGTAAACTCCAAAAATCACAAAAAACGTCTAACTACAACAATACAAAAATTCGTAATTCTTATCAATTTAAATGGAATTATCCGAGGGGTTGATCACCTAATAAATATGGTGTACCGCGATTGGTAAATGTAGTAAATATTTGGCAAGTATTGGTTAATATTTAGTAAATATTGGTAATTGTTTGGTAAATATTGGTAAATATTTGGTAAATATTTGGTAAATATTGATAAATATTTGTAAATATTTTAAATACGGTGTACCAAATTTCGGTCAGTGATCAATCCCTCGGAATTATCATTAACCAACGATTTCATATTACTAAAATTTAGTAAATAGAAAAATTAACTATAATAGACATCTGTGTATATCCCAAAAGTAAAATCTTTTAAAGGTCACGGATTTTCGCTCGGAGCGTGAATAACTCTGTATGGGTAATTGTCACCACCAAATTAACTTTAATATCGTTTTTTTTTAAACTTTAACTATTCCACTTGTCGCATACTCGTTCTAATATAACAATTAATTTTGAACACTTATAGTTTTATGTGGATTTCTAGTTTTCATTTTGCCACTCTAGAGCTTTTTTTGCCCATTACGTAAATACAATAACAAAAAAATATTGACGTTTGCGATCCAGCACATAAAATATTTTTGGTAAGAAGAAAACTATTTCATCATACTTAAAAATATTATTGAGTTTTAAGGTAAAAAATATTAAACAGCAAGCGCACCTTACTTAACTCTGCCATGTTTTTATTTTTATCTATTTAATAGTTAAAATTTGTTAAAACCAATTTTTAAAAAAATTATATTGCAAGAAATAAATTACATCAGCAAAAATTAAAAATTTTTCTTTCTAAATTTAAGAAAAGGTTTAGGTACTTTTAATTTAAACGGAAGATGTTTTTAACGTTTAATGTATAATGTTGTTGACACCATTCCGAATTCTATCGTCTAAGCATCAACAAATTTAAAAACAAGTTAACCATATGTAGTACATTTTGTAACAATGTAATGATCTTATACTAAGGTTTGTGTAAGAAATGATATTCAATAACACTATTTTTTTTAATTAACAATTAAAACTGGTCTGCAACTATAGTCCATCCAGTGATGCTTTGTAAATTTTTTTGACTGTGTGGTCTTCTTCAGTCTTTGAACGATATGTTGTCTGTTGAGCAACTGAAGGGTTTCTGTGTGAAGGTGTAGCCTGGTTTTATGTTTACCGCCAAACCTCATGATCTCTTCAATAACCGCAAGAGTGCCTAGATCTCGATGCAATTCAACGTTGCGTACATACCAAGTTGATTTTACTATGTTGCGCAGTACCTAGTTCTGAAAAGTTTGTATTGCTTTTATATTGCTATTTTTGATGCAACCCCGTAGGGGTATACCATACAAAACAAACTGACTTTAATAGCTCAGTGAGGCAATAAAGTTGTTTGTATTGTAGTCTTAATTTGCTTTATTTTACATGTTCTTTCTATCTAAGTTTGACATCTAGTGTTACGTTTAAGTACTAAACATTGTTCTCGTATGGTACTACGGAGCCATTAATGTCAAAAAATGGTGGATCATTTAATCTTCTGTTCGTGAAGTAGATATAGATAGATTTTAGCTCATTAAGCTTTATTTTCCATTGTTTCGTTCAGTTTAGTATTGTGTTGCTGGCTGCCTGTAGTCTACTAACGCTTGCCTCTTGATCTGTGTCTACTGTTACAGATGCAGTATTATGCGCAAACGTATTCTTCCAGATTCGGTAAATCACAAGTGTAAAGTAGGTAAAGCTCCAATACAATGTCCTGAGATACACCCGTATTTACCACTTTTAGCTCCGAGTATTCATCTTCTTGTTTAACCCTGAATAATCTGTGATGTTAGTATTTTCAGATATTTATTAAGGAGCATTTTGTTATATATCAGCCTTTTATGCCAAATCTCATCAAAGGCTTGGGTGACATTTAAGAATACCGTTGAACAAATTTGTTTTCTTTCCAGGACACATTCCATTACATCCGTAATTTGGTGTTGAGTTAAGTGTTTTTGTCTAAATCTAAATTGACAATTTGGTATTAAGTTGTCATTTTCTATAAGTCTTAAGTCTTCTTAAGTCTCTTGAGGAATAGTTTTTTTAATAATTTTAACACAATTGGCAACAAGAAGATAAGCTTGTAAAAATTAACATCGTTAGGCGGCTTATCTGGTTTCTGCAACAAATTACTTGTGCAACTTTCCAGCTAGCGAGAATATGTTATCATCATCTATATCACTGAATTGAAGAGATAAGTGAGCATGACTTTCTTAGGCAACTGTTTCAGGATTTCGCCAGTGATGCTTTTTTTGGATTCGGATTGGTTTTTACATCCTTAGCTACTTCTTTTGGAGTAGCAGAGGTGATGTTTTCTGTTCTTGCATTATTAATATTGTTTAAAGTATTATTCGCCTGTGTTTCGTTAGGAGTGAAGATGGTTGCTAAATGTTCCGCAAACAAATCAGTTTTTTGTTTATTGTTTTTGGCCCATAGGTCGTTTCCATTTTTAACTGGTGGTATTGACGATATGAGTTTTTTTATTCTTTGGTAGTTCTCCAACGCGAATAATCAGTTTCTTCGTTTGTCGTTAAGTTTTTCAGATAAGAATTGAGCGTTTGTTTTCTTAGCTTTTGTATTTCTCTTTTGAACTGTTGTGTTTTATTGTTTAGAATTGTCTTGTATGAAAGATCTTGCGAGTGTTGCCATTTTCTTCTGGTTTTTATTTTTTCCTTGACTATTTGTCTGATTTTTACTGGGTAGTTTATACTTTTGGTTTTATACGTGATTTCCCTTCTATTATTGTTTTTTTATTTGTACATACGATACTTCAGGTTTAGTCTTGTTAGTTACCTTGGTTGAGACGCCGTTGTACCCTTTGTCTTTAGAGTGTTATTTATGCGACTTTAATAAGCAACTCAAAAACAACCAACTTTAAAAAACAGTAAATTCAAATCATTTTTACTAAGAGAACAATTATAACATTTTCACAATATTTAATTTTGTTTTTTTATCGTTATTTTGTACGTATTTTTAAGTTATTTTTTGTTGTTGAAAATAATAGTGGATCATCTTCAGGTGAAGAAGAACGTAGACCACGTTCGAAAACTTGTGAGTTTTAATAAATATATTACACCATTTACCCAAAAACTATTTTATTATGTTTCATGGTGAAAATTTTCTATCTAAAATAGCGGATCGTTTTATTAAGATTAAAAATGTCAATTTTTAGTACAAGCAAATTCTGTAGTAGCGAGATGGAGCGCTAGCAAAGCCGGGCGAATGCAAAATTGCGAGTTTATTATATAAAACTATGCTATCTCTATGGTTTTAATGTTAGTTTTGATTCTTATCACCCGTTAATTTATTTACGTCAACAATCTGTATACATTTGATTATTTCATGTTTATTGTTTACCATTTAATATAGATATTAATCTTAGTTACACAAAAAACATCCAAATGATTAAAAAAATGCGTTACACATTATTATTAGTAGACATACTAGGTAAATACAATTTTGAAAAAATAAGTAAAATAAAAAACATTGTATTTAATCATACTATTCGAATTTCTTTAAGGTTTATTAAAAAAACAAAACAGTTTTAGGACTAAAATTACTTTTTAAAAATACATGACATTAGAATGTAGCACGCATTTATAAGATAAAAACCGATAGATAAATAGTTGATTAAATCAAATTAATTTTGTAAAAAAATATTTGTGAAAGAAAATATTTATTTTCAATTACTTTAATTAAAAAATTACACGTAATTGTATGTATGTATGTAATTGTGTACTTACTTGAATATTGAAAATTTAAACAAATAAGTAACTTAAAATCGTATATAGGTACACTAATTACTCGATTATATAATATAAAGCAAAATAATAAATTAACTAATATGAATAGATATGATAATTACAATGTATATGATGAAGTGTGTTTATAAATATTTAATGTGCTCATTTATAGAAATGAAAACAAAACTAAACGTTATTGCCACAAACGTGTCAACGTCTGATAGTAACAAAATACAACAAATATTTTACATGGCTTTCTGTGATAATACAATTCATTTCTTTATTACGCATTTTGTCTGGTTTAGAAGAAAATTAAAGAAACGTTTATCAAATCAATCATTACGGAAATATCAAAGGACAGAATTCCAACAAAACTGCAAAGCTTAAAAACAAAACTGAAAATTGTAAAATGACGTATAAAAGTAAACTTCTCTGAGCAAAAATAATTTTACAATTCGATGCAACACCATAAGTTAAAAAAAATTACATTATAAAAAGGTTACGTCACTATAGTATAGTAAATTCTGAAGAAAACAATTAAAAAATATTTATTTGAAACCGCGCACTAATGATGTGCTTAAATTTGAGTACAGTTAATACCAATTGCTATCAGTGCAGATAAAAAAAGATTAAGAGAGTCAAGACTAAAATAGCAGTTCTTACAAGAAGGAAACTTCAGATTTGAAGGAACTTCAATTGTGGAAGAAAGAACTTTAACTGAGCAGTGAGGTTAAATTGTTACTTGCTGTAAATACTAAATTAACCTTGAACGCTCACTTAGAGACTCGGGCTATTTAGGCTTGTGGGAGTCTGATAGAAAAAACATAGGCACTAAAAGTGGAAATAATTCCTTGGGTATATTCTAGAGGGTAATAATTTTCACAGTTCCATATCGATCTCTAATTTGATGGCATAAATTTAAAAAAAACTGTGTCTAGGAATCACAGAATCAATGTCAATGACGCTCACTGCAACCATGGAAACTTTTCTAGAGCTTTCACCTCTACATTTAGTAGTAGAAACAAAAGCCTTGGCAGCAACGTACCGGTTAAAATCTAACAGATGGGGTTAAAGTAGAATACTATACAGAGATTTTTAATCAGATATGTTTACAGGGAATATATTTTAAAATAATTGCTCATTGTAACAGCCTAGCCTTAACATTTAAAGGAAAGAATATTAGTCTATGTATTTTACGGTGGAGATTAATTGAACATCGAAAGGGTGATAGAATGCGTCATGCAGTCTCAAACAGCACCTTAGCAATGCGGAGATCCCGATATTCAGAAGTTAATGGACGAATTAATAGAGTCGGAAAATTCAAAATTTGAACTTCATGACGGTTTAGTTTATCGAATATATCATGGCAAGCTTTTATTTTTCGTCTTTAAAAGTTTAGAAAGTAGTATAATTCGAACATGTGATGATGACATTGGTCATATAGGCACCGACAAAGTAGTCGAACTAATCTCCAGAACGTATTGTATGTGTGTGTGTGTTGCTTATTCTTCCCCTGTCGGTAAAAACGAGGGTATTTTGGTTCTAATACCGAAAGGTAACGTGTCTTGGAACACATTACATGTAGACCATCACGGTCCACTTGAGAAAACGCGTTTAGGTTATACGTATGTTCTTGAAATAATAGTTTTTTAAATTATACCCGTGTGCTACTACTAACGCTAGTAAAGTTGTTAAACATTTGATAACATATATTCAAAATTACAGCCAACCTGATAGATTAGTGTCTGATAGAAGATCCGCATTTACAGCGTATGAATTTGAAAAGTTTTTAAGTAATCTAGGTATTGTTCACGTTAAAATCGCCGTGCGTGCACGTCGCGCTAAAGAGCAAATCAAACGCGTTAATAGGGATATAACGGCAATGTCGAGTAAGTTAACTCCTTTGTTAAAACAGTGAGACATTGCTCTTTCAAATTTCGAATTTGCTAACAATAACACCTGTTGTAGGAGTACTAAACAAGTTCTTTCTATTTTGTTGTTTGGCAAAGTTCAGTAGGAGAAAGTTGTAGATTGTCTTCGTGAATTATTAATACAGAAACCAATCAAGATATTGGTCACGTTACAGATATCGCTGAAAAAAATATAAACTTAGAACAAATTTGTAACAAGTACTACTTTGATAGAAGGTATAAGACGTCCCATAGTCATGTCCAGGAGCGGTTTTTGTTTAAGTGTCGCAGAGCTGCAGTACTGCCACAAATTTTCGATTTGATCAGTTACTAAAATATATTCATTTGTATAATAATTTACTCAGTTACAAAACACTCGCTTTTGATAAAAATTATTATGAAATGAGTTTCTGCGATGCTGAGTAGTAGACCAAACGTTTCGTGTAATTATAGTACTTCTAATTATAAGTATTTATTTATAAATTGTTAATGACAATAAATTTAGTTTATAGTTCAGTTCATGTGAAGAGATTTTTTAAATACCCTTACAAAGAAAAAAATGAACTCAAAAACAAAAGCGTCAATTTCAGAGAGATTTATTCGAGGAATGACTGGATTTGTGGATGCAACAAAAAATGCTTTATTTTGTTTTCTATGTCGATTGTTTGGCGGCGATAAAGCATAGACGGAGGTAGGGGTAACAGATTTAGTACATTTAACTGAAAAAATAAAAAAAACATGATAACTCCAAAAGCCATCTTCATTATAGCAAAAATTATAAACTGTATCAAGTTTCGTGGGGCCTTTAAATTGGTGTTACGTAGGCAATATGAAACTGAAACTTTCCAAAACAGAAGTATGCTTGTGCTTATTTTGTTTACTGTTATGTACATCAATTAAATCTAATTATGTCCTGTTTCCATAAATTCTCAAGTGCGTGTGTTTTGGAAATCTGCACGAAATTCCTGTATTTTTCAACTCACCGCAGCGAGTAGAGGTGCTAAATACAATTGTAGGGAGGAAAACTACCCAGGGGGCTTCGACTCGTCATCGATCAATGTCGTATTTGAAAACAGAGATTCGCTTATTGAATGCATGGAAGAAATAGAAAAACAATTCAATAATGCAAACGTTTGCAGTGCAGCTTCCTCTATCCGTCGTATGTTAGAAAATTTTGTTTTTGTTTTTTGGTTTTGGTTTTTTTTTCATCATGTAATGCCCCACGTCGACATCTTATTTAATCGGTTGCAGAAAAAGAAAACTGAACTAACTCAAGTAAAGAACGCTATCGATAATTTTGAGAAAAACATCACCCACGTTCGTAATAATATTGAGGCTATAATTACTTAAGCTTCAAATGAATGCTCAGAGTTTCCATTTAAAAAAAAGAAAACGCGCCCACAACAGCAGATTTGATCACCGTATTGTCGCCTTAGAAGTGTGTGATCTTATTACTAATTCTGCGCAAGATAGGTTTATGTTGCTGCATCTCTCTTTTTTTCTGGGCATTTTGGAGAGTATTGCGCTAAGTTTCCTGACGACAAGATGACAACTACTTGCCTAGATTACCCTACTCTTAAAAATGAGCGTCTTATTCACGCTCCGAGCGAAAATACGTGACTTTAAAAAAGTTTTACTTTTGGAATATATACATATGTCTGTTATGGTTAATTTTTTTAATTATTTTTGTATTATACAGGGTGTCGTAAGAATATCAAAATTGTGTTTTATTTTTAATGAAACTTCTTGTAAATTATTGCATTTTTGGATTCTTCGATCAAAATACGTTTGTTTTAATAACGTTTGTGAGGTCTAAACCTTTTTAAATAATTTAAATGTTGTAAACGTATAACCCTTATTTTGATCTGAAAAACCAAAAATGTAATAATATACAGGGGGTTACATTAAAAAACACACAACTTTCATGTTTGCGTCCTTCGCAACACTTTCTATAATATCTCTTTGAAAGTCACGTATTTTAGCCACAAAACTTTAAACCGTATAGCGTGTATAACTATATATGATCTCGTTAAACGTACACTAACAAAACAATGTTTTTTTGTTCTAATCAATTCAAACTATCGAAATTAATTGGATTTTAAATATTAATAAAGAGAAAATGTCTTTTGCGTCATTGCAGTGCCCTACAAAAATTGTAGCGTTCACAGCTTTTATGGCTATGTTAAGGAGCTAAATTGTTAGACATGTACTTATTTTATTTTCTGGCTGTTTAATTGATTTCTTCTTTAATATTTTTATAAAAATCAGCTTTTAAAGCATTTTTTTACGTTCTTTAAATTTTGTTCATCATTCTCATCGCTTGTAAGACATTGATAGAAAAAACGTTATTAGTAATAATTAATAATTGTTGTTGAATCCAAATAGGAGGTCGTGTGCAACTGTTTGCAATGAACAAATTAACACAACTGTTGTGTTAATTTGTTCATTGCAAACAGTTGCATAGAAAAATTAGGCTCGAAGAAGCAGACACAAGTATAGTCTGCGAAACGTCGCCAACAATCTAATGCCAATTAATTTGTAACCCTCCCACACGACCTCCTATTGGGATTCAACAACAATTATTAATTAGATATAACAAGGAGGATTATAAGAAATTAATAGAAAAAACGTTATTAGTAATATTTGCTTATTATTTCTTAATCCTGAGATTGAAATTGTTATATGGTTATAGGAAAAAATTGAATTTGTGTGAAATGCAGTTGTGTATAAAAAGTAAATTTTTTTGTAACAATATTTATATCTGTTTTAACAAGGTTTTTTGATACCGCGCTGGTAGCGAGTACTCTACTGACGATACGATTTGATTTTGTAGAAACTTGGTCTATTTAATCGTAAATAATTTTTTTAAACCTTCCGGGCTAAATAATAAGTAATATTTATTTAACACGGTATCTGCATGTAAAAAGTTGTATTTTTAAGCTGTGTTTAAGAATTTTGATTATGATATTTGTCATAATTATCTGCAGTAACTAGACTTACCCTACAGAAGTTCTGTTAAAGGGAAATGCAATATACCATAATTGGAAAAGTGAATAAATAGATTGTTTTTAACTAGCACATGATTTTACGTTATCCACAAATAAAGCTGTATTTTGCTCATAGATATGTCACCGAACTATGTCCGTACGTATGAAAGACTCTCCAGTAGCAATAAAATGTTGGGTCATTATTGGCTAAAACTTGGTCCACATTGGTCCGATTATGAGTATGCAACATTTTGCGATTATGTGATATTGTATCTGTAAGTTATTTTAATTGTGTCAAAATATTAAAGTGTTGTATTAGTCTTCTATTTATTACTAGACTTATATTAAACCAATATTAATTTAAACAATATTTGATAGGGATAGAAAATTTATATAGGCCCTCAATGCAAAATAATTTTGCAAGATTTCATTATTGGCTCAATGTTCATTAGAGATTCACCAAGTCAAGCAGCATGGACTGAAACGTAAAAGCTTGGCATGGGCTTTAAAGTCAAGCTTTTTGAAAATAAAAGCTTGACTTGGCTTAACGTTTGTGAATACGGCTTTCAAATTTTTTCTTGCTCTTTTCACAAAACTAGTGCACATGTAACAGGTCACTGCCACAATATAAATAATTAGCCAATTGCCAGCATAGGTTCCTTTATAACTTAGAACTAAAGTGAAGGTACAACCCAAGTTCATAGTTACATTTACATAATTATCTAATTATTAATTTGATAATAAAAAATACTTGTGGAGTTAAATGAAATGTTTTCCTATAAAAATTTGGTCTAAAGTGGTCCATTTTTGAGATATTCGCAATTAAATTTCGAGTCAGTTTTGTCTATTTATATAAGTGTAAATTGATTTTTGATTTGAACTATGTAGTGAATGCTGTAAGATCCGTATTTTAAAACGGTTTTACATATTGCGTTAATTACCGTTCTCTTTAATTTTCCGTTTTACATTATGATAATATTATTCTCAAGAGTTTGAAATCTTAGTAAAGGCTTGAAATCTTGACCTCTAAAAGCTTAGCTTGGTTAATCTTGAACTTGGTGTGATTTTTAAAAGCTTGGCTTGATGTTTCAAAAGCTTGGCTTGAGGTTCTAAGAGTTTGGTTCGATTTCAACCACCAGCCTTTTTACAAAAAAAGGAAAAAAGCTGCCAGAATATTTAAGAATACTTGAAAAATTGGGATTCGAAGTCGTAGTGAAGTCTTGGATGCGATTAAAAAAATGGTAGAAAGAAATGGCATACACATCTCTTTTAGTGATAACTGTTCCGACAAAAACTGGTTTTTTAATTTTAAAAAGCAAAATCGTTTATGTATTAAAAAACCACAAGCTCTTGAATACTCACAAATAAAAATGACTGATTCTTTCATCGTAAATGAATATTTTGACATTTTGCATAGCAGAAGACAAACTAGAAAATGTCGACGTTTTTCTAACCTTAAAAAACTAAGATTGTTGATACAAAAGAAAAATCATGTTCACAATTCACTGCAGGCAAAGATAACTCTTTGTTAGCAGCAGCTAGCGTTTCTGGACCAAAACCTCCACCTTTAATTATATTTAAGAGATTCAATGTATGGTGTAGTTAGATTCCTAAACCAAAAAATTCTTGTCTTAAAATTGCGTTTGCTGCGAGTGCAAAACGATGGATGACTTCCAAAATATTTTAAAGCTACTTTGAAAACACTTAAATTTTAGCATTAGCACAAACAAGGTCAATGTTTGTGATTTATAATGCAACACACGTAACAGATAAAGTGATAACATTAGCTCAATAACACAACATAACAATCTTAAAATTAAGACCAAAAAATTTTGAAGTATTTAAAAGGTGATGTGATAAAGTCTGTCTTTCAAAAATCACGTATTCATCTTTACAACAGAACAGTAGTTTCTGACAATAAATATGATCCTGGCGCAATGAAACGTTGGAAATCATCAAAAAATCTCGGTGAAAATACTAAACCGGAAGACAACTTAAATCAAATAATTAAAATGTTGACAATAAAGTTTTAACTAGTAGCAGTAAACCAGACAACTCCACCAAAAATGAAGCGAGTTGCAATAATTCATTTTAAAATGAAAAGGGGAGCAGAAGCTATTACCAGCAGAAAATATAAAAAAAACGATAAAGAAAAGACAGTTCCTAATAAGAGACAAAAAAAACTCACAAAAGCAAAGTCGTGGTGAGGATAGCGGAGAAGAAGTAAAAAGTAAAAATATGCTACCTTATGCAGATACTGACAATGATATAGATCAGGAATGTTGTTTAAATGAAGAAGAATTTTATCTAGCAAACAATAATGAACTTAAAGACATACGTAGTAAGTTACCAAATCCTGGACAATTTGTTGTTACAGAGTTTAAAGAAATAAATTTATAAAGCGATACGTAGAATACGGTAAAATTAACAAGTAATAACAAATGTTTTGGTGCTTTTCTACGTAAGAGGAGAGACATAAATTAGAATTTTTTTTTGTTTCTTGTTTTCTCTTGGTGTTGAAAACAAAGCAATTACAACTGAGCAAAATATTTTGATGGTGATTAAATTGTCAAACACAATTTTTACTGCAGCTACTAGGTTAAGGGGTAAGTCTTTTGTTCTTATAATAAGTTAATAACCACATATCGCCAGTCCAAAACTGAAGTTTTTTTTCACGACTGCATGTAAGTGTTAAGGCTTGATCGATTTTGCTTTATTTTATGGTTTTAGTGTTACTAACTCGTAAGTAAATTTTGTTAAAATAGTCTTTACTAATGTTCACTTGTATATTTATGGAAACATAAAAAGTGGTATTTTATTATCGATTGGAAAAAATATAACTAATTTGTTACGTTCTGTCGTTAATAATTGTTTGCTTTTCCCTTAAATTTTTAGTAAGCGGGTTCGCTATATGTACCCTTGGCGTCTCCAATCCAGAAACTTCTTTGTTACAGAATAGTGGCGCCCGTTTTTTTTATTATAGTATTCTTAATCACTCGCACTCAGCGACATCTTAGCTAGCCGTGGTGATATGGTTATTACGATGTGGACCTACTGGAAAAAAGTTTGGAAACAACTGTTTTGATTATTTTACTTACTAGCGCATGCTATGTTTTACAAAAACGCTAGAAAGTTTGAAATATTCATAAATAACTGCTTTGGTTTTGGTAGACCTTCAAAATAATAATAACTGTTGCCACTTAAGTTTTTTAAGTGTGTTAAAGCCAAATTATGGTTTTAAATTGTAGCTTTATTTCAATATTTCAGTATCTGTTTCTTCTTAGTTACTACATCGCTTTTTTTTGCTACTCCTTTTTTTCCTATTTTACTTATTTATATGACTAAATTTTGGTAGGATGGATACACCCTCTGATTACAAAGTTAACCTAAAACAAGAGTACACATATTTTACAGTTACAGTTAACATATGCATCAAAATTTACTTAAAAGTGCAAATCCTGATGACGTGCCTTACAAATTCTTAAAACCTAAAAGGTGCATCAACAATTCTTAAAAGCATAAGACTAAGCTTAAAGAATTGTAACTAAACTATAATAAAAGCATTCACAGAAGTCTTAACATTCCACCCCTCTTTAAGCATATGCCTTCAAGTAATTACGTTTTAACATATATCATGAACTACACTATTGTAACACACAAAAACTACACTTCCACTTTACATTATTCAGTTACCACTGGTAGCAATGCTAAGTTCCGCATTGATACTTTAACTATACCCCTTGTAGTGCTATTTAATGCTAATCGGGCCACGTTATCTGCTCCGTGATGAAATTCTATAATTCTTCCTAATTTCGAATTTAGCGTAGGAAGTTGGCCGTCTCTTAGAAGTACCATTGATCCTTCTTTAATGTCTTGGCCTCGACTCGTCCATTTGTTGCTTTGCTGGAGTTGTGAAAGGTAATCTCTTGACCAACGGTTCCAAAATCTCTTTAGCATATGTTGAGTACGTTTCCAATACAACAATAAATGCATACTTGTATTCACAACATTCAATTCAGTGTTAGCCTTTAATGATTCTCTAATAAAAAAATGGTCAGGCGTTAAACCAGTGCTAAGGGTTAGATGAGATAGGAACTAAAGGACGGGAATTTAAACATGCCTGTATTTGTGTAACTCGTGTTAACATTTCTTCATAAATAAACGCATTATTTCCCACGACTCTTTTTAGGTGATGTTTTTCTGCCTTAACAGCTACCTTCCACAAACCACCAAAGTACGTAGAACGTGGAGGTATAAAGTGCCAACGTGTATTACACTCAATCAAAACATGTTGAAATTGTTCTTTATATCCGGAAGTATGCAATACCTTGGATATTTTTTCCCATTCGTTTTTGGTACCTACAAAATTGGTGGCATTATCTGAATATAGATTTGCAACATTTTCTCGCCGTGCCACAAAACGATTAAATGCATTTATAAAACATTTTGTGGCAAAACATACAAATATAGTCAGGTATCCCTTTTGAGCAACAACTCCTCATCTCCGTTTCTGATACAGTTTGAATGATCCACAATAGTCAACTCCACAATTACTAAATGGTCGTGCTATTTGAACTCTATGTTGTAATTAATTCCCATCAAATGCTCTTTTAATCTTGGTTTTGCTAGACAACATCGGATGCAACTCCGTAATACCCTTTTTATAGTATTTCGCCAATGTTGTGTTCTAATTGTAGCTAATGTTAATTGAGTTCCAGCGTGAAGAAGCTTCAGATGTTCATAGTAAATAATTTTTGTTGTTAGCATGTGATGATTAGGTAGTATTTTTGGGTGACGCTGTTCAAATGGCAGATTGGCTTCAGTTATGCGTCCTCTCACACAAATCAACCCATTTACATCTATAAACGAATGTAATGATAGTAATTTACTTTTTTTATGTACAATACTCTTTCTTGTTAATAACAAAACTTCTTCACCAAAATTCTACTGTTGGCATAATTTCAAAATTGTGACAGTTGCACCTTGAATTTCTTCCACGTTACACGTTTAGCAATACCAATGATGAAAATCTTGTTAACAATTCGAATGATGTCGTTCTTGTTGATAGAAAGGTTGATACAGTCTTTCTTTTGTCGTTAGCTTGTGGCACATAACTCGCTGAGATCAATATTCTGAATCATGCTTTAAGAAGTTGTTGTCAGCAGGATTATCCTTAGTTCTGACATGTCGCCAATTTGATATTTCTGTTAATTGTTGAATTTGACTAACCTGATTTGCAACAAAAGTTTTCCAAGAATTTTACGTTGAGGAAATCTAAGACAATGAAATGGTAGAATCACTCCATAAGTATTCACGGTCGAAATTAATCTGTAAAGCTTTATGCTGCAGTTCCGACAAAAGTAAAGCACTACACAGCTCTAGACGGGGTAAAGACGTAGACTTCAGCGGTGCTACTCTTGATTTTGAACATAACAAATGCGTTGCATGATTATTATAATTGTCTGTCATTCGTATGTATATACAAAAACCAAAAGCCACTTGTGAAGAATCACAAAATCCGTGCAATTCAATTTTTTAACAGTGTCATGTGTTAATACATTGAGATTTACTCGTAAGTTTGTTAGTAGATTCAATTGATTGTAATAGTCATTGTACGCTACCGATACATCACAATTTAACTTGAACTGCCATAATGTTTGCATTACCAGTTTTGCCCTTACGATGAGAGGTCTAATTAGTCCTAATGGGTCAAATAGTTGTGAAATCGTAGAATATATATTCCTCTTCGTTACCTTGAAATTAGATCTTATGATTGTGGAGTAGAGTAGATGATCCGGTGTTGAATTCCGTAATTTTTTATGTTTGATCATTGTCTATTCTCATAATTGCGTCAAATTGTTCTGATTGGCGTATTGCAGTTTTGATTTCTCTATTGTTTGATCTTCATTTGCCAAGTTCAAAACATCCTTGACGAAGGATGTTGGTCACGTTCCTTTGTATTGCCATTATTTCCTTCCACGAATCAGCCAGTACTGAGATCGACCACATAAAAGTCTCTTTCGATTATTTTTGCTTCTCTGGGATTGTTCTTCCTAGCCAAAACTGCAAGTTCTTTTAAACATTGAGTGGCCAGATATGGCGCTGAGGTAGTACCATACGTGACCGTATTTAAAGTGAAAGTCTTGATACCTTCGATGTCATCATATCTCCACAATATTTTTTGATAATTCTTATCATCATCTGAAATCAGAACCTGTCTATACATTTTGGCAATGTCTATCGTAATAACGTATTTGTATATTTGGAATCGCAACATGATTGAAATTAGATCACTTTGTATGATAGGTCCAGCTAGTAAAATATCATTCAATAATGTATTATTTGTTGATTTTGAAGATCCATGCCTTCTGTAATTTCCGTCATATGATTTAGTGCTTCGTATTCCTTCATAATTCGTTGTATTGGCGTTTTAATTTAATATCTTTGTTTTAGCGTCTTTTCAGGACATAAAATCGATTTATGGCAATTGATTTAAATTCACCTAATTCACATAGGTTTTTTTTTAACGGCAATTGTACTACGAAACGTCCATTTTCAGTTCGAGTGAAATTTTTGACGAACTGTTCTCCACAATGTCGTTCCTCTATTGATAATTGTGTAATAGTTTTTGTTGGTTCCTCAAGTTTCCAAAATTTCAAAATAGTTGTTTTTAAATCTTCTTCAATGTTACACAAATATGCTGAAATGCCGTAACTTGAATATTGTGACTGAAACTGAAGTTGTCCTGTTACCATCCAGCCTAGTTGAGTTTGAAATTGTAAATTATTGTGATAAAGCAATTTAAGATTATAAGCGACTTTCGACTTAGACCGTGTCGTAGTTAAACACCCAGACTTAGGCTTGGTCCTAGTCTCTTCTTGAGAGCCAAAACAAAAAGTAGAACTTGGCCTTTGCCGTATTGTCGTTCGTGAACCCAAACAAACTGACGTTTCGCAAGACATTGCAGTTGGCATCTTCAAAGTGGTAAATGTCAAATGTCACAGTGACTCTGGGTGTCTAAGTCTAAAAATCCTTGCATTGATACAACTTATGTAATGCCTTACAATGTGGGGAGGATTGTTGAACTGAGGTAAATGACCACATGGGGTGCAATACCGTTTTGTTATATTTGTGTTTATCTATCTGACTACCTGGCCCCTTTCCTTGAACTTGCAATTCTTTATTCGATCGCGATCCGAGTACTTTACATCTTTCTTGTAGAAACTCCGCAAGTTTATCAACTGTTGGAAAGTCTATATTTACTGTAATTTCTTCCGATGTGTCACCTGTACTCTTATCAAGTTTGGAGATTGCAATATAAACTAATAAATCTTCAACCGTTGGATGTTCTAGGGCTTGATCACCCACCATTTTCGAGGGAGCCCCAAATCTCCAATTTTACCACTTTTCGATAAATTAATTATAATTTATTTATCGAACGATAATAATAATTATAATAATTATTATAATAATAAATATATGGACATGGATTTAATTTAAATAGGAAAAAGAACTATTTTAGCTATAAACAGTAATAAATAAAAAGATATTCATCGTTACTTGGTGCTTGCTTTCTTTTTACACCCTAAGGTACAGCTCTCTCGTTTCAAAAACCAGCAGTACTCCGCCAACATGCTTGCATTCCACTTCCCTGAAAATCTCTTCTCCAGCTTAGCGATGTCTTGATGGAACCGTTCCCCGTGTTCGTCCGAGACTGCTCCTAAATTTTCAGGGAAAAAGTGCAAGTGAAGGAAGTGAACTTTAAGAGACATGTTACATCCTATGTCCTTCTACGCTAAAAGCAGTTCCTCGACGTGAGTGACATAATCTTCACTTTTGTGGTTACCCAGGAAGTTCTTACAAACGTTTTGAAATGCAAGCCAAGCTCGTTTTTCTTTTCGATTTAGGTGTTCAATAAACGTCGAATCTTGGAAGAGTTGTTTAATCTGGGGACCAACAAAAACGCCTTCTTTGATTTTCGCTAAGACGAAGAAATTTAGTTTTCAAAAATTGAAATGCGCCACCTGCCTTGTCCACTGCTTTCACAAACTGCTTGATCAATCCAAGTTTGATGTGTAAAGGTGGTAAGTAAATATTTTTCTTCGGAACCAAAGGATTGTGGGCGACATTTTTCTGTCCAGGAATAAGATTTTCTCGCAGAGGCCAGTAGAGCAACAAATTTTAAGTTAGCGCAAAGTTTCCACTTATAATCATGATAACTAATTTTATCAAGGATTCTGAAGATGTTTTCGTATGTTTCCTTCATATCAACAGAGTATGCAACTGGAACTGATGGGAAGTCATTTGATGAGTCTATAAACAGTCTCCATTTATCTGGGTCACATGGCATCTGTAGCTCTGCCATCAATAAATTTGCATTAGGGCAGAACACTAAACCTTTATCTTGTGAGAAAAGACATTTCAGGGTTGCTTGTCTGGTCCTGTAAGAAGATATTTTTACCCCTTTTTCTAAGAGATTCCACTGTTGAAGTCGCGGTCCTAGAAGCTGAGATTTAGTCTTGGGTAACTGCAAATCCCTGACAAAATCATTTAATTCTGATTGAGTGAGAAGGTGAGGTTGCCGAGAAACTAAATCTGCGGAATACTCTTCATCATCATTGAACGTATCATTCGAAGTCCCAGGTTGTGGCTCAGAGTCTTTTAAATCAATTTCCGGATCTAGAGTATAAGTGTTTGGGGGCTCTGGGATTGCCAAAGTATCGTTATGAGGAACAGGTCTTAGAGCTGACGGAATATTGGGATACTGAGTTGTATGCTTACTTTTGCTGGAAAACCCGACGGTGGAAGTCATACAAAAGTAACAATCTGTAAGATGACAGCGAGGTTCACGCCAAACCATGAGCACAGTAAATGGCATTGATTTACGGGTACCTTTGAGCCATTTGGTCAAACTACTGTAACAAGTCGTACAGCAAACTGATGGAGCCCAAGT
The DNA here is from genome assembly GCA_035610365.1 of Aquatica leii. Taxonomy (NCBI): domain Eukaryota; kingdom Metazoa; phylum Arthropoda; class Insecta; order Coleoptera; family Lampyridae; genus Aquatica; species Aquatica leii. The sequence continues at coordinate 171,169,807 of CM069433.1, read as the reverse complement.
CTTGTCCTGGTCGCCAACTTGACAATCAAAATGCAATTTATAAGCTGTTTTAACAAGCGGAGAAAGGGGTTTTCGTTGCGCTTTTAAAGTTAATTCCCCGCAGACATAGCAGAAGCTATTGGGATGATTTTTACACTCGCGTGGCATAATTAAACCGTAATTCAACGCCCGACATTAACCACAAATCACACTTAGACACTTGAAAAAATCCGGAGTAAAAGTAGCTTTACTGTTTTACACAAATGAACAAAAATGAACACAAAATCCAGCACGTTTAAAACGTCAACAAGTTAACTCTGCAACAGCTATAGATGTACTGATCAAAGCAGTTAAGCAAACAATGTAATATACTATAATGAGAAGAGTAATGCAAGTTCAAGCCTGTCGAAAATTCCTGTTCAAACCTGCATATGGTATTGAGATCGCCAGCGTCGTGCAGTGAATCTTCCTAACTGTTTATTGATATTTTTTTACTGTTCTTATATATTTGTATTTTATTGTTGTTTTTATATACATTTTATAGCAAAACTTTTGCCATATATAAGTTAAAATTCTAAAAAAAAAATGCAAAAAATAAAATAAAAATGGGGTCCCCTCAAAATAGGTGGGTGATCGGTAAAAACGGAGCTCATTTTTGGATTCAGGAGGTCATTTTACATGAGAATCGTCAAGAATGGTATCAGGGCCGATTTTCATGCAGACCTGTGTAATCGATAGAAAAGTGTCGTGAAATTTACTCCACTGTTCGAAAAATCTGTTGAATGTAGGAAGCTGGACTGCTGGAAGCTTGGTTGTATTCGTCGAGTATTGTTGACTAAAAGACGAGTTTTTTTCTGCTTCAGACATTGACCGATTATGTTCTTGCATTATTAATTGCGCATTAAGTTTTTTACAAATTTTGTAAGGCTTGACTTGCACCGTCCACGTTTATTTACTAATAGTTTTATGTTTTTCCAACCATTAACAATCGTAGCTGACTGAGGCAGGTTTAAGGAGAATGATTTATAAAAGAATCACTCACCGAATTGAATGCGTATTTTAATCCTTGTTTGTGTCCTATTTGTAGCAGTGTGGTAGTTGATATCGAAATTCGATAAACTGTTACACAAATCACTACTGTTCGTAACCGTGGCACTGCGGTGGTTAATACCGAAAACCGTTTATTTTTCCGATAACCAATGCACAAATCACCATTCCATTAACCGAAAATTTTGTTTTAATTAATTAATTGATTAATTATCCGGTTCGAAGGACCATGTCACACTTAAAAAAGCTTAAGTGTCAACAATAACAATACAAGTAGAGTAAAAATTAACAGCATAATGAACACGTGCAAGAAATTAAAAAGAAAATAATATTTATTTGTTAATTTTCTAGACCCGATTCTGAACGCTTATATATCGGTTATCTCTTAATTGACTTTATTGATAATGGAATTAACGTGTAGTTTATTTCGATCTGCCTATAATTGACCTAAAACTATTTTTTTAACTGTTTTTTAAAGATCAACTTTTTGAGCGTAAGCAAAAAAAAGACATGTTATGAGTTATAGAAATTTCTATATGCAAGTAGAAGGCTTTCAGGATCTTGTGAATTGTGACGCTGCAATCGGTTTATGTCAAAATGTTGCTATCATCCATTTTACAAACAGTCGCTGTATATTTTTCCTAGCTTGTTTTTCCTTTTGTCGTTATATTCGTTATTAACAAGTCTACGTATTATTGTAAGTAAATGAAACACTTATAATTGCATACTTTTCAATGTTTTTTTACAAAAAAAAAATTTAATGAAATATTTAAGAGACAGTTGAACAGGAAATCTTAAAAATTTTGTTTTGTGCATCATTTAAAACTTATTATATTTATAACAACGATTTAATTCAAATTCTTTTTAACTGCATATTTACAGTACGCTTTATAATACAAAACATCAAAAACAGTTCTCAATATTTTTTAAAACAACTTACAAAAAATGAAAAATTTTCGAAACAATACATAAACGTCTTTAAAACAAATAAAAAACGCAGATTTATTATTTGGATACATACCCGGGTTATTAACTCTTCTGTTGTTTCTGATGAACACCATGTTACAAAAACCATTACAATCAACATATTTAGAGTGAACTCAAACAAAATGTTACTGTTGTTTCGGTTAAACAAAATTTCACATAAAATATCCTTCATGCTATATATTGAAAGAATCGGAAACTACACGCTTGTTGTGAAAACATAAAATAAACTGTAGATAAGTTATCTATTTTATCTTACAGTAATTATGGTGTTAAAGTGGGCGCAGTGGACATATGGTAAAGCACGACGTAAAATTTTGATGATATAATTATAGTAAGATTACCATAATATTAGTAACAAAAAATTTTTTTAGCTTTATTGTTATTTTATTTTCTAAATCAATACTTTTATAGTACAATAAAATATATAACCGTAAAATGCTGAATATATGGAATTAATATTTAAATACAATCTATATTACTTAATTTTTTTTTAAAGCAGTAGAGATGATGTCTCAATTTTTGAATATATTATATTATATATAAATCTAATTGTAAGTTATAAATTTTTTATCATTTATATGCATTTTTGTATTGAGAATATATAATATAAAAACACCACTTAAAAAGCAATTGGGTTGCTTTTATACGCAACACATCAATGTCTTTTTAAAGCATGTTAATCCAGTTTATATTTGAAAAATTATTTTTAAAGCTCGTAACTGATGGCAACGTTTTTAACTACATAAACACATTTATTTTTAATTGTGTTTTTTATAGCCATTTCATTATATTTTTATCAACGCATTTAATTTTCACACAAACCCCCTTATTCTAGAATTAATGAAACACAAATTTGGATTGTGGTAAGCATTTGATTAAAATGTAATTAATTGCTTTTTATGAACTAAATCATTTTGATGAGCGTGGTTTTTAATAATATCGTTAGTAGCAACAGTTAGTTTTGCAATTGCTACATTAAATTTATAATTAATTAATTGCACTATATTCGATCTTTTCGTGCTAAAAATAAACTTTATAATTATCATTTTAAAAACCTTTAACGATTTGAACCAAGTAGTTCTTTTATTAATGATTTTTTATATGTGTAATGATATATTTTTATTTCAAATACAAACAAAATTAATAAAAAATCGGTAACATTTAAATGTACTGTACTTACAATTTACCCTAAAAGCTAACGTTTAAAAAGTGATTTTATTAACATAATTGGGTAGTCTACACAAGTGTAAAGCAACTTCGTGTAAGTTCAGTACTAAAAAAATGTTACAAGAATTTATAATGCTTTCTAAATTGCTAGTCTTTTGATGATTTATAAAACATATAAAAATTTTAAGATTTTTATATAGCCTGAAGAACATCTAAATTATTTGTAAAGTTTATTTTGAGGTAAAAGTAGAAGAAAAACAAACGTTAAAAGTTTGACTTGTAATGTAGGTTATTACTTACTTTATTCTTATACGCGTTCGACGTAAATCGTTATGGGCGATTTAATGTATGTAATTAAATACTTTGATTTGAATGTTTCTTTTTTATTATTGTAAAGTGGGTTTATGGTTTTACAAAACTTTTACGCGCGTTGATTTCTTATTCAACCGTTTCGATCTTTATTGAACTGTATATTTTAATATTAATATTTAATAAAAGTAAGTAATTAACACCAACAAAACAATTGTGTAATAGTAATTTTATATTTTAATATTTCTATTTTAATAGTTTACTAAAAATTTAATCAAGTTCAAAATTCTGTTTTTCTTAAACACAATTTAAAAGCTTTGATTTGACTGGATATTTTTAATTTTGGAGTAACAAAATTATAGAACCAACATCTTTTTGTAAAGAGCAAAATTTGAAACATTATTTTATAGTTTATTTCTAAACGCTAAAATAGAAACTATAAAAAGAGGGATATAACTATAATACAGTTAATAATACTATTTTAAAACTCTTTTCAACAATAAAAAATTAAAAAATTCAAATAATTACTGTTTCTGTCTGGAACCGAAAACGAAACCGAACCGAATACAACCGCATAAGTGTAAAACAAGCCTAAGTCAGACCACCGATAATATTTTTCCATTCCAGTATATAATATATTTCAGCTATTTTTTTAAAATATTATTCCGTGCTATAATTGCCTTCTTTATTCTGTTACGGTAATAATTATGGGTAACTAAATTTAAATGGAGCGATGGCCGCAGTAGCTCGGTTCTTGTAGGCAAAATGGGGTGGGTTAGAAATTGTGAGGGGAATATTTAAATCAAAGATGTCGTGGTAGATAAAATTAGTCAAATAGTGATTAGAAATTGTTAGAAATGGGCGCCACACAATTTGTTTAGTTACGGTCCTGTTAAGTAAATTGTAAAAGTTTAACAGGGCTCTAGTAGTAGCGAAGGGTTGCTGAAAGAAAAAAAAACGAGGAAGGTTAGGCAATAAATAGCAATCAGTAAATTTGATGTAAATATAATGAATTTAGAATAAATAGCAATTTACAAAATAATCAATAAAATATTCAATTTTGAATTATGCAAACAAAATATGCGTGAAATTGAGTAAAACAATCGATTGTAAGTATTAATTGTCTTTATAAGCTTAACGTCTTTATTTCACGATAGTTTACAAAAGACTGCCTTATTTTAATTTAACAATCAGAATACAAGGTCAGCTAATTCACACCGAAATCCTGACCGCGATTCTTAAAATAGAATTTAATAAAACAATGTATGCGGTCAGCAATTTTTACGACTTCTCTGCCATCAACAAATAAATTATAGCGATTACGCAAAGTTTCGCACACGATAATGGATTTCAAATACTACAAAAATACAGGATCTAAGTTACCTTGTGTTAAAACAAAAGTAGTAAAACTAATTTAATTACGTTAGGTTCGCAAAACAAACAAAAAAAAATTTTTTAATTTGGGGCAGCGATCGTTATTCGACAAGACAGTAATTACAAATTTGAAATACAAAAAAATAAATCTAACCTTTTTTTTTACTTCGCTGATGAAACTCCGTGCACGGTATTTCCAGTCAAAGTTTCCTTAAATAAAATATTTAAAACAAACAATTGGCCGTCGGCAAATAACAGCCGAGAATTAGAGTTAGGTTCAAGCTTACTATCTCGTAGATCAAGGGATGCGTGACCAAATTTATGTAGGTTAATAGGTCAGTTACAATTACGTTATAAGTCAACAAAAAAAATAATTCAAGGTAAATCAGATAACAACTTCTTATAGAAACAAAGAGAAATTAAATTAAGTAAATCAAGCCAAAGTTTAAATAACAAAAGTGAATTTTTAATAGCAAAAAAAAATGTAAAATTTTAAAGTGTAAAGAAAAGTTCTTGAATTTCTAAAGTTGATTAAGCAAGTAGGATAATTTTGATTAAAAGTTCAATGTAGAAAATCAAATCTTTGAGATTTGCACAAATATAAATTAATTCACAATAAAACGAAGGTTAACGGTTGGTTTTTTTTTCACTTAGCGTCAGTTGGTGCAATCGAAGTTGACTTCTCAGCGTAGCGTTAGTAGAGTTTACAGATGAACGGAGTATTTTGATAGTTGAAGGAACTTTCACACGTGAAGTAAACAATCCGTTGAAGGAAACGTTCATATGAACTAGAACAATTTCGTCGGAAGAAAAACCGCTATAAAGAGGAAGGGAGAGAAGCGAACTCAGATTAACTAAATAAAGCAAAAACTAAGTACTTTACCTGGGTATAATAATCCAGCGTTAAGAAAACTAAGTACACTTTTAAAATTTAAAGTAACTTATAGCCGTAAATATACGATTTTTAGTAATTTTAGGAAAGAAACAGGTTCCTTAGATATACTAAAAGTTAGGAAGGTTTCAACGTAATATCCGGTAAAATCACCGTGTTTAAGTAAACGTTAGTACTTCCAAGGTACAGTAAATTTGTTAAGTGATCTCAACAAGAGTTTGTCAGGAGTTTGTAAAGAAGGAAACGAAGTACCTAAGGTTATAATGACCTCAGAAGATAACAAAATAAATTCGTCAGCAAACTCGTGAGAACGCTCGAGTAACTGATAGTCTAAACAAGGATCTTGATAAGGACTTGTAGAAAAGCAGAATTTAATCACGTATTAAGTGAAAATAATACGCTCTTAATTAGTCATAAATTACAAATTATCAACTTTAAAATGTAACGAAATAAAGCGTGAGATTAGCAACAACAGCAAATTCCCACACGTATAACTTAAATAAATGAAACAGTACCGGATTTAGGAAAATTTGCTCACGGCGTAACAATTCTGTCGGAATCGATACATCGGAGGCCTTTTGGAATGTTTCTGCAAACTAATTCTGGGGCTACATTTTGTTTGTAAAATAAAGTCAGCTTGGATATCATTTCGTTATTCCATAAATTTCGGTCACGATAAATTTTTTCCACAAATAAATCATTTTTATCATCTACATATACTACAAAGTAGCAATACTCTTTTGAGGCGATGTTCATTTGACCTTGTACCTAAACATAAATATAGTTAGTGATGGAGTGATCGTAACACACTTTTGTGCAAATCAAATTAAAAATTTGATAATTACTTAAAAAAAGAAATTTCAGAAATTTTTATGATATGCCGAACTACACAAATATTTTCCATTAGGTGAATACAATAGTTATGAGCAACGTTCTGAAAAGTGAAGGTAGTATATACCTGGTAATAATAATTATGATTCCTTTTCAGTTGTAGATTATCATTCACAAGTTCTAAACATATATTTTTTCTTCTGCTGCACGTCTCAATGTAAGCCCAGACTTATGTACACTATGCAGACATTTTACCTTAACCACACCGTCATCATCTATAAGTCCTACAATTTCTAAGTTTATTACAATGCAAACGTTTAATATTATTTAAACAAACCGTCTGGAGAGGCTCCTAGAAAACCATATTGAGTAACTTGGCTATAGAAGTTGCAGCCATAGACGATTGACTTCACAACACCATGGCATGGAGTCCATTATCTCCTTTTCACTATTGCTCCAAATTGTGAAGCAGTCAATCGATTTCTTCGTTCCTCTTCATATCTCGCATTACCAAACTGACCCACAGTCTCTTTACTAATTTGGTCCCTTGTTTCTGCCGAAATCTAAAAGTAAAAATAGTCAATAAATGTAAAGTGCATCACCAGTATAATACAGCTGTAGATAAAATAAAATACACTATAAATTTATTTGAGTATCAATTCACCTGCATTTTACCAAGGATCCTTGTTCCATATCCACGTTATTTAATTCAGCTTCTGCTTTTGAAAAAAGTTATTTTCTACATTTTGGTCGTAAACGTTTGCAATTATTTTTTTTATTAAGTCTTTTAAGATTTTTATTTGGTGACATATTCACAGTTTTTCGTCAACTATTTAAGTGCCATATATACCCACTGTTATATTGCAAACTAGCCAATTTGCATCGTCCTTCAAATGAACCCTTCATAGTGAAATTTATTCTCTTGCCAGAGTTGAATTTGGCAAGAAGGCTCATAAACAGTTCCGCTCGATTGTTGGTTTCGTTTTTAAACAGGAAATTAGCTTTCCTCAGTAAATTTTCTGTACAAACTAAATAACAAAATTGTATTGGTCGCACAGTTATAGAATCATATATTGACCTTCAACTCTTTGAAATACGGCACATGATTTCATTTCTTCGACCAAATTTAAACCATCTTTTTGACAGTAGTAATCCACACATTTTGTGTGATCACCAAACACATGATATGGTCCATTTGCCAAATCATCACGCAAGAATTCTAAACTACCATGACTTTTGTTATGGTGTATCTGATACTTAGCTACATTCACTCATTTTTTTATTGATGCAATTGTTAAAAATTTGTTTGTATAAATCGATTTATCATTTTTAAGATTGTAAAGGTGTTTACTGTAATTTTTTATAACATGAATTTTGCATTCCATTTTTATAATTGATGGGCCATAAGGAACTTTAGTTCGAAGATTTGTAAAAGTACTAGAATCTCTATCCGCAATAATACTTATATCTTACTCCATGCATATTGATACTTTTATTGAAGCCTTCTACTATAATGTCTGCTTCCATGCTAGTCGACGTACCATTCCAATTTCGATAGCATCTGTGATCACCAGCAGATTTTTTATTATGAGCCACTGCACAAACATAAAAAAATTTGTTGCGCACTCCCATAAACAAAACTTTCTTTGTGGCTTTACCAATTATTACGGCCTGCAATTAGGGTGATGATAACAATACCAATAAAACAAATGTGTTATATCTGTACTTACACTTCCAGAAGCAGCATCATAGTTATGACCATAACTCCTTTGCTCCATCCACCGTCGAGATAAACTGTATTGTAGGCAATCCCGTCATCATCAATGTTACCATATTCGCTTGCAATTTTTGCTTCTTCTTTTCCTGCTTCGGCAAATTCTTCAATCATATTATCATGCCAGCACTAAAATATATGAAGAATATTGATCATATATATTCTTGTATTAAAATTAAAAAACGTATCATATTCATATCAAACTTGTATATACTCACATCAGCCACATTTTCTTCAATTTTATGAAATTTTTTAACACTGCAATTAGGTTTTTCAACCACTTCTTTTGTAAGTTGATAGCTCATGATACTAAAAAAAGAGACAATGTATAAAAATGACAAGTGTTTGGTAGTTTTATGTTTGTAAAAACCGAACAAATACATTACCTTTCATACTCTTTTTCTGTACCGCAGGCATCATTCAGAACTAATTCGAGTGGTGCATCTCTAGTGGATGGTTGCACGACTAATTTGCTATCTTCCAAAGGTTCATTTGAAAGATCATTTCTTGAACATGAAGGAATGTTTTGAGCGTCGTCAACATTAGAAGAGACATTACTAAAATAAAATCTGTATTGAATAAAAAATAAAGGACAAATCGCCACACAAAATGTGGAAAAAATGTAGTGCGAGCCCGGGACACGTGTAATAAATAATGAAGATGGGGAACCGCCAAGGATGATTTGGCCATTCTTGTGTTCTTCAGGTAAATTAATTATTAATTGTTACTAAAAACAATAAAAATACGTATTTTTATAGTAAAATCATTTGTAATATTGTACATTACAAAACGCAAAATGTAAGGCCTCTCTCACAGTAGTTGCGTGTTCGTACGAATAGCCCGATCAGTAAATTTTATAATTGCGAATTCACATAAAATTCCAAAAAAAACGGGATTGATTCGCAAGTCGGAACTACACGCGCATATTATACGGACGAATAAGTCGGCGCTAGTGTACGATGATGTACCTAAACCTAACTGTTGGGATTATTCGTGCATATTCGTGCGTCAACGTACGAACTACTTCAATTCGTGCGAACTCGCAGTCACTGTGAAAGAGGCCTTACAGTAAAGGGAAATTACACAAATTACTAACCTCAATGTTATTTTAGCTTTATGTAGTTTGACGTGACTTTTCGATCGTTTCATTCTCTTAATCCTCGTTTAGATCTCTGGGAAGAACCCATTTTTCAGGTATAAGCTAAGCGCTCTATAAGCCCTTATTTCTCTATAAGCACAGATCTATAAGGATGAACACAAAAAAGCGTTGAAACGAAAATATTCGTGATTATAACAAACATAACAAAAGGGGTTTATCGATTAAGAACGTTTTTTCGGCTCCAAAAATTAGGCTCGCTTTTTTTATTGGTAACCAACGGCAGTAAATGCTTTTTCTTTGTATATTTTTTCACTTTACATGTACTTAAATGTAGGTAAATTGCGAAGTATAAAATTACTGTGTAGTCTTAAAAAATACGTTTTTTTTTTAAATATAAGGATGCACAATCATAAAAAAAACGAAAAATACTACAAAAAAACGCTAGATAGACAAAAAAAGAACGAAGCAAGTACATATGAATATAAATCGCTGTCAAAATCAAAAATGCAACTTTCGATTTGAGAACACGCGCGTATGCCATCTTGTAACGACTTAAAACGTACAAATCCGAATCTGCGCGATTCCGCATTAATTCAATTCTCATGGAAAAATTAAATAATTATCACATAAATGTTTACTTGCAAATAGAGTCGCTATCTGGCGGCGTATAATTGCGAATCAACCTTGTATAAGCCACCTTAAATTACTGTACGGATAACATTGTAACTACCAGGATGAATGGTAATTATACGAGTAACCACTAAAGGGGTGTTTTTCTTGTATTAACACTACTTTCCCCTTGGTAGCAAGATTGGGATAACCGCGCACTACTTCACGAGACCATCGTTGCCAATAAGTTGCACTAATTGTTGTACTAAATGTGACTCTGTAAAGTTGAAAAACTTTAAGCGTTTTATTAGATTGGTTTTTCCAAAAAATCTTTTGAAAACCTCTCTCGTTCTTACAAATCTCAATCATTCTATAAATCTATATATCTTTTCAAAATCGCAAACTGGAATTGACAAAAACTAATTAGAATATTAACTGTCTTGTCCTGAACTGGCGGACCATTGATCTGAGTATCTGGGAAATATTAGTCGATTACTTCTTTTTTGAAAATGATAAGGTAAAAAGAATCTGGGCGGGTTTTTTACATCTGCAGGACCATCAAGGGTGTTAAAATGTGCAGACAAGTGTCTTGGGGGTTGATTGATAGAAAAAACTCCACTGATATGACCAAGTGTAACATACTCTCGCATTTGCCTAATGAACTCGTATTTTTTAATTAAAATTTTTATTTTATTTTCGATCGAGGGCGATACCCCTTGATTTGTAAACTTCCTAAAATTACCTAACCTAAAATCGTATCTTGCATGAAATGCATTTTCTTGCTGAATTTTGATGCGGTCTTATTAAATTGAAACAAGATGAAGCGCCTAACAAAATACTTACTTCTTCAAAAATATTAAACGATTCGTCAGCTAGACACAAATGAGAAGGTAAATTTAAATATACTTTGGTAAAAGAAACAACCGGTAGATGTTCGGTTACTCTATCAACTACTAATCAACTGATAACAAACTGAGAACTGTTTTCATTTGATTGTATCATAATGGAAACCAGTTCAAACACTTGTGCTGTTAATACCACCAACACCTTTAACTGTTATGTCAATTGGCTTAGGTTTCAAACCCAGCGTTTTGCTCAATTTTTATGATAACATTATTTTGACCCCCACTGTTTAATAACACACGTGTCTGTAATACACGAGTCCCGTTTTTAACTAGCACCTTTGCACAACAAAACATCTGAATTTATGCAGAAACGTAGAACTACTAGGATCAGTTGTTTGACTCTGTGTTTATTTAAAAAATAGTTGCTCTGATTGAATGTTATTCGTTTTTTGTAAAATAGAATTACTGTTTTAAATCTGAACCAGTATCATTTAGTTTTCGTAAGAAAGCAAGATATGATTTTTTTATGACAACGTTTACAACTAAACGTTGAAGGACAATTTTTTTGTAACTATGTCGCAAGCAATTAAAACATATGCAACTTCTTTAATTTGTTGTACCTATCATTAAGAGATAACTTTAGAAAAGCTTCACATCTACTTAAAAAATGCTTACTTTTACACAATCCACAGTTATTAACGTTGGAAGCAAAAAATGACTTAACCGGTTCCCTTTTAGCAAAAAAATTGCGACCTTTAAATCTATTATCATCATTCTTGGATGCATCACTTCTTTTCAGACCAACATTAATATCGTCAATAAATCTACATCTATCGAACAAAAATATAAACTCCATCCATAAACATGATTCTAAGTAAGTTAATTTAACACCATTTGTTAAAAGCGGATTTCTATCGAAACATGACATAAAACGGTCTATGAACATGTTGAGCTAAAACCAAAAACTTGGTTCAGATAAGTTGATGATACGTTTGTTGTATGACCTCATGGCAAAGATAAATTTGTTACGTGCATAAATTTAAATAATGCATTACCCTGTATATCAGTTTAATTAAAAATTACTTTTATATTTCTCGACGCCATCTATCGGATTCGTTGGTCACTTTGTATTGAGCAGACGACATCCGGTGAGATTTCCGGCATTTTGACTTTAACATCGTACCTGTTATTATCTATGTCTGCGTGAGTGAAAGTTCGTTCTCTAAAATCATCCACGTGTTGGGACACGATGGAAATTAGTAGTTTTCTTAATTAACTCAGTTTATTCACGCAGAGTAAGTGATTTTGTTCTTTCTTTGATTAAAGGTAATTTTTATGTCTTTTTGGTTAGCGCCATGTGCTACCTCATAATTAGGGGCATTCTGGTTATAATTTAACGTCCACCAGGAAAGTTGTGGCTTCGTTACGATCGTGTGGAGTATTCGAATCGTCAACGGCCATTCCACCATTATCTGGCATATTAACACCGATAAATATCTTGAGGGGACGATGCTAACTTTTATAAGGCCTTCGAGTAGAAATAATTAAACCACAGTAAAGGGGTACAACGCATCCGACTACCGGGTTGTGTTATGTGTGTTTGCTTTAAAATTTAAGTAATGATTTTGTAGATCTTGATTTCGTGAGGCATTGGTTTGACACGATTTGCAATTCAAATTATTTACAAGATTACGTGTCGGGGAAAGTACTTTCTTCGCACAAGGGGAAGTTCCTGTGTTTGGTAAGTGATTTTATATGTACCTTATTTTGTTGTCAACAAGGTCGCTCACGAAACTGTTGTACATATTAATTTCGTGGTTACGAACGTTATTGAAGTACTATTTATATAGTAATTTTTCTTCTCTCATTTCGGGTTACGCATGCTGTGTACCACCAATACTTATTGTGAGAATTTAATGTTAATGCCATACTTATTATCATTGTTTTATTGTCAGTAATGCCATATTACTAATTATGTAAACGATATTTACTACGAACTATTCTTCGCTATCTATTTCACTGTAGTTCACTTATGTAGTGCAAGTTGCCGATCCTGCTGTTATTCTATGTTGTAGATTCTCACTAGTATCTACTTAGATTTGGCTATTTAACTTTTACTATAGTTATCGTGATAGAGTAATTAAAGTACAATTATTATTAACGATTTAGTTTTTCTCTTTCCTTCGCTTCTTTCAGCATTACGAACCTAACATCTTGTTACAAGTGATACCATTCTGTTGTGAGCGGACAGAAGTTACTCTGGGATAAGCTCTGGCGCCCTTAAATATATTTAATGTATCTAGGAACCTACCCCTCTCACCGACTATTGCGAGTTGGCCGTGCAGGTTCGTAAATACCTAAAGCTTGTAACAAATTAAATGAGTCAACATCTAAACTCTGCACATAACAGCATTAAATTTTCTATGGAGTTAGAACATAACAGCAGTCTAGCCTCTCTTGATGTACTGGTGATAAGGAAAAATAACGGAAAATTGGGGCATTCCGTTTATAGAAAGAAAACGCACATACTTACATACCGAATCTCACCACCATCCAGTACAGAAGAATACTGTTTTGCATACTTTAGCCAAAAGAGCTATACGTATGTCAGATAATGAAAATCTACAAACGGAAAAGGAAATACTGTTAGAGTCTCTACAACAAAATGGATACGGGTTCAAAGAGATTCAAAGCGAGTGGAAAAGAGCAATAAATCCAAAAGTCAAAGAAGACTTATCACCTCCTACTAGCACCGCTTATTTACCATACTGTATGGGTTTGACAGACAAAATAAGCAGAGTGCTAAATAAACATAATATTAAAACTGTCTTTACGACTAAAGATACTCTGAACACCTGGTTTACATCTGCTAAAGACAAATAAAGGGCTCTAAAACATGCCGGAGTTTACAAAATTCCTTGTTCCTGTGGATCAAGTTATATAGGACAGACGGGACGTTCTATTGAAGTTAGAGTAAAAGAACATATGGCTGACTGCAAACACCGCAGAGTTACAAAATCAGCAGTCTCAGAAAACACGTGTGGAGCCAAGGACACACACTGAACTTTGACCAAACTAAAGTGTTGGCTAGAACTCCTTTCTACTTTCCAAACTAATCCTTGAAGCTGTGGAAATAGAAAAACATCCATGTAATATGAACCAAGAAGACGGTTTAAGACTCAGCAAATCTTGGCTACCAATATTATAACCTCTAAGACAAAGATCGACTTTCTTAAAAAGGACACAAACACTTACTCCGAGTAATAACGAAGTCAGTCAAGCGGTAACGGATAGATAAGGTCCGTTAATCACGCTAATCGCTATTGGTATAAATATCGTCAATTACACTTTTTCTTTCAGTCAAAAGCCAAGTTCCACTTCTTGTTTTGGCTCTCAAGAAGAGACTAGGACCAAACCTAAGTCTGGGTGTTTTACTACGACGCGGTCTACGTCGAAAGTCGCTTATAATCATAAACATAACAACCGCGAAAGCTTAAGATTCTATATAACAAAATCTCTAAATTAAATAAAAATACTGCGTACTCACCAAATCCTGTCAATTTCTGTATTATTGCAATAATGACGGACAAAAAAATATACTTAGTCTGATAAGAAATGATTTTCTTAATACTTAATACTCATCAATATTGACATCTTTGGGCAAATACTTTGTTTCTCATGATAACAAATATAAGTTTAACTCCGTTTCAAAGTCGTTGAACATAAGATGGCGGCGAATAGCAATAGGGTCGTTTTTGCTTCACTCAAATTTCCCGTTTATGGATTTGTTTATTCCTTAGGATACTTGCTAATAACATGGCATTTGCCTTCTCGAACTCAAACTCACTCTTGTTTTGTGAAAAGCATGCAGCGAACACTATATTTACTGTAATTCAATCCCTAATTTTTGTAATATACGGATCGACGGACCATTGTTTCTCTTTTGTATTTTAATGTTAGTAATAAATGATTATAATTTTTACTTTTTAATTGCTTTGGTAGTTCTAACTATTCTACTCCTACATTACGACTGTGCAGTAATTGCAAGCTTTCTTACAACTGCCGGTGTTTCAACTAAGATTCTTATAGCTTTACGATAACTCTAAAACATTACCCACTAAAAAATCAAAAATTATAGAGTTTAAATTAATAATTGTCGTCGTCGTAGCTATCCAGATTTCTACTACCAATTGTGCAACCACTACAGAAGAACAGCTCATCTTTTGTCAAAGACTCCAAACATTTCGTTGAGATTCTGAAAAGAATACAGCTACAAACACGCGATCAATTAGTCAGCTTCGACGTAGAAAGTCTTTATACTAATGTGCCAGTTGAAGAAGAATTGAAAATCATCCAAACGAAGCTCCGAGAAGATGAAAAACTCCAGGAAAGAACCACGCTGCCGGTAGAAGGAATAATGAAGCTCCTAGAATGTTGCCTCAAGAACTCGTACTTTCAGGAGAAAGACAGATTCTTCACGCAAGACGAAGGAGGACTACCAATGGGTTCATCTCTATCACCAGTAGTCGCCAACATATACATGAACTGGTTTGAATCCCAGGCCATAGAGAAATCAAAATTCAAACCCAAAACATGGCTTAGATATGTTGACGATACCTTCATAATTTGGAACCACAGTAATCGGCAACTAGACCTTTTTGTACAACATCTGAACAACATCAAACCATCCATCAAATTCACTATGGAAAAGGAAAAGGAGAACTCACTTCCTTTTTTAGACGTTCAAGTAACAAAGAACAAGAAAATTATGGAAACGACTATCTACAGGAAACTGACACACACCGGTCGATATCTCAACTTTGAATCCAACCATTCCACATCTACGTAGAGGGGAGTAGTAAAATCTCTAATCGACAGAGCATACAGGTTGTGCAACACAGAGAAAGGGCCACGAGAAGAAATCAAAAACATTAGAAACGATCTAAGGCAGAATGGTTATCCAGAAAAGATTGTAGGAGAGCTTTTACAGAAAAAGCAATTGAACACCATGGAACAACCTAAATTCACGTTCTTCAGCAATTACCATTTCAGTCTCACTTTCAATTACACTATTGTTTTCTTATGCACTACCCACCCTGTTTCCTTTTGAGTTATTATCTTATTAATTTGGCGCTGAATCTTCTTTGTGTTCAAACAGATAAGGTATAGTTAACGTAGTAGGATCGATTGACTTTTTTTGTCGAAATTATCTTCTAAAACTATTAGATTTTGTGTTATTTTTCGTACGTCACTGTTGGGAGCTAAAAGTCTATAACCAACACTTGTTTCCGAATAACCAAGAAAGTTGTAAGTTCAAGTTTTTTTGTGTTCAGTCAAGAATGTTAGAGTATGCCTTACTACTAAACACATGCAGATAACTTAAATCAATCTTAAACCTACTTTATTTTTTATAAGATGAACTACATACAGTGTTTGAAGCTTTTGATTTAACTTAACTTAAATATAGAACGGTTATACCGCTCAGCCACAGCTTTTTTTTATCGATTCTATAATGCAGTGAGTTTATGTTTAATACTACGTTATTTAAGAATTTTTTTAAACGATCATTACAGTACTCACTCTTATTACCCATTCTTAAAACAGAAACCTCTTCTCTATAAGAGTCACCGTTTGGCATACTATTTTTTAAAAGTCTCATGCTGTAATTAATAAGATGCTCTAGACGTTTGTGGCCAAGCTTCTGTGAAGTTGACACATTTGCAAAGTTTCCATGTTCCACAAACATATCTAATTTGTTTAGCTTATCAACATTTATTGCAGAAGGTTCTCCCTCGATATAAAATTTCTCACTATCTATCGCCATTACGTGTTGCTAATGATGTATGTTTGCCATGATTAGTATGTTTAGCATTTTGCCACTTCTTATTTTGCAAGCGATTTCTTCTTCTTTATTTTTTTTTAATACCCAATTAGTAAAGTTACCTACTCTGCCTGTTTGTCTGATGTTTTCACTTTTTCTGATTTTTAGTGTTATTTTTGTTTTGTATGTCTTGAGTCGAGTTTTTGCTACATAAATTAGTGTACGACTAATGGCAGACTTGTAGATCCAGGTTTCTTCTTTAATTCAAATATGTCAGATACTATAGTGACCAGATATTAAAAAAAATTACCATCGACCATAAGCTTGCATCTGATCGGTGTCTTGGATGTAGTCATAGATTTTGTTTTTGCCGCTGATTTTAGTTTTGTTTAACTAGTACCTCTAGAGATTGTCTTTGTTCTCCGCCACCAGCGCCGTATAGTCTGCAAAGCACAGGATTTTGACATCCTTACTTTTCATTTTGTATCCATACGTATTATAATTTTATTTATTACGATGTTAAACACAAGCGGACTTAAAGAATCCTCTTGCCAAATGCCATTACGTACAGGTGTCTGTTCAGTTAGTTTGGCATTTATTTTTGGTAGAATCTTATTTCCTGAATATACATACTTTCAATTGTTTTAATGATGTGCGGTATTTGTCTATCATAAAGCAGGTATTATATACTTTAAATGTATTAGGTCAAAAACTTTTTGCAGATCGATAAAACAAATGATGGCTGGTCGATTGTATTTGATAGATTTTTCTGTTATTTGTCTGATTGCAAAGATGGCGTCCAAGGAGGATTTTCTTGATCTGCTAATGAGTACATTCATTTATTTTTTATTATTATTTTTATGGTTCATTTCAGAATAATGCATAGTAAATTTATTTCTCTATAGTTTTCTGTTTTTTTTTTGTTTTTTTTTTTAATAATTGAATCGTAATGCTAGTTCGACACTCATCTGAGATTCTATGTTGCGAGAAAATGCTTTTGATTAAACTTATTAATTGTCGATTTAACTTCTCTTCCTCTTATTTGAGTAACTTTTTGATGATGTTATCTTCACCTGGAATTTTTCTTTAATTTTCGGAGTGCTATTTTTAACTTTTTTTTTCTATAACGCCCTCATTTTTAATTAATATCTTTGGCGTATTTGATTCAATTTCGGTCTCTTCTTTCTTGTAAAGTTTTTCTAAATATTTTGTCCAAGTATCTTTTTCGACGTGTCGAGTGCTAATGAATTCATTTGCTTCTGTTCTTTGACTTCTAATTAATCGCCAAATTTGTTTCTGTAGTCCGTAGAGGTCACTTTCCATATTTTTTTTGAGAAGATTTTTCGGTTTTTGTTCTTAGTTTGTTTGCCTAGTGATTTTTATTTACAAATACTTTACAAATTCTTTAGATTCTTCGTATGCTTCTGCCGTCTGTGACGACATATGTATAATTTAAGTATTTCTTCCAGTTGTTGTTAATATCGTCTATTTGTTCTTCTATCGGGTTCCTATTTTGATGTTTATTTTCTGTGTTTGTTTGTTGTGTTTGTGTTCTTGGCAGGAGTTTTGTTTTAACAAAATCTGAAATTATTTCTATTCCTGAATTTCTACATGACATTACCATTAATTGATAGTACTCAGTGAGTACTTGTAGCATTACAACACCAAGAAATTCATCATGAATCGATATACGTTACTATACAAGAGTCATGATTTTGTGAACATACCGTTCCATTTTACTAAAGTTTTCAAGTTTAATCGAACATAAACTACTCGATGTAAACCTGTGTCTTCAAATGCTCTCTTAGGTGCATTTCATGCTACGGTTGCTGTTTTTGCTTGTTTAGCATGTTGATTTGTCCAGAGAAAGTATGATTTTTGACAATGCTTTTTTTTTCATGACGTACTTTTACAGCTGGTTCAACTGTGGTTGTTGTGTGCCAAAGTCTATCTAATTTAAGTAAAGCTGTCATTTGGAACTTTCACTCAATGTAGTTTTCATGACCTTTTAATTTTTCTATAACTGTCCCAACATTAGCCACCATGTTTTTTTTTATTGAGAAACGACGGTGATTAAACACATTGAAACACGTTTTTTATCGTTTTTTGCCGCGTTTACTGGGCCCATAATCTTTTGATAATTTTAATTAAGTTCTTTAAACAAAAGGAACGGGTAATTTATTAATATTTCATTAGAAAAAACTTTTAACAAGGCTGTTTCAACCACTTGATGTTATATATTACAAAAACAAGTACTATTTTTACCAAAATATTGCTGCCACTACTATATTATATCTATGACACACATTCAATATTGTATTATTTCAACAAAATTTAGTAAAATAATTAAATATATGTGAACCCAACGATATATGATATTTGTAATAACATGCACACCTAATACAAGCTAGTCGAAACGTTTAACGTTTAATTTTAAAAAACAATAAAAGTACTTATAGTTGTTGTATATGACACTTTTAAGTAGATCTCTAATGAAAATAAAATATTTTATGTAGTTTCATATGTATTGTGTTTTCTGTGACATAATTAAAATAAAACAACAGGGCCAGGGCACAAAGTATTTAAAAAAAACGAGTATTTTTTAAGTGCGTGTCAATTGAATTAAAATAAAAGTTAGAAATCAAAAATGGCAGAAAGCACGACAAATCACCGATCAGAACCCTAAAATAAGAAAAATTATGACACCTGGAAGATGCAAGCTCAAGCAATTCTTACACGTGGTGAATTATGGTGTTATGTTTCGGGTGCGGTCAAAAAACCTGATAGTGCTAACGAAAAAGAAAACTGGAAAAAACTTGACTTGAATGCAAAATCAGAATTAATTTTTATAATATCCCCTACTGAATGAAAACAAATAATAAATCGTACAATCTCAAAAAATGTGTGGGACACATTAGAAAAGAATTTTCAAAGTAAAGGACCAGCTCGAAAAGCTACTTTGCTAAAACAATTGATTCAATGTAAAATGCGGGAAAGTGGTGACATACGAGACCATCTTAACAATTTCAGTAAAACCGTAGACAAATTATTTGAAATGTAAATTGAAATTAATAACGACTTCCTTCGCGTAATGATGTTGTATTCACTACCTTCGTCATTCGATAACTTTCCAGTAGCAATCGAAAGCAAGGTTGCTTTACCATCACCTAAAGACTTAATAATTAAAATATTAGAAGAAAATAAAGCTACAAAAGATAGCAGTTCATCAACATCAGAAGGAGCATTCTTTGATAAAGGAAAGTACAATAAACATGGAAACTCCTTTCATCAAAAATTAAATTATAAACAAAATAACCATTTCAAAAATCACACGATGATCAGATGCAAAATTTGTAATAAAAATGGACATACTGCTAATGAACGTCGATTCAAAAAGAACAAAAGAGCAACTTTTGTGGCCGATTAATGTCTGTCTATGAACAACATAAAAAAAAACTTGGTGTTTGGATAGCGGATGTACATCACACATCTGTTCAGATAAGTCAAAATTCTTTAATTTGCATGAAGACTTACAGCATGAATCTTTAAAATTAGCTTAAAAAAATTATACAACTGCTATTGCTGCTACAAGTCAAATTGAATTTAAAAAAAATCAAATTAGCAAGTGAACTTAATTGATACACTGTATGTTCCAGATTTAGCGAAAAATTTAACGTCTGTAGCAAAAACATTACAACATCATATTAGAAGCTGACAAGTGCAACCATTTTTATTTTGTCAAAACCAATGAAGAAGGCCAAAGCAGCAACAATGTAAATACTGACATCAAAATAAAAATATGACACAAAAAATTAGGTCATGCAATTGAAAAATTAGCTCTTAAAAATAATCTTCTTAATAGCTTAGATTTTAATTACAATGATATTTCAGGAGATTGTGAGATGCATAAAAGGAAAAAAGGTAAGAGCACCATTTCCGATAAGAAACGAACATACCGCAAAAGAACCATTGAAAATAATTCACTCTGACGTCTGTGGTCCAATTAAATTTGCTTCAAATGGTGATACAAAGTACTTCGTCACATTTGTATACAATTACACCCTTTACTGTTATGTTTACTTCCTAAAAAATAAGAATGAAGTTTTAAAAAAAATTGTAGGATTTAGAAGCCAAGTTGAAAAATATACTGGCAAGAAAATAAAATGCTTGCAAAGTGATAATGGAAAATCAGAATACTTAAGTAAGCAAATGGAGGAATATTTAAAACGAAGTGGCATAACTAGACGTCTTTCATGTACTTACACTCCATAACAAAATGGAACTTTGGAAAGAAAAAATAGATCATTAATAGAGAAATCAAGATGTTTACTGATAGAAGAAAATGTCATGTCATTATTGGCTGAAACGGTAAATGCGTTTAACTATTTGAGCAACAGAACCCCTTCACGCGTATTAAATAACAATTGACTTTTCTAAAAGTGGGCTGGATACACACCATCAGTACGTCAATTGTACATACTTAAAAAAAAACCAAATAGACATAAATTTGAGACAAAAGCTATTGTAGATATTTTTATGGGATACTTTGATATTACAAAAAGTTTTCGAATTTGGAATTCGATTAAAGCAGAATTGAAGTTACAACAGACGTAAAAGTACATGACAAAATGTATTACTTAGATATCCCTTAAAACTATGACATGATAAATGAATTTCATGAAGAATGTATACAAAAAGAAAACACGATAAATGAAGATTCTCCATAGAACAAATACACATTGAAATAGAACCAAAAAGCGATCCAGAACCTGGTACAGGTGAAAGAAGTCAATACGAAAATGAATATCGAGAAGACACACCTGAAGAAACCACAACAAAACAGATTAGAAAACCTCCAATATGGATGAAAGATTACAAAATGAATTCTGATGCTGCCATGATTGCTAAATGTGAAACAAATGAAAATGATGAAGAATGGAATCAAGTAATAAGAAAAGAAATCAAAGCTCGCATTCAAAATGAAACCTGGATTTTAGTTAACAGAAACAATAATAGTAATGTAATTGGTTCGAATTAGTGTTAAAGAAAAAATATAAAGAAAATGGTGAGCTAGAAAAAAGAAAACCAAGATTAGTTGCTAAAGGATTTGCTTAAAGGTATGGCACTGAATATGTAGAAACTTTTGCTCCAGTAGCTAAATTTAGTTCAATAAGATTTATGTTAGCTTTAGCTGCAGAGCAAGATTTAAACTTATACCAACTAGACGTGTTAACAGCATTTTTAAATGGTGGAATTCAAGAAACAATATACATGGAAAAGCCCAATCATTTAGAAACTTACTTAAATGAAATACGCTAAGAAGATGTTGGAAAACTTGAAAGAAAATGGCAAGGAAAAAGTTTGTTTATTAAAAAGAGCTCTTTACGGATTGAAACAAGCTGTTATACAGTGGTTTACAAAACTAGATCTACAATTAAAGCAGTTAGGTTATAAATCATCAAACGCAGAAATGATAAAGTACTTTATTAAGCAATTTATGTTGACGACATTATAATTGCTTCGTCTAACATGCAAAACGTAAATGAATTAAAGGTAGATTTAATGCATGCCTTTGATATGCGAATTGAAATATTGTCTAAGATTAGAAATTACACAGAAACAAAACTGCATATTTCTATCACAAACTAAGGATGTAGAGGATTTATTACATAAATTTAACATGACTAATTGTAAGCTAGTTACTACACCAATGGAGACAGGGTTAAAATTTGAAGAAGCCGAAAATAATGAAATTCTTTATCAAAATTTAATAGGATCGCTTATGTATTTATCAGTCGCGAGTAAACCAGACATATCACATGCCGTCAGTCATTTGAATCAATTTAACAATTGTTTCTCATAAGAGCATTGGCAGGCTGCTAAACGAGTTCTAAACTTTGTACAAACAGGAGAAAATATCACTGGATATTGTGACGCGGATTAGGCATCATGTTCAGTGGACAAAAAATATTATACTGGTTATTTTTTTAAGTATGCGAGCACCTGCATATGTTGGAAATCCAAAAAACAGAAAACAGTGGCACTTTCAACAGCCAAGGCCGAGTACAGGTAATTAACCGAAGCTTCCAAAGAAGCAAATAGCTAGCGACTTAAGAGTACCGATAACAGAAATAACTATTTATAACGACAATAAACGTGCTCAAAACTTGTCCAAATATCCCATTGTGAGTTCGCGTTCGAAACACATTGCAATAAAGGAACATTTTATTAGAGAAGCAGTTCAACAAGGAAATGTAAAAATACTGTATAAATCTTCAAATGATGTGAATGCTGGCATTCTCACCAAACTATTGACTAAATCAAAGTTTATTAAATTTAGAGATGGTCTGGGAGTTAATAATTAATAGCGTACTTATTGTGCGGGGAAGTGTTGTATAGGGGTGGATGGGGCAAGAGGGCCTGGGGAAGTAAGACGGGCTATCTTTGTTCTCTGTCTTATCGACCATAATTGGAAAAGGGAATAACGCGCATCCGACGCATTTTCCTTACGCTAATCAGTCATCTGAATGCTGCCGAACTAGTCTGTTGTGCTAGTGAGCTGCTGAAAAAAAGTGTATTTAAGTAAGTTACTTATTTTTATTTCATTTTCAAGACGATGGGGCATGACGGGCTATAGGTAGCCCGTTTTGCCCCGGGTAGCCCATTTTGGTCCGAATCACGCTCTGTATAGGTTTATGTTTTGGTTCTAGGATGTGCCAACATATACACCTAAAACTGATAGAGCTCAATGGTTAGTAGAAAACATGAAAAATGTCATCAACGCCGTCTAGGACAAGCGAATGGGCACTTTGTTGGCTTCAAAAACTTATAATGTGCCTCGAACAACTTGACAAAGGAAAATCAATTTTGCTCGAAAAAATCAGGACAATTGATAAAAGTCTCTTTGGGTCCAAAGCCTGCAGTTTACACCACCTACGAAGAAAACGAGCTTGCGAGTTATATTATAGATATGGAAAGTAGACTTTTTGGTCTTACAACCAGAGACGTAAAAGTTTTGGCATACGAAACGGCAAAGCTCATTCGTTTAAAGAACACATGAGTATATCAGGAAGAGACTGGCTGTCTGGGTTTTTAAAACGAAATCCACAACTTACAATTAGAAAACCGGAAAACACCTGCTGCTAGAGCTTCAGGTTTCAATAAAGTTGTAATAGCAGACTTATATAAACTGTTGGGAAAATTGTATGACAAATATATTGCTGGTAACCGCATCTACAACTGTGATGAAACAGGTGTTTTGATTGTCCTTAAAAGCAGGTGCAAGATACTAGCTTTAAAAGGCCGCAAACAAATTGGTGCACTAACTTTGGCTGAAAGGGAAGCAGCTAGAACCGTAGAGGTATGCTTCAGTCCTACCGGCCATTATATACCTCCCATGATGATTTTCCTTAGAAAGCGAATGAAACTGGAGTTGATGGTTAATGCGCCCAAAAGAACTTTAGGTGTATGTAGTGATTCGGGGTAGATTACAGCAGCACTTTTTTTAAGATGGTTTAAAAAGTTTGTTGCCTATACTTAGTAGCCCCGCTAAAGAAAATCCTGTGTTATTGCTAGTAGATAGTCACACTAAAAGTGTTGATGTTATCGACGAAGCTAGAGCAAATGGCGTTGAGATTTTATCATTCCCACCACATACAACGCATAAGCTTCAGCCCCTTGACGTCGCTTTTATGAAACCTCTAAGCACATTCTACAATGAAGTAATAACGTCATGGCTTGTAGTATCCCAGGTCTTCTAGTTAGCACTCGTCAGGTGGCAGAATTGTCAATGGATTTAAAAAATGTGTCATCTGGCCATACGACCAGCAAGTGTTTACCGAATTTGATTTCATAGCTTCTATGACTACAAACATACCAGTTACATTAGCTACTGAAGACTTACCCTTACAAGGTCAGCGTAATGAAAATGAGACCCTAAAATCAAACCAAAAAAATAGTGAAAGGGCTGATGCAGTTCAAGCTATCCTAATTAATATTAATGTACCAAATGAAATTCCAGGATCCGATCAAAACAATAACGAAGGTAACAAAATGCAAATAGACACAGCAAATGATCCTCAACCTGGCTGTTCCTCCTGGACGAAACAGCCCTCACCATTGGGACCTAAGCAAGCAGTTGAGAAAAGTGTATTTGCAATAGCCAGTCCAAAACCAGTGACTTCACAAAAAAAGCGAGTATCACGAACACGTGGCAAGACAACAATAATTACTTCATCGCCGTACAAGCAAGAACTTGAAGAGGCTATAAGAAAGAAAACAAAACTTGCAGAAGAAAAGGAAATTAGAAAAATAGAAAGACAAAAAAAGACGAAAAATACATAATGAATAAAGAAAAGGGAAGAGAGAAAAAACAGATAACAAAATTCAAATCTGAAAAGAATAAACCCGTCAAGAGGGTTGTTTCTTTATTTTCGGATAGTGAGGATGAAGTGGATAACACCCCATGTTTATACTGTAAAGGTTGTTACCATGAATCAACTGAGGGATGGATAATGTGTTCCATGTGTGCAAAATGGGCTCATTGTAGCTGCGCTGGTGTTAACGACGATGATCCAGAAGCGACTTATGTCTGCGCATTATGTATACCTGAAAAGTAGTTAAGAATATACATTAAGTCAACCTTTTTTAGTTATTTCTTTATCGTTTATCTTACGCAGTGGGTTTAGCCCGTCTTACCCCAACGGTGGGGTAAGATGGACATTTTGACATTTCTTTGTTTTTAATTTTTCTTAGTTTATGGACAAAAATCCTTTTACTTAGTCATTATAAGCTTATAGTAATATAATCAAAGAATGTTGATTAAATTTTGTAGCATCTTATAATGAAAAATTTGCGTTTTATTAGTCGCTAAATCTTAAACAGCCCGTCTTGCCCCACCCTCTTCTATGACACTTTCAAGTACATCTCTAATGCATTTACGTTCAAATACCAATCTTTTATATTTTTATGTTTGAAAGTTAAAATCATGATTATTAAGTTAGTAAGAATGTATGAATTCATCTTGTCAAAAGTGTAATAAATTACAGAAAATCAAATAGTTTATGTAGTTTCATATGTATCGTGTTTTTGGTGACATAATTTAAATAAAACAATAGTTGATACTAATGCCGTCTAGATCTAGATTGGTTGTAATCATACATTTCTAAAAGCTAAAACAGAATGTAACGGACGGTTATCACAAATAAATATTTCAAATACCAACGTGTTTTTGCTTTATGTAAAGAAATGAAACTATTTAGCAAGTTCCAATTGATTCCTTCATACAAGTTTTCCTAATAACGTGTTATGTATCGAAAACAGGCATCAAATTATCAAGTCAAGTAATCCTCCGATTCATAAAATAGATACTCACAAACACGACCCCAAAAATTGTAATAATGTGCCCAAAGCAACTGTTTAAGGTGTCTAACACAAAGTAATGAAGCGTGGTGTATTACGTGCTACAATTGTGCAAAAAATTACTTTTTTAACGCAAAATCTGGCTAGCCTAACATGAAAGTAAAAATTCGGAAATTAATGCAATGCAATGCAATATTATCATCCAGCTATCGATATAGTAAAAATACAGGGTAGGTCAAAATGCACGTTAAAAAGCTTCACAAAAAAGTTTTTAATTTTGATTTTATTTCTTTGGGCTTCCATTTAAAGATTAACTTGTTAGAATGTAATATAACTTTTTTTGTAAAAATCTACTTTCAATCATGAGAAAATATAGCAAAACAAAAGATAAGTAATTGTTAACATAACGATCAAAGGTTATGAGTACAAAACATTAAACGTAACGGATTCAACAAAAATTGCGTTTTTATTGCAAAAATTGCACGTCTTACGTCATTGACTATATTAACACAAGAAAATTAAACTTTTATGGCGTATTTTTTAATGTAAGTAAATATTTGTATAATACGTTCATGTTTTTGCATACTTTTTTACACGTTAGAAAATTCGCTGATCATAAACTTGCATAATGAAATTTTTTCGCTTAATTATTTAATTAATCTCACGATATTTATATCCCGCGTTAGTTATCACGGTAGTCATTTGAAAAATCATTAAAATGTAAACTAGCTTCAGTTTAATTCTTGTCAAATTAAAGTGTTGATAGTTTAATGCGTTTTAAACCTCTTTATCCTTATCGCCAGTGAAAATTATTCATAGTTGTTAAAAACCAACCGAGTAATTTAAAAATTCTTTTGAAGTTAAATTACAATTTTATGTTAAGAATAGGAGCAGTACTTTAATAACGCTAATCTTATAAAGCATTTTAAATTTGATACAGCGTTGAAGCAAAGAACATTATTAATGTATAAAGCGCGATTATGCGACGTAACAGTTTTTAACGTTTTATTAATTGCTTTATAAAACAAAATTCATTTTTGATAAGTTCTTAATTTTGACTGAAAGCTTATTTGCCTAAAATTTATAAGTAAACTTTGATTAATAAGAATTTTATAATGTCAGGAAGTATTTTTAACATTTTATGTAAGTTATCGACTATATTATTATAACAGTTTGACTGAAGTTACATACACCGAGTTACCTTTAATTTGTATGTCAAGAATAAACTACTTGAGCAGAAACTCAATACGTGAGTGGAAATTTGTGATTGTAGCTGGTACTATCGAGATTTTTAATAACTTTTGTAACAATAGTTTAGTGTTTAGCATCACAAACAAAATTTCAATTCAATTATAAAACAGTATATACTATTAATGTAGTAATAGTTAAGCACTTTTTCATATTTTTAAATTTTGTTTAGTTGTAAAGTAGTTTTTAAGCTTCAGCTTCTCTTCTGGAATGAAAAGATCTTGACTAAAAGTCTGAAAGTAAAAAAGTAAATAATTTAATGATTTTAAAATTAATAATGGATTTTGTATTTTTATTTAATGCTCCTTTGTGAAATATTATTGTCTTCACATAATTATTATAATCTATTTTTTACTGCTATTTATGCATACCATCTGTTTTGGCACTTTCACGTGATTATTGGATAACGTTATCAATTTATTGCAACATTAAAGCATTTTATTACTGTTACCAACGCCTAAACAACATTTTTCTTTTAAAGAAAGATTTCAAAATTTGTTTACAACGTAAAACAAATTGATCTGTTTGTTGGGCAGCAGTAATTAAGGGAAAAAATATTAACAACCATTAAAATAAATCTTTTTGTTTAATCTCACATTTGAAAGCTCATGAAGCATAAAACACAGCTCACGCATCTATAACATAATGAAATATCAAAATTCGTTGACAATTTAAAAACTTTGTTTTATTGTTAAATGCATATCAACATAACGAGAAAAAAATTAAATTGCATGTAACCGATGTCAATCTTTATTTTTAGAAAATATGCACGTTTTGTAACGCTATTCCGATTACAACAATTTTAAAAACTTAAAAAAACAGCATTAAATGTATGTATAAGTAGTTTTCTAGAAAGATTTTTGTTCAAAATATTAAAAAAATATTGATCACTTTTGGCACTTTTCATTTTCGAAATGAAATTACTCTCGTTGTGCACAAAAGCCGCTACGTTCGTGGTTATTTTTATCTTTATTTGAAATAGTATAGTTTTGAAATTGAGTTATTATACTTACTCGATGGTTTAAAAAAATCGTTGTCTTTTTCTATGAACGCTTCTTGGCGGAAATACTCTGATTTAAGCAATTCTTATGTTTGCCAAAGATGCAGCTAGGTCCGTTTAAAATATCAAGCTTGAGATGTCAAATTTTCTTATCTATCCATTTTTTCAAAGAATTTTATTTATTCTATTTTTTAGTTCTGAGAAATGGAAAATTGTAAACAATAGTATAGATGGATGCAGTATTTTTCTCTATAAAATATTTGTTTACACTTTTTCTCCAAAAGAATTGAGTAAGAAAATAATTCAATATTATCTCGTCGGGCCAGCGATGAAGTACTCGCTCGTAGCACGAAACTTTGCCACAAAAATAGTCTGAAGTGGTTTGTTTTTTCCCTCCTAAGTAAATAATTTAAATCAGTTTCCATAGTGATTCGAGGGGGGTGAAGACATTTTTTGATTTATTCAAATACTACGGTAATGTGTGTATATACGTCTAAGCCGCCTATAACGTCCTTGCATATAACGATCCGTCGCATATAACGAACCATTTTTTGCGGTCCCAAACAAAGTTCCATAAGAATACATACAAAGTTACGTCGCTTATAACGAACCCGTATGTAACGATATGTCGCGTATAACGTTCTTAAAAATATTACCTTGCCACAGTAAAGAAACATAAATTCCGCCAATGTAGTGTGCGGTCTACCTATAGCATAGTGCGGTCTACTATAGTAACAATGCAGGGATGGGATGTAGTTTGCGATCTACCTTTTGAAATCGTTGTAGGGTTATTAATTGTAGATTAAGTAAATTATTCGGATAATTTCTAATCGATTGATATGACCTAATGATTCATCACCATCATATAATAACCAATTTTGGTAATGATGTACACAAGACAATTATGACAAGAATTGTAATTAACTTTCTCTGCCACAATGATCACTTAATGACAATATCTAATATAAATTGACCGACAAAATGCAGCAGTGGTTCAGTTTGCATTTTTCTTATCTACAATTGCCGACAGTTTTGAGAATGCTGATAAAGGAATTTTACAACACCGTCATCCCAACTGAAGAAGCTGCGACGAATTATTTATTGTACAACGAGTTATTGGTGAACGAAAATCAAGCTCATCCATGTGACAGTTGCAGAGCGGAAATGGCAATGAAGAGACGTCGTGACAGACAAGGCGAATTTCGACCAGTGCTGAGGTGCCCAAGGAAGAATTGCCACGTAACCAGATCGGTGCGGAAAGGAAATGATTTTTTCCACTTTACAGATTTAAATGGCAAAGCGCGCTGCAACTTGAAACTTTGCGAAATTCTGGAATTGATTTTTATGTTTCCAAATGAGACAACAATGAAATTAACGGGCAAATCATCACATACTGTTTGTGATTGGTTTAATATGTACCGAGAAGTTTGCTCTTCAATTGTTAGTGTGCAACGACGTGGACCTTTAGTTAAAACTAATGAAAATCCAGTGCAAATTGATGAAGCGATATTAGCAGGCCGGAGGAAGTACAACAGAGGTTGTTTATTGGTTGGGGACCATCCGGCACTATCAGAGGATAGTGATACTGAAATTGATAATGCCCGTAATCATGGTCAACGGATTGATGGGCCTTGGGTATTTGAGTTGCTGAACAGTCAGGAACTTCGATATTTCGTTGTGGAACGCAGAGACCGCAATACATTGATTCCAATTATACGACGTGAGGTGCAGCAGGGTTCAACAATCCATTCAGACGAGTGGCCAGCTTACGCTAACTTGGCAAATTTGAGATATACTAATTTAACAGTCAACCACCAACATAACTATGTGGATCCTGAAAGCGGTACACACACACAAGGCATTGAGAGATCGTGGCTGGAAGGGAAAATGAAAATTATGAGAAGCATGAGGGGTGTTCCTAAGCAGCATCTAGAGTCGAATCTGGAATATTTGGCGTGGAAGTACATCAGAAAGAATGAGGAAGATTTGTTCGTAAGCTTCCTAAGAGATATACGTACTGTATATAGGTAAATAATTGAATTTTATTAGTGTTTGTACTATGTATTTATTGTATTTGTCATGTTCGCGTTTGTAATAAAGTTTTGGGTGTTGGGCAAGATTCTATTAATTTACTTAATCTAGAATTAATAAGAACAACAATTGGCCGCACACTACATTCCTTTCCTACCCTACATCACGTTTACTATAGGTAGACCTCACACTACATCACGGTTACTATAGGTAGACCGCACACTACATTGGCATCGAAAAATGTTAGGTACTTAGGTAAAACCTATTGTGTACGTAATCCTTTACTGAGCTATTCATCCGGCTTAAAATCATACCTTATTTATAGAATTTACGTACATTTCTAAATTGTCATCGGCGGCAATTCGGTGCTTTCTACAATCTTCCAATGTACCTCAGACTATTTTAAGCAGTTTCGCGGAAATAGAAAATTGCGTTGATAAGTTGTATTGGGCCACGAAACTTAAACAAAAGAAAATTACAGACTTTTTTTAAAATGCATAGTTAGATAGATAGATGTTAAGAAGTTATACTTATATACATATGTATATGTATGTAGTTTTTTTTTAAATAAACATATAAATCTTATGATCACCGTTTATTACGAACCTCGTTTATAACGTACTAGTATTTGAAGTCCCTTGTGGTTCGTTATAACCGACTTAGACTGTACATGATTTTTTTATTAATGTAAAGCGGTGTCAACTTCAACTATTTTTAAAACGGATGAAGATAATGCTAATAATGTATCATCAAATCCACCATCTAAATTGTTGAAAGTTGGTAAAACTTCATCACTATCAACAGCACATAAGTCAAAAAACCACAGAGAAAACGCGGCTTTAAAGAAATATGGAGGTCTTTGTTTTCTTGAATTGTTTAGCGCAGCGGTTCCCAACGGGTGGTACGCCGACTATCCTTTCCTCTGGCGCGCATCATCTATTGTTCCGATCTACTGAGAACGAACGAAGGAGAACGTTTTCATGTTGTGTTAAGCATCACTAATAAACAATGAAGCGGTTTCTGGTGAACCCTAAAACTTCAAAGGATATTGTTAAAAAACCTAAACCGCAGGCCAATCGTAAATACGACAAAAGCTACTTATGATTTTATTAACACAGAACAGTGAAAATTCCCATTCCTCATTGTGTTGTTTGTTTCGAAACACTTTCGAACCAAATCATGAAGGCAACTGTGCTGATGCGTCAGCAAAACACAAGAATTGATTTGGTTGGTAAGCCGATTAAATGTTTTAAAAGAAAGTCTGCTTCTTTAAAAAAAATGTATGACAAGCTTTGTAAATACGGATAGTATTTGTACGATTGAATTATCATAAAGAAGCTGTAGAAGAGTTTCTGTTCTGCAAACAATGGTGGTACGCCAAAATCTTCAAAAACCTTCAGGTACGCAGTTGCTAGAACGTTGGGAACCGCCTGTTTTGCGTGTTATCAAAAAGCAAGCCTTAAAATTTAAACTTGGTTGTTCAGGATAGCGTTCAGCTTTAAACAAGGTGTCAAAACGTTTTAAATATTGCTATCGAAATAATTTGTGCAAAGTTTTCCAAAGCAACTAGGAATATTTTCTTAACTGCAAAATAAAGACACAATCAACAGTGAAAATTTTTGTCCAACTAGATGAACAAATTAATTTATTTTTTTTTATATTTTGAGAAATTATTCAAGTTCTATAGTTTTTTAAAAAAATCGTTTCAGAAAATTGTTGCCATCTTTAAAAATAGTGATAGAATCTTTCAGAGAACAAAATTGGTTTTTACATTGTAACGTTTCCGTTACTGTTATTATTTGATTTTAAATTATCTGTATTGGTTTAATTAAATTTGCGTGTAAACCTTCCTTTATTTTTATTTTGTGAAGTCGCTACTTTTTAGAGCGAGGTTGCCTTGAGATTCATTCGGTACTCAGCATTTGAGTGGTACGCATGTGGTACTTTTGAAGCCATGTAGCTTTTATTTTACCTTATATCTACAATATCTTTATTTAAAAAGTTTGTGTTAGTAATACAGGTATGTCTTTCATTTCTATTTTGTTGAGTTTATCTAATTCCCAGTTTTTATTTTTATTTATTTATTTATTTTATTTTATTTGTTTTAGACTTTTTTTTTATCTACCGATTTTATCTTTAATGAAATTATCATTATCTTTATAATTTGAATGGGTTTAGTATATGAATAATACAATAAATACCAATGATCCGAATCGATTTTCTTGAAGAAAATACACTTTGATCATCGATTTTTGATGGGAAATTTCCCAAGGCTATCCGCCAATTTTAACTCTGCATTCCGTTGGATGACATCAACGTGAAATTTGATCCATATGCGTGAGTTGCTTATATCTCTTGATTAAAAACTGCTTTATCAACAAACTTGGGTTTTCTTCTTACGAAATAACTTACATTTGAACGTAACTTATTAAATACTGAATAATAATATTCCCTAATTAATGTAAAAATTTAATTTGCTTACTGCAAATATTTAAAGTAACTTAATTAAAATTGTTTTTCTTACTTTGTGTAAAGAAAAACCGGTATTCTCTTAATTTAAGTTTAATCAATTAAATGATAAAAATTTCTATTCTTAGTTTTAAGTAACCTTACTGAATTTTACCTTATTGTTTTTGTTTTGTTTTTGAATATAGGATTATAAATCTTTTGAGATTGAATCAATGAATTATTCTTGGGTAAATTTTTATTGCAGATAAGACTTTAATAGTTTAGTCTTAAAATCAAACTGTTTGGCATCCCTGACTTCGGAAGTTAATTGACCAATTTTGACAATTTTTCTAATTGTTTAATTAATTTCTTTACATCGTTTGTTAGTGCACTCTTCGCTTATTTAAACTACCTGAGTTTGCGCTACAACATTTTTCGAAACAGAAAAATCACTTATCTCGAATTAGTCGAATTAAAGCTTCCTTGTCAACGACGTGTTACGCGACGACTAGATGATGACATAGGCTGCAAATTTTAGAATTTTATAGATCATTATAGAAAACGGTTCTTTGAAATTGTTAATAATGTTGTGTTTTGGTTAAATTCTAGAACCAATTCTCCTGCACTAAGTTTTCTGAAAATGGTAAAACAATTTAATTGTGATAACATAATATATCAAAAAGACGACTTCCACGTTTTACACTTTTACGCATTGATAAAGAAATACAATATTTTTAGAGATCTTACAATCTCGAAAGAAGTTTTTTCTGATTTTGATAAAATGGTGACTTTTATCAAAGGTGATAGATTACTGAAAAAAATATTGCTAGAGTTCTGCAAGCTAATTCGCCTTATATTAACTGAGCCTGCTTTAAAATTTACTTCTAAAAGGTTCTTTTTTAGTTTACGTGGTATCTAAACATATATGTAATAGATCAACGACTACCCATATGTGACTAAAAAATATAGCAATTATTCATATCTATTGTGATATATGATCTACATTGGTAAAGTGGCAGATGAGCTTATCAGTGTTTATCACACCCGACAACTAAGGTTTGCGTTAAATAAATAATATGGCATATAAAATAAAATATATTTCTATAACTTACATGTTTCTCTTTATTTGTTATTTTTATTTGTATAGAATAGATACTTTATATAATCATAACACAGTGTGTCTCCGGATGGAGGGATGAATAGATATGATGAATCAAAAATTTTGTAATTGTAATTTCATATTTTAAAATTAGTCCCTGCTTGGTGTAAAACTTGGTTTTAGTATATTTTCAACTTTTTTTAATTAAGTAGGTGTACATTTTCCGTTTACACTATGCTACTGGGTTACTAAGAAATGTAGCATCATGAAAATTTTTAAAATGAGTAGCCTACTTTGATTATACAAGTAGTAGAAGCTGACAATAAAAGAAAAAAACAATTAGTTTATGCAAATGATTGATACTGGAAGCAGTAAATGAACTAAACTAACCGCAAATCATTCGTAAATTGCATAGTTAATTTATTAGGAGAGCAGAAGAGTTTGTTGAAATAAGAGGTAGCTACATAGAATTGTAAAACTTTAAATTCGAAATTGTAGCTATTTTTCTAATCTATGATTTTTGATGTAATTGTAATTAATAATACAGTTCAAAGTAGCTTTAATCAGTCTGAAATTTGCATCATCTTACAACTTTTATCTTAAACACCTCTCTTAGTAACACAGTGGCGTAGTATAAACGGAAATAGTACTTTACCTAAAACAAAAAAAGCTTCAACTCAACTGTAAACGCCTACTTAATTAAAAAAAATTAAAATAAAGGAATTAATTCTAAAATATGAAATTCTAACAAAAAAATGTTTGGTTCATCATACTTATCGTCAACACCATCCGGGGGGACACTGTGTATGTATTAACATTTATTCTTATGTTATAATTACAAACAACATTACTTTTTTAATTTACTAATTTTTTGGGGAAAAAACTAACACTTTTCAATTCTGCCAGAGGATGAAGATTAGAAACCCACGGTTTTCCACGAGTCAAAGCCTATTTTACATCATACAGATTGTCTTTCTTGTCTTTATGTTTACAGAGTTTTTAATGTAATATTGTAATCATATGTAAAATCTTTTATAAAATAATTTGTAAATTTATGCATGTTAGTTATAAAAATTTCCGAGTAACGTGCTTCCGGGAACTAAAGATTTTTGATTATGATTGTTGATTATAGTTAATTTTACTTCATTTAATTTTAAACTCTAAAAAAATAAATATGTAAAATTAATGTGGTTTTTAAATGCAAATTTAGAATTTTAACTATGTATGTTTTTTTAATAAAACATAAACCGTTTGTGTATTTCTAAAAAAAGTTATCTATTGAAATTATTATATATTATTAGAAAACAAAAGAATTTTATTATACAAACGTAAATGCTAATTACGTAATACTTAAAATTACTACATTGTAAACTCTTAATCCTATATTTATTCATTCATGGATTTATTTTACATATTACTTTTTTGGCTTAAAGGTCATTTTAGGATGCGCACTTAATTTCTTTTAGGCGCTACTATAAAAGTTTAGAACCTTAATCCGGCTGAAAAATAAGTTTTTAGCAAAAAAAGACTTTTAATGCAAATTTTTAGCTTTGAGACTTAACTCTAAATACGTTCTTAATAGTCAATTTAATTGTATGAGCCTAAAAAACAGATAATATTGCGTTGATAAATATTTTTTTTAAGTCGTTGATTAGCAATTATTTGGTAATTAGATTTACATTAGAAACAACGTTGTATAATTTCAACTCATCATTTCTTTCATTTAAATTTTTGATTTCAAATTCTGTTACCATTTGTTTACAATTCGTCAATGACAAAATGTAGCTTTACATATTACAGATTATCGTATTTTGTTTGTCATCTTTGAGATTTTATAAATAAAATTGAATTAAAAACACTATGCCATGTATAATAAATTCAAAACTGAAAAGTATGTAGTTTGTTATTTGTTTTATTAAAAATTTCATCTGTAAAATATGTCTATAGTATTAACGATAACGTCGTACAGCAAGAATAACTAATTAAATGATCAAACGAACTTAGCTAAGTGAAGTTCGATCTTAATTATATGTAGCGCAACTTCGAGAAGAGCACCCTGTAGTAAGCTATCTCTTGTGATGTAATCACGTGTTTGAAAGAGAGAAAATAACTGCAACCAACATGTGCGCATAAGTATACCTTCATTTGTTTAGAGTAACGATTGTCGGATAACGGAGATAATTAGTAATAAGATTATCTGAGGATTGGGAGGGAGTGATCTTCTCGAAGAACTTCACCTAGAGTTCGTTTGATCTTTTAATTATATTGCGCGCCACTTCTTGCAAATCACCCTATAGATCTTTAGATTAGCGACAATCATAGCATTTTTATTTTCAAAAATAAATCTAGAGTATTTTATATAGTTTTAAACGTAAAGTTGTTACGGTAAGAATTATATGTAACTAAATTTAAAGGAAGCGATGGCCGCAGTAGCTCGGTTCTTGTATGCAAATTGGGGTGGGTAAGAAATTGTGAGGGGAATATGTAAATCAAAGGTGTCGTGGTAAATAAAGTTAGTCAAATAGTAATTAGAAACGGTTAGAAATGGGCGCCACACAATTTGTTTAGTTACGGTCCTGTTAAGTAAATTGTAAAAGTTTAACAGGGCTCTAGTAGTAGCGAAGGGTTGCTAAAAGAGAAAGAAAAGGGAAAAAAAAGAAAAACGGGGAAGGTTAAGCAATAAATAGCATTCAGTAAATTTGATGTAAATATAATGAATTTAGAATAAATAGCAATTTACAAAATCATAAATAAAATATTCAATTTTGAAATTATGCAAACAAGTTGAGTAAAATAAACGATAATGGATTTCAAATATTCCAAAAATACAGGATCTAAATTTACTTGTGTTAAAACAAAAGTAGTAAAACTAATGTAATTACGTTAGGTTCGCAAAACAAACAACAAAAAAAAATTTAATTTGGGGCAGCGATCGTTATTCGACAAGACAGTAATTTCAAATTTAAAATACAAAAAAAAAATCTTACCTTATCACTTTGCTGATGGAACTCCGTGCACGGTATTTCCAGTCGAAGTTTCCTTAAATAAAATATTTAAAACAAACAATTTCAAGGTAAATCAGATAACAACTTCTTATAGGAACAAAGAGAAATTAAATTAAGTAAATCAAGCCAAAGTTTAAATAACAAAAGTGAATTTGAAATAGCAAAAAAAGGAAATTGTAAAATTTTAAAGTATAAAGAAAAGTTTTTTTTTTAATTTCTAAAGTTGATTACGCAAGTAGGATTCTGATTAAAAGTTCACTGTAGAAAATAAAGCTTTGAGATTTGCACAAATATGACTTGATTCACAATAGAACGAAGGTTAAAGGTTGTTTTTTTTTTGACTTAGCGTCAGTTGGTGCAATCGAAGTTGACTTCTCAGCGTAGCGTTAGTAGAGTTTACAGATGAACCAAGGAACTCTCACACGTGGAGTAAACAATCCGTTGGAGGAAACGTTCATATGAATTAGAACAATTTCGTCGGAAGAAAACCCGCTATAAAAAGAAGGGAGAGAAGCGAAGTCAGATTAACTAAATAAAGCAAAAAACTAAGTACTTTACCTGGGTATAATAATCCAGCGTTAAGAAAACTAAGTACACTTTTAAAATTTAAAGTAACTTATATCCGTAAATATACGATTTTTAGTAATTTCAGGAAAGAAACAGGTTCCGTTGATGTACTAAAAGTTAGGAAGGTTTTAACGTAATATCCGGTAAAATCACCGTGTTTCAGTAAACGTTAGTACTTCCAAGGTACAGTAAATTTTCGAAGTGATCTCAACAAGAGTTTGTCAGGAACTAATTAAAGAAGGAAACGAAAGAATCTAGGGTCATAATGACGTCACACGATAACAAAATAAATTTGTCAGCAAACTCGTGAGAACGCTCGAGTGATATGATATTTTAAGCAAAAATATTTATAAGGACTTGTAGAAAAGCAGCATTTAATCACGTATTAAGCGAAAATAATACGCTCTTAATTACTCATAAATTACAAATTTTCGACTTTAAAATGTAACATAATAACGCGTGAAATTAGTAAAAGCAGATTCCCACACGTCTAACTTAAATGAATCAGACAGTGCCGGATTTAGAAAAAAAATTGCTCAGGGCGTAACAAAGTGTAATAATATATTCAATGTACACGAAGAGAACATACCCATAAACATTCTTAGAAAGAAAAATAAAAATAAAATAAAGGTAACAGTAGTTAACAGTTTACATAATATGCAACATGCCGATTTATATTTCGTATAACTCCCATTGTAAACGAATTTTTGTTTATAATTTTCTTGTTATAGAAAATGTCATTGAAGCTTTGGCTCATCCAGCAGTTCTTCTTATTGTCTCTATATTTATATTATTTTTAAAAGTAGTAGATGTTGAAGCATGTCGAGTGGTATGTGCAGTAAATTGTTGCGTATCAATTCCACTTTTTGCTAGAATTTTCTTTTCTTTGTCCAGCGAGACAGTGTCTGAGTAGTGACTTTCTGATTTCTTAAAGGATATGGATAAGTACTCCTTAGCACCCTATAGGTTTTTAGTTTGGTCTAAGTAGTTAATGATAGTAGTTGCTGCACAGAGTTTCTTTATCTTTAAACCAAGGTAGAAAAAGAAGGGGTTAAAATTTATTTGGCCCCGAAGTCTTAATAACGTAAGGGATAATCCCGTTTGTTTTAACATATATGTTGTTGGTTCGGTTTATTAACGCAAAAGTCTGCATCTTTTGGGCTGTTGATAAGGCAAATAAGGTTATTAATTTTTTGTAAGTGTTTCTAATGTAAGATTTTCATCAACATCTAGTAAAGATATATAATTTAAAACCCACTTGGAGATCCCAAGTTACATCATACTTCGGACGATTAGGTTTTAACTTGTATATGCCACGAAATAATCTTTTTATATCAGAGTTCTGCCCTAATTGTGATCCTAGCGCCAATGAGAGTGCAGAAAGGATGCTGTTTAGAGAGTTATAAGATGTTAAATTTGTGATTTAGGAACTGTAAAATTAGTTTTTTGTCGTTTTTATAAAGGTCTGCATTAGAAGTTTTACAGAAAAGTGAAATCAGTAATAGATGATACGAATATCCTAGTAGATTCTTGTGGTAATTAAGACCTTCCAGACAAAAATCCGATCATTAACGAAGGGTTCTTCCACAATGGGTGTGGTTTCCTGGAAATAGAAAATAGGAGCTGTATATTTGGGTCAAATTTTATTGGCGTATTTACTAATAAACTTTGGTAGATAAGATACCAAACTTGTGTAACCCTGAAAGACACTACCATAATGCCCCTTCCTTTATCAACTTTTGTAGAACCCTTATTTTGATTGACAACGGTGGAAAAGCGTAAAAAAAATTTCCCAACTAATAGTAAAATCATCTGTCTTGTAAGCATCTGGATTTGATACAAATAAAACGCAATTTTTATTTAAACTAGATGCAAAAGAAGTCTGTTAGTTGAAATTCAGTATCTGGGTTATTTAATTTCAATTCATGGTCTGCTGGAATTTTTTTTTTTTTTTGAAGATATATATGAAGCCAAAATACAAATGTTTCTCGATTCACACTACTGCGAGATCTCTTGTGTTAAACCATTCAGCTTTGGAAATTGTATACCACCCATCCGGTTTATATAAGAAATGGCAATGGTGTTATCTACCCTTAGCAAGATTTCACAACCGCTACAATTATAAGCAAAACATTTCAAACTAAAAAATACTGACAGAAGTTCCGAATAATTAATATGTTCTTAATTGTCTGAGGTAGACCAAAAACTATGTGCCTTACTATCATTACAAACTACACTCCACACTGATAGTGAAGCATCTGTAAAAATCCCTCGTTTGAATTGGTTTGATTTAATTGGATTAATTGATGTTATTATATTTGACTTCCACTACAAGAAATCACAATTAAGATCGTTCGTCAGTACCATTTCTTTGTTATAGTTAAGGTTATTAGATTTTAGAGCTAAAAATGTTTGCCTTTCAAATTTTTTTGTATACACCTTACAATATTTAATAGCAATACCAATAGTCCTAGGAACTTTGCAAAATCTAAAATCTTACAGTTTTTAAGAATACTTTCTAATAGTTTGCTTAATAAACGCATATCAAAGGAGTTCAAAATATACCGTAAATATTTACATACAATTTTGGGCTCCCTGTTGCTTTTTTTCCAATTAATTATAAATCCTAGTCAAGGATATATTTTCTCTAAGTTTTCCATGTACTGTATGTAACTGTTTCCAAACAACAAAAAAATCGTCTAGATAAATAATTGAAATGAAACCACTTTTTCTTAAATACGTAACCACCAGTTTCATTAATTTTGTAAACACATAAGGAGCTGTGCAAAGGCCGAATGGTAAACAAGTAAATTGTTAGGTAGTATTGTCAATTGTAAAACGTAAATATTTTCTATTGCAATTATTGACAGATACAAGATAATATGCATCTTGTAAATTTACTGTGCACATGTAGCAATTTTGAGTCATTAGTCCAGTAGCGGTTCTAATGTTCTCAAATTTAAAGTGTTTTATGATAATGAAATGTTTTGTTTGCTTTAAATTTAATATGAATCTACTTGATCCGTCAGGTTTTGGAGTTAAAAAAACATTACAAATAAATTGGTTATTGTTTTGGCATTTTGTAATAGCCCCTTTCAGCAGCAGTTCGCTAAG
Source organism: Aquatica leii (assembly GCA_035610365.1). Classification (NCBI taxonomy): domain Eukaryota; kingdom Metazoa; phylum Arthropoda; class Insecta; order Coleoptera; family Lampyridae; genus Aquatica; species Aquatica leii. Next base: position 171,129,201 of record CM069433.1, on the reverse strand, counting down.
GTGTTTTAAAATTTTAATTTTTTCAGAAACCAAGACCATTTTGGTGAGGCTGAAGTTGTACCTTAATTTTAAATGAAATTTTGTATCCTTCAATCCAATTTAATATTAATCAATCAAAAGTTATTTGTGACCATTCATGTATAAAAAGAGCAAGCCTACCAGAAATATATCTTACATTTAAACCTTTCTCCGAAACGATGTTCGTTGTATCTTCAGCCGGGATGTTGTTTGTTGTCTGTTCCGGTAAAAAGTGTCTTGACATTTCCGAGGCTGGTGGTATTATCCTTTCCGTCGAAGTACTTGGAACTGCTAACGTGGTGGACGGATGAAGTTTAAAGACGCCGGTTTTTGATTAGATTTCACTGAAAACAAAAAACTTTTGCTAAGTTTTTCCATCTCCCCAGTATTTTTAATTTCATCACTTAAGTTGTATCCAATAAGATGGTTGATGATTGAGGTTTTGTCTAATGTTTTTGTAATATTAGCATGCAGATTTGGTTTTATTAGTGCTCTTCTGATTAAATTTTTCGAATAATGTAAATCGGTAAGCAACTTGCAAACATCTGACAGTGGTTCAAGAAAATTTAATTTAAACTGATTATCAAGATTTATAAGCACCTTAGTTAAAACCCTGCTAATAGCAGAAAGTCCAGCACCAATTTACTGTTCTACCGCAGCCAACCTGGCGTCTCTTTCCAGATGAGATTTCTGTATGCACGCCTTCCGAATTGAGCAAAGGTAGATCTAGGCAACAATTAGAAGGCGAAGGATACTTTAAAAGTAATTCTTGTTTTAGTTGTGGATCTAAATTATTTTTTATAATAATTAGCCAAGACTCTGCAATATTATTTTGTTTCGGTAGTTTGACATTTGGCACTTTTATTATATTATTCGTAATAATTTTACGAATGTGTTCTTGTAAAGGAATTTGAACCGACTCTAATGGACCTGACAGATCTTCTGACGCATCTAGAATGGCATCTACGTTTTCATGTGGGACTTGATTATCAGAATTACCTGAACATAACAAAAAACAAATTAAGATTGTTCTTAGTTGGTAGACGAAAGAAAACAGAATAAAAATTAATTAGAAAGTCCATATTATATGCCCTCCAGACACAAAAAACAGCTTAAATTCTTATTACTTGATAGTTGATACTTAGAAGATAATATGTCATTGCAAATCAAAATTACAATGTGTGCCTTCCGGGCAAGAGTCATAATTTAAAAATCAATACCAGGCAAAGCAGTATGTGCCCTCCGGGTATGAATTAAGTTACCCAAAAATCACAATGTTTTTTAGGCAAAGGATAATATACCCTCCCGGTAAATTATCTGTAAACAAAATCTACAGTCAAGTCATAGAATCTATGCTTTTTATGTAAAGACATTGTACAATGTGTCCAGCGGACGTATGCAATACTAAAGTAAATTATTTACTTAGCATCAAAAAAAAAGTAACATTGTAATAATCAGTACCTTGGGCGGCGTAATCTTGATCCGGATAATGAAAATTCGGGATCGGGATCGAAAACGGCCCTTCGCGCTGCTGCGGCTGTATCTAAGGCTTCGCCGCGATGAAGAACGTGACGAACGTGAACATTCTGCTACAAGTTTATAGGTCTTGCAAACCTTGCACGGCCACTCAACTAGTCGGAGATATGGAAAGTTCAAATAAGTAGAATTTAAAAGGCGCCAGATTTTACTAAGTAAAACTTCTGTTTCGATCAAGACAGAAGGTCCTAAACAGACCAAAAAAGAGAAAAATAAATATGTACAACAACTTTAATTTAATTTAATTGATAGAGAAAAAAATTAAATTGATAATGACAAATATCTATGATTCACAGCATGGGACATACAAAAATTATTAATGAAAATACCTAAATGGTATTGAAACAATTATTGTAATTACGTAAGTTAGAATAACAAGCAAAACTTCGTGAGAAAACTTTATGACAACGCAAATGTAATTAAATAAGACTTACCCACAATTCAGTAATTATCCGAAGAAAACGTGTTCCTCGTTGAGTCGATCTGGAATATTAATGAACAAACAAATCGTGTCAGCACAATGAGTCACGAAAGCAAAAATCTACAAAATTATTAGTTAATACTAACAGAAATTAGACATAAAAACCCGTTCTCGAATGCTGTTGCACACAATAAATTAAAAGTTGATATCGCGGTCAATTGACTCATAAGGAACAGTACATCGTAGAAAATTTCTTGTGGATACTTTGTTTTTAGCTTTAACGTAGGCCTTTCAAAATTATAATTTTTTCATGAAGGTATTTGGTCGATATTCGCTCCTCATTGGCGGAGAATATCCCGAAACATGTGCACTAACACGTGTCGGGTTGTGCTAACAAATTAACATGGAAATTACTATTCAATTCTAAAAGATACAAGGAAACGCTTACCCTGTGATGAGTACACTAATAGAAATGCGTTTTCGATTAAATCATAATTTGTACACACGCAAATGTTAGAAAATTAAAATGTAAACATCGCAAGCACGATTTGAAGTAATTGACGGTTTAACGTCTTGACAGGAAGTGAAGTATAACGAAACTCGTTAGAGGGCATCGAAAGTAGAAATCTAATTTTAATGTAATGAATATACAGGGTATTACATTTTGAAATTTGTGCACATAACAATTCGCTACTGCGTTTTTTGACGGCTGTGCCTGTTTCTAAAACGTTTGCGACGATCGCCATTACGCTTGCTTTTTTTTAGCTTTTTCTTTATTTTTTTTATATTTCAAGTTTTCCTTTTCGGACAAACACAAATACAATCGTGATTTACAACACGAAAAACGACAATAAAGGTATACTTATGCGCACACGTCGGGTAGAGTAATTTTTTCTCTCTTAAACACGTGATTACAGCACAAGAGATAGCTTACTACAAGGTGGTCTGAAAGAAGTGACGCGTAATATAATTGCACAACAATTTGTACTCTTTAATAATTGAAATCAGTTTTTTTTTCTATTTTGCATATACGATGGCTACTTTGTGCAAGGTTTTTCTTTGAAAAGCTTTTTGCAATCAAAAGTAGTAATTTTTGTGTGTATAATATATGAGGTACTACTAGCTGTCAGATCAACTTTAGACAATGTTAAGATCATCAGAATAATACTATAAATGTCAAATATTTTCAAATTTGATATCTGTGACAATCCGCACAATCCGGCAACACTTACATCTGATGCCAAACAGTCTAAGAATTTTCCCTCCCGTTTCACAAACGGCGTGAGAGGTAATAAACCGAAGAAACTGTGTTTACTGGAAATATTGTGTGTTCCGACAAAACTGTGTTGCCACTGGTAAGTTATTGTTTCAAATATTTTTATTAATGAATTTGGTACCTTTCTAATAATATATTTGATGAAATTGTGATATGATTTTCCATCTTAACCTAAAATTCTCTATAAAATCTGGAGGCCAATCACTAAACAGTATGTTGAACATTTTATTTGGTGACTGGCCGGATCCAATAATTACAGGACAATTACTGAAACTTACGTATTTTTAGGTGAAGACAACGACAAACATTTCGTTTACGTTCAGGGTGAAAAATATTATAAGAAATATATAAAAAACGATATACAAACATTATGCTACGCTAAAACATTTATTAGAAAAGGTAAGAGAGCAAGTGCATGGTTTAAAAGGAAAGCAGAAGAAGAGGAAACTACTTGAAAAGGAAGAGAGAAAAAGTTGAGATTTGAAAAACAAAATGAGAAAAAGAAGACTACAGATAACTAAAAAGACGAAAAATACTAAAAAGACTAACTATTAATGTCTGTCCCAAAAAACCTAAAATACAGACGGGTGTCTCTAAATACACATGTGAAAAAGGGCTGTAACAAAAGAGTACTGACAAAATAAGAGAAGAAAAAGTTGAAACTAAAATCATTCAAAACAATTTAGACAAAAGTTTGACAGACTGCGTAATATATGATAATCAAAACAATGGATCAAACGTCTTTGACAAAAATAACAGAATAGAAGATTAGATGAGGATCCTAGCAGAGGTTAAGGAAGAAATGACTGAGGAAAATTCTGTACATTGTGAAAAAAATAATCAAAAGGACTTTCCAGACTACAAAAACGGCTGACAACTCATCTGAAAAGATTGTGGGCCATTATGAAAAGGAAGTACACCAAGAAGGGCTAGACACGCAGATAACAAATATTAAAAAGGTGAAGTAATTACTCTTTTGCGAGAACAATAATTTAGAAGTCAAATCTGCTTTTCGTTTCAAAAACCAGAAACTATTCAACGGGTTGTGTTACTCTTGCACTAAAAATTTGAATTATCAAAACGTTGGAGTAAAATGCAATGTATACAGACGTGTTTACCATGACTTATGCAACGGTTAAACTTACACAAATCGAATTCTACCATATTTACGTGTTAAACTTGTTTAACGAATCAAAAATATAAATTAAAACAAACTACTTACTTTTTGAAAATTTTGTTTAGTTGCGTTTTATTGAGCAGTACCTAATATATTATATATATACATACCTACCTATATGCTATTTTTGTATTTTAGTAAAATAAAGTTTATTCTAATTAAAAAAGAAGAATGACTAGTTTGTGGTATCCACAGAACTGATTAATTAATTCTGTACAATTTACTAACAAATATGCAAATAAGTAAAAGTAACATCATTTTTAAACAATTTGGATCTATTACCTACCAAAAGCGTAAGGTTTTGTTTACAATATGCCTTTAAATTTACTTATTAGAATCGGAAGCCAATCACTGCGTGGTTTACCCTGTTTGACGTTATGTGATAATAAACCACGGTAGTGTGAATTAAATTGGTTTGTGACAATTTGGTCTGTGGGATTATTTCTCTATAAAATCCATTAAAAATGTTGCCGAGAAGAATACATTTTCTCTAAATCACCGACGAGAGCTTAAACGTTAATAATATTAGAAACAAACTGTATTGAATATCAGGGCCAACTATCTGTGCATAATTTATAGATACATTTGAATCAGTTTTAGTGTTGTCAAATACTATTCAAACTAATAAAAACGAATTTTATGTAAAATTTATACTTAAAGCTTTTCTTTAGCAAAAGTTTAATAAATTAGGTTTAAAATCCCAATACTCATGAATAAATTTAAGGAGTACCTACGTTCCAAATTTAAGAATGTTGTATCTTTTTCTCTAAATGCAGAAACCGATTTAATGCAAAATTTTGAAATTCTTCCAAGTACACAAGCTTCAATTTAAGAAATAACGAAAACAACTTGTTTCTGTCATGTTTTATAGTTTTTAGATAAGGTTACTTGCCAAACAAGGTTGCTACACGGATATTTTATTCAGTTACGCATGGTTGGCTGATGTGTAGCAATTACCGTTCATAAAAAGAAACTACAATAGAAAAGTAAGTAAAATATGTACACATAGCACAGATCATTAGGAAATGTGACGAGTTCATAATATTTAAAGACAAAAAAATGCAAAAATTGACAAACTTTAAAAATTATACAGTATAGTAAATAACAATATTGTTACGTATTATTTATTAAAAACTAATTTATTTAAAACGACTAAAAATACGTTTACTTAATCTAGAAATATGTACACTTTTAAATTAACCGAACTAATTAAATCTAATAATATTTAATGAAAACACTTACACGAATTTATGTATAACTGTTGTATAACACTATCACTTAAGATAAGATAACGTCCTCGGATTTTACACTGTAAGTCACGTTCACTCGATTCGGAGTACACTGTTATTTATTTAAAACTCCGCACGTGCTAATCACTTATTTATCTTCACTTGAATAATCTTCTTAATACTGCATGCATTCACATTCCAGCAATAACTGACCTACGATTTCCATCTTCGGCATTTATAGACATCGGCGAATCCTTCTAGAGCGTTCCCTACTTTTCGCTATATCTTCTAGACAGCTTCTAGAAGGCTCTTGCATTTGTAAATAATTTCTCGAACGTTTCAATATGATGAGTTTTACTACTAAACCAAATTCTGTTTTTTTATATCTCAAAAACTGTAATGTAGTTGCACATTGATATGTTTACACTCACTTCTTGATTCAATTTTTATGAAACCATTCTTTAAAAACTATTGCTACTATCTAGACAAATTCAGAGTCTTTATACTGAAAGTTTTGATCAATTTTTAATTATTCTTTGTCATGTTAATTCTGCCCAATTGCTTTATGTTAGAATTACTGGTTGCGAAAAAAAGTAAAGACAAAAAAAGAGACATAGAAAAAACAATTAATCACTAAAAAAGTCAAAGATAATGAGATATACAAAGAAAAAACGAAAAAAGTTTAAATAAGAATCTTAGCAGCCAAAGAGAAATCGTGGAAAGAATTCGGATACAAAATGACGGAAAACTATAAAGAAAACCAAAAATTATTTTATGGTACATTAAAACAACTCAGGGAAAAAAGGAATACAACAGGCTTAATATAAAAGACAAGTATTGGTGAAGTAATTCATTTCTCTAAGTGGAGCCTTATTTAAATTAATATTTTATTATTCTTGAAGTCTTCTCCACAGTATTTTTTATTTTTTAATATTTTATTTTAGCAAAATATACATGTTTCGCTAATTATAATTAGCATCGTCAGTATATATAACTAAAAACTAAAATTAAAACAGTGAAATATAAATAAAGAATACTAACCGAATAAAATAGTTAACAAATTATAAATTAATGTCAATTAAAAATTAAACGTATTTGACAATTTAATACAGTCGACTATATTTAAAAAATTAATTTAAATAAAGAAAATAGAAAAATATCAAAAGAATAGAAAAATGAAAAGAATAAAAAGAATAAAACTATAATTTTGAACTGAGAAGAATTGAGGGATTTAAATTTAACATTTCATTTAGACAATTTATAGAATTATTGTTAGAAATTCTATTAATTTCAAGAGTCTCTAATGAGTTAAGAAGAGATCTTTTATTACATACATGTAAAATTTTGATATTTAAATCTGAAGAAAATGAATGCCCTGAACATAAAATATGGTTGGCAAAAGCAGAGTTAGTGTTGTAAATATTTGTATTTAAATATCTATTTATTAAATATAAATGTTCATTTAGTCTCGTTTTGAATTTTCTACCTGTTTGACCAATATATGAAGAATTGCAAAACGAACAAGTAAGTTGATACACTCCAGATTTATGTAAAATTGGTATTTGATCTTTATTATTAACTAAAAATAATTTAAGTGTGTTATGTGTCGAAAATGAAATGGTGATATTATGTTTTTTAAAAAGTTTTTGAAGAAATTGAAAATAGTGACCAAAGTATGGAAGAGATCTAAAAACCATTTCATTATTAGTAGAAAAATTGATCAAATTTTTGAATAAATGTTTTATACGAACTTTGTGAAAAATACTATTAATTAATTGAATAGGATAACCATTATTTAAACCAATTTGATTTATAAATTTGTGTTCCTTAGCAAAATTAGAAGGTGACAAAGGTATAGAAAATAGTCTATGAAAGTACGAACGAAAAGCAGCAGTTTTATGAGAAAATGGATGGCACGAATTAAATGGAATTACGCAATCTGTATGAGAAGATTTGCGAAAAATATCAAAATTAAATTTATTGTTAAACCGTGAAATTTTTAAATCTAAATAAGACAAAGAGTTGTTTGATTCAATATCTAAAGTAAATTTTATTTTTGGATGGATAGAATTAATAAAATTACTAAAAAGGATGGATATATAATAACAAATGAAGAGGAAATAATAAACCGTTAGATAGAATACTTTGAAGAGCTGAACAGACGCGGATATCAAGAAGACGCGGAGCAAATAAGCAATGAGGAGCATGAAATAAACAGGAAAAAGAAACAGAAGAGGACATAAGAAAACTAAAATTAGACAAAGCTGCCGGAAAAGATAACATCATTTCGGAAATGATAAAGTATATAGGAAGAACCGGTATGAATAAACTAAGAGAAATAATGAACAATGTATTAAAAGACATAAAAATACCAAAAGATTAGAAAACATATATTATGTTGCCAATATATAGGAAAAGCTACAAAAGAAACTGTAATAACTATAGAGGCATCCAGCATCTCAAAAAAAATATTTACAAGAATAATAGAACAAAGAATAAGGTAGATGATATAACATTGGAGGACACGCAATGTGCCTTTAGGAAAAGCAGAAGTACACAAGACCTCATATTCATAATTAGACAAGCAAGTGAAAAACTAATAAATAAAAACAAGGAAATACACATATGCTTTAATGATCTAGAAAAAGCATTCAACAGAATACGAAAAGAAGACTTATGGGAAGTACTACATAATAGAGGAGCGAATAAAAACATCAACGAATTATAAAAAAAATATGTACAAAAACAACATAAACATACTAAAAACGAGTGTTCTAAGCCCACTGCTCTTCTTAACTGTATTGTACGAGGCATTTAAAAGAAAGCCAAGAAGATGAAGAAACTAACACTAAGATACTAGAAAATGACACAAACTCAGCTCACAGAACTTATGTTTGCAGATGACATGGCCTTGATAGCAGATACGAAGAATAACTTACAATATAAGAACTAAAAAAATAAACATTGGAAAGACAAAAACAAAAATAATAATTAAACACAAAGAAAATACATCAAATTATTCTAGACGGGAAAGGAGAATATTTTAAATATCTAGGCGCAATAATGGAAGAAAATGTGAAATTGGACAAAGAATTATACGATAGAATAGGAAAAGCTGGAAAAAATGTTCAATCTAATGAAGACAACATTTCTAGAAAAAAGATAAGTGCCAAGGAAAATAAAAACCAAAGTTGGGGAAGGAATACAAAAACTAACGCATGAAGGAAGCAATGGAGACAGAAGTGCAAGATTCAACTCCACCAGTCTTACACCTAAAGGTAAAAAGGCCTAGTACTAAGAAGAGTATTACTCGTCGCATTTATTCTAATCTAATTTTTGATCAAGTAGTAACGTATTTTAGTTTGTTTTATTAAAAAGATATAATCCATATTATCAATTTCATTCTTCTGGATGCATTTAAGAAAGTTATATTTTTTTAAACCTCAAATTACTGTTTAGTATACTCTATTTTTCAATTTAGAGAAACGAAACCCGTTTTCACTATACAGGGTGACTTTTTGAAACGGTCCTTAAATATCTAGAAAACAAAAACGTTAAGTGCAAACGCCGAAACCGGTCAATTTTGGTTTAAAAGGGACGCTTAATTAGTGTAGTTTTAGCCCTGCAAGTGCATCTCTTTTGTCGGGGCTACAGCCCCCGCAAAAACATAAAATAGAAAGGGAAGTTCAAAAGTCTATTTTTTTAAAGTTTATTTTAGCTTCTGTTTAACTGTGAAATAGTTTTGTATTTCTATTATTAGTTTTTAAGAAAATGTCACTTTTGTGATAAAATATGCAAGGTAAAAAGGTCAATTTTTCTTTATTGCTATCAAGTATTTTCTGAAATAAAAATTTTGCATGCATTGACATTGACAATTATCCCCATTTTGTCAGAGAAAGTCATACTCAAGCTCTCCAAAAACTGAATGCTTGACCAGGGATTCTTAAAAATGCTGTCATTGGACCTATATTCATAAATGAAGTACTAATCTGTTAAAAACTATATAAATAGAAAATCAGCAAGATTTAGAAGGAAATCAGTTGTTAAACCAAAATGAGTTCTTGTTTCAACAACATAAAGCTCCATCACGTTATGGCTTAAACGTTTGTAATTGGCTTGACAACCGATTGCCGAACCATTGGATTGGCAGACATGGTGCAATTGAGTAGCCAGCACTATCACTAGACTTGACAAATTTAGATTTTATTCTCTCGGGCTATTTGAAGTCAGTGATGTACAAAACACAGCCGGCTAATTTGGGAGACTTACGACAAGGAATTGTTGTTGAATGCAGATCCCAATTCCGCGAGAAACTATTCAAAAAGTAATTTGAAAAGCGGATCTACTACTGCCTGAAACAAAATGATGCTCATTTCGAGCTTCTTTTGCAAAATTCAACTATTTTAAACGATAGGATTTCTATTTTTCATCGTTCATGGTGTTTTTCTTTACTTATTAATTGAAAAATTTTAAATTCAAAGTGTTTATTAACCTTTAACAGCCCAGAAAGGTTTTGTACCGTCCGCACTGATACAATTTTTTCCGCGGACACACCTGTGCTATTGTGTTACTTTTTACGAAAAGAAAAAAAAAAGAACACCGTTTGTATTTGGAAAACTTTAGCAAAGTTGCAAGATATAGTTCAGTAGGTAGATTGAATAAGGCCCTAAGCTTACAATTAAAAACTTACGATTTTGTATATAAATAAGTACGAAAATGTGTTTGTTGGGCACTGTTAGGTTGTTAAGAGTTAAATCAAAATCATCACTGCGTTTGATTTATACGACTTGCAAGGTTAGTTCTTTTTGTAGGTTATGTCAACATTTTTTGATTCTATGTAAACTTGGCAATAACCAATCATGTGTCCAATTTTTTTACAAAAAATTTAAATTACTATAGTATGGTAAAAAGCGAAATCTTGGTATCTGTGGATTTAAACGTAGTTGTACGTAAGTCTAAACACCATCTCTGCGCAGTTTCAATTTGATCTGCACTTTAGCATTAGTATATATTATAGCCCTATTATTCGTTAGTTATGAACAGCCAAATTAAACATACATTTTTGTGTTACCTTTCCTGAAATTACTTTTTTTTGTGAAAATAAAAAAAACATTTGAAATCACCAGAGATATAATGTTGGTACTACATTTATTACTAAATATCAATTTTACTATCTTTTTTTTTATTTTAACTTAATTTTTAAACTTTTCCACTTGTTGCATACTGCTTCTAATATAATAGTTGAGCTTAGTTTTATGTGGATTTTACTTTCTTTTTTGCCACTCTAGAGCTTTTATTGCCCATTACATAACTACACTAACGAACGAATATTGACGTTTGCGAAGATAGCAGCACAAAAAAAAATTAGCCTTAAAATCATGGTAAATTTTTGATGATCTTTTTACAAGAAAAATTACTACTCACGAATTTGTATTTGTAACAGCAACAACAACAAAATGATTCCGTAAATTTTTACTAAAGCAACTATTGGGATGTATTGTTCTGTGCTGTGTCCTAAATTTTAGTTAAAATGGGATCTAATTTAAGTTACAGTTTGCGGAACTGATCACTTGCAGTATTACAATATTTTTGCCTTAAATTGCATGCAGGCGCGCACTGGTCAGGGGCACTGGATGATCCGGAGTCTCAATCTGTAGAAGCGTTTCATCAAAAAAAAACATTTAATTTGATACGAAATGCTGGTTACAATAATTTAAGATGTTTTATAAAATAAATAAAATAAAATACTAGTACTCTTAATACATCATTATTATTCCTGATACCCTGACTTATGTACTTATGTGTTGTGTCTAGGCATTTAGTACTTCATCTTTTTGTTTGGAATTTTCTTTTTGGAATAGAAAAATTTCAGTAACATAAATCCGGTGCTCAAGAAAAATAATTTAAAAAAAATGTTGCAATCGGCAGCAAAAGATGTGAAACAAACTGATTTATTTTAATTTGTTAATCGCGCAGAACATGACGCTTCAAATGAATTAGTAAAGGATCCGTTGTTAGAAAATGAGCCTTTTTTCTAATGTTGATAATCGTAAAAATAAATTGATTAATAAACTTATGTATGCAAGTAAACCCTGCTTTCAATCCTCTGAGATCAATTAAAATTTTTCCAACTGTCAATATTAATAAAAATGATCAAGAAAATATAATCTATAATAATCTTTATAGGGGCGATAGTGATGACATTGATGATAGTAATCACGAAGAAACCAGTATCGATTTTCAAGACAATCATCAAGATCATATCTTTTTCTATGCCGGGTTATTTTTACCACCAACCAAAACGTCTCTACACTCAAAATTTATCATTATGAACATCCTGTAAACCAGTGGAGCCTGGTGATCAATGCTTTGCCCTCAAGTAAGTTTGCTAGTTTTCAGATGTATTGCGCATTCATTGAGAATTTAAATGTTACATGTTTGCAATTAATTAATAATAAAACAATTTCTAGTATTTTTTTGGAAAGTCGTTAACCAAATTACCTAACGAAGAAGTCCATATTACTGCAAACAAAAATAAAAGACAAAATAAACTTTCTAGGCAAACACACTTTATACATATATACAAAATTGATTGTACTGAGTGCAATAAATGTTGTATGGGACAAACTAAACAAAAAACGATTAATATGATACTAAATTACAAACAGGACTATAAAAATCAAAAAGGAGAGTCAGCATTATCCCATCCTAGATACAGGACATACTTTTACATACATTACCAAATGCAATAATAATGTGAATTTTAATACGTATACGCAAAATTTAAGCTGTAGATAATTATAAAAATTTAGTTTCAAATAATAAATAGAAAATAATTAAAAAAAACATGCGGACTTGATGGGGGAAAAAGAGTCCAAGATAAAAAACAACGAAAGGAAATCGAAGATATCTACATTCAAAAATGGATTAAATAAAAGTTGAAGAAGAAGAAAAGGAAAAAGAAGAAGAAGAAAAAGAATTATAATTTAGTGTTTGTATAAATCCATTGTAAGTCCCTTACATTTTAATTACTTGACATGCGCATGTAATTGTCTGCTTAATGAAGTGCACACATCTGTGGTTCTATTAACCCTCCTGAAAAAAGGTAATAAGAAACAATGTAAATGTTTAAAGTTAAGAAGATCACGAAGAACAGTTTACCATTACAAATTTCATTTGTATAAACGTAATAATTTATGAATTGAAATTTTGAAAAAACAACATGAAATGGACAAATTTCTAACTCAGTTTGATTCGGCAAGCGGGCGACAAGTCTCGGTGTATACTAATTTAAAAAGGAATCAAGACAAGTAAATAACACCTAAGGTCTGTATCTTGTTTAAATCTGTCGATCACTGAAAGAAACAATTTGCAAAACACAGATTCTAACAATATATTTATTTGCAACAAGAAAGAATAAGGGTTAAAATAAAAAGAAAATAAGGTAGACCAGCAACAATTATAGATTCGTCGACTAATATCACAGCTATAATGTCGATGTAAGTCTTTTGGATCAGGCTACACAGTATACAGTTAATTATATGTAATTGCTAACAAGAATTATAATTGATTGATTAAATTTAAAGGTAAATAATATTCGAACGATTACTTCTTTTACCATGGACTCGCGAAACGAGTCGATAATCGACAATTATGATAGCGAAGATAAAAACAACAGCACAAAAACTTACCCAACCGACAATTCTTTGTCACAAGTAGTAACTTTAACGACTTCTTTTTTATTTGATTTAAGAACATATTATGCGTGGTATATAAGCTTATGTACGACGGTTCTGTTAAGTGCCTAAATTTTTGGCGTTGACTGCGTTCAAATGATCGAAGATTACAGAAACGGGACATTACCAGTTTAATGTTTTGCCTTATGGATACAAAAATTGCACAAAAATAAGCCAATTTACATCTACACAGATGTAGGTGGAGAAGGATTAGGTGCAATTTTGAAGCAAGAGTTGTACTGTTACATCCAGTATTTTATTTTTCAAAACGATTAACGGATAGTCAAAAAAAGAAAGCTTCAATGTATTTAGAATGCTTAGCCATAAAAGAAGCAATTGTGTTTTGACAGCATTTATTAATTGGCAATGATTTTACGGTGGTCTAATATTATATTTAAAGCAATATAACTTTAAAATAATATATCAAGAACAAAATAAAAACATAGAGGCACACGCGTTATCCCCAAATCTGATTCTTGAAAACTTTGATACGGAAAATATAATAAGAGTAACAAATGTTTTAGATTTAGATGAGATTGAACAAGACCAAAACCTAAAGGTCAATTAGTTAAGATCACAAAACCACTTTAAAATATATAATAATATAATATGTAAACTAAGTAATGAGAAAAAAAAGTAGTTATCTCAGGTATGCTAGATAACAAGTTAATAGATAGCATTCATAAAAGATTTGGTCACATTGATCCTAATAAAATTATTGATACCATTTTTCCATTTTACTATTTCAAAAATATGAATGTGAAATAATGGAATATTGCTAAGTATGCACAATTTGTATAAAAATTAGAGGAGAACCAGGAAAAAATGGGATTTTTATCTAATTTTGGTCCACCGAAAGCACCTTTTCAGATATTGAGCATAGATACAGCAGGAGGTTTTTCAAAATCTGGAAAAAAATACGTACAGCTTTTAATGAATCACTTTTCAAGATATTGCTTGTACAGAGTTGAAAATCAAAAAATATTAATGACTTCCAAGAGTTATTAGAAAAGTCAGAAACAATCATGACGTACAAACTTTGATAGCTGATAGGTACCCAGCCATTAATACTATGGAATTCAAAAAGTTCTTTACTGATGAAAATATAAAGTTTGCGTTTACTGAAACTGACTGCATGGTCAAATGATATGGTGGAACGTCTCAACCAGACATTGGTAAATAAGATAAGATGTGCCAGGAGAAAATAGACGGTGGCAAACTCTTGCTACAGAAGCAATCGAAACTTACAATGAAACCATACATTCCGTCACCGGATATGCAACTGCGTATCTTTGGTTTGGTCAAGATATAAATATTTGCCCAATTGATATAATGGTACCAGACATAAATAAAGGTAGAAGAAGAGCATCCGAAAGAACAGTACAGTATAGGGGAGAAAAACAAACAGAGATTCGATCAAAACAAAAATGACAATGATTTAAATATTGGTGATAAAGTTTTTGTGGAGAGTGGTAATAAATAAAATAGAGAAAAGTTAGATGAGGTTAGAAAGCGACCTTTTTCAAATAGTAGAGAAAAATTCATTTTTAATGTATCGTTTAAACTCAAATAAGAGAAAGAAAAAACATAGTCTACAAAGCAAAATTAGTATTATCAAAGTAGTAGTATTAGTTCTTAATATATTATATAAATCTTTTCATTATTGTACGAATTTTATTTTCTTTTATATTTTTTTGTGTATGCATTTTCTCTCAGAAAAGGATTCGAAGAGGGAGGATATAATATTGTAAATATGCTGTATTCACTATTAGTTCCTAAAACGCAGTTACTAGGATGACTAAATAATTTGAAGTATAGTAATTCAATTATGTTCTACATGGTTCTACTTATAGGGGTAAGTCGGGTAGCACCGGACAGCAGGTATCATCGGACGTTTATGGTTTTCTGTTATTAGTTGTTTTGCCGCTTCTATCGAATGGTTACACGAACTACTTCGTTGCGTGAAGCAACATATCTTTAGTTGACCTAAATACGTTGAGCGGTTTAGACACTAAAAATTTGTGTGTGATTTTTTATTATTTCCACGTGGACAGAATTAACTTTCATATCCTGTTTCTTTTAATTCGTAAGTGTTTAGTCAGTGCCCTCTACACAATACATGCATATATGAGTAGTGAATATAAAAATGTGTACAAATACTATGCATTACAAATACCTACCAGTAAATAGTTAATTGATTAGCTAGATGCATGTCGGGTGTCACCGGACTCAAGCATGTCGGGTATGACCGTACGCAAAATAATTTTTATATTCTGTTATAGAACATATAAAATGCCGAAGCTCACTAATAAAAATATACGTGGGCAATGGGACAAAGATCATATGAGAACAGCAGTTAGAAAAGTGCTTGATAACGAATTAGCAATCAGAGAGGCGGCAAAACGATATGGTGTTCCTAAAAGTACTCTTGCGTATAAAGTAAAACACTTAAAAAATAACGAAGAAATACAACTTACTCCAAGTCTTGGACGATATCGCTGCACATTTCGCGCTAACTATGAGCAGCAGCTGGTGAACCACATGCGGGATCTGGATAGTCGCCTAATGCCCCTCACCAAAAAAGAATTTTTAAAACTTGCGTTTGATTTGGCGGAGCGCTTAAAAATTACACATACATTCAACAGGGAAAAAAAGACTGTCGGAATAGACTTTTACTATACATTTCTTAAACTCATCCAGAGTTGTCTTTAAGAAATGCCGAGTCAACGAGTATGCAGAGAGCAGTAGGTTGCAAGATTTTTTTACAAACTTGAAGAACTAATGCTAAAATATAACTTTCGAGCCAATCAAATTTACAACGCTGATGAAACGAGTGTGTCTACGGTCCATGAGTGTCGGCAGAAAGTCGTCTCAATAAAAGGCAAGAAAAAAGTTGGCAAAATGACTTATGGCGAAAGGGGCCGCACTATAACCGTCTTATTGTGTATCAATGCAGCAGAAGATAAATTCATACCTCCACTATTCATTTTTCCAAGGAACAAAATTATTGACCGACTAAAAATTGGAGCCCCGGAAAATGCCATGTTCCATGCACAGGACTCTGGCTGGATGAACGGTGAAATTTTTTAAAAATGGATGCAGGAATTTGTAAAATTCATACGAGCATCGGAAGAGGAGCCAGTTCTTCTAATTGTTGATGGGAATTGCAGCCATAAAGATTTACTAGTCATTACCTTTGCCCGCAAAAACCATGTCCATATGTTAAACTTACCCTCTCATTGCACCCATAAGCTGCAACCTTTGGATGTGTGTGTAATGAAGCCATTTAAGGATGCCTACAATGAGGCAGCGTTTCGATGGATGAGACAAAATCCCTTTATGAGAATTAGTGATTATGAAATCGCAGGCCTGGTGAACGACGCCTTTACGAAAATTTCCAGGATGGAACCTAAGAAGGGTTTTGAGTGTAGCGGAATTTATCCATTCAATTTTCAAATTTTTACTGACTTAGATTTTATTGCATCGCAAGGACTAGACGTTCTGGAACCAAGGGAAACTCATGCATTAACATCCACTGTTGAAAGATATAACGAGAAAGAAGCGTGTCAATAGAGTCTCTACAATTTCGGTAAATACCTACTTTACCAAAAATTCCACCAAAGGTCAACGAACAAAAAGTTCCTGGTACATCTGAATATAAAACTCCATCGAAAAAAGACCTAAAACTGCTCACATTAAATGAAACTTGCCAACCTTCGATTTCCGAAATCAACCTCCCATGTTCTGAACAAAGAAATCTCACAGGCAGCAGAAAATTATCAGAAAAAATTATTTTTGAGCTAAATACAACTTTAGAAAGAAGTATTAGTTACCTTCTTAAAAGAAATTTCACCAATCCTCAACGCTGCGGTTTCAAGAAAAAGACGTGCTGAAAAAGTGAAGTGCTTACTTTCACTCCATTTAAAAATGAGGTGGAAGAGAAAATTAAAAACAAGGATAAAGGGGTAAAGAAAAATTTAAGTGAAACTGTTAATTTAATTGAGAAACCAGTTGCACAAGAACAAAAGAAACAAAAAACACATGAAGAAAAGACTAAAGAAACCCAACAACAGGAAACTCTGGAAACTTATTGTGTCGTTTGTTTAAAAACTGGGCCCATGAGGCTTGTTCTGACGTGGAAAAAGGTCAAATGTATTACAGGTGTGATAACTGTTAACATGTTTGTTTTGTGCAGCAATATCCACAATTTTTTTTCTTGTCCGGTGTTACTCGCCAATTTTGCAGAATTTTAAAATATTTACTTTCTTTTTTTCAAAGGATTTATGTTTATTTTATAAAGTTTATGTTTGTTCCTCTTTTAGACAAGTAAGGTATATGTAAAATAATCGTTTCAATATAAGTTTGTTGGACAACTCTGTTAATAAAGGTATATTTTGCAATATTTTGTTATCATGTCCGATGCTATCCGACTTTCCCGTAATACATTTTAATTTTGATATTAATTTTAAACCCAAAGAGTTAGCTCAAATTCAGTTTATTTATAAAATTACATTACGTGAATATAATTTTATAATTATTTAATATATTAAAACTAAATATACGTTTTCAGTGATTGAATTTAAACTGACGTTTTCGCACTTTCCATTCAAAACCTTATTTATTTTGTATAAGATAATAACAATATTATCTATATACACGTTTGTATTGACTTTCTAGCATGCTAAAATTTTTTTGAAATTTTTCTCCTCGATTTCATTAGGATATAACCGAAATATGGTAAATTGAGGTTATGTTGTCATATCGATTAACCTCTATATTTGTGCGCTTCGATGTTGCTTTCCGCTTTAGCAAATCAATTTTTTTTGCTTAAAAAACTCGTCGCAGGCAGGATTCGTACCTAGATAATATTTTGAATTCATTTTAAACTATAAATCAAATATCTAATAAACTGTTAATGTTAATTAATTTGAATAAATTGTTATAAAGAATTATCTCTATAAGAAACTAAAAATAATTTAAATAATTTACATACGTACAAAATTCTATAAAAAAACTGTTAAAAATGGCAGATACACCCACTTCCGGATTCTTTATCAGACCCATATTTTGGTAGAACCGAAAGAATATGAAAAGCCAGCTCTCTACCAAATTTCAAGTTACTAGGTTATCTTGGGTACATCGTTACACACACAGAGACACCTAAAATTATTTCTGTAAGGTAAGAGCACTAAAAATTGAAGCATCTAAGCAAATAGTTTTCACTATAAATTGTTTTTTAGCGTTATTTCAAGTTAAAACGTCATAACCGCTTTTTTTGTTTTTTACGTATAGGTATATTTTTTGTCTAGTTCTTTAAACTTTACAAAAAAATAATAGTTTTTCTGGTGCATATGTTAACTTATCTGAGTTTTTGTAATATATTTTTCAATAACAATATTATTTAAATATGTGTAATCAATAATCTAATTATACTACGTAAATTTCATAAAATTGCTATATTAAAATATTTAGAAGACTTTCTAATAGCTAATGGTATTCTAAAATGTAACGTCGAATTTACTAAAAGCCCATTAATTAATCATCTCGTCGGTAGCTTGCTTTCCACAAATTTTACTTTTGCTTGACTTTTCTGTCTGTAGAACATCCGAACATCTTTTATGTTGACGCATTAAATTTGTAACGACTGTTAGTGTACTTATAAAAAACTTTTTATATATTTTTGATACAATACAAATAATTTTTTGTTTAGATGACACAAAAGTCAGACGAAATTAATGTAGATAAATTTTTCGTATAATGTACAATTTTTTCAAAAGGAAATTCACACTATCTCGTTTAGAACGTGCTTGCACGAACTACGGAAGCCGTTATTTAGGAATTCAAGAAATAAGAAACACGATAATATCACCATGGAAGCAAATGTGAAAATACTCGCTGAATGCATAATAAAGTAATAATACGAAACATAGTTGTTGTTAAATAGTATTCATAAATATAGAAAATTGTCTTCGAGTTATTCATAAATTCCAATTTTACTTTCATTCGACATGTAAAATGTATTTGTTTAATGAAACATTTTTTGTTGCAGAATAATGTAATTGAATTTAAAAAAATCTTTAAAGCCGCTTAATTTAATATTTTTAAAAATCGTTAATTCGTTAAAAAATTTCATAAAATTTTTTCTATTGTTCCTATAATTCTCCGTTTCATTATTAATTTGTTTCTGAAATTCCAGTTTTAAATTTTACGTTTCAACAAGCAGTTATTGGAAAAATGAGACAATATAACAAATATCTTTTATTATCGTTGCGAAATGTCTGTATGGGAGCAGGTGGTTTGTTTAATAACATATTAAAACGTCTACTTCTTGACTTCTTTATTCAACTTTGTGAAATTACAGTATTTGCGTTTACGGTGTAATTTAGCGAAGTTGAATTATCAGGAAAATAACTATGGCCTAAGTTCAATTTGAACGGAAATTCTCTTACATTCATAGAGCGTATTAGATTTATAACAAAACTAGAAACTAACCGAAGTGGAAATATAAGTCTCTTACTGTCGCATACTCTACAGCAATAACTCTTAAACTTTAACCTAATATTAGAGCAATACTGTTTTTACAAAACCTGGATTTTAAGTTTAAGTTTTATTGTAGTTGTTTTATTTGATACGATATTGTAGTCTTTGTTTGTAATATAATAAAAATAATATAAAACATCTATTGAGAACAAATAACAAGTTTTCAGTAACTCAGTAAAATAAATCAATATAGTATTTAAAGAATTCTAAATTTGTATTATATTTATCGCATTATTAAAAATCAAAGCAAATCTTTTTGTTTTTGTTGGGCATTTTTCAATAACATTTTTTTTTTAATTTAATTTTTACTTACCTCTTTTCTTTTCAATTCTTTTTTTTTTGAGATTGTTATAAAATAAAAATCTTTTTGTAACATTTTTTTAGGAAAATATGTTTTGCTACATATAGGGTAAAGCAATATCTTCGTACTTAGTCGATGGTGGCTCAGATATTAAAAATAGAAAAAAATAATTTCAATAAAAGATGTTTGCAGTTAAACGCATTATTATGTAAAATTGTTTCTAGTACACGGTATTCAAGGTTTTCATATATTTAAAAACAATGCAATATGGTATCTTTCCAGACAAAAGTTAATTTCAACTTAAACTTGTAATATAAATTGGTTCTTATTTAATATTTTATTAACAAAATGTTTCCTGTAGACAAAGACAAATTACACTGTGATAAAATTACAAACTTAATTTAAGAGATTACATAGAAGAAAAGAAACGTTACGACAACCATATAAGAAACTCGAACCGATGAAGGAACACAGGGTAGTACGAGACATGGTATGAAATCTTAGAACCTCTTGACACGATCGTCTCATAAACTCAACAGGACGACATCTAACGTCGTAAAATAATAGCACAAATTCAATTCAAGTTAAATAGTTTGGATAAACTTAAAAACGCAATAATATTGTTAAATGCTCTTGGTTGAGAGAGTAACACGACTAAAAAAAACTGAGAGCGTTTTGAGCAGTTGTAAGCAAAATAATCAGCCAAAGACATAATCAATTTGTCGAAACTATACACTTAACTGAAAAAAAATAAATAGAATTTTGGGCGCCAGAGCGAGTTGGTTTGCAATAGAGCTCGCCTACACCGCATGAGTAGAAGAATTTTTTAAGTACATTTAGTATGTATGCACCTGAATCATTAAAGTCAATTTTATTGTCATGAGTTTTCATTACATTTTGCAATTTATTATTTTCAGTCATTATTAACATTTGTTACGTGCATAAATTTAAAAAAGCACTACCCTGTATATCGGTTTAATTAAAATTACTTTTGTATTTCTCGACGCCATCTATCGGGCTCATTGATCGCTTCGAATTGAGAAGGCGACGGACGGTCATTTGGCTTTAACTTCGTTCACGACATAACCTATGTCTGCGTGAAGTGAAAATCGTTTTTTTAAAACATCCACGTGTTGTGACACGATGTGTAATGAAAGTTTCTATTATTAATTAATTTCTATTCATTTTTTGTTTAAAGGTAATTTATATGTCTTTTTATTAGCGCCATGTGCTACCTCCCAAATCTGGATGTTCTTGTCCTAGCTTCTGGCCAAATTTAAAATCTACGAGGGAAAAGTTATAATACGAAGTTTTAGACCCATTAACTCTGCAATACAAGGGCAGAATTTCTATGCGGAGGCAATTGACCTTTGAATAATATCATCTTGTACGGAAGGGGATATGTACAAGACACAATTGAATTTCTCTTTGGAGGCAATTAATACCTAATACCATCGTGGACGAAAAGACATATTGTAACAGCATACGATGCGTTTCCTTTCTATTACTTTCTTTTAAATGGGACCTTTCTGCTCTTGCGCCAGACTGTCACATTTTCGACAGCATATTCACAATTCATTTTACATTAGATTTTTGGCGAGTTTTGTTACTTGTACGCCCGAATTCACCTCTACCGTTAGATTGTGTCACGCTGCTAATTTAATATGCGATTATTTGTGGTAGGTTGAAACGGGGTAAGTGGTATACAATTTTCTTTAGTGGGGGTTTAAATTGACACCTACTAATTTTCTATAGCGGATTTTGGTAGCCACCAATTGTTCTGCGTTATCAGTCAAGATAACTAACAGGTGGTCGCATTCGGAATATTCCATGACGTCGAAGTATTGATACGTCCTAATCATATCCACCGTCAAAGGTTGAGAACCGCCAGGACAATCCTTTCTTTTACGAAGACAAACATGGAAAGTTTTATCGATTAAGTCACAGGGAAACGCTGCGCACTTACGTTCGTAATAATTGGATGCCAAACAAACTTTTTTTATTTGTGTTAAACGTATATGCTCGTTCCGATCTTGGTTTAATAGTATTTTTTAGGTACATCAAGTACGGAGGTTAGCTAACTTTCCGACTGAGGTAAAGCCTACCTGTAAGTATTACTACTTTCAATTTTTTATTTGTGTTTCGGGGACTAGGTCGTTTAGGACCGTACGTGCATGTTAACTTAACACAATTAATTGTATTTTTTTGCTTCGCGAATTTATCAGTTGTGCACATCGAATCTCGAAGGCTTAATTTGTTTTATTTGTCTACAATTCAAATATATGTACTTATAAATTTAGACGCTATGTGTACGTAATTATTTAGTCCGACAAGGGCAGTTTGTTATACGGTGTGTTGCTCGCCACTCGGCGCAGCTTCTAATTTAATCAGCCTACGTATAAATGTTGTCAAAAATTTACATTTCTATGCTTATTTCAACTTCTGTGATACAATAAATATCTATATTCGGTGTTATTATTTTTGTAGTGTTATTTATTCTTCGCTTACTACGAGGAGAGTTAGACGGTATCCCTCGACTTTAATTTTTCATTGTCTTGGCGCCTTTTTTTAGATTCACGTTATAATCACACATAACAAAACCTGCGATCCCTCTCCGAAGAAGCTGTGCTAGCCGTTGCTTTGTTTGGTTATGAGAAGACTGGTGGGACATTTTATTTTTGACAGTTAAACTCTAGAAACCTGAGTTTCTTGTAACAATGTTTCTTTTACCTGTTGTAGTTTGTGAGCCACCAGGTAGACACGATTATTTTCAGAAAGTTTGATTACAGGAAGCCAGTAGGAAAACGTTTTCTGAAAGTACACCTGAATCTTAGTAAGTCAATTTTTGATTTTAATTATTCGCTGTCGCTACGGTGCTACTCATGAATAATTATATTTACTAATCGTGTCAAAACGTTCGAATTGATTTGGCTCTTATCATTATTACTCAATTGGTTAAGTAAAATTACTATCGCATGCTGATTATGTCAATTTCTAATTATTATCATTATTTATGTCATTTACTCACGAAGATTTTTGTATGTTCTGGTTGTTACACTTTTGTTTTAAGTGTAGTGTAAGTTGCCAATACTTCTGATGTTTTAGTACCTACTTAGATTTGTACTCGGACTAAATTTATTCACTGTGATGCTATCAACTTATCTCGTAATTGTTATTGATTCAAATTTTAATTTATTTATCATTCTAAAGTAATTAAAGTGCAATTGTTATTAACGATTTGGTTTCTTTTTTCGTTTCCTCCAGCTTTACGAACTTTAACAATTTTGTACAAGCTTCGAGCCTCCTATTCTGATCCAGCAGGAGCTATTTCTACAAAAAAAGGACCTGGCGTCTTTAAAATAAAGTCACTTGAACCTCCCCTCTCTCCGACAGGTATTGCTTCAATCTTACAGCGAGTTGGCCGTGCAGGTTCGTAAACTGCTAGAAGCTTGTAGCACATTGAGTTTCAAAGATTAAGATTGTAACTAAATTTTCTGCTTTAGTTATTTACACTTATTTATCTTTTATTTAATTAACGGTTTCTTGTTTGAAATCTCGTGTATTTAATTTTGCATTTTTCTTTCTTCACGTTTTTATTGTACCGTTGGTTTCTCTCACAAATATTTACGTCACAGTTTTTATTTGAGATGGTGGTAAACCAAGTTAATTAATATTAGTAATTTTTATTTTACGAGAAGAATCTCACAAACTTACTCTGAAAACGTCGAAATGTAGTTTCGGTGGTGTAAAGTCAACCCTTAAAACAATTCGCGGATATTCGTTGAAGTAATGAAGAGGTTTATAGTGAATTTTTAGTTTTTATAGTGGAAATAATTTCGTATTTTGCATAATTTACGGTCTTTATGATTCATTTGTTCCCGAGCTTTTTTTAAGAAATCGAAGAATTGTGTGTAATTTTAAGTTTTGTGAGATACAATTCGATTTCGTCTTTGTAACGGTTTAACCAAAAATTTTCCGACGGAGCTGCTGCAGTAATAGAAACCACTGAAATTACTTTTAAATATTCTCTAGCAGCCTTACAACCAAACAAAAGCCCCATCCTAGATCTACATAAACAAAATTAAAGTATTTAGAAGTCTTTCAGGATCTCGTGAACTGTGGCGCTGTGATCGGTTTATGTCAAAATGTTGCTATCATCCGTCTTACGAACATTCGGCGGTACATTTTTCCTAACCTATCATTGCTTTTGTCGTTGTATTTGTAATTAAAAAGCTTTCATTACTACTAATTTTTATTTAATATAAAGATATCTAATTATCTTTAAATTATTAAAAATGTTTGTTAACGTGTTTGTCTTTTAAATAAACTAACGTTTTTGAGATTCACTTAGACTTGTCAAATTTTCCATTCTTAGTTCATTAGTTCCAATTTTCAACTCAAGGTCACAATTCACGACATAATGAAAAGCCTCTAAAATAATTTTTGCCGTTCAAAATAAAATAAAAATTGTTATTTTAATTTCGCGCTGTAAAAGCTTTGAGTTTAGCTATAAGCTTGCACACTTGTGTAATATATATAATACTTTGTCGAATGTAATATTTTAAAGACTTTATGTCCCGATTTCCAATTTTTTTAATTGTTAATTGATTTTTAAAACCCGACATATGATTATCGGACTTTAGTTTTAAAGTTTTATTTTTTTCTAATTATGTTATAGCATATTATTGATTTTTATTTTATTGTGCGAACAAGGCCTTGTGATTTTTTTTAATTTATGGTACCTAAACGAATTATGCATTTTGGTGATTCATTTGTAATTTTTATATTTTAATTTTTGTTTTATTTTAATTATTTTTTTTCTTTATTTTTGTATATTTATGTGAATTTAACTTGATTGTTTTTGATTTTTATTTGCTAATTAATTTAAATAAATGTTAAATAGTTAAAATTTTAGCAAAGTTTATATTTCGCCGACCTTTGCGTTTTTTGTAAATTAAAATTAATTCCAGGTTTTAGTGCAATACACTTTAATAAGGTTAATGCCATTTAACAGGAGCGGGCTTTTGGTTGGCAGGTCCAGCTATAAACCTTCCTGGCGCCCTTTTGATTTTGACTTTTGTTTTATTTCAATGTTACGTTTTGAGTTTCCTATTCAATCACGGATTTGTTTTAAAGTGACCTACTACCGTTTTCATTGAACACCGGCAATTTCTTCATTTACGCTACCTTATCCAGGCAATTTTTTTACAGTTTTACATCTAACACGTTAACCGTGGTAACGTTAAAATATCTATTTCACAAATTACATAATTAAGAGAAATTAAAAAATTAATTTAAACTGTAGTTTATTTAGTTATTTTTGCGCATTACATTTAAAAATAGACAAATTATATTTGGGACAACTTTTATTAACACATGCAAATCGTCTTAGACACTACTAAGAACTAATATAAACAAATAGGTAAAAGTACTTAACGGCGATACTCCCTCGATTAGATCTAAACGATGGGTTCGGCATCAAGCGTCTAATAAGAACATTCACAAATACAATTAAGTAAAAAAACAAATAGTGATTGATACTGAAACCAAAACTATACGCTACTATTTCTGGAGAAGTGTATAGTGATAGCTTTCCTCGGCAACTCCGACAACATACCCCTAAAAGTATTAAAATTTAAGACCCGAATTTTTATTTATACAAATACTCTCAATGTTGCATGTTAAAAATATTTTCATTACATCAAGATGTAATATTATTAAAACAGAAAATTTAACAAATTTGTAGGTCATGATGTTTTAAATAGAAAGATTTTTGGGTTTTGAATCGCATTCTATATTAACACGTTTTGACAATCATGTTGCTGTCTTCTTCAAAAACTGAAACCAATAAAATCGAATCCTGAAAAACTGTCTTGGGTGTTTGGTTTGTGAAGGTTTCAGTTTTTTTTCCCAAAACATGTCTGATTAACAGATTATATTACAAGGTGAAATTAGAGCATAAATACAAGCAAAAAATGTCAAAACAAAAGTTTTATTAAAACATTTTAAAAAAATCAAAGTTTTTAACAAAATAAATCGTAAATTACCTGCATTAAATAATCTCCTAAGATTGTTGACTCTGTGAATGAAAGCAATTTGCTGACACCAAAAGTAAAAATAAATGCAAAATAATGTTATTGAATATGGTGCAGTTGAGTTACTGTGGTTAAATGAAGTTGCTATTCTGCGTGCTCTAATCAAGTATACTAGATCATACCCAATGGATAACGTATTTACAGATGTAGGTAATATTATCTAGGTTAGTTCATTTACTTCAGTAAATAAAAAATACTGCAAAGATTAAAATTAACAGTCAATTTCTACTTTACGCAGTAGACTTTAGACTGGTCTAAAAACTGTAATTGCAAATATCTTTACAGTGAGTCACTTTCTACCAAAACCTTAAAAAAAAGTAATTTCACTTAACACCACAAAGAATCTACTCCTTGAGTGTGTAATAGTATTTCAAAAACACCCTGTATAATATGGGCAAAAGTTACGGTATTTCGTTAAAATTGGTGTTTGTTCAAATTGTATAACGTGTTTGGGGTCTAAAAGATACTATGCGACAGTCAATCTGGTTAGATTTTTTGTCTCTACCTAGGGTTTACTTGTCTGGCTAGCAATGCTCCGTTTTGTTTGTCCCACTCGCACATATAAAGGATGTAGTAAACTTCTGGTTCTTCGAGTGTTGTGGTTGTTCTGAAGATTGCATCGTTGCAGTGCTAAAATTCGTTTATTTATTTACACTTACAGAATTATTTTTCTTTAGAGTACAGAAAAGACTACTTACTAAAACCGCTGCAGATAGATATTTTTACCAAAAGGATCACCTGTCATACACTATATAGTTTTAGTAATGTTCAATAACTATTTTCTACATCTTCTGGCCGCGAAACTATTCCTGTATTTCTAACGGATAAAGAAGTTGAATCGGTCGTCGGAGATAAGTTCCATTTCCACATTTAACCTTGCAGGCGGGCACCTTTTCGTCACATCCAACAAACACTTCTTGGACGATTCCCATCTTCCACATGACCGTAAATTAAAACCAAATCGTTTACACACAAACTACATTACTGCACGTTAACATTATGATGAGCGCTCCGTAGTTGTAGATATTTGGTGAACTATCACTTCCAAAACGTATCTAATAGTTTGGAGTGTTTCTATGCAACCATAGATCCTTCGATGTGGAGGATAGGCACAACTCAGAAATCAAACTCTGTCGTAATTGTGGCTACGTTTCGTTGGCTATTGTGCCAACGTCAAGATTTTCGAATTTCTATCAATGCTTCTCTTCTTTATTAACGAAATGACTTCAGCACTGTATTCTTGCAATTGACAGTGCTTTATTAAAATTATTTCTGCTTCATCTATTTTTTCTGCCGTTATGTGACCAATTACATGACTTCTTACAGCGGTTCTTATTAATGAAACGCATCATATAAACAGTAATACGAAATCATTCTGGTTGCTTCGTTTTGTAATCGTTTTGCAAACTCCTCATTAGCTACACTTACAATCAAGTCGTCCACAAACTATTAATCAGTTTTGTTATCACTTCCGGACTTTAGTTATGTAGATGATTTCAAAGAACAGCACTTAGAAGGAAGAAACTGTGTTACCCGGAAAGAAACTTTGGTCATACTGTTTAATTCATTTTGTGCATCATACCAAAGAAACCTATGGTAATCTCGTTCACGTTCATGAAGTACTATTTGCAGAAAAGCTTTCTCAATATAGGCAGTAATACCTATGTTTCCATATTTAAAATTCAACGTCAGAAACAAGTCTGGATTTAGATTAGTCCCATTTTCAAGCATATCGTTTAAAGATTTACCTTTGCGTGAATGGGCTGAAGCATCAAAAATGACCCTTACATTCGTTCTTTTTTTTCTCCCGAAACACGAGTCGATGAGGCATATAATATACGTTGCTTACGGTTTTATGTAATTAGTTCCTTAAGGTCATTATTATGCAAGTCCAAATTTGTTTCACCTAAGCCATCGTCTTTGTTTTTCCAGGATAGCATCATTTCGTATCGTTGTTCATTTCGCTTAATAAATACTTCCTAGAATACATTTAAACGATGACTCATCGAATCGGAAAGTATTCCGATAGCCTCTAGATTCCAAAGCCAATCTACTTTATTTTCTTTGTCAACCACTGACGCGTCTAACACAGAGTGTAAGTTCGTGATCACATTCGCTGCAAGTACAGCGACAAGGCCATGTAAAGCAAACCCTAATCGCATTTCTACTGGCACCAATCGTTCGTTCAATCTTTTTGTGCGACGGGTAACTATTGACCAATAGTTATCAACCCCAATTAACACACTAATGCCACTTATATGTTGCACGTTTTGCTGAATCTGATCTACTAATTGTAAACCCTTAAAGTTGTAACGACTTTTTTCTGGAAGCTGTTGACTGACCATACAAATTGCCGGAACTTCGATTGCTTCTGCGTTGAGTACAGTGTCATTGAAGTGACTTTTTAATTTAATTAAAACACAGTTGCACATCTTAGCGATTGCGTGATTCTTGCTTCCGAATCCTTGATACGTTTTTCATAACGAAAGTTAATTGACTGCCACTTTCAATAACTAATCTAATAAGTTGCAGGTTGTCGTTGTTATTTGCGTATACGCAAGCCGTTTGTAATAATACGTTTTTATTAGAATTACTCATTAAGCGTGACATTGACCCGTCTCTTGTTACATTTGTATGCTAAGCCTCTGACAACGCTTGCACATTGGCATCCCGTCTTTTGCATTTTCTGCAGTTATGGTTTTTCTTGGTACACTTCATTTCAAAATTGATGTCAGTGTCACACAATTGAGTTTTATAATTTTGTTTGTAGACAAAGCACTTAGGATTATCTTTATTTTCCGCCATGACTAAACTTGTTGCAGTTGCTGGGAAACGTTTTGCCTTTTTGCAGCGGGATTTTTTTACGAATTTGACCATCCAACTCGTTTTTTAGAAACACTGATAAATTATTAACTTGCTTATCCGCATTTTCTTTACCTTCAACTGAACCGTCGCGTCGCTTCTGTCAACAGCATTATTGTCCGATTGTTTGCAATTTTCTTGCCTAAAATAGGTTCGGAGTTCGGTCGAAATCGATCTTAATAAACTGTTTTTTAATATTACACTATACTGGAATTGAGGCACCTCTAAAACCATTAATGACTTCATTGAAAATGTAACCAGATTATAGTTCTTTCTTAACTTTGGTAATTGAAATTGCTCTTTTAGTGCACCCAAGGTTTTTTCATAAAATATTTCTGACGTTGCATATCCTTCGGTAGCTGCAGCTGCTGGTCTCGATACATGACTTTTTAAGCAATTGACACGCTTTCTGTCGGTAAACTCGGTGTTTTCATGAACGGTGTTATGTTAAATATGTGTTATATTAAACATTTTTTAGTATAAGATTTATTTTCGAAACGCCCACTTTTCGTGGTTTTCATTCATTTTCTCCGGTAACGTTTGTGCAACACAGACCTCCGTTTAGCGGTGTCGACGCCCAATAAGGCTTTCATCATTACGTTATTTCACGCAATTCCACATGAATATGCAATCGAATTTTGTGTCTATCTGAGCGAAAGGTTATTTGGGTGGATTTCCATAATTCCCACAAGTTTCTTTTATCGGTGGAGATAACAAGCAAATGGCATATTTGGGAAAATTTCTATGACGTCACGTTGCTGCAATTAAACAACTCACACCGTCAAGGGGTTGGAGGCATTTACGATTTCGTTTGGAAGGAACTTTTACCACCAGTTATTATATTAAGTCGAGAGGAAACGCTACGCATTCGCTATCTTCAATGGTTGTATGATTTACTTGCGATAACGCCGTATGTACGTTTTTGTGTTAGATTTCACATTACGTTTTAGGTAATACAGGTACGGACCTAGCTAGATCCTTACTGGATGAAACATAACTGTATTACAATTTCTATTGTTATCAGTACTACTTCGTTGGTTATGTCGATTGTAAGAATGACCGTACATTAGGTTGTTAACACAATTAAATATTAGATCATTTAGTGTGCCACAAAGTCTTATGCCGTGCGCGTTGAGTCTCTAAAACCTCATTTTTATATACTTTGGTGATTTTGAATTTACGAATATAAAGTCATTACTTCTTTGAATGTAAAAGTTAGACCGACTAGGTCATTTTGCTGTACAACTTGGTGCCAAGTATAGGACGTAACTTTTAGCTTGTCAAAATCAAAAGAGACAACTGCATTACTGAAAAACCAAAGGTTTAGCACACCCCTTGCATATGCGGGTTGGTATATGTGGGACTTTTTCTAATTGCTTGTTTTGATTTGTCAGAACTACGAAAACAAACAATTATAAATTGTTATTCTCAATATTAATAACTTGTAAAAAATCAGTTATATTAATTTATTTGGTTGCCATTTAATTAAAAATTAAAAATTGCCATCGGTATTGTTAGTGTTAAATTCTGTGCTTTTTTTATCTTAATATTTACAATATCGTAAAATAGTTCAACTAAAATTATAATATACTATTTACTATACATACAAAAGTTTTACAAAAATATTGGCCGTAATTTTCAATATACATATAGATAGCATAAGTTCCCGCTTGAACTCTATTCAGTAATGTTATGCACTATTAAAATGGACTGCATATTGCAACTTAAAAATCGATACATCAATGGAAACCTATTTATACAAATAAAACAACTTTAAAATCTTTGAAGAAAAAACAATTTTCTGCACTATTTGCTTTTACCTGTAATGCATTATCGTAGTTTTATGGTTAACTTTAATAGAACAGAGCTTAAACTAATTTTCTAATTTAAAACTTTACTTTTTTTAAATTCTCCTATGTAATTAAGTCAGACATTTAGTGCCCGTTTAATATCTAAATTTATAGTTTTTTTTTCTTTTCTGTTACACTAATGCGCGATTACTAGGGGAAAATGTGATGTAAAAAGTAATTTAGATGTTACAGTTACAAAGTTTTAAACATGAATAATTTATAAAACCCTATAGCAATTTTGACTTATTCCTAACTTTCTAATTTTTAACGTTATAATAATTTTAAGACATCTTATGAGAAATAACGTATAATTAAAGCATTTTATACTAAACATTTTAGTTACAATGTACATAGTAATTTAATTATAACCCTATGCTTTTATACAGTCAGTGGTTAACCATTAAAAATTTTTTCTGTATTTTCTTTTAGTATAAAGGGTTGCATAAACCAATACATGCTATAACACGGTCAAAACTTAAAGGCGCTTTATTGGATATTGATTTCTGGCACAAAGGATTAGATCGCATTCTTCTAGACTTTATTAGAGAAATTAAAATACTTAACTAGACGTAAAAATTATAATTTTACGACAGAATATTATATTAAAAACCGTGTAATACAATTTTAAAATTATTATTTGATTTATTACTTGTAAAGAACTAATTGGTTCGAAGATGCTTTTCGAGTAGGTACTTTTTCAAAAGTGTTTGACTCGCGCTTTCATTCATTAAACCAATTATAATTTTTACGTTGTTTAAATTACGTTTCTAAACTATGCTTTTTTTAAAATAATATATATTTTATTTATATATAATTTATTATTATATCAAAATATTTACTTTGGTATGTTAACGACAGATTTTAAAATAATTTTAAATTGATTCTGTTTAATGCAAATCTTAACGCAGATAAATCAAAGGGTATATTTTTTTTTGGTTAATTAATTTACTGTTGGCAGATGCTGTACAGTAATTTGCATTCTCATGTACAAATTTAGTGTAGAAATTCCGTAATTACAAATTAATTTTGTTTAAAAAATAAATTATCTTATAAATAAAATATTTAATTAAATATGTTTTTGTAATTATTAAAAATGTTGGTAGCATGTTAAAGAAACGAATCAATTTTTTTTTGGAATCAACAGGCGTGTTTAACATATTCTTTGAAACTTCAACTGGAAAGAAATTATTTTTAGCTCTTCTATAAATCTAAACAGATACGGGGTAACGATAACGTTTTTAACATCTAAAAATAATTTAATCTGGTATAAAGTAATTTGGTTGGAACACATTCAGACTGCGTCAAATCCTATTAAGACTATAACTATTGACGAGAACTAAAGCTAAGAAGATTAGTTGCAGTATATAGAGAATTATAGTACGAAAAGTTTCATACAGCTAATATAAAGGAAATATTAACATTAAAATTTGCATAAGGACAATTTAATGTACTAAAAGTAAACGTAAGAAAAGAATAGAAAAATATGTGATATAGATGTAGAAGTGGTAACTAGCTTATTTATAGAAACAATATTATTAGTGACTAAAGTGTCAGCAAAAAAAATTATTACAAAAAAAACCTCTTCATTTATTGAAATTATATTTGTGCAGCGTTTTAAAATCCGTTTTTGAGGCTGTGCTGTCAGATAACCAATAAAAATTACTTAAAAAAACTGGTGTGGTCACCACACGACTTTCCTATAAGGAATGATAAAGGAATGTCTCTATATTTTTTTATGGTTATGAAATTTTTCTCCTCGATTTTATTAAGATATAACGAAATATGGCAAATTGAGCTTATGTTGTCATATCGACTAACCTCTATATTTGTGTTTGTGTTATTATTTTTAAAATTCTTGCTTTCCTTTTAAGATATGGAATGTTTTTTTAATCGTCGCAGGCAGGATTCAAACCTATTATATAATAATTGTGAATTCATTTTTAATTATAAATAAAATATCTAATAAGCTGTTAATGTTAGAAACTTTTTTTATTTGAATAAATTGTTAGGAAGAATTAACTTTAAAAATAATTCGAATAATTTACATACGTACAAAATTATATAAGAAAAACTGTTAAAAATAGCGGATACACCCAGTTTCGGTTCCTTTATCAGACCAAATTTCAAGTTACTAGGACTTTTGGTTTGAGAGTTATTGTGGGTACATCCAAAGATAATGTAAGGAAGATGAAGCACTCCATGAGGACTCCATGTATAAACAAGTCAGAAGAATATTCGCGATTAACTTCATCTTAAGCGCCACCATGCGGTAATATTTTAAATTAGTTTAGGTAGTACAGTACGTATAGAACGTCCCGTAGAACAGTTTAATGCTCAAGTTTTTGTTGTAATTATGACTAGTAAAAAGGGTAATGTAAATTGCTGTGTGTACGGGTGCCATATAAAAAAAGGACGAAAGAGACATTTAAGTTTTCATCGTTTTCCAACACCAAAATGTGACCATGTCTATCTAACGAATAAATATGAAATTCAGGAAAAAGTCAACAAAACAATGGCTTGGCAGAGGGTCTTATTGATGGGATCACATGTTTCTAGTTCAATGAGAGTTTGCTCTTTACATTTTGCTAAATAAAATTTTATATTACCAGGTAAGTTTCTGGATTTCAAAAATTGTAAAAACATAAATACCTAGTACTAGAACTAAAATGCAGCACATTTTATTTATATATATTCTATTTATGGTTCTAGATTTTCATACCACTAATCCAAGACTAAAAAAGATGCTGTACCTACCCAAAACTTTCCCAAGAAAGGTGTAGAAACTGCACAGGCTAATAGCAGTCATCAAAATAAGATTTCTTACAGAGATAGCATATCACATCAGTTTTAGCTGCTAGAAATGATTTCAACGATTTAGAAGAAGCAGAACAAATTGCTGCTTCCAGTTTGTTGGAACTGGTTAATATTGTTTCTGATCGAACAGAAGTCAAAAGTGGGGATTTAGTTATACCATTTTGTAGAGCAATTGATTATGATAAAAAATTAAATTCATTGACTTATATAATGTTCATTTTCCACAGGCGCGAGTAAAAAAATTATCAGTAGAAGAACAAATAATTCTGACATATATATAAAACATAAAACTGGCCTTCGATATGTAGTTCTTGCATCAGTATTCAATGTTACTTGTAGCAAAACATGTAAAGTCATATTTAAGAATATAATATCCAAATTAGCAATTATTTTAAAACCAGTTATAGTTTGGCTAAGTAAAAAAGAGATTAGAAAAAATTTACCCTAATGCTTTGAAAAATATTCAAATGTAAAAGTAGTAGTGGACTGTATTGAATTAAGCGTTTGTATTACAGACCTAAGGTTGCATGGAAAAATAGTAAATATTGGTCCAGAACCTAGATCTTATGTCATAGAGGTAGGAAATCAAATTTATCGCCGAAATCGTTGGTTTTTAATTCCAGCACCATACCATAGCAGAAACATCCTTCCAGAACCCACAAACCTAACATCAAATTTATTTCCTGAAATACAACAACCAGAACCTGGTCAAATACAGACAAACGATAATTACATAGATACTGAAAATATAAATTCAAATAATGACTTAATAGATGAATTGGAAACAAGTGAAAATCATTTTCCTTTAACTTCAAGTGAACAGTATAGTAGACCAGTAAGAAACAAGAAACGTCCAGCTTGAATGAATGATTATTTAGTTTAGAAATTAAGAATTTTGTAACTACATTATAAAAATGAGTTATATTTTTGTTAAAAATAGGTATCTTAAATTTGTTACAAGCTTTATGTCTTACGAACCTTGCACGGCCAACTCACACAGTCGGAGGTAGGGGGGGTTCACAGGAAGTATGCTTAAGGGCGCCAGAGCTGATCCAAGATAACACTTCTGCCTCGCTCACGGCAGACGATCCAAACTTGTAACCCAATTGGAGGTTCGTAATCCTTATTACTCTGATGTTCGAGTAACCAAAATTAGTTAATAGATAACGATAATCACAGGAGAAAGAGAAATAACAAGAGAGATTAACAATTATAATCACTTTAATGTATTAACGTTGGATAATAATAAGAATATATGAAATTGCTTCACCTATCGATGCTCGAATGGTTTCCATGTAGAATTAACAAATATCACAGTTTTATTTTAGTAACGCAGTAAATTGACAACTATACGCTAAATGCGTAATCCTTAAATACTAGAATGACTAACAATTTTCATTAACAAGCAGAGAAAACTTTGATTTCGTAATACATAGGATTTACTAGATTATATCGAAGTTCTCATACATGAATACCCGCAGTATCGGCAACACACACTACACATTGAAATTATGTCGAAATGAACAGCACCGAAAATCTCAGAATAAATATGTTTTTCCTTCACAGCATGCGATACAGTTACGTAAATGATTAAGATTACCTTATTGGTATATAAGCGATAACGTAATTACGGTTGTTAACATTAATTACAATTCTGTGAGTAACCTTCGTGAACACGATATAAAAGTTAAACAAATAACTCACCCCAACATCCAGTTTCCACTTCCGCGGAGAAAACGTTTTCCCACCAGCGGCCTGTAATAAATAGTGAAAAGCAAATTGGATCACACATTAACTCACACAGAATAAGAAGCTAAAAAAATAGTATTAATAAATCATTAAATGTTACATAAAAACCCGTTGTATCGTGTACTGTAGGTAACAATTTAGCGCAGGTGGCTGATAACACAATCGACTAGTATACATGCAGTAACATCTCCCACGGTAAGGCTTGTCGAGACCCCGTTTTCGTGACGGAGAAAACGCCTTCCAAAAGCGTACATGTTCGGTAACGGTGTTTCTTAATAATAGTTACTATTCACCATTTCTCTATTGAAACGTACACGTGCTCGAAGCTGGTAGAAAACGGCTATTAAATTAAGGAGGAATTACAAACGAATTTTAATAAAACGACAGCAATTATCTTACCCTGTGACGACTCAAATATTTTATGAACGTAATGTAATTACAATTTGATTCCCATTATTACGGATGGCACTTGCAAAATTACTTAAGGCGTCTAGACCATTTTAGGCAATTGACAGCTTCACGATTTTGTCGTAAAATGACAGTCACGAGAAAAGATCGGTAGAGGGCGTCAAAACCGGAATCTAATTTCAATTCAATATACAGGGTCTTCCGTAATGAAAATTTCGTACGTAAAAAATTGTATATTTAAATAAAGAAAGGGGGATGTTGTGGTAGCACTGCAAAAAAGGCGGTAAAATGAGACTTGCGTACTACACAGAACGTGCCCATAAGGTTAACACGAAGTCGCATTATTCATGCATATAAAATATATTATAAATATTAAGTGTATTTAAATTAACGCTCGAGTTACATACTAAAAAAAACGATTTTCTATAATCCTCCAAAATTAGGTACCCAAAAGCAGGTGATTTAAATACGGTACGAAAACTGCTTCTGTATAATTCGCAATAATTCTTAGTTAAGTATTAAATATATAAATGCACACATATACCGGGTTTAATACTAAACAAAGTAAACGGTACATTAATGAAAATTACGACGTTACACATTAAAGCTTTATAGGACAGCTGCTAGAATTTATTAATGCGCTTACTCTTCTTGAACCGTTAATACAAATTTGCTAAATCCTTTGATTAGGTTGTTACTTAGATCAGGACCGGCACTAGCAGTTTTGCTGAGCCGGACAAAAAGGTAAAATTAACAGAGACATTATAAAATCTTAAGCTTTCGCGTTCATTCTGTTTATGATTATAAGCAAATTTCGGGTTAGACCGCGTCGTAGTTAAACACCCAGACTTTTTAGGCTTGGTCCTAGTCTCACCTTCAAAGCCAAACACCGCAGAGTTACAAAATCAGCAAAACACCTTTAAGACAAAGATCAATCTTCTTGGAAAGGACACAAACACTTACTCCAAGTAATAACAAAATCAGTCAAGCGGTAACGGAAAGATAAGGTCCGTTAGTTACGCTAATTGCTAGTGATAAAAATATCGTCACTTACACTTTTTCCTTCAGTGACATTTACCACTGCAAGCTGCAATGTTTTGCGAAACGTCAGT
Organism: Aquatica leii; assembly: GCA_035610365.1. Classification (NCBI taxonomy): domain Eukaryota; kingdom Metazoa; phylum Arthropoda; class Insecta; order Coleoptera; family Lampyridae; genus Aquatica; species Aquatica leii. The sequence continues at coordinate 171,092,077 of CM069433.1, read as the reverse complement.
TCATTTGGGTTCACGAACGACAATACGTCAAAGGCCAAGCTCTACTTCTTGTTTTGACTCTCTAGAAAAGACTAAGACCCAGCCTAAAAAGTCTGGGTGTTTAACTACGACGCAATGTAAGCCGAAAGTCGCTTACAATCATTAACAGAGATAACCTAAACCCTTCCTACGTTTAATAGCAAAAAAATTGTTATTAAAAATATTGAAGTTGAACCACTGAAAATAAAAAACTAATAATTAAAGTGTTTTTCTCACTTTTAATTCTGAGAATGATAATTTTTTTACATCAATTTTTTCAGCTAGCTCATGTTCTATGGCTAATTGGAGAGCTTAAAAAATTATTTAAGCTTAATTTGGAGAAAATTCTTTCTCCACTTGCTACACTTATTAGGTATAATTTGGAAGCAAAATCTAGCTTTGAAATGAATTTTAAAATCTCGATTGGACTTTCCTTTTTATTTAGTGAAACCAAAACCGATATTATCTTGTCTGTAAAGTCCAGCGCATTTATATCTGATTAATTCCCAGCAGTTAACGCTATTTGTAAATCTTTACAAGAGTTAGTAAGTCGTTTCGAGTAGTATCTATTGCATAAAAACCGAAAATGGTTGCTATTGATACTGATAGCTTGGTCTAATGAGAAAAAATAAAACAACCTGATATCAGAAGTCAATAAATAAAATTTTGCGTTTCATGGACAACAAAAAAATATATACTTCCATTTAAGGAAAAAAATTTATTCATGTTTTTTGACAGTTAAAAATTTCAATGATTTCTTAACGAAAGGATGTGTGTAAAAAATTACAATCGTAGTTCGTTTCTTCTCAAATCAAATGGTCTAAACCGCATCGCTCTAAGTGCTATCATTTACGAGATATTCAAAATGGCGTAAGACGCTGCAAAAGCAGTTTTATCGGATTATCTCAAAATCCAACGGTTTTAAGTATAAAGGAGGCTTATTAAACTGACCTTTATTTTTTATGAGAAATCCAAAAATACAATAATAATTGAATCATTTTATTTGAAAAAATGAAGTTGGGCCCGGCCCAACAGATATGGGACACCCTGTATAACTGAAAATAATTTTAGTAGATGAAAAATTTGATTTGATAAAACTCATTTTAAGATAATTTTTTGATATTTTTATTAATAAGGTAGCTATCGAGGAAGTACGTTTAAGTGGAACACCCTGTATAAGTCACCGACACTGTGACATAAATTCATTGAAAAAATTAAATTTTTTTACTTGATATAAAAAAATAAGAAATTAGACATAATTTTTAGTAAGAAAAATAAAAAATGAGTATTGTGAGATATTCTCCATCGATTTTTATGGCCAGCAAAAGCAAATGTGGTGATTTATTAGGCAAAGAAAATAAATGAGCGAACCAGAAGCAAATAAAATAGACAAAAACACGTAAATTAATTATTTAACAGAGCTATATACAGCAGATCCCAACAACACGCAACTATTCCAAACAACAAGAAAAGAAGAAGTAAACGATACAATACAAGAAATTAAAAAAAAGAGAATCTTCCGGTCAAAGCAGAATTTCAAACAAGTTTTTGAAATAAGGAGCCGAAAGCTAGACAACTGATTAAGAACATTTTTTCAAAACAGAAAAATCCCAAACGAGTGGCGAAAAAGCAGATGATCCTTATACTTAAAAAAAAGACACCGCAAAGTACCAACTAACTACAGGGGAAAAAACTTTCTGGGCACCATGCTCAAACCAAACCAACGACCACGCGACACAGAGAACATCAAGGTTTTAGAACAGGGAGATGCCGTTTTCATTACGAGACAAGTAACCAAAAAATCAATTGAATACAATAAGCTTGCATTCTTTATTAATCTACAAAAAGTACTAGACAAGGCTTAATTAAAGGATGTCATAAATATTTTGCATAATTACAGCTTACCAACAAATCTACTAAAGACCAACCAATACATTTATTCTAAAAACAGCATGCAAATACGACTGAATGGCTTGGGAAAATATTTGTAAACAATAGAATTCGGCAAGATTTTTAAGCTCACTATTCATTAAGATAAGAACGTCTTCCGAGTTTGGACCGTGTCAATGTTGTAACCGAAGTTGCCAACGTTTTGCCCACTTTTGTATGGGGCTTCATCAGGGCGTGAGAGAAATCGAAGAACTCAAACAAGCAACCGAAATCTAACTAAACACTTCGCAAAAGTTAGGTAATCAACTTGTGAACCAAGCCAGATTCTAAACTCAGAAAAGGTAAGAAAGAAAACGCAAACGAAAATCTAACAAAGAACCACTACAGAGTTAGGTAATCAACTTAGTGAACAATGGTTATATAAAACGAGATATTCATAGAGTTATTAATCGTCGTCTACATCCACGTACTCGATTACCTAAGGACAAGATAATATTTATAGAGAGCAGCAAAAATGTAAGAAAAACGTGTCAAGTAGAAAACGTACAAGAATGAATACTCTAGCAATAAACGAAATGAAATGCGCATATTGAAAGAATATAACGGAATAGAGTGGTGAGAATTGCAAAGGACAAATCATCTGTGAACAAGAGAAGCATAGGAAAAGACCAAAAAAACAATAGAATGATAATTTAGAACTAAATTGAAATTAAAGAAAGTGGGGCAATATCAAAGAGAAATAGGCTTTCGACCTAAATATAAGAGAGAAGAAGAAAGAAAATTTTACCCTTCATACTCCTAAATTTTTTTTTTATCTCTGTAGGCTTGTTATGGCAAATATTTTGAAATGATATGATACTAGTTAACACTTCTGGGATAAAAATAATGTATTTGTTTGTTTTGACATTTATTTAATTTGTTAATCATTTTTATTAACAAAAAATACTGTGTAATGTTTATATTTAATTAGACACGTTTATTATTTATTAATTTTATAAAAAAGTTTACTCTAATAAAAATAATGAAACAAATGTTAAAACTTTTAGTTATTGTATTTAATTTAATGTTAGTTGCTAACATTTTTCTGGATTAAATTAAACAATGAAAAGTAAAAAACAAACGTGATTATTGAGGCTTTGTAAAATCTTGTTCAAGTTTAAAGTTTCACTACTAATACCTGTAATTTTTATTGGCAAAAATATTTTAATATAATTTATTTTTTTTAAATTTATTATTTGTAGTTTAGTTGTTTTTTTTAAGTAATCTTGAGTTATCTCGCAAATTAGAAATAAGAAATAATAATTTCTTATTGTTGAACCTGTTGTGAAAAAAATATATGTTCAACTTAAATACTAGTTGCAAGTGATTTTTATTTGTTAAAATATTTTTATTTGTTTCAGCTACAATAGAAAATTCAGAAACTGTTGATCAAGATACGACCGAAACCGATTGTGAACTCAATGAGAAATTGGAAGACTGCGATCCGAGAAAAACTATTAAAGTAAAACCATTTGGGGGACCTCTACTTGCTCAAGTGTAAGTAAATTATTCTATCACTTTTATCGAATACCAATTTTTGCTTTTACGTTATCCGATTTTATATAAACAACATTTTTTAACTAGAATCCTACAGTTAAAGAATATAATTTCACGAAGTAGTATTACAATACAATAAAACATAAAAGCACAGCGTAAGACCGTTGCAAATCAAATTTGTCGCAGATTTGAAAAAAACTTAGAATAATAGAAGGAAATTGCACAAAAAATAAAGTATTTATTAAATTAATTTTAGACGTTTAAAAGAAAAAATGCAAAACAGAAATAATAATCAAATAAAAAATTGTCAACCAACAAACAGAGGATAGTATTGAAAACGATATTTAAACAATACAGAAGCAAACGTAACCAAGTATTTTAAATTTAAGGCATTATGTACTACGTCAAGATTGTCAATGTGTTGCATGCAAAAGATGTTGATGAAAGTAACATAAATGAACTAATTGCCGGTGCTCCGTGAAGATGGTCGTGGGTTAACCTTAATATCCGTAATTAGTTTGTAAAATTCACAACGTAAAAAAAATCAAAAGAGCGCTAGATAGGTTAACGGCTTAACAGACCTCTGGACCTTGCCTACCAAAGAACACGCCATGCGATGTACACACTATTAGAACCTACCTTTCAATGCGTAAAGTCACTAAATCTGAAAGCAAAACAAAAAAATTAGCCTCAAACCAGTTAATTAGTTAAAACTTCCGTTACATTTGAACAATTTAACATTTATTAAACAAACATAAAATAAGAGAATAATTAAAATTTTATTTTACAATTTTTGTTATTCACAAAATAGATTTGTAATAAAATTCGGTTAAATGTCTTGAATTGTAAATCCCCAAAATGTACATTATTGTAAAGCACTGACGGAATCGTTAATGCGTAAAATCGGTATATGCAATAATTCATAAACTTAAATATTTGATCGAAGCCGGATTCTAATTATCATTCTCGGACGACGTGTTCATAATTAGCCGCAGTCTCTATGTGAGGTAGTCGAAGATGTTCTCAGAATTTCTATGAAAATTGTGGTGCATCCGCTACATAGCGAAGATGAGTTACGGTATCCGTTGACAAAAAAAAACGAAGCATTAAACTTTCAAATTAAAACTTACACAAATACATTATTTTACTAGCCTGCTTAAATTAAAGGAACACGCGAATCCAGTATAAGTCTCTGTTTTCCAAACTTGAATCATTAAATAAAGGTGCTGGACGACGTAAATCATAATAATGCTTAGCTAATTTAGGCGTTTTTTAATGTCTACTTAAACTTTACGGAAAACTGTGCTTCTTTCAGGCAAACTGCAAAGGCTAGATCGTCGATAGTGTCTAAATCAGTAGTTTTGTCATGACGTGATACCTCTAGACAAATTTCACGTTTAAAAAAACATAACAAATTTTGAAAAGTAACCTGCAACCACTGGGATGTACAAATATCCACTCTTAGATCGCGGTAAAGGTCCAACAAAATTGATAGAAATCAACTGCCTCTACAGGGCCCGGCTCATAAGATCAGCAGGACGTTTCTGTTCTGGCTTATGCGTGATACCAAGTTTGGAATCATTGATGCGACGTATGACGTCGGCCATATAAAGCGGCAAAATTTTTTCGAAAGTCTTAAAAATACCAAGATGTCCAGCGGTAGACTCGTGAAACTTTGACAATATTTTGAATTGTTTGGATTTTGTTACGACTTCTCTCAAATTGTCATTCTTGGAACGACGATCAGGATAGTCTACAGTAACATGTTTAAATAGCTTTACATCGACAATTTTTCACTGAAGAAAAACGTTAGGTTTTGAAAGCACACGTTTCATAAGTTTCGTCAATCATTTGTCCGAAGTCTTAGGTTCGGTAGTGTCACAATTGGTAGTAATGTTTTCGATAGCTGGTACTGAACGAGATACTGCGTTAGGCATGACATGATTTTTTCCTTTACGATGAATAATTTTGAAGTAAAATTGTTAAAGTCTAACAATATATCGTGCTAGACAATCGGTAAAGTTGTTTAACCAGACTATTGATACGTATTTGGTAACTACTGTAAGAGCTGATCCTTTAAAATGAAGGCGTAATTTTTTAATCGACCAACGTATAGCGTTTAGTAAGTGAGCTACTAATATAACAAATGATGCGTTCTTCACTGCCGATAAACTGAATGAGAACTGAACCAAGACCAAAATCGGAAGCATCAGTCTAAAATGTAAACGGAACACTAAAATGTCACTAACTGAATCGTTAATACGTAAAATCGTTATATGCAATAATTCACAAACTTAAGTATTCGGGGTACTTAGTCGAACTCTTTATGCAATTAATAGCAAAACAAATGGTATAATTACCGTAATTTTACTTATAAATACCTGATTCTAATTGTCATCATCGGACGACGTGTTTATGGTTAGCCATGGTTACCCTAAGTAAGGTAGTCGAAGAGTACTAAAGAAGTTGTGTAAAGTCTAACCAAGGAACAAAAACAATATACAACTTATCGTAGTTGAAGATGTTCTCGGAATTGCTGTGATAATTTGGTGCATCTGCATTAACCTTATTAGCTTTTTTGCAAGAAACAGCTCGATGGTTTGATTCTTACAATTCCAACATAACTGCGGTCACTGTTTTAAGAAGCAAACGCATTAACAATGGCTGGCTCTCGTGTAGGTGGTGCGGAACTAGATAACGATAATCGAGAATGTTGTTTAAAAGGGGGTTAGATCGTTCACCACTATAACGTTATTCGAAGAACGGAAAACAAAAGTGTCTTTAGTGACATGCCGCTAATACGACCAAATCTAATTAATTCAATTGAAGTAACTGACAAGAAACCAAGCTAAGTTTGGTATATGGGAAAAATAGTTTTTAATAAGATATTTACTGTTTTTCTTCAGAAAAAGGCGCATGGAGACGCAAAAACATGTTGAAAATGATTGCAACATAAAATCCCATAGATGCGTCAACTGCTTGCGTACGACGCTTAATTTCTTCAATAAGTCGCTCATCATAGTCGGTACGCTGAAATTGTTTACGTCAAAATTTGACAGTGTTCCCAAGAATTGATTGAATTACGAACTGACTAGACAAAAATCAATGCAAGACTTTTAAAAAGATCAGTACACTCCAAAAACTACTGATGGTTTGAAACATTGCGCGATAATTAAAGTTCGGCAACTCGTTCTAAAAATGCATTCAAAGTAATCGACTTTGAATCTTCACAAATCTTCTTTAAAATTTCATTTTGACACGAAAAGACTTTAAATGTGACTAACAAAATTTTGACTAATTGCAGAAGATGTCGGTAAAGCGGTATCAACAACAGAAAGTTTGGTAATTTCCTCGGTGGACGTAGAAATATTCGACACAGCAATTTGCTTATCTAAGGTTTTATAGTGTGAAATTAAAACTAAATCTTTTATCAACTCATCATTGTCATCCTGAACTGGAATTGAATTAACAGTACGGCTTAACAAATTTTTAACTTTGGTTTCAATTGTAGAAGGAGATGCGAGACATCGTAATACAACAACACCCGAAGATGCGTCGGTGCGTCAAATCAAAATTTCATAACGTGGTTCATTATGCCATAATCTATCAAAAATAAATTTGTAACCTATTGTGAAAGCCAAGAATGTTAACAGCTTAACAAACCTCTGGACCTTGCCTACCAAAAAACACGCCACGCAATGTACACACTATTAGGACCTATTTTCAGTGTATAAAGTAACTAGATAAAAATAAAAATAACAAAATGACCCTCGAACAGGTTAATTCATCAAAAGCTACGTTACATTCAAACAATATAACATTTATTTAACAAACATAAAATCCATTATCGTCAAAACGAGATTGTGTTTTATATGCACCTCTCGCCCCAACAAAATCAACTTTGTTGGCCGTAATTCTGCTGTTTCTGTCTTTGTTCTTTCATATATATTTCGTAAAATTTTGTTCTTTCCATTCTTTAAAAGCTGCAAAAGTCAACAATGTTTGGTAGAAGATGGATTTACGTTTTTTCATAAAATTATTTTTTCTGTATTACTATAAACACATTTCAATATTTACAATTGTGCACTATATCATGTTTCAATCCTTATATTGTGTGACTGCTAAAGTCCACCACTTCCATCAAATATGACTTTAATTTCATTCACATCTTAAGACACCTTTTGTACTCCAACTAGTCGTTGCATTAGTAATTCCAATAAATTTTGTAAAGAACGTAACGGCACTTGGTTGAAGTGCCTTCTTCAATGTGCTAATAATAATCGATAAAAGGGCACCAGAATTAGAATAATTTTAGGTGTCTGTTCACACCTCTACACCACTGAAGGAATACAAGTAGAACACATATAAATCAACAAGAAGTAAATTTATTTTAAATTTGACGTTTGTAAAATATCAAGTCATCAAATATTCATACGTACAATATTGTGTAAAATTAACAAATTCAATTATACATTTAGTAAATCCCCTTGCTTGTACGAGTAAAAATGCAACCATCTCTAAAAGCTGAAAATAAATTTACAAGTATATCGCAATGTTATCACAAGTAGAACTAATTCGGTTACAACCAATTCTGTAACACGACCTGCGCTATACTTCCAATTTTCCCAATTATTAGTTAATTTTAAAAGTTTTATTATCTTCCTCGTTAAAATACTAAGCTCGAACCATTGGGTACCGAAGACGGTCACAACTCGACAATTTCTTCAGTTTAAGATAGACATTTACGACGACCATATTCCAACAGAACATCAAACACTTGATTTACCAAAAAATAATACACGTCTAAACCACGTCATTTAGTAGGTACTAGTAAATGCTAGAAACGACGAAAGAAAATTAAATCTAACTGCAAAATGTACAAATCGTCTGTATCGTCTGTAATAGGTCAGCCTTTATTACATCTCTAGATACGATGTGACTAAGGTATTGCACTTCCATCTTAAATACGTGGCTCTTCTTTGGATTCAGTTTTAGATCTGCTCCACGTAGTCGCTGAAACCCTTCTTTCAAGTTCTTCAAACGACCTTCCAACCACGATCACGTCGTCTACGTAAACCAAGAAGGTCTTCTAAGACAGTCCGCGCAAGATGGTCTCTATCAAATGCTCAAACGTTGCAGGAGCGTTACACAGGCCAAAGGACATCACAGTGAACTGCCACAAACCAGTTTGTAAATGCTGTTTTTTCACGTTTAACGTATCATCAATTATCTGTCTGTAGTCTACGCAAAACCTCTATCTATCTTCTTTACGAGTACCACTGGGGACGCCCATTGGCTATTTGAAGGTTCAATCACATCTTTTTTTTCACATCCATGATTATTCGTTTGACTTATTCTCTTTTTGTCAAAGAAAGTCGGCGTGGATGTAGTCGTATCGGCCGAGCGTCTGCGGTATTAAGTTTATATTTCACCTCGTTAGTTCTTCTTTTGGAACCACGTTCCAGCGCGAACACATCTTGATACTGCTGGATCAACACATTGAGTTTAGCCAGCTGGTCTTGGTTGATGTTTTTGGATTTGGAGGTAAGAATGTCCATTAGATGTAGTAGGCACTTCTTCGGCGACGTATCTTCGTTAGAATTCACGCATCTCACAATTTGTGATACTGGCGTGCATTGGCCTACCACGGTCTTCTTTTTCAACGTTACAGGATCTGAGTTGATGTTTAAGATTCTTATTGGCATCGTGTTTTTCACTCGTACTAAAGTTTTACCAACGAGTAGTCCTTTTTCAACTAAGTCGCCTTCCTTTGGTTCAATCGCGCGAATGTAGCCTTCCCGAAGATTTCCATACAGGCGTGCCATCACCACACTTTCAGTCCTTGCAGGCAGAATCTTCAGAATATCGTTTTTCATATTCAAATGGAACCCATACTTCTTTATCACGTCCATTCCCAGGATAACTACTTCCGTGATTTGGGCTACCAGTACTTGATGGTCGAGTACTCCATTTTCCAAACTAATGGTCACTTGTACTTCGTCTGTGAGTAGGTATTTCTTCTCCGTCGCCGTTTGAAGTCTTCCTATTACTGGTGATGTCTTCTTGTTTTCCAATAACAGTTCAGGACGAATGATAGTCTTTGTCGCTCCAGTGTCAACCAGTAACTGAACATTTCGTCCATTAATCTTGCCATCGAGATAAATGTTATGCAATTGCTCTATAGGCAATTTGAATAGTAATCTTCGGAACATGACTAGATAAAATTAACTTTTTGTCTCCTTTAGTTAACTCGTTCCAAATTTTTGAGCGCTCTTCTTGTCTTCTTTTTGAGTTTAGTACGATGTCGTCGTACGTGGCCTGTTTCACCGCAGTTCAAAGTCGTTACTCCTCTTTTCCGAAGTATTCGTCGCGCTATTTCGTGGATGCTTTCTAGTGTCTGCGCGGGTACTTCTGCAGCACAACGGAGTTTATGGCTGCCCGGGTGCGACGCTTGTTTCCCTGCCTCGAACTCCAAAGCGTGGGTTTAGGCGTCCTCCAACGTTTTCGGTCGAGTTAACCTGAGAGTCTGCTGCGTTTTGCTGTCTCGGAGGCTGTCTACAATGGTTTGAATAGCTAACTGTTCCAAGAAGGTATCTGGTGCTGTAGGATTCGCAAGCCGCGTTAGTTTGGCGATGTAAACCTTAAACTCTTGAAAACTTTCGGCAGCTTTGTGAACTCGACTTTTAATTTAAGCTTGATACACTTGTTGAAAATGAGCATCTCCATATCTCATTTTCAAACGTGAAATAAAAAGTAATTTTTCATTATTTTCTTGTAGGTGATCAGGAACAGTTTGCAAGATTACTTGAGCTTTTCCACGTAAGGACACTATTAAAAACATCGCTTCCTGCTTGTTGCTCCAACCATTAGCTGTAGTTGCGGTTTGAAACTGTTTTTAGTAGGTTGACCATGAAACTATACCATCAAAATTTGGAGGTACAACTTTAAACTTGTGAGTGGTTTCTTCTCGATAGTTCATTAACTCTTCGCTTGTGACACTTCTCTCACTGTGACAATTCATTTGGTTCATTCTTTCTTCAAGCAGTTATATTCTTTTTCTTAATTTTTGTTCTAGTTTGTCTTATATTTTTTCTATTTTTTTATTCACAGATTTGCAAATTTCTTCTTTTAAATTCTACCCATCTGTTTGGGTTTCCTCTTGAACGATTTTAATTTGGTTTTTTATACTAACTTGTATTTGCTCCTCAATAATCTTTATTTGATTTTCAATGCTCGTTCGTATTTTTTCTTTTAAATTTCTAGAATTTTCCAACCATTCTTCTTCTATTTTCTAGGAATGTTTTTCTTCCATTTTTCTAGTATTTTTTTCCATTTTCTGCGAATTTTTGAACAGTTTTTCTTGCATATTTTTATTCATTAATTGTTGACCATTTTTTATTGATTCAAGAAATTCAAATAACTTTGCATCCATTTTAGTTTGTAACAAGTTACCGGCATAAGTTATAACACGAATAAAAAATGTAATAACACTAAATTTATGTCACGGGCGATTCTTTATCGAACTGGAACGGTTATAATTACACTATATAAACAAATACACGCGAAGCGCGGATTAAACAGTTTTATTCTGTTACGCTGGTTTTCTTGTAACAACAAAAAAGAGGCAACGGCTAACACAGTTTCCCCGGAGAGGGAATCGCAGGCTTTGTGACGCTAAATTATAGATAAAAACTAAAAAGGCGCCAAGACGATGAAGGATTAAATTAGGGAGATATCGTCTAATTCTACCCGTAGTTGGAAATATTATATGGGTTGATATCACAGGCCAAATATAAGTTACGCCCTTTGTCGGGACAACACGTCACAGATCTACGTGCCCTAATCAATCTAACTTTTAACTTTAACGAAGGAATGATTTTACTTTATTACGTTTGATTTCAAGAATGCGACAATCAAATTATCGAAAATTAAAGCGCACCCGATAAGTATGTGACACACAAAAAAAGTTTTATATTAATTGTGATTACAACCTAGTATGTGCGTGTGACCATTCTAATAATAGACATGATCAGCAAAGTAAAATAGAAAATGCAATACTTACAGTTGTGTATTATCCAGTAGGGGATTAGCTAATTCCGTACCAGTCTGACCTAAAACGTAATATGCAATTTGACACAAAGCGTACATACGATGTTAGCACAAGTAATTTGATTTAATGCATACAATAGTTGACGTAAAAGAATGCGCCGAGCTTCCCTCTAATTAACTTCGCAGTTTATAAGTATTTCTTCCCATCTAGTGGTGTACAACCTTTTAACCTTTAGCGACCTGACGTCATGGAAATTTTTCGACAAACAGGTGTTCTAGGTGTTACGAACGTCAATGATAAGGTCACCGGTAGAGGGATCGAACCCGCTAAAGAATTAATTTAAGCCCTTAATACAAAAAAAACGTTATAAAACTACATACCCCAAAATAAGCTTTCATTCAACACTACTTAAAATTCGCCTACATATTTACGTGGAGTATCGTGAACCAACTTAGTAATGAAAGCTTTTTGTTGAGCCGAGAAAAACCGCTAAGGACGATCCGTAATTTAAAAAATGTTAGCAGGGAAATGAATTCGTTTTAACAGCCGACTATGAAGAAAAGGATCATCGTGCATGACGCGGGACAAATTTCATACTTGAAAAATTTTTATACTAGTAAAGTGAACTACCAAATTTTTTTACATAACAATTCATTTACACGATTTCAGCAGGTTTCAATACTGCACACCTGTATCACCTCTGTAACGATTTTTAAAACTAATTCATTTATACACAAAGTATTTACACGTTTATAACTAAACGAATTAATTAAATCTAACGATATTTAAGAAAAAAAGTTAAAAACTAATTTATGTATTACAATCACTCAAAAAATAATGTCCGCGGATAACTTCTGTTTATCTTAAAACTGACACTTGCTTACTTTAAAGGCGCGGAAGTTTATACTCCGTTATATTTATTTCGAACACGCGTTAATCACTTATTTATTTAAACATCTTAACACTTCTGACTTCAAATAACTGACCTATCCTCACTTTGCACCGTTTTTATATATTTCCGTTATCTCTCCCGAGAAGTTTCTACATCCTTCCTAAACGTTCTAGAAGTGGATAAAAAGTTCGTGAACGCTTTCGAGGTTGACAAGTTCGCAAACGTTTCAGTATTTAATACAAGTCCGTAATTTTTAATTTATTTGGCTCAAAACTTTAACTTTTTTAAATGTTTTATTACTCTTTTCATTTTTAATATTTTTTGCTTGTATTAATGCTATAATTTAAATTATATATTAAATTTCAAAATTAATAATCTGTTAATCAGATTTATGTTGTATGTATTGTAACGATTATTAAAACTAATTTATTTATACTAAAAATATGTACACGTAACTAACCGAACTAATTAAATCTACGAATATTTAATAAAAACACTAACACTAATTTCTATAGCACTATCACTCGAAAGATAATGTCCGTGGATAACTTCTATTATTTTAAAGTCGCGCACGATTCTAATTCGTCGTATTTATCTCGACACGCGTTAATCACTTATTGATTGAAACTTGAATAATCTTCTTAACACTGCCAACTGCGAATTACAACAATAACTGACTTATGATTTATTTGTATCGCTTTTATATAGTTCTGCGAGAATCCTCTATATTCTTTCGTGAACGTTCTTGACGTGGATAAAAAGTACGGGAACATTCTCGAAATTTACAAAAACTTCGCAAATGTTTCAGTATTTACTGCTTTCTTACCAATAAACATTTATTTGTTTTGATTTTTTAATGTCAGAAATTGTTATCATTCGGTTATTGTTGTCAAAAGCTTCAAGTCCCAATGTGATTGTATTAAGCGGCGTGCACTGAATTACCGAAACACGTGACTAATCTATAAAAATAACATACGATGAGCTTACTTGCATATCAATATTACCTTGTGACAATCTTTTAGATTGTGCAAGTAAATCAAAAATGAAAGTGTGCGATCAAAAGCAATAAAGATAACACAATTTTTTTAATTTTCAAGTACACTACATAAACAAGTATTTTTACGGTAAACCGTAACCATAGTCATCCGAATCTTTATTATAACATAATTATAATAAATGTTTATTGCACGTATTTATCCTAATCTAATGCAATAAAACTAATCTTGGGTTGGTATTATTTTTTATATCCTCGTAAAATTCTAATAATTGATTTGTAATAAAATTGTCACATTTACACAACTAGTTATTTGTTTATTACTTATATGCGATTTTATTTATTTCAGAGAAATTTCGTCCAGTCAACAGAATTTCTTTAAAATGTTGGATGAAAAAATTGAAAACGTAAGTTTTATTTGATTGAATATATGTAATTTAAAACGATGCTATTTCGCTAGGGCCCTGACTACGACGCAGCGTGTGAAGCTGAGAAAGCCGCCGAAGCTGCTCGGTTACGGTCCTTAATGAAAAATTGGGAAACAGCCAGCGCGGGTTCTCGTTCTCTTCCTTCGACACCTGTTCGAAAACAAAAATTACGCATAAACGATAGTATGAAGGATGGTCTCGTACGTCCGTCCGAATCGTTACGATTAAACGAAAGAAGTCATTCCGCTATACCTCCTAATATTATTCACCAATCTTACGGTGTTGCCCAACCGTCATCTTACAGGCAAACTGTCTATAATCCAGTTTATCAACAAACTACTTCAAGTACTTACTCTTCGGCTATGCAATACCAAGTTTTGAGTCCTATGTACATTAATCAGCCACAGTATCAGCCGTCTGTAAAACATTACCAAAATTATAATCAACACGGTAGTCCAATAAAAATGGTTTATCAGAATAATACGGTTAAACACATTCCTATGGAACAGCCAGTTAGTTATAGTCCAAGCCATAAAGTCTACGGATCAGTGCCAAAAAATAATGCCGGTTTTACAAACGGCGACCTCATCGTACAACAACAAATTTATAATCAACAGATGCAGTATCAACAATCTCGAGAATACCAACAGTACAGACAAAGCAAAGAACAGATGTTACTTCAGCAACAGGGGTACCAACCAAGCAGAAATTACCAAAGCAGTGTCCATATTCCTATTGTAATGCATAACCAACAAACTGACGTTAGTCCTATGCATAGAAAACATTACGAAATGACGTGATTATAGCATGATGTTTAGTTACATAATTGTATTGATGTTAAGTGTATATAAGCGTAAACGTACTTAGTATATAAATTATACCAAAAAGAGAGTATTTATAAATATAGTTAAATGTACATAGGGTATATAATAACAAAAACTCATCTGCTACGAATACGTCTTAGTTAAGAAAAGCGTAAACAATAATTTAGTATATTTACAGAGCTGGATAATTACTAACATTAATCGCAAGCGGTATTCGTGGCAGAGTGTTTACGTACAGTCTTAATTGTTATGATTTACATTACCCCCTATTCCACTTTATATTTACTTTGTAGTAAATATATATACATTACAGTTAATGAATTTATTTTATTCCTTCAATTACCTACAAGTTTCTACCGTCTATGAAATTTTACCTATCGAAACAATTTTTGATAAATTTATAAGACTTTCTATTAAGAAAATTTTATTTATTTATTTTTCTTTTCATTTTCGTAGTTTAACTTTTTACATGGTTGTGATTTTTATACCAACACGATTATTTTTAGGAATCTTTTTTTGATAAAAACACAATTAGCAGTACTTTCTCAATAATAACTGTAAGTACTGTAATATTAAGATAGTTTACATTTGTGTTAATTTTTTTATTATGCTGTTATCATTTTTAGCACAATTTCATCTTCCGTTTGTTGTTGTTGTTTTCTATTTTTCTGTGTATTATTTAACATCGTAACGTCTCAACACCCTAATACACATATATGTACATCTACTTCTTCTCAAAAACTTCTATTTGTTGTGTTATTTGTTCATAGATCCAAGTATTAACTGCAGTGCATCCCTGTCTAAGTTATTGATTTTGTTGTATTCCTATTTTTACTGATTTTGGATTTTTTTAATTTTATGTGTATGTTCTCTACTTTTAAGTTTATATGTATTTTGACTATTCGTAGTACATCCAATTTAATTTAAAAAAAATGTATTTATGAATGTACTTTATTAAAGTAAATATCTCTAAAGTAATGATCCTTGCCGTTTTAGTTTTTTTTTTAATATTTGCCGAATCAACAACTTTAAAATCAGTTACTCTTTTAATGGCAAGGTAAATTTGCTGTTGTGCGAAAATATACTAACACTAAACTATAATACAGTACCGTTACTTAAAAAAAGTTTTTGGTCTTTTGATGTCAATAAAAATTGCATAAGACTGAAAAAAAGCACCCAATAACTGCTAACTCAATAATTCTTGATGATGCCTTAGCGTGTGCCTTATGTTAACGGCAAGTGTCGCGTCAACAAAGAGCTGCTCATTCAATGCGACATCGACGGTTCAATAAACAAAATAATACTTAGTACGCGAACAAAACATACACGGTTTTTTTTGTTATTTTATTGGGTCTTTCGGTACATGAACAGCAATCCAACAAATCAGAATCGGTTCAAAACTATAATACACACACAAACGCCCTCTAAAAACGCGGCAATCACATTCAGGTGCAGCCCGTCGGAATCAAACTCTGGAACACTGTCACATCTAAAGGATTCAGTCTTTGCAGTGGCCTTAATAACCGACCAGCTGTCCAGTTTAAACGTTTGTTGTTGTTGTCGTCGCCGACAAGCACCAACTCGCCAATCAAATAGTCTTTTTGTCACACAAAAGCTTCAATTGTCCAAGGAACTTGATACGATATCGAATCCGAAGTTCTTCCCGTCTGAATTTTACGCACACAATGAAGCATTGTCTATAGCGTCACAATCCGGTAAACCACACTCCACTTACTCGCGCAAAAACATCGACGGACTTAACGCAACTAAATCATTAGAGTCCTCCAAAAGATAGATTAAGGGCCTCGCATTAACAACTGCTTCGCACTCGCAAACAAATGCTAATAAGTCTTCATAGCCCAAACTTGCGCGACCTAGTACTTTGCGTAACAGTTTTTTCAACACTATAATTAAACGTTCCCAGAACCCTCCTCACCACGCCGCTGTGAGGGTCGAAGCCAGCGAATGCGTTGGACGGACGTTTCACGCACGATTGAATCCTAATCTAAAAGCTATAAAACATTCTCGAAGCCCACGAAGTTCGTCCCATTATCACTGTAGACTGTTTGAGGCCTGCTCCGACGCGACACAAAACGACGTAAGGTCTCTAGAAAATTTGGAGTGAACAGGGATGTCGTTAGCTCTAAATGAACCGCTTGGAAGACAGCCCTGCAAAAACCATTCAAAGGAAGTTGCGTCACAAACCCTGTCTAATGGTAATGGCGGAGGCTTTACAGTCAAAGGCTTTGCGTTGTATCTTCTATATGTTCCACACTTAAATATAACCGATCTGACTGTTTGTCTATCGCTCAAAATCCAAAACCTTTCCTTCAGCAAACTTAACATACCCTGAGTCCCGACATGGCATGATTTTATGTATATGTTCATGATCAGGCTCTTAATCAATGGGTGCTTAAACGGAAGCACAATAGCAAACCGATAATTTTCAGAGTCTTCTCTTCTAAAGACCCTAGATCTCAATCGAATAAAGCTTTGCTCGTCCTTAAAAGGATTAAGACCACTAATTCTTTTGTCCTCCTTACTAGAAAACGCTTCCTTTTGCACCAATTTGAAAATGATCGTCTCCACCGCGTCTTGTTCTTCAAAAGACAATTCACCACTCTGTTTCTGATATGGACGCCTACAATTTTGAACAAACCGACGCGACGTATTCAAGTCGTTGCTCGCACAATTTTAGTGTATTTAGAAAAGTAGTCTAGACGCCAAACGCAACAGTCTTCAAAATTCAGAAGCGTAGTAACCAACTTCTCATCTTTCATGTGTTTCATATAGCCATCTAAACCCCTCCTACCATCTTGATCCAAAGAGTTGTTTAGAAGAGCATCCGCTCGA
Organism: Aquatica leii; assembly: GCA_035610365.1. NCBI lineage: Eukaryota > Metazoa > Arthropoda > Insecta > Coleoptera > Lampyridae > Aquatica > Aquatica leii. The sequence continues at coordinate 171,074,592 of CM069433.1, read as the reverse complement.
GGGCAAATCAGCCGGATTTTGCACTCCTGGTAAATGTCAATATGGCTTCATATGTTGTCGCTTACATTCATATACAGCCGAGCACCGCCAGCAACTCCAAACGTGGTATAGTCAACTTCAAACTCGATTTTCTTATGGGTGCTACTCTACCTTTGGCAGCCAACAAGAAGACCAAAACTTTGCTATGCAAAACTACTCGCACAAACACAACACAAGCATAGGCATCTTGACTCGCATCACAGAAAGTATGTGTGCTCAAGTCACGTGACTCAGGGTCGCCCACCTGTATACAGCGAGGTAGCTCAATCTTTGATAAATGACGCAAATCCTTCATCCAACTTTTGAACAATTGAGCTGTGACATCATCCACTGGCTGGTCCCAAGTTAACTTTTTTTCCACAGTCTCTGCAGCATCAGCTTAGGTAATAAAGTAGATGGGCATGTATGTCCAATCGGATCGAAAACTTTCTGTGTTATGGAAACCATCTGACGTTTCGTAACCATCATATTATTAATGCCAAGATTCACTTCCAAAAGATTTGAATGTATAGTCAAAATATTGAAATGGACCAATTTAAATTTAAATGCTTAAAAACATGTAAAATTACACAGGCGTCATCTAGCGAAGAAAAAAAACAAAAAGTAAGAATCTGAATCTGTTTTGTCAATCTTTGTAACTTGCTTAGTATGTATGCAGAATAATTTTAATCCATGTAAGTCTGTCTGTTTTTGTATTTGTGCTTTAAACGGAAACCAGGGTAGTTTTTACACTCGCTTCCTTTGTTTGAAGAGATAGCGTGAGTAGCCATTTTATGCTCCCGTTACTTCTTTTGTTATATTTCTTTAGTTTTTTTCCGTGCCAGTTTATGTTTCTTTTAAAAATCATGTTTAAACAAAACGATTTAATTTTACAATTGAAATTTTATTTGTTCATTAAATATCAACTTGCTCGAGTTTCGTACCCGAATGACCGAGCACGTTTTGTTTGATCATTGCTTGTGAGTTTTATGAATTGCTCAAATTGCTAGAAGTTAGAATTGTTTTATGCTATGATATTCATACATTCATGACGGGAAATAACCATATGTACGATAACCGGTACATAGACCGTTATGTGCATTTATTTACCATGAGGGGCATACAACATGTGGTTGCAGGTAGTTCTCATACTATGGGGACCCTGTGCATTTGTCTAAAGTCGTGCATCTTGAATCTATGATATAGACAAGTGCCTGCTTCGATATATATATATTGAAGTCACCATAATAATGGACCCTACATTTTGTGAAATTTGTTTAATATTATTGTGTGTTTATTATATGTGTATTTTGCTCCTTGCTTGTTTTTTTTGTGTCGGGATTTGAACCTGTTATGGTACCTGCTTATCGGAACTTGTTTATTTAAACTCACGACATTCTAAACTATCTGTTACGGTTACAATAAAATGAGCAACGTACATGATTACTTGTTAATTTAATTTGTTACTGTGTTATTTTGATTCGACCCAAATGATATGATCTGCCGTACAGCTTGCCGAAGCATTTATGCAGTTGGCTTTTATTAATTCATAATTTACTTCTTTTTATTGTGTATCCTGAAACATAACTTCTTCAAATGAGTTCAGTTTATTAGTAAAACTTTTATAAATGTTAACGTCAAAACACTACTTGCTAGTTAACCTCACCCTTCAGTTTACATTGCTTTATTGCCAAGCCTCTATTAGTTTCGGCGTGTTGCCATACTTGCTAAAGGTACTTAAAATACGTAATTTCTTTTACACTTTATTATATAATATTTAGCTGATCCTTTATAACAGTTGTTGTTTTGTATATCCAAATTATGAGGTTTATTTGTATTAACACCCAGTTCAAGGACCGGAGGGGTTTCTTTGCTCTGTTCTTCCTCTCCTACGACGGGTCCCACCAAACAGGCAAGGTCTCGGTTAAAATATAAAGAGTTAAATTCGAATAAAAATTACAATTCATTTTTATTTTTTGTGTGTTTTATTTAACCAACTACAGCCTTTCCACATATTGAGAGTAAGCAGCGTATAACGAACTTAATACAACGTAGGAAGAGAGGGAATAGCTTGACGATCACACCCACAGCGAGATGTCGCTGCTTTTTGTTTTTTCGCGGATTTTAATTTCAAACGCAAGTGCGTTACATCACAACATCTTTCCTTAAGCAGCAATTTAACCAAGGACAGGACAAAGATCAACAATCGTATCCAATCTGAAACTCTGGGTGCGCTCCCACTCGCTCAATTCAAATTTACCCTATATCATAATAACAACAGACTCTTTTACAGATATGCGGTCGATTCTTCATCTGCCAGACTCCTCACACAATTATCAACATAAAAACTACGGCTCAACTTTTCTGTAGTATCTTTGGAATAAACAGTTTCAGCCTCATCGCATCTTTTTAAGCACAGAGATAGATGGTATTCGAACGTTGCCCCTAGCACAAACGGACTACTAATCAAGCCGAAGACAACGCGTTTATGACGGGAAACAACCTCTTGGCCCTTGCAATCAATTCACAAAAATTTGAGAAACTCTGGGTCCTTCTCATTAATACTAATTTGTAGGAAAGCTTTTCTTATATCGGACACAGCGACGAAGGAGTTAGTTCTATAAATTAGATCCTTTCTCCAAGCAATGGTTTAATGATGGTCTGTCCTTTTCGTGGACAGACGCATCATATACAGGTCGAATTTTTGTTCTTTCAATGTTTCCGTTAATAACGGGTCTATGAGGGAGATAATAACTTTGGTTCACATTCACACATTCTGATGTATCCATTTGTTCGACAATTCCCTTCGTTTTCCACTCACAAAAAATGCGCTCGTACTGCTCAAAAAGGTAATCATTCTTCAATTTACGGACAGCCGAATCTAACCTCTTTTGAGCCAATTTGTAGTTATTCGAGAGAGGAGGGTGGCCCTCTAACTATGGAAGGCAAACCTCATAACGCCCATCTTTATTAAATTTCGCGGTTTGCAAGAAGAGCTCCTTAGCTACCTTGGTCCGCTTATCAGAAGGTTTCTTGATTTTTAGTTCCCACAAATCTGTTATGGAAGCATTCTTTACAAATAGGTTTAAAGTGGTCATAGCTATATTAGAACGTACACTAATGACCGGCATTTTACCTATAAGTGCCCAGCCGATGTGCGTTTCAATCGCTACTAATCCGCATGGTAATTTTCGACGACCTCCTTTATGTAAATGTCCAGAACCACGTCTGCTCCTATCAAGAGCTAGATCGGACCAGGCTGTTGACCATATGATATTTGAACATTTAAGATCCGCATCTGATCGGTTCATGGTCCATAAAAAACTGGAGTTACCTCTCCACAAATCATCAGCTGATCTAAGGCCTCGAATGTGTAAAAATACGTTCCATTGCAGATGGTGGCGTCAAAGGAGTTATGAGTGTTTACCATCTCTGACCTACCAAACAAACAATTAACCATTTTCTTCTGGCGTTTGGGTCGGTGTCCTAGTTGTGTAGGAGTCTCCTTTAAGATGTAAAACCTTTGCAATCCACTGTCGAGCAGTGCTCAAATCACTGTGCAACCATTCACTTCCTTCAAGGTCACTCGTAGAGTTTGCAAATACATCTGTGTGCTGGTACAGTAGGTCAATGTTTGGTCTTTTACGGTATTACTCGAATGCACACTGGCGTTGTCGACAAGCGACTTCTCTGTATTCTTGTGGGTCGGCAGATCAGAACACATCAAAGCCACATGTGCACGAGTGCACAAAACACTCCTTAGGCGTCCCTTACATTTTTTAGATTAAAGGCTTATCTTTAAACAACGGAAACAAGGTTTCTTTTCCGAAAGCGCATCCCTTTATTGAGAGTAAGTCGTTTTCTGAGCCTTAAAACACGCTTCACTGTTTTGAGGCCTTGCGCAAAATACACAACCTGCAACTTCAAAATTCATAAACCCCGTAGCTGTCGGACCTTCAAAAAATGTTTTTTAAAATAGCTTATTTTTAGTATGTCCTTTGCTAGTCCCCATTTTGGTAGACAACGTTCTTTCTGACAAATCAATTCCATCAGCATCAATTTTTTAAGTCGAGTTTCTAGGAGAGAAGAAGTTTCTTGAGAACCCGCAGAATCGTTAAACGTCAAAGAACGTTACCAAACTCTCAGTAACTCATTCGGTTAACACGATTCTATTAATGGAAATATCATGGCCGAACATTTTTGTCAAAGGCTATGCCCAAGGTTTCGAGTGCTCGTAACTGGGTCTCAATTTGATTATAAAGAGTGGTAATATAAATTTTTTGTTTCGAAGTAGATCTAGATAAAAGGAGATTCAACAGCTATCTCATACACTTCGATTTGAAGATCTTCCCAACCAAATCTGCTTTGCACGTGTTCTACTATTTTTTCGTAATTGCCTTGCCCTACTCCATGGTACCGTAGCTTGTACTAAATAATCTATTTCGTTATGATTATCAATAGAATCATCTTCATGCACCTTTCTAAACTGGGCCCAGAAGGTCAACCAGTTTTTGATGCTACCATCATAGTATTTGAATTCTATTCGAGGTAATTTAAATTTGCGCCTATTTGTAGTTTTGCGAACATTTGAACTGTACGTACCTGCGGAGTGCGAACCGGTGCCTTCTGTTACTGAATGTTCAGATGACCTGTTATACTTCACCTTTAAGTTCGGCCTTGGTAGTACCTTCCAGTAAAAGTTTATAAATCTCATTGTGCACTATCTATAAGTTGTCATATTTTGACAGTAAAAGTTCCCACGCAGCTTCGATAGATTCACGATCAAGCTTATCGACACTCAAAAGCGCTTCAAGTTCGTTTGCCGCTTTCGTAAACGAGGTCGGTAGCGCTTTTCTGCTTTTCTTTTTAATTTCCATTTCGTTAGCCATCTCAAACTTGGTTCCAAACCACCGAACGTTTTAACAATGCAAATACAACGCAAAACGAGGTAAAAGTTTGCCGTTAAAAAATACACAGTTCTCTTTGTTATTTTATTGGATGTTTCGGCACATATTAACAGCAATCCAACAAATCAAAGTTGGTACAAAGCTATAATACAAAGACAGACACCCTCTAAAAACGCGACAATCACATTCCGCCAAAAATTCACACACATTAACCTTACAACTAAAAGTAACAACAAAAGAAAACCATAGAATGAAACTAAACCTAGAATTGACATGTTGCGACGGTGTCGCATTGTACTATTAAAACTACTAGTACTATATAATTACGGTCTCTGACACCAAGTATTTAATGATTGCGTCCTCTTACCATACCAAGAGAAATTATACTTTCTTCCCTTCAAAATACATCGCATTTTTAAGAGCTCCGATAGTGTTTACGAGTATTTTGCGGCAGTACATTTATTAGTTCGGCGAACTGGCTTCAAACTTTTCTTAACTATTTGGAGAAGATTGCTTCCATTCCGGGCCTGTGCGGGTTACTCGTGATTGAATTAAGTTTTTACAGGAAAGTATAGCGATCGCAATTTTTTTTCATAAATTTTTTTTGCAAAATTTTACCTTTCAATGTCTCCTAAATCAGAAAAATGTATTTTTAACAAAAAAAAATTGTGTGCGTGTGTGTGTGTATGTGTGTCTGATGTACCCACAATAACTCTCGAACCAAAAATTCTAGTAATTTGAAATTTGGTATGAAGCTGGGTTTTCATATTCTCTCGGTTCTATCAAAAAATGGATTTGATAAAGAAACCGGAAGTGGGTGTATCCGCCATTTTTAACAATTTTTCTTACATAATTTTGTACGTATGTAAATTATTCGAATTATTTTTAGTTTCTTATAGAAATAATTCTTCCTAACAATTTATTCAAATAAAAAATTTTTATTAACAATTTATTAGATATTTTATTTATAAATTAAAATAAATTCACAAATATAACATAGGTTCGAATCCTGCCTGTGACGATTTTGTTTAATGTTTAAACGGCAATTGCGAACTAATTAGAACAGCTAGAAGAGTGCAGTTTTTTTAATAGCAAGATAATGAGCTTTTTTAAACATTTAAAAAGAATATTAACATAAAGCTTTATAAACCATAAAAAATGTGCTTTTGATTCAAATTTATTAAAAAAAAAATTCGGAAATTTTGTCAAATGTTTAAACGGCAATTGCGGACTAATTAGGACAGCTAGAAGAGCGCAGTTTTCTAAATAGCAAGATAAAGAGCTTTTCTAAACGTTGTGCGAAAAAATTAGATAAAAAAGCTTGATAAACCATAAAAAAAGTGCTTGCAATGCAAATTTTTTAAAGAAAATTTTATCAAATGTTTAAACGACAGTTGCGGACTAATTAGGACAGCTAGAAGAGAGCAAATTTTTCAATAGCATGAAATTGAACTTTTCTAAACCTTTTAGAAAAAAAATAAGATACAAAGCTTTATAAACCATAAAAAAGTGCTTGTAATGCAAATTTTTTTAAGAAAATTTTATCAAATGTTTAAACGGCAATTGCGGACTAATTAGAACAGCTAGAAGAGCGCAGTTTTTTAATAGCAAGATAATAAGCTTTTCCAAATGTCTAAAAAAAATTAATAAAGAAAAACAATAAAAAAAGTGCTTTTAATGCAAATTTTTTGTAAAAAATGTTGTCAAATGTGTAAACGGCAATTGCGGTCCAATTAGGACAGCTAGAAGAGTGCAGTTTTCTTTAATAACAAGATAATGAGTTTTTTTAATAGTTTTGTAGTGAGTTATGAGATGGTCATGATCTTCAGGAATGAAGGTTGCCTATAAAATTTTTTGTACTCTAAAAACGGTGTTTCTTCATATTGGAAATACATATGATTCTTGTTGCCTATGCAGCCCTTATGAAGATTTTACTATCGCAAATAAAATACCAATAGCATTTTTGGAATGTATGCGACGATTTGAAAGCACTTTTGCTAACCGTTTGTAAATCTTGAACACATGTATCTACCTGCACGTCAAGTTGCAACTGATTTTAATAAAAAATTGTGTTAAAACGTTGGATAAAAATAATCCCAAGTTTTCTATACTTAAAGAATAATAAAATCCCTTGATTAATTGTCAAAACTCTAATCTAATGTCATTTGAAATTTTTAAACTTATTTAAGTCACAATTGTATCGATCTTTAGATATTTAAGATCATCTTCAAACTAGAATGACTTTACAAAGATAAGAAAATGATAAACAATTAATTACCAAGAACTTTCAAATTTATAATAACAATTTCAACCCAACATTCAAAATGTTAATTGCCGTTTATCAATTACTTATAAGTAAGTTCTTGCTAATTAATTGTATATCACTCTATCTTCTTTCTAAATTCATTCTAGTCTAAAGATGACTTTAAATATTTCTAGATCTAAACACTTCTCACTTAAATAAGTTTAAAAATCTCAAATTAGGTTAAATTAGGGTTTTGACAATCATTCAAGGGATTTTATTAAAACCCAACCCTAATAAGGCTGAAGATGGATCCATTCCAACATTTAAAGAATAAGTTCTTTAGAATCTGTGATTTGTAGGTCCACAAATAAGGGAGTTTACAGAGACTTTGTGGAAAGTTTGAATCCGGTTGAAAAAGCTGCATAGATTTTATAAAACTTGTAACTAAATTTCTTAGCAATAGAAAAGCTGAGAACTATGGATAACTTGTTTCAGAACTCGTTTAAAGCTATAAAGTTGAAGAGTGTAACTAGATCCTAAATATTTTTTTTTATTTACACCTGTATTTCTTCTTTAAAAATCTCGGCGCTTTAAATGACAAACACCTTGAGCAATTCTATCAAGATGTTTCAACAATTGAAAAAGATTATCTAGAAAAATAAAATAAAAATATCTTTTCAGACTATTACTGGAAATACAGTAAAATTTATATTTAAGTAAATGAAATAAAACTAAGCAGTTTGAAGTATGCAATTTTAATATTGTTTTAGAACAAAAGCTTTACTCGTTACAAAAAAATGCTTTTAAACTTGAAATCAGAACAAAATATTCCATAACTGCCATTCACGTGTAAATATTTCGTTTTATAAAATTAGTTTTAAAAATCGTTACATTAATGTCAGTGTGGAGGTCGCGGTTTTAAGGTGTAAATACAAGTACATAATTTAATCTTGCTTCCGTTTAAGAAAAAACGTTGTGTGATAAGTAGGTGTCGCGTGTGTTTGTTTTGTATTTAGTAATCAAGAATCGAGCGTTATTAAATTCAGTGTTAATTAAACTTTTCATTCGTGTTCTAATTTATGCCGGTAACGCGTTTGCTAGCAGTTAAAATGGATTCAAATTTATTTGAATTTCTCGAATCAATAAAAAATGGTCAAATGGAAAATTGAAGAAAAACAATTTGAAAATACCCAGAAAATAAAACCAAAATTGATGGTAAATTCTAGAAGTTTAAAAGAAGAAATACGAACGAACATAGAAAACCAAATCAAAATTGTTCAAGAGGAAGATGTTAAATTTAAGAGAAGAAATATGCAGAGTTCTGGAAGACAAAATAGAAGCAATAGAGGACAAATTAACAGACAATGAAATTGCTTGAAGCAAGAATGAAGATTACGGTCACAACCACTTTGTCAAATTTCTTAAATTCCCATTAAAAATTCACATTTTATTTTTATTACTAGCGTTTCTTGTCAGGGGCGTAGCTACCATGGAGTAAACTGCCACGACCGCACGAATTTTGAAGGCACACGAATCAGAGATAGGCAAATTTTGAGAAAGGCTATTAAACAGTTTTATCAAGTTATAAAAAATATTTAATCAATTAATAATATACGTTCATACAATTTCACAATACTTAATGAACAAACACTTCTTTTATGTAATATACTCTGTTACATTAAAATTGCAACACCAAGAAGGGATGGGATTTTTATGAACAAACTTGGCGCAAAAATTTAGTTACTCAAAGGTAGTAGGTTCGTGCGAGCTTTGGTTAACTGTAATAGTTTGTTATCTTGCTTCTTTTTTGAGAGTGTGATTATCCTTAGAGTGCGACAACGTGAAAATGATCGCCGATTGAGCGAATTCAGCAGAAGCCAAATTGTTGGCTTATGTGAATGTAGTTTTTCGTACAGGTGTAAATTGTCTTAACCGGAACCAATCCACTATCAAGCATAAACTATGGAAAGTCAGAAGTAAGTAAACACGGAATTAGGGAACGAAGGCAAATAAATGAGATGCAAGACCGCGGTTTTCGACTTATGGCAATAAGAGACCGATTTTCCAGTACCACATCAATCCCCCATCAAAGGTTAAGTAATGCAGGTCATCCGAGACAATATAAACGTCGGGCGATATGTTAACAAAGTGGTAGAATTCCATATTTTTCCATTCCTTCCAGCAGGATAATGCCCGTTCCTACATAGGAAAAAATTCTATAGACCGATTCGAACGGGCCAATGTTAATCTCTTATCATGGCTACACAGATCAACTGACCTTTTGCTTATTGAACACGTGTGAGACATTATGAGTAGAAAGCAGAGGAACTTAGCGCATTCTCCACAAACACAGAAAGTTCTGCGGCATGATTTGTAAGCTGTTTGGAATACAGGAACCCACGAGGAAATCGACCACTTGCCACGGATAATGAGGGAGTGTGAAGTTAATAGGGAGGGGGGTGTACCAAACATTATTAAATAAAAATTGTATTTTTCTTTGTTCCTTTTTTTAAATTTTAATCTTTTACTACCTCTGAGTAGCTAAACTCTCCTGCTCAGTATGGTCACAAAATTTGTATTCTTTCTTGGTCTTGCAATTTTCATGTCACAGAGTACAATTTTATAAATTTTGTAATGTAGGTAATTTATAACATATCATGTTGATTAATTAAATGTTACTATTTGAATATGTCTTCTATTTTAAATAAATTGTCACTCTTGAGAGAAAAAAGGGTGCGCTACTGAAACTAGACGCTTTAACTAACCCAATCAGAATATTCTATAATAAAATTAGAGCAGTGTCGTCAGCATGTTGTATTAAGACAACAGCATTTATTAAACTGTACTCGGCCTAATATAACATGTTTTCATTAATTTATACTTTTAAAACTAAAGTAATAAATTATTATTTTTTATTTGTATGTATAAATAGAAGTAGTACGTATGTAAATACTATGAGCAAAGAAAAGTAAGTCTACCCTAAATCACTTCTGTTCTCCTTATTCAAGAATCTTTAACTAGTAAAGAATAGTTACGAAATTCTACATACAAGTTTGATACAAGTCTATGTTCTCCTGATATGTAATTATTGGCATTTTACCAAACGCTCTAAAAATTAATCACACGAATTCATTAAACCAATTGTTTTAATATAATCTTTTCTGAACAACATAGAGGTGCCCTCTATATTTATTTATTCTACAGTATAAAACAGTTATAGGAAGATTTCAACTCTACAAAGAACGCTGTAATCGATTTTATTATAAAATGTAGAAAAAAACTGCAATTCTAAACAATAATCAAGGTGCTGTAACTACGAATCAAAACTACTAGTAATGTTTACAGATAACGTTAACTGATACGTATACAGATCAGTAACGAGTATGTTATTAATCGTAAAAATATGCACTAAAACCGACACTAGATGTCAGTACAAAATGCTCTCAAATACAACTCTCAAGTATTCTGTAGAACATAGATGTACTCTCTACATTTATATGTTCTATAGTACGAAACAGTTATTTTTTTTCTTAATTGTAACAACGACTTTCTTATTTTATGTTGCAGTTTAAGTTAATATTACTTTATCCATTATACTAAACAAACTTTGCGTTATTGTTTTGTATTTATTTACTTCTGCAATCCTTTGTACTACGTTTTATGAGATGTTCAGTTCAGTTACTTATTATATTTTGTGATACATATGAATATTTATTAAGACACACAAAAAAGTTGGTCGAAATATATTTCTTCTACTATTTATAAAACAGAGTTTAAAAAAAACAAATTCTTTCTTATTTGAATATTCGAGAAATAATGGTATTTAAAAAAATTGTTTAATTCGCTTTATTCGTTTCATTTCATTTATACGTTCTATTCGTTTTATTCCAAATAGTTGTATTAGAAATCTTTGTTGTATTCCTAATATTAGTTTGAAATATTCGTGGCAAATCCATGTATATATAGGATTACCAGATCAAAAAAATCTAAATTCCGAATTTCTTTAGAAATTTCCGGACTTTCTTGTAAATATAATAACTTCATTAGGTGAGAAAAGTATTTCCGGGAGCGCTAAATATAAGAATAATGATCATAATTATTCATAATGAATGCATGTAACATTGATTTTTTAATTAAAAATATTAGGTTTATTTGATTTTTTCCATTTGTTTACCTAAATGGTAGCAATTCCGGACGCCTTAGAATTCCCTCTGCATGCTGGACAAATACCTAAATTACCGGACATGTCCGGAAAAATCCAGACGTATGGCATCCCTATATGTATATAGTAATGGGAATTACTTTATCTTGTTACATGTGTAATTTTTTCGTGCATAGTTTATTATGAATTATTACTTAATTTGTCTACGTGAAATTGTAAGAATATTTTACAATGTATACTGCAAAGAAATGAATTCACATTCCAACAACTATTTCTCAAACGTTCTGTTGTGGTAAGAGATAGATTTAATCCTTCGCGAAAATTTTTTTTTTTTAAATATAATTTTTTTAAGAAATTAAAGCATTTTCGAATCCATTTTAAAGTGCTTTGACACCGAAAATATAACGATACAATAGATAAGCAGTTCAAAGGACTGATCGAATAACCAAAAATATATCATATCTTAATGATATGGTGGAGATCGTTTCAAAACTAAAGAATGGTTGCGCAGAAAGCAAATTTGTTCCGAATGTAATTACATTGTCCAACTGAAAAACGTTGGCCTTTTTATACGGTGTTTGAGGTGTGCACATTAACAAATTAAAGATTAACCATTACAGTAAGTTCTGTTGGGATTTTTAGTTTTTTACAGAGTGCAATGTAAAGAAGGCTGCTGGCGTAGCCGTTCATTAATTTATTAAGAAGGTATAGACAATCCTTCCTAAGCGACACGCTATCTGGTGGCGTTTTTAATAAACAGAAATAATGACATACGAACACAACCTCATTTTAAATTTTAATAAAAACTACTCTACAACGGTTTTTAATTACTGCTTTTATAGAAGATAAATGAATACTGAATCGTTGCCATAGATTGACTGAGATTATTTTATATTAAATTACATTTTACGTCTTAGTAATTTATTTTTTTGTAAAATTTGAAGTTGCTACAACATGAGATTGAATACCGCAATAATCGTTTGCTTATTGCACATTTGCAATAAACCATGTACATTTTAAATTAGTTTACGGTAACTAATTCAAATGATTTATACTACTGAAACAAACAGCAACCGACGAGATAAGACCTAAATATTTTTTATTTAATATGACAATTAAAGTACGGACAGTCAGGCCTGCCTATTTTGCCTTTTTGTGTAACTTTTTGTCTTTTATGCCTTTTTAAAGAGTATTATTTTATATTGCCTTTTTACATATACATTTTGAAAAGTTCGTGTAAACAGTGTTTTAACAGGTAGATGACAATAACGCATTACAGAATTTTACTTAAATTACGTACAATAATATAATTAACATTTTTTGTTCAAAAGGTCTTACCACGAGACTATAAATAGAAAAACAGGGATTTTCATGTTTTGTTAAACAATGGTTTCCAGAAAACATTAAATACAAAAGCCGCTTATAGAGAAAAACTATTGTAAAAATTTATACTAAGATTATGTACAATGACAGGATTGACAGAACACTATTTACAAAACCGGAAGGATTTCGGAATGAATCATATTTTATAGGTCTATTCAGTACCTAAGTAAAGCAAACGAGTATAGACAATTTTAATTCTGTCCGGTGGGATTCTTTTAATGACTGAAGCACATGACTAAAATATTCTTTGTTTGTTATAAATACCTAAATATTGTCACACTGCGATAGTCTATTGCTGTTGTGCTGTGAGTAAGTTTTAAAAAATGCCGGCTTTCAACAATCAAAATTTGAACATTATTACAAACGGAGTAAATTGGAAAATAATTTAACAACCGACGGGTAAAACCTTTTTTGTCAAGTTTGTTCAAAATCAGTAAGTTTGAATTATCTTAATTTAAATGCGTTTAATTACTAGTATATGTATTATTTTAGATCGGTGCTACTAAAAAGTACCATGTAAAATAACACTTGGGTATTGGTTTACATTTAAAAACTATTAAACTATGAAACAACCATTGTTAAAAATCGTTATAGAAGATCAACAGAATAAACCTGGCCCATCAAAAATAACTTTTGTTTTAGATTTGTGCGAAGCATTGGTGCCGGCTCAAATTACTCTTAAAAAAACTTGATAATATCAATTTTCGCAATTTCCTCGAAAAATACACCGAACAAGTTGTTCCAGATGAATCAACTTTGAGAAAAAATTATTTAGACATATGCTACCAATCGGTAATCAGTTTAATTAAAATATTAATAGTTTTCAAAATGCTGGTTTACCTTTTATAGAAAATACAGACAATAAGGAACGACATTGGGGACCATTACATTTGTACTTCGGTTGATGAAACAACTGATTGCAGAGGTCGATATATAGCAAATTTTGTAGTTGGTAAGTTGTCTGAACTAGAACCAGGAAAAGCTCATTTGCTAGCATCCAAAGAAATTCCACAGACCAATCACAAAACAGTTGCAAATTTTTTCGATGATTGTTTACGTAAGTTTTTTTTTAATGATTGATTAATATAATCCAATCTATTAATTACAATTATATAATTTTATGTTTGTAGGACTTCTGTATCCAAATGGCGTAAAAAAAGAAAAGGTTCTCTAATTCGTAACCGATGCAGCACCTTATATGATCAAATCCGCTTAGGCATTAGAAATATTTTAACAAAAAGGTAAAAATCTTTAAAATATTAGATTCTCTTTTTGATTATTGGATTTTGTTTCAGGTTTTTGCGAAAGCACCATTACGGGCAAGAGCCTATAAAAAAAACTTCCAGATGTTAAACTTCTACCGGAACCTATCATAATAAGATGGGGAACTTGGTTATCTGCTTGCATTTTTTATGCCACACAATTTGAAAAAATTAAAGAGGTACAGTTCATACTATAATCTGACATTCTCTTATACATTAATTGAATTGTCTTACTTCAGGTGGTTAAAGTTTTTATAAAAACACACTTTATCGGAATTCCTGACGAATTAAAGAAGCTAGAAAAAAGCGAAACCGCAATGACCAAATCTTTTGCTACATTAGAAAGAATAAGAGCAATTATAAGAGCATGTCTAGGGACTATAGGAAGAAAAATTAATCAAAAATAGGATTCCATCACATCAAAAAACCCTTCCTTTGACCTCTTTAAACAACTCACTGAAATTCGAAAAGGGGAGGTCATGAAGCATCAACAGAAAATATCTTTAACAATAACGGAAACATCGGCATTAAAATTTGTTCCACTAATATTGTTGCGTATTTATTATTAAAAACTAATTTATTTAAAACGACTAAAAATACGTTTACTTATTCTAGAAATATATACACTTTTAAATTAACCGAACTAATTAAATCTAATAATATTTAATGAAAACACTTACACTAATTTATGTATAACCGTTGTATAACACTATCACTTAAGATAAGATAACGTCCTTGGATAGCTGCACACTTGTTTACACTAAAAATCACGTACACGATTATTCTCGGTAGGTTTATCTCACACGCGTGCTAACGACTTATTTATTTCAACTTGATACTCTTCTTGACACTGCTGTATTCGCATTCCAGCAATAACTGACCTACGATCTGTCTCGTCGGTATATATACACATACGGAAATCCTTCTCGAGCGTTCCCTATTTTTCGGTATATCTTCTAGAAGATGAATAACAGCTTCTAGAAGGCTCTTGCATTTGCAAATAATTTCTCGAAGGTTTCAATATCTTGTAAAGTCGAAAGAACTTTTTCCTTCTATAAAAATATTTTAAATGATAAAAGGCAACAGCTTCTTCGTCAAAATATTGAAAAATATTTGATTTGTGCTTGGGAAAATAATAGCACTTAAAAAACATTGTAAAACAAAAAAATAAACTGTAAATTTTAATAGATATTTGTGCTTTTTTTATTGCCTTTTTGGCAGGTTTAATATGCCTTTTGTGCCACCTTTTTTGGTATTTTTCCTTGCCTTACTATCCGCTGTTAAAACGATAATAATATTTAATTGTAATGCTTGATTGTGACGATATATAGGTAATATTGTATAAAACAATATTGCAATTAATACAATTAATACAACAGAATTATACTTAAGTAACTTAAGTGGTACATTTTATTTATATTACCCATTTAAATTAAACTTAGTACATTTAATTCTAAAAAACTTAACATTACAGAGGATAGAATTACTTTTAATTAAGCTTTATAACCACTTATAAACACCAGAAAACTAATAAACTTGAAACTGTATGTCATTAAATCAGGTTTCTATTTACACCACAGTGGCGCTGCGATCTTAATCGAGATTACCTATAATGACTATAACTGTTATTATTTTTATTAAGTTTTACATCCGGCTATCACGGTCTATATTACTATATGTATTACTATTTTACAAATATCTTATATTTCTAGGAGCGCCGTCCCTTCCATTTACATTAAACTTACGCTATCTAGCGATGTTTCATTTAACCTTTCTTAACAACACGTTTTTTACAGCTGATATTTTTAGTTGGAGTTTATTTCGCATGATTGTCAAATTCCGAAATTATCCGACGAGCATCTCAGCATTTTTTAGTTTTGGAACGAGCTCTATATATTAGATCGTAAGTATTTTTCATATGTTTACAACAGTGACAGTTTCTTTATTACGTCATTTGGCCAATGACCCTCCGGAAAAATAAATAAAAAAAGTATTTTATTTACTTGAAAATTACAGAAAATTTGCGCTTAAATCAAACTATCAGAGTTTAACACAATTTTATGCGAGTTAGCAAAGAAAAGATAAGTAAACTCATAAATGCTAGCTTGCGGTCTTGAGCCCGGAGGTTATTCCGCCTACTCAGTAGCAGTGCAATACTTACGTGACTTACGTCATTTATCATTATCTTCGCAGCATGTGTGTATAAAACACAAATGCTAGAATGTGCATTTCTTATCACATATGACATACTTTACAGTCGTTTTTCTTAGTGGATCTATAATATTCATTTGTAATAGACGACTTTCATAATGACGGTGGTACAAGACATTAAAAAATTAAAAGCTAATACTAATTTAGACGTTTAGAATTGAAATTTAAGTTCGCAGTTTTTACGCCCATAGTTAAGCAATATGGCAAATCATTGAATAAAATTGGTTGTATATACATTGGCGTCACACAAATAATAATTTTTATATTTGTCAAGATAAAATGGCATACGGTCCAGATCGGTTGCTGAAACCTAGGTGAATAATCGCTGTACATGTTTTTCATTTTTGCAGTTCTTTTGCCGCGAGCACTAAACTCACCTAACCTTGAGCGTAAATACATACGATACGAGATATAAACAAAAATACAACTTTTTACTGAACCTGTTGCGGTAACTATATTATCGTCTTCAGATCGTCATTGTGTGGTTTTATTACGTATAGGTACGTTTATGCGTTTATTCCGTAAATTAATTTGCACGGTTTATACATTGAAATTCATAGCTGCTAATTTCGTAGTTTTTAAAATCTGATTAGCTGAAACACCTAGACTGAGCTCTGATGCAACAAAATTGTGCTCATATCAATTTCCATACTCATACTAATATGAAGGAACTCGAATTTTGACTACTTAAGAAAATGTTTAATACAAAAAGAAAAGATTGGTGACATTTTGAGCAGTTGAAACATACTCAAAAAATAATTCTGATTCCATCCATCCATTATTAGAAATGCCTAAAAAATTACTTAATGCTTGTAAAAGTTTTTTGTTGTTTAGTTTTTGTTACCTATTCCCCATCCTTCTAGAACGCTAGCCGCAATATGTCGAGGGACTTTTTTATACGGATATATAATCATCGCAGGGGTAGTATCCCCTGCCGCAGAAAAAGTAAACATTACTATTGTATATGCCCCAGCAAACACTAAACTTCTGGGCATGTGATGGGCCAGTATTGTGAGTAATGGTTAAATGCTGGCATTGACATATCGTTACTTAACCATTACAGTAACTACATAGGAAAACTGCATAAATTATATTAAAAATTACCCTTAACAAAACGGTGTTGATCCGGCATTGGTTTTATTCCTGAACTTGCGGGGTAGTGAGAGGTGGACACTAACCGCGCTGCGCGGCCCGCGCACCGGCGCACGCAGTCGACGCTTTTCGTTTGTTTTTTGTTGTTGCAGTTTTGGTTATTTATCTTTGGTTTTGGTTTTGTGAGATTTATAGAAAGTAATCATGTCTCAAAATAATCAAACATATTTTAATAACTTATCCCCAGTAAGGTGCTAATGTTTCCGAAATGTTTCATAACGTGTAATTTTTGTAACGATGATGCGATTCATGGCTTCGCATCTGTGGAGTTTCAGAGATGTTATTACTTTACATTTAAAGTGTCTTGCAGGTGACATGGAAACGTTTCCGAGTGCTGACTGCATAATATATCAGTTACGAAAATTAATACAAGGTTGAAACATTTGTACTTGCTATTTGTGACGAGCACCCTACTTCTTTCACGTGACCATCGCGAAATAAGTCTGTTTGCTACATAGACCACACGTGACCAAAGCCATTTCTTTCCTAAATTTCCTTTCTCGTGGTTCTCCCCAGAATGCCGATTGGAAGTTTGGAGGAATATTCGAGGCTATTGAGAACCAATTAAAAAATGACGAACTGAAAGATTCACTGGTAACTATGCAAAAAAGATTGAAATATGGTGGGAAGTTGTGTGGTCGTGAAATTTAATGCTCTTCGATATTTTAAATATTTAAACATAAATTCTGTGAAATATTTTATAAAAATTACATAACTGTGAGGCTTGTGTGTCAATCTTTAACGTGATCATAAATTTTTCTAATAAAATTTAAAAATAGTAACGTAATTATTAAAAAAGCAATGGAGTGTCGTATGTGTAATAATAAAATTGGTTCTGCGCGGCTCGCTGTTCAATGTATTCAATGCAATAATCAGTATCATTGTAAATGTATTGATATCGCTATACCTGACATCGAACTAATAAACTGTGGTAAAAAATCTTTTAAGTGTACTCGCTGTTTATCATCCAATGATACCAAAGTCACCTTAGAAGACGTTATGCAATCTTTACGCGAAATAATTAATAAAAATTCTGTCATGTGTAATTCAATTGAATTCTGTCATACTCGTATAGAAGAAAATAACGGATTATTAAAAGCGCAAGATGAAAGAATTAATTCTTGTTTGGAAAAAATCAACATGCTTTCCCAACAGAATAATGAATTGAAGAAAGAAAATATTGAACTTAAGCGTCAATTAAATGAACAGAATCAATACTCACGTAATAATTCCGTAGAAATATTTGGCGTACCGGAAACAAAAGAAGAAAATGTTATCCGCACTGTGCAAGTTGTGGCGTTAGCGATGGGTTTCCAGTTAGAAAAAGAGATGATTGATGCAGTTCATAGATTAAAAAGTGATCCTAGAAGACCTCATGAACCTAGAGGATTAATTATTAAATTTGTCAGTCGACTTGTTAAAGAAGATTTCATAAAAACTCGCAAAATTAAAAGAGATTTTAATACTAATCATCTATCTGACTACATCTCCGGCATTAATACACAAATTTCTAAACCGATTTACATCAACGAGTCATTAACGTATGAAAATAGACAACTGCTTCGTAAGTGCCGTGAGTTTAAAAAAATTAATAATGTTAAATATTTATGGGTACGTAACGGCCAAATTTATATGCGAATGAGAGATAATAGTCAAGTTATAAAAATTTCTAGTCTTGATAATTTGAAAGAAGTCTGCTAATTTTGTAGCTTTGTTTAATTTTTGTTTCTCTATAACTTGAGTTTCAATTTTTTTATAATAGTCAATGAATTATAAAAGAATTTTAATTTATTATTTTTGGTATGACTCTTTATTGTTTACTTATTTTGTTATTTTAATACTAGAATGTATTTTTTTTTGTAAATTAAAATATTTACCGTTTTAATTGTATGTATATATATATATATATATATATATATATATAGCGGCTTCATACCATCCTGACCCAATCATATGTAAGCGAGCGGTAAATTCTGAACCAGTAATACAAACCTGAACCATATATATGGTTCAGGATTGGAAACCTATGTCAAACGATTAGTAATCACATGCACAATGGGTAAAAAAAGTTTTAAAATGGATCAGTTTTGTACGGATCTTCAATCTTCAGTTCCGCCGTTTAACGCTTACAGTAACGGTGGCGCAATTGTTACTTCTATTTGTATATCTGTATAACAGCAACTTTGAACCATACATTGCGCATATGTTCTATATGGTTCAGGATTTCTACTTTGTCATTTGAATTGTAATCAGGTGAATGTCGTTTGTTATTTTGCTTTACACAGAACGTTCTCTAAATAGTTTAGTTTTACTTTAAATATAAAATTATGCGCCAAAGCAGAGGAGCTTTTTTAGTTTCATTGGCGAAACAAAAATCCAATGAAGGTAAGTCAAACTATTTCCACTTACTCAAGTATTTCTTAAAATGTGTAATTAAACTGTTGAAACTTAACACTGTAACCAGTAACGCAATACTTGAAATAATTGTATTTCACAATTAGATAACATGCTTTATGTATACGGTCTTTACAATTTTGATCTTAATTCCTACAAAAATTGAACGTTGTATAAGTATTATAAAAATTACGTTCTGAATTTTAATAAATTATTTGTTAACGTATTGATTCTTGTTAACTATAACGAATAAAAATTGAATGATTTTTTTATTACTTCATATTTTTAGCAAAAACTAATTTTACAATATGCATGTAGGTATTTAACACATAACTCTTGGAGATTGATTTATTTTGTATGTTTCACAACAGGTTCTTACGATTAGTTTACAGTTTATAGTCATTATCGTTAATATCGGTATTGAGTAGAAATTTTGGCTAATTTACTTTGTTAAGTTTGTTAAAAACTGATAAATAGAAAAGATAGATAAAAATTAAATTTTATGAATTAATACATTTTTGTAACAGATCGCTGTAGAGGCACACATAAAGAAATTGATGAAAATAATGAACCCGAAAACTTTACATTGACGGAAAATAAAATCACTAACCAATTAACTGCTTTTAATTTAAAAACTGTCACAGATCATATTACAAACTCACATTGTTACCAAGACACAAAAAATTTACAAAATTGGGTTGATACAGTAGAAGTAGGAAATTCTGTGACTAGCGAGAATAAAAAAATTAATATTATATCTAATATTCTTGTAAATGATGGATTGACAAATCAAAACAATAATTTTGTACCGAGAGTGGAATTCGAAAATAAGGAAAATATTTCTCCAAATGGAAGCACAGTATGTTCGCAATCTATAGTACCACCAACAATATCTACAAAGAGCGATGATTATGAATTTGATAATATGTCTGTGACTGATGATTCTGAAAAAGATCCAAATTACCAACCATCTTCAGATGGAGATAAGGTATGCTTTTTACTGCGATAATTATGTAAATTTATTCAGTGATGTAAAATATTAAAAGGTCGTACAAAAAATTATAATATAGTTCATTGCAGAGTTACGAGATTTTACAACCAGTTCCCATAACTTTCTCAATTGATGATGATATTGAAAACTGTGGTATATCATTAACTAAAAATACAGTTGAAGAAACAACTTTAGTAGAGGTGAATTTTAGTTTTATAGTATAATTTTAGTTTTTTCATTTAAATAATGCTAAATTTTGAAATAAAAAACTCCCCCGAAGCTATTATTTATTTGAACAAATTAACCTTAACTTCTGGAAAACGTGTTCTCAATGTGAATTGTTTATTTTAGGGTGTCGAAACAGTGTCAAAATCAAATTATAAAGACAGAAGAGACTTCTGCATCTACTGCGAAACAGATGTGTCGCATTTTGCACGACATATTGCTACATGGCATTCATCGGAAATTGAAGTAGTGCGTATACTATCTGAAAAGGATCCAAAATTAAAAAGACTCGGATACTCACAAATACGCAAAAGAGGAAATTTCCTCCGTAACCGGATAAATGATAAGTTAAGACCAGTAAAAAGACTTAAACAGACAAACGATCATTCAAATAAGAGTGATTTTTTACCTTGCAAATACTGTTTAGGATTTTATAAAAAAAAAGTTTGTATAGACATACAAAGAAATGTTATCTTAATAATGAAGGAAAATTTGAAAAAAGACAGACATCTCAGAGTGACGGTCAAACAACTTTATTACTAGGAACTCAACTGAAATATGATAAATTGCTTAATTCCGAACTGTTTCCACGAATGAGAGCAGACGAAATCTCCATAATAGCTAAAAAAGATTTTCTTATTTGTCAATACGCGTATTCATATTTAAAAGGCAGAAGAACTAAAGGCAACCTTGATCTCGTTAGACAGAATGTTCGGCGACTTGCAAAGTTACTAATATTTGCTCAAAAGAGAGATTCGACAATAAAATCATTAATTTGCTTATTGCGTCCATGTCATTTTAAAACAATAGTTGATGGAGTCAACGAAATGGCACGATACAATCACGAAACTGAGAAATATGAAACTCAACACTAGCCATTAATTTTGGAACTTTGATTAAAATGTTGTGACTTAGCATTTATAGAGTTACTCCAGAAGCAGAATACTAATGAACACAGAAAAGACGTAAAAATACTAAAAACTCTAATAATATCTCAATGGGCAGATGAAGTATCAGCTCAAGCTGGAACTAACTTGAACGAAAATAAATGGAACAAAGACGAACTTCTTCCTCTAACAACAGACCTAAAAAATTAAACGATTACTTAATAGATACAGCTGAAATAGCATATAATACGTTGAAAACGAAAAACGATGTAAAAGCATATTACGAATTAAAAGATATTCTTTTTAGCGAAATTATCCTTTTGAATAGACGCAGACCTGCAGAAGTAGCACAATTAAAACTAAAAACATATCAGTCAATAAATTTAGATGCTTCTGGACCGGATACTGAATTTAAAAGTTGTTTGACTGAAACTGAACGGATTTTGTTAAATACGTATAGCCGATTTGTTATTAGAGGAAAGCGTGGTCGTGGAGTGCCTGTTTTATTATCTCCTAGCATGAAGCAACATTTTGATCTATTGATAACAAAGAGAGTTTACTTTATATCAAATAATGACTACATATTTCATACTAAAGGCTCTGGTTTTATTGATGGCACGAAAACACTGCGAAAATATGTTCAAAAGTGTGGAATAACTCGTGTAAATAGCATAACGGCGACATCGCTTCGCAAACATCTTGCCACAATTACACAACTTTTGCAGTTTTCTAACAATGACATGGAACAGTTGTCTAAATTTATGGGCCACACACTTAGAACACATTGCAGTGTCTATAGGCTATCCGATAATGTCTACCAGACGGCAAAAATATCAAAATTATTATTGCTAATGAGTCAAGGTGGTGCACAAAATTTTATAGGAAAATCCTTAGACGACATAACGATAGATCTAACTCCAATTCAAGATAAACCACAAAACATGGAAGAAATTATTCAAAATATTATTTCCACAGATGAAAAAATGGTTGAACCTAATGCTAACGACAATCATATTAATATCAGTCGCGACTCCAGTGGAAAAAGCAAGATAAAGATTTTGCCAAGACAGGCTTGGACTGTAGAAGAGAAAAAAATAATTTTTCAGTATTTTGAAAAACATATTCGGAAAAAGATAGCTCCAAAGCAAGCTGAAGTTGAAAATTTTACTAAAAAATACCCACAGTTATTTCATAATAGAAAATGGACATCGATTAAAGCAGTTGTGTATAATATTTACACAGGAAAATTAAAAGTTTAATAAGATAAATGCACGTATGTAGTGTAACTTCATTGTCTAGTTGTATTCTTTAATGTTTTATCTGTATTTTTTTGAAGATATTGCAATAAAATTATTTTTTGGTTTAGTAACTCCGCTATGTATTAAGTACGTGTTTACATTTAAGACAATTCTTTAATCAAATAAAAAACAAAAAAAAATTTGCAATTTTCATAACATCAGTGTTTAAATAATGTGTTAAAAAACAAAAAATGTAAGGTGTAAGTATTACTGATCTTCTGTTAACGACTAATGAGTTATATTTAGAACGCGATTCAGAATTGTGTGCTTGATGATAATGAACATATATAGGAGGTTCAGGATAGTACATTCTATGATGGTTCAGAAATGTATCAATTATTTTGTATAATTTCAAAAACTTAGAAATTGGGATTTTCACTGTATATCTTGAATAATAAAGACATATGAATGATAAATAGCGCATATATGCTACCAATCAGTTTAAAATATTGATTTTAAGAGATGGATCAGGAAAGTATGAAACAGTAATTGGCTCAGATAGGCTAGAAAGATCTATATATATATATATATATATATATATATATATATATATATATATATATATATATATATATATATATATATATATATATATATATATATATATATATTTTTTTGTAATGATAAGACGATTATTATTGTGTTTCTTTTGTAATGTGTAATCGAATCAAGGTTGCTCATTTAAATGTACAATCACTTATATCTAAATTTTCTGATTTTAAGGAATATTTATTAATAGAAAAATTTGATATTATTGGAGTAACTGAAACTTGGCTTACGTGCTCGATAAGTAGTGATTCAGTCAATATTCCTGGTTATAAGTTTGTACGAAAGGACCGTATTACAATGACCAGAGGTGGAGGTGTAGGGCTTTACATTAAAAATAATTTCCCTTATTCAGTGTTAGATGTAACAAGCAATACCAATGCAATTGAGCAAATTTGGGTGAGTTTAAATTGTAGTAACTCGGTTGTGATTATTGAAACCGTTTATAGAAGACATGAGTTTGCATGCGCTGAGTTTTTGGAGGCATTCGAAGATTCATTAGCTTTAGTAACATCTAAATTTGAAGATGTACTCTGCTTAGGCGATTTCAACATCGATTTATTCAAGTTTAACGATTTATACACTTTACAATTTTGTTCTTTAATTGACTCGATCGGGTATAAACAAATTATTGATAAACCTACACGTGTTACTAGAAATAGTTCTACATTAATTGATCTTATATTAGTTCCAACGAATAAGCAGATTATTGTTTCAGATGTGATAAGTATGCATCACATTTCAGATCATCATTTAATTTATTGTGAAGTTGATGTTTCCTACTCAGTAGCAAATAAATCAATTTGTTTCTCATTTAGAGATTTTAATAAAGTTAATTATAATCATTTTTATAGCGAATTACAGTCTATTCCATGGCGTAATATTTATCAAATAGATAATATAAATGACAAAGTGAAGTTTTTTAATAGTAATATTATCTCCATTTGGGATAGACATGCTGCAATTAAAACTATAAGAATTTCTAAACCTTATGCTCCTTGGTTAACTGATAATCTTAAGTTAATGATGTCTCTTAGAGATAAAGCATTGAAAAGGTTTAAAAAAACTCGGAGTACTGCGCACTGGGATTACTATAAAACGCTACGTAATTTAACTAACTTTTCAATACGCAGTGAAAAAAAAGCTTATTTTGAATTCAAACTTCAAAAAAATGGTGGTAACGTATCTGCTGTTTGGAAAGAATTAAAAAAAAATGAACGTTTACAATAAAAAAACTTCATCTGAAATTCCCACAAATTTATTAGATGCAGATAAAATCAACCAATCTTTTATATATCCACTTAGCACTTGCATGTCTAACGTAAATACTGATTTAATCAAATTTTATACTAACAATACATTTAAATACTTTAGCTATAAGTTTACCTTTCGACCTGTAAGTAATCTTTGGTAATACTGAAATTCTACGTATAATTTCTAGTATTCGGTCAAATGCGTATGGATCAGATGGCATCAATATTAAAATGATACAATTGTGTTGTCCCTTTATAATTCCTTTTATCACTCATATTATTAACTTTTGTTTACTAAAAAGCGTGTTTTTTGAATTGTGGAAAAATGCTAATGTTATTCCTCTGCCCAAAGTTAAAGATCCTAAAGAATTTAAAGACCTTCGCCCTATAAGCCTTCTCCCGTGCTTTTCTAAAATATTAGAAAAAATAATGGCCGAACAAATGCTTAATTTTATAAATCTTCATGCTATATTACCAGAATTACAATCTGGTTTTAGACCTAATCATAGCTGTACAACAGCACTTCTAAACATTACTGATACCATAATAAGAAATGTTGATAACAATAAATTATGTCTGCTTGTAATGATTGATTATTCGAGAGCATTTGATACGTTGTGTCACAATGTGTTAGTATCTATATTAAAATTTATTGGTTTTAGTGGTAGCGCTGTAGAATTAGTTAATAATTATTTAAAAAATCGTAATCAAACTGTAATTTTGCCTAATTCTATATCGCTTCCTCTACCTATAGTATCAGGTGTACCTCAAGGATCAATACTTGGACCTTTATTATATACAATTTATACTTTAAATTTAAAAAGTTCTTTAAAACATTGTGAGTACCATCTGTACGCGGATGACACGCAACTTTTATTTGCTTTTGATCGTGCATATAGTGATGTTGCAATCAAAACTGTTAACAATGATATTCGCAATTTACTAAAATATTCTAAGGAACATAATTTAACGATAAATACAAAAAAATGCTCAGTGATGTTATTTGGTAGAGTAAAATTGAGAAACGATGTTTTGCCAAGTTTGTTTATTAAAGTTAACGACACTATGCTACCTATTGTGGAAGTCGCAAAAAATCTTGGTCTGTGGATTGATTCTAATCTCCGGTTTAATAAACATATATCTGTGGTAATTCAAAAATCTTACGCACAGCTACGGGTAATTTCTAATAATAGATTTAGTATAAGTCGAAAAATTCGAATAATGCTTTGTGAGTCGTTAGTACTGTCTCAGTTTAACTACTGTGATAGTATTTACGGCCCTTGTTTAGATGAAACAGATGTCAAACGAATTCAACGCATGCAAAACTCATGTCTTCGTCTAATCTTTGGTATTCGTAAATATCAACATATTTCGCACAAACTATTTAGTCTTAATTGGTTAAATATGAAAAATCGGAGGATCCTACATGCTACTTGCTTATTCGACAAAATAATTTCGTCTAAAACTCCATCATATTTATATAATAAAATTACGTTTAGACACGAAGTGCATAATGTTAATATACGCAGTAAGCAACTGTTAACTACAGCAGCACATAAAACAAGTTTTTTTAAACGATCATTTACATATAATATTTCACATACGTATAATGCGTTACCTGAAAACTTAAAACTAATGACACAAAACTGTTTTAAAAAGCATGTTCATTACATTTTGTATAGTAAACAGAATTTATAACTTTTATTTTTGCATTTATTAACACATTATAATGATAGACCTTGATGTTACTCACCATTTCATTTTTTTAAGCTTATTTTATTGTATTTTCGGGGTGAAGTGGAAGAACAGATGGTTTGTTAAACCTATCTGAACTTCGCCCTTTTGAGTTATAGATATTAAGAAAACTTCAAATATTTCTGTCTTTCATAGTGTTTTTCTTTGTTGCAGGTACATGAACTGAGACAATATTTTGTTTCCAACAGCGAGAGGGACACAATTTTTCAAATAATGCCCGAGGTGTTTGGTGTCGAATTCGCAACAACGTGTTCCTACAAAGGACAGAAGGATAATTTATAGGTAGACGGCACTGCCGTGCTGTGCTTTCTACTATAAAAGGTAAACTCGTTTGCTTTTAGTTTTTTCTAGAAATTCTATATTGGTTGAATTCTTTCTAAAATCAGTGCAATCTAATTATGAGGATCTTCGAAATGAGATATTTAAAAGTGCTGTGAGCGACTGGTTTCGTGGTGCTGGATTACGCTTGAAACGACATTTAAAGAAAAATGTAACTTAATGGCATTGAATTATATACATACACCTTTTTCATGTTTGTTTATAGTTTTATTGGTTCCTTTTGCTACCTATTTTGTATGTGTTAAATATACATATATTAAACATTTTTATTGTGTTGACTTTTCCCCCCATGTTTCTCTATAAAAAACTCAAATAATGCAACCTATTCTAACATATCATGGTTGCAGAATTTCTACTTCTATGAAACGTTTCGTCGCTGCGGGTCTGTTACGTAACCATGCAACGTTTCATGGTTTCAGAAACGTATTGGATGACGTTTTAGAAACGTTTCCCGCCAAGATTTCAATGCATCGGTTACGCATCTAATGCGCAATTTTCCTTACTGGGTCAGATTCCAATGCAGTTTTAACTCCAAGAAACATGTAAGTACCTAGTTTATTTTTTGAATTTATGTACAATTAACTTCACATTTGTAGTATTTAGCGTGATGCAGCTTTTGTTTTCATTAAACATACCATTTAAGAAATTCAGTAAAAGACATCAACAGAGAGTTATAAAAAAGAATGTTGCAGATACTATAAACTTAATTTATCTGGAGAATCGTATATGTATAAATTCTGAAAGTTCTAATCGACAAACACATTCAAACTCTACTGTAACCTCATGTAAGGAATTTGCAGCTCATGCATCAATTCCAGACAGACACGGAAGTCGTATTTATATTGAAAAGGAGAACTCGATTGAGTGCAAAACTAACAACGATTTTCTTAAAGATGATACAGTAACGTTTGAATCTAACAACCCACCAGTTAATTATAATACAATCGATATTAATGGAAATAATGACTTGGCATTGAATGTTACTACTAATGATTTAACCACTAATGTAACAATTAACCAAAATGAATCAGAAATTTTTTTAAGAGGGTGGGCTTTAAAAAACAATTTGACACACAGCTCTAACAGAATTATTACATTGGTTTAAAACAAGTCCATGTATAAGTAATTTACCAACTGATGCCAGAACATTATTACACACACCAAAAATTAATGATGTAATTACTATGGGTTCTGGTTTTTTTTATTACTTTGGATTAGAAAAGAGATTATATAACATAGCAGAAGAATTAATTAAATGTGACAATTTGTTTGATTGTTTTAATTTAAGCTTTAATATAAATGGTATACCAATCTATAGAAGTACAAAAGAATCATTCTGGCCTATTTTATGTAAAGTCAAACACTAATTGGTTAAAGATCCTTTTCCTGTTGCTATTTTTTGTGGTGATTCTAAACCTCCTTTAAATGAATATCTTGACGAGTTTGTAGATGAATTATTAAATTGCATAAAGAATGGTATTTTAATTAATAATAACATAGTTAAAGTAGTGGTTAAATCATTTTGTTGTGATGCTCCAGCACGGGCATACATTAAAAACATTAAATGTCATAATGGCTATTATGGATGCGATAAATGCACTGCAAAAGGCGAGAACGTTAACGAACGAATGACATATGGATTTCTCAGCGCCTCTGCGTACTGATAGAAGTTTTGAGTTGAAAACAAATTTAGAACATCATAAGGGTAGTACTCCCTTATCACAAATTAATATTGGCTTGGTATCATTTTCCGATAGATTACATGCATTGTGTTTGTCTCGGTATAGTACGAAAATTACTATTCTTATGGAGAGATGCAAAGTCGTCTATACCGAATTACGCGTGCTAATATACTAAATATCGATAAACAAATAAAGTATATGCAAAAATTTTGGCCCGTAGAATTTAATAGGAAGCCTAGATCTTTAAGTAACTTAGAACACTGGAAAGCTACAGAATTCCGGCAGTTTCTGTTATATGTTGGCCCGGTTTTACTAATTGATATGCTACCAAAACATATTTATAGTAACTTTTTATTATTAAAGTTCGCTATTATTATATTGTTAAGTAGTTCATTAAATCAACAATTCAACACTTACGCCAACAATTTATTAAAGCTGTTTGTAAAACATGCTTCAAAAATTTATGGCAAAGATTTTGTAGTATATAATGCTCATGCCCTAATCCATATTGTTGATGATGCAAAGCTTGCAGGAAGTTTAAATGATATTAACTGCTTTGAGTTTGAAAACTATCTAGGGAAGTTAAAAAAGATGCTTCGAAAATCAAATTTACCTTTACAGCAGGTGGTACGAAGAATAAATGAAGATGAAAGAATAAATCCAGTGCAAACCACAGTTAATTGTAATCTGAAAAGAACAATTACTCATACAGATGATGAGATTTCAAAAAATTTTATAGTAAACTGCAATTAAAGGATTGTTTAATATCAAGAGGCAATGGAAATAACTGTGTCTTCTTGAAAAATAAAGAAACTATAAGAATAAATTGTTTTGTTAGAAACACAACCGATAATAAAATTATCATCGTTTTACATAAATTGAAAATTAATAAACCTTTTGCAGTGTATCCAACAAACTCTAATATTTTAAACATGTATGAAGTTACGATTGAAGAAAATAATGATGTACAATATTCTATCGAATCATTTGCACATAAAGGAATTTTATTGCCATATAAGGCAAATTATGTCGTAGCTCCAATTTTACATTACTTATGATTTATATTATGTCATTGTAAGTGATTACGATATTACGTATTTAAATATAATTACATCTTTGTTACAGGCATTATGTAGTAGTAGAGTTTACGGAAGAGTGGGAAGATGATACTGTCCCGATGGCTGTAGTGTCCAGCTTGTGGTTGACACACAAAAACAGCAAATATTAATGTTATTGGCCAAATTATTATTACAAGGATTCTGAAAGAGTTAAGGCTATGGTAGATCATGTATCACCCGATATTAGTAGATGTGGGTTAAGCATAGTTGCTATTAAGTACAAATCGGGTAAGTAATTTATTTATATCAGATGACATATATCTGTCTACACCTTTAAATGATTTCAGATAATTATCAGCGAGCTGTTGCTAAATTAAAACTGCTTGAGAATCAATCATCTGTATCTCAAACTGATGAGGATGATGAAACGTCGCAAACGTCAACCCAAAACTCGTCAACTGCAGGATTTCGTGGAACATATATCTTCAGGCGATGATAAAGAAATACCAGTTCCACCTAATGTGACTATTGATACAGTAGTTGCGAACAAACCCATTTTAAACAAAAGTATCAAGCATTTAGCAGACTTGGATACTCCGCAAATGTCACCTGCTGGGAGTGACAGTAGTCTGACTATAAGTGCCTCTGTCAGTAGTAAACATTTACCACCTCAACAAACTTGCTATAATTGCAAAGTTAACGAAAGTATGAAATACCTATATAATGTAAACGTATGTTTTGTTTATGAATCATTTTTAGATTTATTAAGAGAACTAATATAAGCTGTGTATGGAATTTCTAGGGACGTTCAGTATTTAACAGGACTTGTACAAAATAGTAATATTGGTGATGACACTTTACAACCAAGTGCTGAATTAGACGTGTTACCTGCTACATCTTCAGAAGACTTGGAAAACCTAAACAGGAATTGAGAAAATGCTGACTTCTTAAATGCTTTGGTATATTTACTTTTAAATAGCTTAGATTTAGCATGTTAACATTATTATTGTAGAGTACAACCTTGCAAAGTCTAGGTGGAAAAGACGTAATCGACACAACAAGAAGAATTTTAGCAAGGATTGTTGCACATGACGTATCCCTTACATATAATTGGTCGGGAAGAAATAAAAACAACTTCAGTAAATTGAAAAACGTTATTAAGTTAGTACTGGTTGTGTATAATTCCATTCAAGTAACGATCAATTCTAAATCACTGAAATTTAATTTTTCTCGAGTCATTCTTATAAATATAAGTTAACTTACAATTATAATTATTTAATTTCTCTTATACATTTAAAAGATTATTGATTAATTTGATCACTACGAGCTCAATTGCGTTAAATTCTTAAGTAAGACGCATTATGTAAGGTATTTTAGCACCAATTAATTTTTTTAGTCGCGGAAAGAAAAAATCCATTAAGTAAAAGTGCTACCCAACTCGAAGTTGAAGGAGTGATCAAAGTCTGGTTACGTAGTGCTCCAGATCGAGAAAGTGGACGCGTAAAGCGATCTAAACCAAAATGTATTTAGTTATTATTAAATGTGTATTATACATGTCACTTTTCAGCTTTTATTTCAATGCTTTAGTACGAATATCCAATATTTACATTATATTCGTATTTTTTTTTTAATATAAACTATTTTTTTATTACGTTTACGAACCTGATTATTTTATATAAAATCAAAATTATATTATTGTACTTGTGTTATTTTGATAATTTTAGTTTTCTGGGGTGATGCCTAAGATAAGAGCAGTTCAATTTATTAATGGGTTTCTAGTGGCAGAATATCCTTTATTATGTACAGGCACTATAATGGTTATAAACAGTATTCCAGTATTTGTATGGTGCTAGGTCATTACCGGGTCAGTATTGGCAAACTACCAATGGCCCTGATAACGGCCAGCAAGACACGGGGATACGGAACCAGTAATGCATGCCTGCAATGGCCCAGCAAATTGAGTGATGGCTACCGTATAATTTACCACTACTGATCCATTATTTAGTGTTTGCTGGGGCTTTTCCTTCACCATGTTCTGTTTCGTACACGTTTTTAGCAGCGCTAGAAGCTATTACTTTTCCAGTTTTAGGGCACAACTGAAAACATGTTTCATCTCAAGCTAGTTTTCAATATTTTGAAATCAAATGTTTACATCTTTTTTAGACACATCTCCACTAGCTTTTGTGACAGCCTCTGGTGTTCGAGTTGTAAGAATTGGAAGTCGTTTTAAAAAATTTGCAAACCAATGAGAACCAGGTATGTTATTTAAAAATGAAGTATATCTGGAGTTTTCATCTAAAAATGATTTTACTGCAGCACTAATATCTTCTTTTCTTATTGGAAAACCCTTTTAATGACTGTCTAAGATCCAAATAACTAAAGTATGTTCTTGGATCTCTGTTAAATAAGTGTTTGGACCATGACGAACCTTTTTAAACTTTAGACCCAGGCGAAACTGTAAGGTAGAGCGGGGAATTCGATATTTTCTGGAAACCGTTTTTTTGGCTGCTCCACGCCGAATTTCTTGTACTGCTTTTTGTATCATATTTTCAGTATATTGTTTCTTAACTTTAGGCATTCTTAAAATGCTCGTATTATTTACTAAACTGATAAAAATACGATTACAAAGATTTCTTATTTAACGGTAGTGCCAATAATTAGGTTTTCGTAAATTCATCTATTGAAACCAGTTATGGGCACTAGTGCCAATGAATAGATTTGGTTTGACTTTGTATCCAATAGTTGGCACCTAATATTTTTTTAAATCCCGCCAAAAAGTCTTTGGTTATAAATAATTTTCAACAAATTTAAGTTTATTTTATTACAGAAGCAAAACAAGACCCACAAATTTAGTAAATATCAAGTTGTGTTATAGTACATTGTTTAAGTAAAGACGCTAACAAAAATGACAATTACTTACTTTTAAATTATATCAGAAGCACACACAATTCGAAACGTAAACTGCTAAAACATAAATCCAACATTAGATTGCGTCGAATAAAAACGCTACTACTACTACTCTAATTCTATAAATCAATGTTGTAAAATATCTATGATTACAACCACTAACAACCTGCTAAATATAGTTAATGAGACTGCAAAGTCAAAATGCGTGTTTTTTTATAATACGTTGTACTTACAGTTACAAAAATTGCTGAGAAGAGCATAACATATTTAGAGATCATTTAAACTCAAATTTTTTTAAAATTCAAAAATATGTTAGCTTGCGTTTTTAACTTAGAAGATCTAAAAACTAAATCTTTAAATGCTCTATGATGTAAACTGCTCAAAAATTTTTGTAAAATATTGTTTAAAACTACAAATTATACTTAAAGAAACCAAAAAGCAGTAATTCAGAGTTTGATTGACACGTATGAACGATCATTTTTATAATATTCTAACATCATAGATTCAAACTGACGTCGATATCAAAGCCAGAATTTTTCTACTAAACTGCTAAAAAGAAAGTTGACTAGACACTTCTCCATTTGTGAAAAAAAGATTTATTAAACACATTATCTTCCGAGCTAATTAATAGACTAATAGACATTTTACAATATTAGATCATTAAATCAATGTTTCATTAATAAAGACATATTTTTCTTCGATTTTTAATTTTTTACTTTATCAGTTTTATAAAACTCGAGATAAAACACAGACACACAATTTTTTTTATCAAAAATACATTTTTCTGATTCAGGAGACCTTGAAACGAAAAATTATGCAATAAAAAATTATGTGCTTGTTTTGTGCTCAATTGTGACGTTATTTTTTTTAATTGTTCTCAATTTTAAATTGTTAATAAAATTTAAACAAATCCAAGGACTAACTTAAGGACATCCGAAGGCTAACTTGACCGCTAACCCCCCGTTGTTTTAACTTTGTTTGCTTATGGCACAATTGTGCTTGTTTTGTGCTGAATTGTGCCGTTATTCTTTTTGTATTTAATTTCAAATTGTTAAAAAAATTTAAACAAAACCGGGGGCTAACATAAGCATCATTTTTCTATTCAATTTTTTTTACTATATTTTGTGCTCGTCTAAATGTGCTGTTTTGTGCTCAATTGTGCCGTTATTCTTTTTAATTGTACTCAATTTTAAGTTGTTAATCAAATTTAAACTAATTCCGGGGCTAACTTAAACCGTCAGCCCTCCGTTTTCTATTCAATTTTTTCACAATTTTGATCGTCCCCCGTTTCACTCGGGTTTAAAAATGCCTACTCGTGAAAAAAAAATGTTCAATTTACACAGGAACACGTTAAATAAATAACCATTTCCATTTCTCATTCAAACTTTGTAGATTCATTTTGACTAAATGATTATTTCTAAGTTTAGTATATATAAGTTTCAGAAAAAATCAATTTAAAAAAAATCGATTATTGTGCCATAAATTTTTCTCTAGATTGATTTTTGACGCATCGATTATAAACGAATCGCAAAACCAATCTTTTTCAAGAAAAACTACAATATTATTAGTTATCAATAAAATTTGGTTTTTTGATTTGCAGTTTGAAGAAATTAGAGAGTACCTAAATGTATTACAGTAGCCTCCCGATTATCCGGATCCCGACTAGCCGAAACGTCGGATTATCCGAAACAAACTGAACTTTTGAACCCGCCGAAACAGAAGCGAAACAAATTTAGACGAAACATCTGGTCGGTCATTTCGTTGCAAACGTCGGGAAACCCAAAAATATTTAATAAAAATTTGACTGCTTATGAGGGTCAATTATACTTCCAGTCTACAAACATGAGTCATCTCTTTTCATAAAATGTTCTTTTCGGACTTTATACAAAAGGTCTTTGTAAATGGTTTATTATTATTACTTTTCTCAACATTTAGAACAAAACATTCAGTTCTAAATACGCCACTGTTAACATGAGTAACATAATAAAAAAGCAGAAACGTGTTGTTGTTACTGTGCAAGAAAAATTAACTGCAATTAAACGGCTTCATAAAGGAAAATCCTTGAAAAGTGTTGCCAAAGATTATGGTGTAGGTATAAGCACGGTTTCCAAATAGAAAAAAAAATCGACAGAAAATTGAACAATGGTGTAGTGTACTAGCATCTTCAACATCAAAGCCAAAATTCTATGAAACAGGGCGAATACAATAAAATTGACGAGACATTGTATTTATGGTTTACTCAACAACGCGACCGTGGTATTTAAATCTCAGGCCTTATATTATAGCAAAAAGCAATTGAAATCGGTGAAAATCTTCTTGTAACCGAAGCTTCTGATGATACATTTATAGCAAGCGACGGCTGGTTATCGAGATAAAAAAACCGCCACGACGTACGTTAACTAAATATTTGCGGTAAAAAATTGTGTGCTAATCAAACTGAAGTTGAAAATTGTAAACAAAAGTTTAAGCAACTCATAGAAGTATAGGAATATACGCCAGATCACATTTATAATAGTGACAAAACTGGCCTCTATTACAAAATGTTACCAAAGAAAACTTTAACTGGAAGAAATGAACGCGTTGCGGCCGGCTACAAAAAAAATAAGGACCGGGTAACAATTCTTGCCTGTTTAATGTGCATTAACAAATCCACAAAGCCAAGAGTAAAAGAGTAGACATTGGTAAAAGACTCATGGATTGTTTAAAAATAATAAATATAAAGAGGTAATTTATTTGGATGGAATAAAGTGAAAAGTACAACGTTACAAAAATTTTAGGCAAAGATAATACACCAAGAAGAACTTCCTGTAGACAATGATGATGAAGAAGAAGCTCCGCTTCATGAAACGATGAGAAATTTAGATGGTTGGGAAGATATTGGCCCAGAAAAAATTAAGGAGTGGATAACATTTGACAACAAATAACAAAAAGAACTAACTGACGTTGACTTTATTGAACTTGTTAATGAAAGGGATCATGAAAATACTTGTGATAATAAATCAGCAGGAAATGAAAAAAGAGAGAAGAAAATTTTGCACTTTTAAGCTTTTGATGCATTAAACTGGTTAAACACAGCATTTTTATATGTAGAGCAACAGCTTAATACAACACCAAGTGACATCTTTACTTTTAGCAAGGTGAAAACACATTGCTTCAAAAAAAACGCTTGGATGCAAAATTTAAACAGATTGATTTTTTTTTCACACCACCAAAATAATATACCAATGTACGTATATTGTAGTACATTTTTTTAAATAGAAACTACTATGTATTTTATTTCAAATATATTTTTTTTGTTCTTTGAATAGATACATATTTATGTACCTACATAAATATTTTACGTTTTTACCTCTTTTAGTAAAAACTCCATATTGACCAAAATTTCAGTTATCCGAAAAGGCTTCGGTCCCGACTTTCGGATAATCGGGAAACTACTGTAGTTCTGTTTATTAGTTGAAATTCGTAATAAAGAATTTTCATATGACACAATGAGAAATAATATGGAATAAACCTCCACTATATGCTTGTAATTTTACTTATTTTATTTTCATACATAATTATATCATTCGTGTTCATTCAAATTAGAACTATTGCTGTTGAAATTTGAATCAGCAATTTGACTGCTATTTTTAAATTTGCTTACATTGGCACATTGCACATTCAAAGATAAAAATAAAACCTTGAATGAAATTTGATGAAATTGAACCAACAACTTTTTAGTGTAGAGTTGGGTGTAGTCACTATACGTCTTATTCCTCGTATTAACTCATTTTGTAATATATTTAAAACAATTGGTTCTTAAAACGAAATTTAATGTATGCATTAATTTTCTAATTCCTTTATTATTTCTTGGAAGCAACTACTGAGAAGATTCTAATAACAACTTCGACCCATCTCTAATTTTCTTTATGCGTCATACGAACAGTTTTCTACTTTATAACTAAGCTGACATCTGTTTTAAATATTTTATATTATTACTTCTATTAACGCTCACTACGTATTTGGAATGTCGCATTCGAACGCGCCCTTAAGGCTGTGTGCTCGGAACAGAAAATGGTTTTTACAATTGTAGAATTGGAAAGATGATTCTTGCATTCAACTTTTTTAATTAAAATCTCATTCCCGCATGGTTTATCCGCACACAAGTTTTTGTAGACACTACTATCCCCGTCTTCAACAGGTTGAGTGTACTTTAAACCGTGCATTTCCACACTACGCTTAAAACCCTCTAATATAATGTCAGATTCCATTGCCCTAGATGTTCTTGATCAGTTTTTGTAACATTTGTGTTCGCCCACTGTAATATGTATTTGTTGGTTTTGCCCTTTCCCACACAGGGCAATATTTGTTCAAATCATAATTTACTAGTGTTGGCACCAACAATACATGCTACACCAGAAGAAGCATCATACTTTGTCTTATAGGACCGTTTCGATCACGCTCTATCGGCAACGACCGTTATATTTACCTATACTAAGGGATTAAAATTAAAAAATTAATAAAATCTACGTTAATTTGCAAATTTATGGACATCATAATTGACCGTTGAGTATTACAAATTTTAAATTTTCTTGTAAAATGTTCTACAAAATTTCACTGGCTTTTAAAAAGAAAGTGCTACGATATTGGCAGTACTAAACGTACTAAAAAGAAATTACCTTATTATACATTTCATTAAAGTAAAAGTAAATATTTTAGGTAAAACCATATTACTTTTTGTAAATGAGAGAAGTAATCAGTTTTTAAAATAGTCAGAAAACATTATTTCTTTTCTACTATTCTTACTAATGAACATCTGTGTGTCGCTCCTAAGGTCATCATCGCTCTAGTTTGTTGTAATTTTTATGACTAAGAGCAATGAGTATTGCTTTTTTTCCACAATCACTATTGTTACTTTATAAGCGATCGATGTTTTCGAAAGTTATTTTATAGGCAATCGATGATTTTGACAATTTTTTATGATCCACGATTGTGATTGCGATCGGTTTTTTGAAGAGGCTGCAATGTTTTACAAAACTTGTTTATATTTTCTTAAAAGCATTTTGGTAATATTGAAGTTTAATTTTAATGTCATTAACTACTAGCTTGTAGGCCGTAAATTTAAATTCGAATTATTTCTCATATATCTACACTTCTACAAACAAAAGAAACATAATACATAATAATACTAACTCAATGATACAATGTTTATCACTAAAGAGCGGAAATTGATGAATTAAAAACATCAAATAAAATATAGATACGTATACAATGGTACATCCAATTTACAGCGCTCCATTCGAGAAGTAGTTGAACTTTTAAACAGCTTTACTTCTACAAATATACCGCTAGGTTCGCTCTGCAATGAATTTAACTAGTTTATTTTGATTTGTAGCGTTAATAAGCAAAATTAGCATTGTAGCTTGTTACAAACCGCTAAATTTGGCAGGGGATGGTACAATTTTGAATTACGCAAAGCAAAAATACAATATATATTTCATAAGAAAATTTTTATCATTTGTCAACTTGCATTTTTTACGCATTTTAATTTCAAACGAAAAGCAAAGCTACGACTTAACTGCCATCGTACTGATTATTGTTAAACTACATTTACATATTGCGTGCAAAGTTTTTGGTCATGGTGTATGGTTGGTTATATTTTTATAGTTTATTTAGGTATTTACAACTTTTGAAGCAAAACAAACGACACCTGCAATTATTATAAATTATAAAACAAATTATAGCTTAAAAATTGCATTTGGGCGTGCGGTGCAAATATATGCAGTTAAAAGAATTTCACAATAAATAATGCGACATGATTTTTCACCATTTTAAAATTTTTATTTTATACAATGTTAAAAAATCATTCCACGCCCTTCTCTGATTTTTTTTACTACACTTTGATTAAAAAAACCGTCTTTATTCGTTCAATATTACGTTATAAACTTACTCTAAACGAAATTTAGTGTTATTTTCTAGATGTAAACTGCCACCTTAAGAAAGTTGCGGATAACTATAATTTCAACCACATAACAAGCAGTCCTCAGTCCAGTCCAGAAACTGTAATTCTAGACATCATGTTAAACCGTTACCTGATTTAACAATAGGTAAACGAGTTTGGATAATCGACTTAAGAGAGTACGGAACCATTGCAGATTTTGCTAAAGAACTGCGTTCTTATTTAGTACACACAGCTGATAACGTTTATCGACGCAATGGGTGGTACCTTATTCAACAAACTGTCATAACGGCTTCGGGTCGATTGCTCAGACCATTGAACCAGTTCCTAGGGAAGCAATTACTGTTTCGGCTCGTATGTGATACAAATAAAAGATTTTTTGCGGTTATGATAATTTTAGTTTTAACATCTTAAATCACTACTTCAGTAGAGTTAAATACCCTTATACCTGCTACTTAAAATTACTGTAAAGGCGCCGACATGCCGCCATATCTTAAAAGGTTTGCCTTTCAAAACAAAGAATGTGAGCTTAATTACATTTCTAAGCAAACAAAACATGGAAAATTCAAAAAGTTACATTTTTATCTCATCCTAAATATATAAAGTTTATCAAAAAGTATAAAATTTAATCACATCACTAAAACACTAATTTAGTGGTAACAAACACAATTTAGTCACTGCACGTTTGAAGGTGCCATTATTCGTTTTAACTGACACTACTCGCACTAAGTCATCATTTCCTTTATATATTTCTACTATTCTTCCTAATGCCCATTGGTTAGGTGGAAGTTGTTCGTCGCGTAGAAGAACCATTGTGCCTACTACTGGTTGAGTGCCCGTGCAATGCCATTTGCTTCAAAGATGTAATTCCGTTAAATAATCTGTTGACCAACGCGTCCAAAAATGTTGTTTGATTTTGCAAATGTGTTGCCAACGTGTAAGACGATTGGTTGAAATATTGGTGACATCTTCTTCAATTGAGATAATCAGCGAATCTCCAATAAGGAAATGCGCAGGAGTTAGAACGGAGAGACTATTTGGATCGTTGGATATGGGGAAAAGTGGTCGAGAATTAATGCATGCTTCAATTTGTGTCAAAAGAGTATAAAGTTCCTCATATGTCAATAATGTATCTCTAACAACTCTATTTAAGTGATATTTTACCTTTTTCACACCTGCTTCCCACAGTCCGCCAAAATGTGGAGCTCGTGGTGGAATAAAATGCCACGTAATATTTTTTTCAGCTAAATTTTGTATAATATTTGTAAACGAATTTGATCTGAATAATTCCCTTAATTCACGATAGACTCCTACAAAAGTAGTTCCGTTATCCGAATATAGATTTGCAATCATTCCACGCCTTGCAATAAAACGTTTAAGAGTATTTAAAAATGATTCAGAAGTTGCGTCTGACACGACTTCTATGTGGATCGCTTTTGTAGCCAAGCATACAAATAAAACGATATAAACCTTTAATTGACGTTTTCTTCCGCGTCCGCGACTTTTCTTAATTTTAAGTGGACCGGCGTAATCAACTCCCGTATTAAAGAAAGGCCGAGTTAGTTCTAATCTTTCTTCTGGTAAGTCGCCCATTTTTTGTTCGAGCATTTTAGGGTTGTTTCGAAAACATGTCACACATTCATTAATAATTTTTCTCACAATATTTCGTCCTGAGATTGGCCAATACCTTAACCTTAAAGTGACTAATGTAGCTTGTGGACCCGAATGTAATTGGTGGAGATGTTCTTGTCTAACAAGAATATGTGTTATGTGGTGATTGCGCGATAAAAGAATTGGAAATTTTGTATCGTATAACAACCTTGCATTTCGTAGTCTTCCACCTACCTGAAGAATGCCTTCAGTGTCTATAAATGGGTTTAATGAAATAATTTTACTATTTCGTGGAAGCTCCTTGTTATTTTTTAAATGATTAATTTCGAATTTAAATGCTTGCTCTTGTATTAGTTTAATAATAAATACCTTTGATTGATTAAGTTCTTTGTATGTTAGATAGGGTAATAAACACTTATTCAAATTTAAACAATTATTTTTAAATCGGAGTATATAAGATATAATTCGTTGTAGTTTTGTAAATGAAGAATATTTCTGTATTAAATTTAAAAAAATATTGTTTGTAGTTGTTGTAGTACATGTAGCAAATTTGATATTTCTTTGTTCGGGCAAATCAAAATTATTGTCTTTAAGCGAATTACTTGGCCACTTGTGTGTGCCATTTAATAAAAACTTTGGACCATGCAGCCATAAATCAGATGTTATACATTTTAGTGAGGTGGTGCCACGTGAAATTAAATCAGAAGGGTTAAAATTTGAAGGAACGTGACGCCATTCGTAAGAAGTGGTTAAATTTTGAATTTGTGATACTCGATTCGCTACAAAAGTAGTCCATCGTGATGACTCTGCAGCTAACCAAGCGAGTACAATGATTGAGTCTGTCCAAAGATATGTCTTATAAATGTCTAATTGTAAAACTGGAATTACTTTATTTACTAATTCGGCCAGTAAAAGAGCTGCACAGAGTTCCAAACGTGGTAAAGATATCTTTTTCAAAGGTGCAATACGCGATTTCGAACATAATAAATTCACAGAAATGGTTTGATCTTGCTTGACTGTGCGTAAATACAAACATGCGCCGTAACAGGATTCAGAGGCATCTGCAAATCCATGCACTTCAAATTGAAAAGGTTGCAAACAATTTACTCTTCGCGGAATCTCAACTGTTTCAAGAGCTTGTAAAACATCTACGAATTGAAACCATTTACTTTTTAGAGGATTTGGTATTGGATCGTCCCATTCTAATTTTAGAGTCCAGAGTGTTTGCATAATTAATTTTGCTGTCGTACTAATTGGACCTATTAAACCTAGAGGATCGAATGTTTGTGATATTTGAGAGAGCAATATTCTTTTTGTTAATTTATTAGAAATCGAATTTTTTGTTATTTTGTATTTGAACGTATCAGTACCTACGTTGGTTCCATATTAAACCTAAAGTTTTAGATTCTACATCTTTTATAAAGTCGATTGTCGCATTTGCAGATATTGATATACCTTCTAACAGTTTATTATTGTTTGAACCAAATTTGGTTAGATCGAATTGACTTTTTGATGATATCAATAGAATTTCATTCCGTAACTTAATTGCTTCGTCAACAGTATTAGCTCCTGTTAACAAGTCGTCAACATAAAAATCATTGAGTATTACTTTTGATGCTGTAGGATAAACTGATTTATGTTCTAAGGCAATTTGATGAAGCGAACGTATAGCTAAAAAAGGAGCAGAAGTAGTGCCGTAAGTTACGGTTGCTAATTAATAAGTTTTTAATTCTTCTTGTGGATCATTGCGCCAAATAATTCTTTGGAATTTTCTATCGGATTCGTGAATAAGAACCTGTCTGTACATTTTTTTTAATATCTGCGGTAAAAGTAACTGCATGAGTGCGGAACCTTAAGAGAATTGAACAAAGGTCTTGTTGAATAGTAGGACCTGCCATTCATAAATCGTTTAAGCTAACATTTGATGTTGATTTTGCGGAACCGTCGAAAACTACTCTTACCTTTGTTGTACTACTATTATTATTTACTACGGCATGATGAGGTAGAAAAAACTGTGGATTCATTTCTTTTTGCAATGAGTTATAATCTAATAATTCCATGTGTCCTAATTTTAAATATTGCGGGTTTTTATTTAACCTTTTTTCTAAAGATAAAAATCGATTTACTGCCTGTTCTTTAGATTCCCTTAATTTTATTGGATCGTCTTTTAATGGCAAACGTACTATAAAACTACCATCTGCAGATCTCGAGTGAGTACAAATAAAATGAGCTTCGCATGTTTGATCATCCTTAGATAAAACGTTAATATTTGTTTCTTTAATTTCCCAAATTTTTTTAATTGATTTGTCTAATGCTTTAATATTTAAATTACATTGTAGTTTGTTTTGTGTCTGGAGTAGTTTATTTTGAATTGTACCACCTACTACCCAACCCAATTTTGTTCTTTGCCAAAACGGTTGGTCTTTAGAAAATTGATTTTTTTCTAGCATTAATAAATCCCAAAATAATTGTGCACCAATTAAAATGTCTACATTATTAGGGAAGGCAAATGTAGGATCGGCCAAAGTAATATTTTTTGGAATATGAATAAATTGAGATATATTTTGATGGGGCAGTTTGCTTGTTATTTCCTTTATTACTAAACAATTTAAATTTACAGAATAATTTTCGCATCGTGATTTTATAAGAACATTAACCGATTGATTCACTGATGATAGAATTTGATTAATGCCCATAATAGGAATATTTATATTTGATCAGGCTTTAGTCTTAATTTCTTACATAACGCTTCTGAAATAAAATGATTTTGAGAACCTACATCTAGTAAGCACCTACAATTATGCAAGAATCCATTGTGATCTTCAGTTTGAATTATTGCTGTTGATAGAAGAGTCTCTACTGGGTTTAGTATTTTACAATGATTATTTACTACTGCGTTTGATAATGTGCAGTTATTATGGCTAGCATTGGAGGTATTTGGAATTGCGTGATTTGAAATAGGATATTCACGATGTAGTAACGTGTGATGTTTTTTGTTACATCTTCGACATAACATACTTGAATGACACTTGCTTATATGGTAGTTTCCTAAGCATTTAATACAAATTTTGTGTTTAATAACTTCATTATAACGTGATTCTGGACTTAATCTTTTAAATTGCGAGCACTGATACACGTCGTGAGTTTCCTTACAGATTAGACATTTACTTGTATTTGCGGTTAGAAAATTATTTGATATTCCCGATTTGCGATTATACATGATTTCTTGAGAACTAGGAATAAATGGTTTTCTTGTAAAATTGGTATCAGTTGCAATTGATTCTAAAACTAAACTAGGTTTTGTCAAGAAGTCATGTATTTCTGCGTATGTAGGAAGCTCCGCGCCAAATTTATTAGATTCCCATTCCTTCTTCCCGGCAATGTCCAGTTTGGAACTAATAAAATGAATCAAAATTGCGTCCCATGCGTCAACAGGAAGACCTAACGTTTTTAAAGCGCTTAAGTGAGTGTTTAATGTATCTTAAAATTTTCGAATTGATGAAGCGGAGTCCTTTGTAATGTGCGGTAAATTAAAGATTGAAATTAAATGAGTTTTAATTATTAACCGTTTGTTTTCGTATCGCGATTTTAATAACATTAGTGCGTTGTTATAATTATCGGATGTCAGTGAAAGTGAACTGATAATATTCGCTGCTTCACCACATAAACATGATTTCAAATAATTGAATTTTTGAGTGTTGTCTAGTTTTTCATTGTTGTGTATTAATGAAATAAAGGTGTCATAAAAAGTTACCCACTGACTGTATTGGCCATCAAAGGTGTTTAAGTGTAAAACCGGTAGTTTTACTTCAATGTCGAAATTATTTTGCATTTGAGTTGAACAACCTGCATTGCTCGGGTTTGAAGTACCTGCGTTACCGTTATTTATTAGGGTCGAAATATGAGGAACAGTTTTTGCAAATTCAGTTTCCAATTCTTCAGTTTTTCTTCTATGTAGTTCAACATTATCGCGATCCAATAATTCTATTTCGTTTGCTATTTCGTTGTATTGATCCCATGCCGGCAACGTTTTATTTAACACAAACTCTAAAGTCTTTAATTCATTATCTGGTAGAAAATTTTGATACGCTGTCTTAAGTCGCGTTAAACGTACTTTAATTTGTCCGCGTTTATGTATTAGAGTATCTAAGTCTGCCATTGCAACGAATTGAAGAAATTATTCTATGTGTAACTATTTATTTTATTTGCATGAATTCCATGCAAAATTTACATATTATTTCAGTATTATGAATGAATGAATTTAGTAGTTTTGAGTTAGAAGACTGTATACTTTTCTGACACATACAAGCAATTAAAGAACGTTAGTATTAGCAGGAAGAGATTCACTTACCCAATTTGTGTTTTGGCGTGTAAAATTGCGGTGTAGATTTTGCGGTATCGATTTGCGGATTAAAAATTTTTTTTAAACGACCATGTTTCGGCTCGTATGTGATACAAATAAAAGATTTCTTGCGGTTATGATAATTTTAATTTTAACATCTTGAATCACTACTTCAGTAGAGTTCGTACAAACGGTCAGCACAGAACAGCGGCTGGCGCAAAAGTGGTCGCTGTTAAATACCCTTATACCTGCTACTTAAAATTACTGTAAAGGCGCCGACAATTACTAATACAGAAATTGTGACGAACGAACAAAATGATTCGTTTGAACCTAAAACAGCAGTTATGAACCCAAGTAGAATTAGAAATGCTCCAGCTTGGCA
Source organism: Aquatica leii (assembly GCA_035610365.1). Taxonomy (NCBI): domain Eukaryota; kingdom Metazoa; phylum Arthropoda; class Insecta; order Coleoptera; family Lampyridae; genus Aquatica; species Aquatica leii. The sequence goes on along the minus strand of CM069433.1, from coordinate 171,029,644 downwards.
TAAAGACTACATTGTAGGTTGCTCGCTTAAAGAGAAGGATGTAGTGTTCGCACGTAGTATTAGTGTTAGAACGTAGCCAAAGTAAGAGGGTGTAATGGCGTTCTTTAACGTTTAAGTGTTTACTTTTGTTACTATAAAATATAAGTCGAGTTTCATGTATTCTTAATGATGATATATTAGTTATAATAAAGAGATATAACAATGCATCATGCTAATTGTTTCATGAATATGAATAAAAATATTACTTTTACTTACAATATTATTCTAATGATTTCATTTCAAAACAGTTTAACAAAAAAATATATTTATTTAAAATTAAATACATATACAAATATTTATAAATACAAGTTTTGTTTGAGAAATGATACATGGTTGTCATTACATTTAGAAACCCTCAAACGCATATTTTCTACAATCGTATTAGAATGTAATAAAGTTATTGTAGGGTTACTTCAATGGCCCCCAGATTTCAACTAGAAGTCTCACGTGTAATAAATAACTTGTTCCGATTGTACCGCCAAAGACGTCGAAACAGACGCTGTCACGTCGCTTAGCAATCTTAGACACAAAATAAAATGGCACAATATGGTAGGTACTTCTTGACTATCGAAATAAGTAATGGCATAGGAAATAACTGCATAGAATCTGACCCAGTTAACTTGTATTTTTCAATAACATTCAGGTCACGCCGTATACAACATCCACAGGAAAATATGAGGCGTACAGTTACATTTTAAAAGTGTCTCTAATTTAGAACTACTCTAAAAACAAATTTTCCGTTGCAAATTTGTTTGCACCACCACCATGTCAATTACAGTTTGCTGATCAAGCACAAAAGTACGCCAAAAACAAAGATTAACATTAAGCAAAAATTCATATGAAATAGTTACCCAATTGCAAAAGTACTCATGGGAATATTTCGTACCTTACCTGTGGAAATCCTCACCTGTGAAGTTGAAGTTTGTGATAGTCCGAGTGCATTTATATCTCATACATAATTATGATCAGTTATGAATGGGCGTCGAGAGAAACTACATTTTTCTTCAACTTTTATTTAAAAAAATAAACATTTTTTCAACATACCAGTAACGAACCGCAAAATTAAGATTTTAGTTCTTTGCGCGAATCTTCTGCTAGTGCTTTTACGCAACGATTCGAATTAAGATTTTGATGGAAGGCATCACATGCTCGTCAAAAATTAAAATAAAATTCAAAAGCATGAGTATTACGGGATAATTAGTTAAGCTATGGAAGAATAAGTTAATTTTGTTAATATATTTATTAATTATAAACGTGTTTAGTAAAACACAAACCATAATTATAATTCTCAAATCGAGCTAATTATATATGTATATTATTATAACGTACATAAATATTAATATGACACATAAATTATAACTAAATTCTATGTAAAAATAAGAAACAAATAGAAGCTACCATTAAAGTTAATGCCTTAATATCTTATTCAACTGATATTATAATTAATCTGAATTTTTAATTAGTTACATAACTCAATAAAGACAATTTTGAAAAAGTCGTCGTCTAACAAAAAAATGCAAAAGCAAAGTGTTAGTGAAACAAATCTAACAATAACAATTTGAAGTTTAGTGTCTACAGAAAAAGAAGTTCCCATTACCAAAATAAACAAAAACCATAATAAACCTTTATTGGGTTGTGCAACGTTTTAACTCTACTTTTAATTATTTGCGATCCTAAGTACATAATTAAGAAATAAAACTATAAGAATACTCAATAAAATTTCGATTTTTAATAAAGAACATAAAACCATTTACAACTGACAAAAATTGCACACGTATTCGTCTCGTAAAGGACTGTCAGAAAAGGTCCAATAACTAGCGACAGTCTTAGCGTGTATATAATTTAACAATGTATTTATTGCACTTTATTTTTTTTAATACATAATAAAAAAAAGATATGAGAATTTGTCACAATTCCGTTTTTACACTAATTAATGAGTATTGTTAATATACAATATTTTAAAAAAACGGCGCAATGTGCTATAGATGGACGGACACGACTAGCGCATTATTGCTTCGATTTCAGCAATAATCGGCACTCGCTTCTTCTATCTGTCCACTGTCTTCGTCACAAATATATTTACATTTGAAATTACTTCTCCAAGATGCAGGAGCACCTTGTTATATTATTGCATAACTTATTGCTACTACAAATTTTCACCGGATAGGTGAATTTGTGCAATTTACGACAGCTTATAATTATACTGAATCTCGTGGTTGATTTACAATCTCCTTTTTACAGATCCTGAATTATTCTCAATCTAATTGAGAATTGATAGTATTGACCCTAACTAATAATATCATTTATAATAAACTTTCAACAATAAAGCAGTGCAAACAGGAAATAATTAATATGACACTGATATAAATATTTTAAGCGATTAAACACTTGTACGTTATTACACCTATCTTAATTAATTTTTTTTTGTTAATATATATTTTTTGTCTTATATTAATCTATATACGGATTATGGCTTAAGTACCAATCTCGCAAATTAAAAAATTTTGTTTCGCCTACTGACCATTAAACAATGTTTAAGTAACACATTTAATTTAAAAAAAAATCTGTAGCGTGCAAAATATCTAAACTATTTTTAACATTGTTGGCACTTGTCTATTATTTTGTACTATACGATTAATTACTAGTAATAATAATTAATAATATTAGTATTTTAGATTTTTTTACGTTAAGCTATGCATATTAAAATATGCAACAAAAAAATAATAATAAACATCGCATACTTAGAAAATGTTCTGGATGAAAGCTAAGAAGTTCAAATTTTAATCCAGTTTCATTTTTTCCAGTATACGTTGCGTTGATGACGGTGAGAGAGTTAGTGATGTAAGGTTAGACGTACCGCTACCGCAGGTGGTCCGGCGTCCGGTTAGTGGAGTGGCGTAGGTGACAGGTTAGCACTCCAAGCCTACAGGCCGGGCAACCGAGTTAACAAGAAAAGAAAAGAAAACAGATTGTTAGTATTGTATCGTAGCTGTACCTCTTGCAATATATTATCAAGTTTAGTTTATCTCAGTGTCATCGCTTCAAAAAAAAAAGTTTAATTCGATGCATGAAAAGCTTAGAAGCCGTGCAGAATTTATGTAGTATAAGGACGCTTTCGTAGTAGGTGCTAGATTGCATTGATTGATCGGCAAATACTAGTAATACAATTACAAAGTTGAAAAATCTCAGTGTACCGATCGATCATCACAAGCAACATCCGAGTACGCTAACAGCCTTACAAAATGACACTGAAATAATTAGTAAAGCAAAAATTGTACATACATATAAGTATTAATCGATAATCATACTTAAGTGTAACTAATTACACTTACAGCAAAGAATGAAAGTGTTCAATAGACTACATTAAAATGCGTGCGTGCTATTAGCTAATAAGAAATTTTTTATGTATCACATCGAGTGCAAAACAGAATGTAGGCGTGACAATTAAATAAATAGAACGCTTCAAAAATTTAACTGTCACGCCAGATACTTTTTCGAAAAAAGTGCAATAGTTAATAGTCACGTATGTTCCCATATTATGGTTTGTGTGTTAATCTGTATATGTATAAATGCGGAAGGTTAATGTGATTGCTGTTTTAATATAGTGCTATGAACACAATCGTGTTACCATTCATACATTAGTGAACTTGGCCATGTGGAATTAGAAGTAGTTACGAAAACATACAATAATAGAACAGGTTAATATATATTATTCGAGTTAATGCTAATCTTGCGTCGTCGAAATTGTTCTCTTCCCATAAAAAAAATAAATAAAGGTGTGTAATTAAAAACTTGATGGTTTTGTATAAATATATTTTTGTTCCACATTGGCGCAAGTCAACAACATACAAAAAATATAATGCTATATGGAGATATAAAACTACAACATAATTAATAAAACTAACTTTGCCGATTTTGAATTTTCTTTTAGATCCAACATCAAATAACGGCAAAGACAATACCACTATATAAATAGCTACAATAAACATATACTTGACATATAAGAAATCAGCAATAGACCATAATAAACCTATTTACAGACAAAACTAATAAGGAAAGAAGGATTAATTAAATAATAAATTAGACATCAAAAAATATCACATCGGTATCTTTGTGAGGTGAATCGTGAAAAACAAAATTAACGTAAACTAAATAAAATATATAATACCAAACAAATAAAATATATAAGCACCGGTAATAAAATATAATTTCAGACTAGTACAGCACAACTCGTGTAAATATTAAGACATAGAATAAGACCACGTTAGACGGCGAGAAACAAAACTGAGATCAATTGACAATGTACATCCAAATTAAAGCCCTTTTTGTAAAATTTATCACAACTTTTTTATTCCAAAAGAATTAAGTAAACGCATTTGAGTGAATACTGATGGTCCAAGTCCAAGAAGACATAAATTTTAAAACTAATGTTCAGTATCGATAACATATCAGATAGCAATTAAAAAATGTGTTCGCCAAAGTCCATTATAATGTAAATGGGATCGTAGCGCAAAGCCGTAGCCTAATTTATTAGACGCTTTTATTTAAAAGACAAATTTAAAAATTAAAATAATCACTGATTATTATTAAAAAACTTTTCAAATATTTTTTTTAATTTTGTACATTTGTTGTCGGAAGTGGAAGCTTTTTAATGCTTGTACTCAAATCATCATCAGAAACTATCTATATATAGTCCTCTAAACCAAAAATGCTTTAAAATTATATAAGTGTCTAATAAATTTGGTTAAGACCGTATAAAAAATTATTTTTCCATCGGACAATTTCAATAAGTAACATACATGTTATTTACTGAACAAGAAAAATACTGAAATGAAAATACATGCCAATTAAGATTGGCACAGGAAAGTCTGATGCCAGAACCTCGTTGGATTTGCTTTTAAATAGTATAATACGACAAAGTAAAAATAGAGAAAAAACTAAAATTATACGTTGCCCGCAACGCACAACTTTTGTAGAAAATTTGTAAAAGAAAAGATTTTATCGCCGATTTTAACAAATGGACATTAATTGAAAAATCAAAGTTTGTTAAAACCGATTGACTGCAATTAAAAGCAATTAAATACTCGGTTTTCATACACTGTACAATGTCACAAACGAATACATTCCATAAATTAAAATATGTCTCAATATTACGAAATGATCAAAAATACTTGGTAACATACAAAATCTAAAATTCCTTCTTTCCTTTTTTTAAGAGAGCTATAATATCTGCATTTTTATAGCTTATGTGTCACAACCCGCATCATTTTAAATATTAAATACTGAAGAAATGGCTTTAATGTGGACATCTAACGGCTGCTAATTAAATTAATAAGAATACATTTATAAATACTTTAAAAAATGGCAAACGATCGAAATATGTACTTTTTTAGTGAAAAGTACTTTTTAAAAACACAAACACAAGAAACCACACGAAATGACACATACATTGCGGCCACACACCTGAAACAATAAATAATTGATAAAAACTAACCTTTGCCTATTTAAGACAGAGCGCCTGCTCTTTGGTAGGGGTGTTCCCTGATCTGCCCCAAATGTCTACGTTGTTTGGCAGCAACGGCAGCCGCACCTATGCAGAGTGCCAGTTAAAGCATACGTATAATACAAAGCAGTCTCACCACGTACATAATAAAAATAAAATGCGCAAAACTTCCCGTAATTTAAAACCCAGAACGATTGCGATCACATCGCCTTTCGTCGCTTTAAATCGCGCGAAGCTTTTAAACGCATCTTAAAAAACATTAACAATTGTTTTTGGGGGGGGAGTGATTTGATTGCTATTGCACTAGCAACGTTTTTTAATAAAGCTGTCTGACTTTGTTTTTCTTTTCGAGAAAAAAAAACAAATTAAAGCTGTACAATAATTGACTAACACAAATTTTTGTGGTAACGTAAATACATTTCATAAATGCATTAATGTAACTGATTTGCGATTTACAAATAACTTATAATTAAAATGAAAATCTAACTTTATAAATATAAAATTAAAAAAACGTATAAAATGTAATGTAAAAATTGTGATGTCGATAAAATTACGTAATACACGTATTAGGGCATTTGCCTAATAAAAAACAATGACTATTGAAAAAAAAAGTCAGAATAGTGATAGGCACTTACTTATTTTAACTTCAAACGTCAATGTTCAGTAAATTTTCTACACTGTCTGTACTGTAATGGTGTCAAATATATATCTGATAGCGACTGCTGTACGGTATAAATTTTAGTGCCCATCACTAGACCAGAAGGGAGTATGTTACACATACAATAGTCGATATAAATTAATTTATACAACACCTACATGTAAGAAGACAATGTATCTTAATCATGACTTGCAAACACTTAAATAGTAAACTCTCCAACATATATATCTTAATATACTTACTACAAATACATACGTACATGCAACCTGCAATTGCGGTCAAGTATCACAGAAAATGTAATAATTATTTAATTCTGACTAAATGTGTACAAATAAACAATTAGAATGTTATGCAAAATAAATATTACTAGAGAGCAATTTTGTTTTCTTTTCTTGCACAACTTTCTAAAGACGGTAAAATGGAAAATAATATTTTTTTTAAACTCTATTGTGGACAATCTCTGTACGAGAAACAAACACTAAATTTCTATTGATGATTTCTAACTACTTATAAACTAAATTCACCCATAATATAGTCAGCGAGCAAATAACCCACCAGAATGATCTGCTGCGGCGTATTCTGTCAAAAGCGGTGAAGCGGCGAGGGCAGCATAATTAGTATAGTCGGTGTATGGAGTATATATAAGTCCATGAGTATCCCCTGGTGAAAGTAGTGAACCTGGTGGTGCAGATCCATTAAGAATTGATGCTGCTGTTGTTGGTACTGACATACGAGGTGATAGGATTAAAGGTGCTCCAAGCGGCGTCGCGGGAGTACGAAGTGGTGTAGCCAATCCAGGAATCGCTGGGGACAATAATCGTTGTGTTTCAGCTGCCGCAGCTACCGCGACACGTCTCCATTCTTCGTCACATACTAAATTAAAAAAAAAAAACATTACCAACTTACTTGCACATTTAACTCCAAAACGTACCTGCAGCGGAAGCTGCTTTAGAAGTTGAATCCCTGTAGGTGCCATTTATAATGGCAAGTTCCATTAACTGTCTCTTTTTAAGTTCATCCTCTCCATCTGCTTGCTGCAAATTAAACGAACACAGCGTTGTTATTTACATCACTTATCATTGTAAATTAAGAAATTACACCACAGTTTTTGAAATTTTGTAAAAGAAAAATAACGAAAATTTACAAGATATAATAATTTAATTCTTTAAAAACAACTAAAAGAAACGACTTTATTGATAAAAAAATATATAAACGCTGCCTTTTATTTGACCTTTATTCCTCGTACCTATTTACTCACCCATGTATTTATTTATTTCTATAGGTCTACTAATATTCTTACTCTTTATAGAATAAGACAACAAAGCAAAATAATCGGTTTGCTTTTGTCCAGAAAATATTTAAAATTTTCTATGACGTGTATTTGTTTACGAGTATACAATTTGAAATATTCCAAAACCAAAATAACTTTTAATTAAAATACGCTCTTTAATAGTTTAAATGAAAAATCATTTGTCAACTTTCGTCAAAATGAAATAATTTTTTTATACTGCAATATTTTGGTATTAAATAATAAATGAAAACATAATCGCCGCTTAAGTAATTTTAAGTAACAAATAAAACGTATTAATCAATCGTACGCACAAATAAATAAAAATTCAATCGTTATTAATTAATATATATATATATATAATATTAATTTCTTCCACTGAATATTTTATCGATTCTGAGTAATTAAACTTATAAAAAAATATTTTTAATAACGAACATTATTCGGCTAGAAATAAAAATTTTATTGATCATCCAATTGAATATTATTTCGATTTATGATTAATCGAATATTTAGAAGCAGTAAAACGAGAATTTATGTCAGTCAAAATTGAATATTTAAAAGTTAATTTTTTTGGAATACGCATTTTCTTCAGTAGAGAAACAAACTTTTGACCGGTGATTGGCTTTTTTCAGAGAAGACACTAAAAGTTCAGTTATGAATAATAATAAGCAGCTTGAAAACATTCCGAAAAATAATATGTTGCAGTATTTTTTGAGTACAACGTCCTTCATCTCAATTCAATGAATATACAGGGTGGTTCACGCTTAACGGAACTAAGTTTAGTGACCAAACTGTAAAAGATATAAAAAAAATCCTTTAACAGAAACACGTAAGTAAATTACGGCTACAATTTAAAAATTGTTAGAAGTACACTCAAATTAAAATAACAATATAAGGTTATACATTTTTAAATGAAATACTATGTATTTTATATTATTCTTAAAAACTGCTTGAAAAAATGTCAATTTATGCAAAGTTCCCTATACCTATTTTTGATAGTTTTTGAATTTTTTTTTTGAAAATATAATACTGTCAAAATAAATTAATTACGTTTGATTACATAAAGTTGTAATTAAAGCATTTTTGTCTGTTAATTTTACACTGTTGGAGATCTGTGTAGAAGTAATTAAATTATTATATTGGGTGTTAGTAATTAGAAGTTTAAGTATATTAAAACATTTCGTTTGATTACTATGTTAACTTAAATAGAACCCTCTGTATTTTATTCTTGCAATAACAAGAAAAATCATTTTGCTTTTTTTGTTTCAGACTTATTCACATTAGCTTGCCTGTATCAATAAATTGTGTTAATCTAATAAAAAATTTATTAAGTGTAATAGACAAAAACTTGTTTACTGTCAAAATAAACAAATTCACAACAAATATTCAAACTGGTGTACATTTTCTTCAATACGAAGAACTGTTAATTACTTGCTTTCGTCTTCAGTTTTAATAACTTTGTTTTGTGTAAGCAACACTACAGGTTTCACAAAACCTTGTTTCTCAAATACTTCCTTATGAAGATGATTTTTAAGGAGAATCTCTCAACATTAACTCTCGATACTAACATACAATTTTGAAACATTCTCCAAATATTTACCCGGTTTTCAACTTAGTATTCTTTTATTTTAATGAATTAATTAGCAAGTATTACTAATACACTAAAAATGACTTAAATAGTGGATATTGTTATAGAAAACCTTATAATAGTTTAAAAAAAATAATTTTTCTTGTTATTGCAATAAAATACAGGGTGTATCATTTAAGTTGACACAGTAAGTAAAAGAAATGTTTGAGTGCAATTCAACTTTTAATTACAAGCATTAATTTAATAATTTAATTATTTCTACACAAAGCGACAATAATGTAGAATTGACAGACAAAAATGCGTTAATTACAAATTTATGTAATCAAGCGTAATTAATTTATTTCAAGAGTTACTAAATTTTCAAAAACTATCAAAGAAAGGTATAGAGTACTTTGCATAAACTGACGTTATTTTTTAAGCAGTTTTTAAAATTAAAATATATAACTTTATATTGATATTTTAATTTAAGTCACCCTATATACTTTTAACAATTTTTAAATTGTAGTTGGAACTGACACGTATTTCCATTAAAGAATTTTTTGATATCGTTTATAGTTTCGTTAGTAAGTACGTCAACCACCCTGTATAAAATAAATAAAAGATGTGTACTATTTCTGTAGAGGTGTTCAGAAACCGCTGTTTGAAAGCAAAAACACACAGTCGATATTTCACAATGAAAAATGATTCCCTGTTGTAATTAAATGCTTTAGAAATAAAGAAGTAAAAATACATCCTTTCATTACAAACACCTCAAAACATAATGGTGCAATTCCTCAATCCGTTCTCAACGGTCACATAATGACATACAATAAATACAATAAATTTATAAATAATTTATCGCCGCATCAGACGCGTATTTTTTTTAGCAAATTTTGTTAGTGGTTTTAAGTTTTTTTTATGTATTAGGAATTTAGTTTGTTGATCCTAATACAAAAAAAAATATTACGATAAGTAAATATTAGCAATAATTTTGTTTATAAATATTAAGTAAAAAAGATAATTAGATCACAAGATTCTAAATGCATCGCTTGAAAATTTATTAATCTTTTTATGAAAAAAATTTGTTACTAAGAAATACAATTAAACATTAATCAAGAACAGGGCTAATTTATTAATCGTGGAATTAAAAAAACAAAGCGTGATTACAATACTGTAAAACTTACATTAAAATTCTGAATATACACCCTGCTTGTTGTGCATAAGTTTTACTGAAAAAAGTGAATACAATTTTTTAGGTAATTTGTTTCCAATGTTTTGAAATTAGTAATCGTCTTCAGTGCTAATTTGTAATACATGTTTAAGTGCTTATCATCGTCGTGTATATATCTTGAATTAGGGTTGCTTGTATCAACCGAATAATAACGGTAAAATAATCTTTCTAACCAGGATTTAAAGTAAACTACGTTTTATCCCAGTTTTGCGTAAATATTATTAAAAAAAATATACAAAGTGTCTAATAAATTTTTAAATTTATAGCTGATTGATACACTGGAGGTAGAAACAATAGCTACTACAGAAGCAAATCTTTGACCCAAATATTCAACCTAATAGTATTACATTACATCAACTTCATCTAGTTTTCAAAACACTCCTAATTAAAAACATGATTTCAGATAATTTATATTTTGCGGAGTAAAATCACGGCATATTAATAGAAATGTCGTTTGATCTACAGCAACAAGTACTTTAATTATCTCTTAATGGTTTTATAACAAATTCAAAGACCTTCAGTTCAAATAAATTAACAACGAAGACAGACAAAACCGGCAAAATTAAAGAAACCAAAGTTTTAAATTTCTTGATAACAAATCAACTTCATACGAGCCGCTTCAACAAGAAAATCAAAATACCAAAGACAAAATAAAAATAGTCAGATTACAATATCGACAAAACAAAAAGAATGTTATTTTAAGTAAAAATATACACGAGGAATCAATCAAAAGTAATTATGAAACTATAGAAAGGATCTGAGGGGTTTAATCTGACAAATGCATATAACCAATAGTTTCAAAACATTTTTTTCTGATTTAGTAATGTATAAAATCAAAGCTACGGTAATTAAGAAGATAACCGTGTAAAATACTTAAAAAATCCACATTAATGAAACAACCAATAAACCACGAGCAAGAAATAAGTTCCAACGAATAAATCGTCGGTCAAAAGTGATAACTACGTGCTTGTAGATAACGTAGACTTCTGGATGTGGTTTTTTATAGACTTTTATCAACGTAAACAAAGGTATTTCGGATACTGTAAGCAACTCACATTGAATTTGTTGAATTCATATATAAGACTCGATAATAAAGTCAAGTAACTTTGAAAGTCTTGTAGAAGAAAAAATTATGAAAAACCTGTCGGACGGTACAAACACTCAACGGCTATTCAGCAAGGGCAACACAGGTAAACAACGACAAAAGAAATAAAAACTAGAATACGAAAGCGCTGAAGGCAAACACCTCAAGAACGCTGTTGTTAGTGGTGTAGTAAAATCCATTTTTCAAATACATGTGAGCGCAAAACATAGAAGCGCAACAACTACAAGAAGAGGCATAAAAAACATTGCAACGGTAAGAAGCAACACAAAAAGTCAAGTGTGAAGAAATTCTTTAAAACTCTCCAGAATCCGGGTCCTAATTGTCGTTGTCAAAAAGACAAATAGAAACGAGAGAATATACGACGATTACTTCACAGGATTAAATGCCGCTCATACCAGATGACACCTTATCACAACTGGCAAATTGTGAATTATTTGTACTTATAGATAAGGCCGAATGTAGTCCCTAATTTCAAAAAATCACTGTAGGTTCCAAGACCGCGTAGAGGTGGTTTAAATACAGTTAGGTCAGGGGAACAATACCATTTTCAGTAATCACCATGCCGTAGTGAGGTAAGCACCGTAGCTTTTTTGTGGCGTTCATTAAAAACGGGAAAAGCGTTGTGGCAACCCTGAGGGCTTTTCGGATCCGGTTCGGGTTAAATCGTAATGCCGCAATTGTGTTGAAAAGCACAATACGAAAACCGCAGAAGGCCCTGTATACGAAAATTGTATAAGATATGGCCATAAAAACAATGTGATAAGCGTCTTTTAACAACTGCCCGGTGTACTTACAGAGGCTTCACGCCAAAATATCTCATAACGATTATGGACAGCGAGGACGCTTCTCTGATTCTTAGGATTGCACCAGTGAATCTTTAGCGTTCTCATGCTGCGACCTTGGAAATCATAAGCTTCTCCTTCGACAATGACATAGACATTTTGCTAACCTAAGAGCCATATGTGTAGTTTTGGTTCAGAGTATAGCAGCCTTGCCCTTCAACAGGATCACCATCCACTTCCATGCGGTATTTCTCAGCTATTCATCAAGGTAATACAAACATCGATGTCACATTAGCACAAGTTTTAACCAAAAAAATGTCTAACTAGAAAGTTATTTCAGAGGTGATTGAAAGTGACCACCGACTAATTCGTTATGATTTAACCGTCAAAAATCCTCGACCCTAAGCGTATACGCGACGTCAAACGCATACATTCTGTCAAGCTAAACACAGCTGCCAGCGCCTTACTTCCTATATATTTTCCACGTATATCTATGTTTCACGATCCTAATTCTATTGACATCTCCATTAATAAGCTGACCAGAATGATCCTCGAATCTAGCCCAATTGGGTTAAACCGAATTCGCTCGAATTTTAGAGCTGGTGTACCGAGGAGGATTTCAAAGCTTAGATAGGTTAAAGCGAGTCGTACGTTGCTTAAGAAAGCATACTCAAAAAGCCCCAGCAGAGCTAAAAACTCAAAGTCAAATTTATACAAAGCCGTTGTTTACCGGTATAAACTGGCAGTGAAGAACGCTAAATTTAACCCATGACAAAGGTTTTTAGAGAACAGATTGGCGGCGAGTCAGTGGGGATTAGTTTATAGGATATCCTCACTATCCAACTATGCTCCAACGTCCGTGACGACACTCTCACAGAGCTTGACACAATCAAGTCAATAGTTAGTTCCTTTTTCCCAGACGACGATCGTTACCAAGTCCGAATTAAATCCCGATCTTTTGCAGATGTTGAGTTCCGATATGACTGGTTGATTATAAGAGAGGATACAGCGTCGGTGGCGAGCAGAATTCCTAAGAATAAAGCTCCCGGATCCGAGGGAGTATATTGTAACGTACTAAGAACAGTTGTACAAGATTCCTTCTCTTCTACATTAATTGACCTATTCAACTTGTGTTCATTGCAGGTATTTTCCAAATAGTTGGCAAACTGGTAGGCTAATCACGATTCTCAAACCTGGTAACAAAGATCTCTCTAACCCCAATTCGTATCGTCCGATTACGCTACTTACAAAACTTGGCAAACTATTCGAACGAGTACAGTTAAAGAAAATACATGACATCATTTCTCCACAAAGATTATTCCAGCCAGTACGGCTTCGTTCGCGAAAATGTCAGTTATCGGGGACGAAAAAATGCCCACAAGTATCGGTTTTCGGGCCGACTTAGTGGAACGTAGTTGTGGATTCTCTACTAGAACCCGATAACTGTGACGGACGACATCACTATTAGTGTCCGCAGACAAAAGCGCGTCTGAGGCAAAATCACGACAGTCTCCAGAGTTTTTGGCTCGTTGGGCTGTCAAGAAATTCCTCACTTCGAATCAACGGCATTTTAGTTCGAAGGGTTTTCGAGTTTATGTACCTCAGTCTTTTGCTCGATCATAAACTGAGCTTCCTTGATATGTAGTTGACAAGGACATGACTGTCTTGCACTTGTTCTACAAATATTCTCGTCGTAACTGGAACCTACACAGGAAATCATTAGTGACCATTTTCAACAGTGCAGTCATCCCTAAGCTCACATATAACTTAGACATCTGGTACCACAGACTGCGACATACCTACATTGTCAGGAAACTGACATCCTTACATTTCCTATTCTTTCGTACAATCTTCAGGGCATACCGTTCCTTGTGTGTTGTAGCAAAATATCCCTCTCTGCATCTTCTATTGCAGGAAATATACTGCACCAAAGTTTTTTTTAAGCACTGACACGTGCACATTCTTAGACCAGCAAGTTTCGATTTCAGATTTTCCTTCTTTTCCGGCCGTGAAGCGTGATCTTAAGACTTCGATCTTGAATGAATGGCAGCGGCAGTGGGATACATCCCATACAGAACGTAACGCCTATTCTTGGATTCAAAATATCCTAGAGTGGATCAACATGTCCCATAACCCGACACAAGCGGTCGCCCAAATTCTCACATCGCACAGCGGGTTCCGTTGCCATCTGAAACGCATTAGAGTTGCAGATGACGACCGGTGCTTGTCGTATGGTGTTCCTGATACTCCGTCAGATAGGGTTCTTGCCTGGTGGGAGTTCGATGATGACCGGAGTACCCTAAGAACCCAAGTCAACCCATATCCCAATTTCCCCGAGTCTATCCTTAGACTACTGCCCGACGTCAATGTACTCCTTGCATTTGTTAGAAAAGACCAGAGTCTAATTTAGTTTATTTTTGCATGGCTTTATGATTTTAAGAGTATTTTATTTATGTTTAGGTAACTAACACATGCAGTTTCTTTTTAGTCGTAGGTATCTTGAATAACTAGCCTCATCGCCGTCTATTACAAAATCGTATCCTGTTCCCGCCTACTTGGTTTTTATCCTGACATGCGAGGAAAAACCGCAAAGCAGGTGCCTCGTGCTCACATATCACGAACCTGATATAAAGCTATCGGACTCGTTTCACTAGACAATCCTTTCTTTTCATAACATATCCTAAATCCAAGCAAGTTTGGGTAGTTTGGTGGGTTCACGTCCTCCTCTTTCTAAGAGACAAGATCTGCATTTGCTAAAAAATCAGTTAGGCGACCTTAAAGTGTACGAATACCCGAAAACGTCACGTCAATTTAGCCCACAAAACTGTGTGAAACGTAAAGATGCTTGCAATGTAATCCTAACTGCTGTACCTCCCGACCCTGCTCTGTGGACTAGCGACAAAGCGCATTTTAAAAACGGTATTATATGCAGTTTTCAGAATTCTTAAACCATTTTTCACAATCCACCCTTCACATTAAGTACTGCATTCAGACCTTGTATATCAGGTGCATTTTAACGGACATAATTTGCAGAATCTTCTATAAAATAATTCGACACATCTATAATAGATCACATATTTTAATACCCGTACACTATTTATGGTATGGTAGCGTACATGAATGATGGCAAAAGAATATTAGAAACACATAAAACTTATATTCTAGAAAGAATGAAAGAATAAATAGAGCACGTTGACTTAAATAGAATATATCCAAACACAAAGAAAATACAAAGTAAAAAAAGCCAAGTGAAACTAGACTAGTTAAGCGTCGGTTGACAACTTTACAGCTAAAACTGACTGCTGTCAGATTTTAAACCATCGAATGGAATCACTGTTGCACCAGATGCTTGAAACACAGATATCGCAACATGATTTTTACATTAACTTCAGAATAGATCAATGAATGTCTTCAGATCATCATCAGCAGCAGAAAGCAACTGCAACCAGACAGAAAAAACACTGGCACTCCCATTCGCCATCAAAAAATTTCCTTTGACGACAAACCACCATATTAGCAATATTTAGACCAAAAAGCAGCCCCATATCCAGCCAATCGTTTTTAGAGTTGGTGATACACTGCAACTATAGTTTGGATACGCAAAAATTATCTCATAAGCTATAGAACCAAAACAAAGAAAAACACCAGTAAGTCGACAAGATATAATAGTCTAACACTATTTGGGATTAGATTGAAAACTGAAAATCAATTTTCGTAACAGAAACTGACAGATCTGTGGGTATATTGACAAAATACACGATGTTGATAAAAATAAAACTTTTGAAAATGTATGCTCCAGTTTTGGAAAGCAAACTTAAAGATAACCACAAAGAAAAAGTCACTTTCCTAACATGCATAAATGCTTGGTGCATTTAGTGATTAAATCATCGTGGAATTTTTTAATAACAATTCAATTTATTAACCATAAATCTATTCTGCGTAGGTAAGAAAATTCTTAAGCAATAATTTGCCCGTTAAAAAGAGTTAAAACGTAAAAATGAATCATTTCAATGAATAAAGCGTCATCCAAAATCATCAAACTCAATCATCGACGATTTTAAGAAATTGTCTCAACGTATCTGACATTTATTAAAAAATCGACATAAATAAATGCTTTTACAAAAAAATGCTTCTCGTAACACAAGCTTTAAACGTTTTCTGTAGTAACAAGAAAAGTGTATGCGTCAAAAATTAAAGTAAAGAAACAAAATCTAAACATTAGCAATAACATTCTTTATGAAGTTCTAGCAGAGAACAATGAAGCAGAATATTTCGGCCTTTTAGTTAATGACGCAAGTTTACGTTACTTTAAACATTTATTTGAAAAAAATATATGCGATCACCAAATGAAAAATTGCATTTAAATTATTAAAAAAAAATAGTGGCTAACACAGTAATTTCATAAGATTAGAAGACTATTAAACAGACAGCGAATGCAAAGGATCAGTACTTGATAGTCTATAATTTAAAAAAAATCAGAAATGTGTCAATAGATATTTGTTTATCAATAATTAACGTATACACGTTTTAATTTTGATAACCAGATGAAGTATTTCTTAGCAACAAATTGAAAAAATATATCTTCGGTGATATAAAAAAACCGAAAGTAAGATTTATTTATTCACGATCGTAAATCAAAAGTAATTACTTCAAAAGATTTACTAGACACCCTGTACGTTTATTTGATTTGAGCATTTATATCCGAGCATTTAAATATTTTGCGACACACCCGCACGAATTTTTTGATGCGTAGTATTAAAGTAGATGTGTAATTGTGTAAAGAAGAAAAATACTTACAGGCACAAGTAATTTTTTAACTTCTTCTACCGCTCGGGCCAATTTAATCTGCGCTCTATTTTCTGTATCTTCTACAGTAAGAAGGACGTGTAATTCGTCTGAAAGGTGTTCCCAATTTGGTTTGCCCCTATTTTGATCTTCCTGCAAAAACAATTAATCGTTAGAACAAAAGAGAACACTAAAAATAGTTATAAGTATGTAGTACTTACGAGATCATAGTCGTAAAGAGAAGCATGTAAAAAAGAGTGGTATATTTAAGCTTTTAAAATATGTCTAATACAACAGTTCTCATACGTACTTGGCACGAAGCCAAAACGTCTATTGAGTTAAAGTAAAACGAACAAAACTGACATTGTTGGAATTAGAAGCATTACTATTTCTAGATTTAAATTATTTTATGCTCTCGAAATAATTTCCGAATGCAATTTCGTCATTAATTTAAAGTAAAGTTGAAAGTACACACCTTCTTTTTATCTCGCATCGAACCCTTCCCTCGTACCATTATTTTACAGCCTGTTTCTTGTTCTAATTGCTTAGCTGTCATTCCTCTTGGTCCTAATATTCTTCCAACAAAATTAAACTGAAAAACAAACACACGTCAGTAATTGTTTAAGAATAAAATCGACGTTGTAAAGTAATTTATTATTGTTGGATATTAATAAGCTCTATACATAAACAGATTCGGATTTGCTTATACATATTTTTCATCCCTCAACTCGCCGCACACAACATTATAAAGATATATGTAGCTGCGATAATAAACATGCGAAAAATACTTACATCTGGATGCTCCTTTACCGGAACATAAACTTTTTCGGTAAGTGTTGTGACGGTTCCGTCAGGTTCTGGCAGTATGAGGGGTTCCTTTTTAACTCCATTTATTTGAAATAAGCTAGCGCGTACTTTTGCAATTTCTGTAAATAAAAAAAAAGAGATTAGTGTTAATGCATTGGATCAAAACAATGAACATATATTTATTCATACACAGACTTCTGACTATATTTCTGAACTGATTTAATCGTCAAATTTAAATTTCACAACATAACTAGATGTAAATGAGAAGGTGTTATGATATTACTGTTAACCAATAGCAAAGTTACTTAATCGTATAGAACGCTACGCGGCACTTAGAACGTTGCAATGGAATTTACTAGTACCGATAAACCAGTAGTAGTAATTGCTGATTATTTCCATTAATCAGAGGATTAAAGTTACACGTAAAAAATTTATGAAATCAAATCCTACTTTCGGCACAAGAACAAAGTTAAATCTAAATTTATTTCTTTCGGTGATTTGGTTGATAACGCCTATTATAAATTTCGAGGTTCCAATTAAACGAATATAAATAATTCACGATAAAATAGCAAAAAAAACTTGAAGAGACAGCAATAATATATTTATTCATAACTTCTATACTGAATTTATTAGTGCGTGAAGACAAACAATGCAAAAGCACGAAATGGATGATGTGGATGTCTACAAAAGAAGCCAAATGAGTTTAAAGGCATATATTTTATTATAAGCTATAGAAATACAATCGTAAATAATGTTACTATCAAAACATAATATATGACGCGAAAAATATTTTTTTCTTTTAAGGCATTTAAACCGTATTTATTTTATTAAAAAAATCATTGCAGTTATTTATAACAAATGTTCACTTATATACTCTAAACCTGATCACAAAAAGGAAACACTATTGTTATGAATAATTTGAATTCGATCAATTTTTTAATAGTAATTTATGTTTCTAACGTCAAAAGTGAAGCACATCATAACGAACGTGAATGCGGCGCGAAAGCGAGTTATGCTTGTATAAAAACATAGTTTTACGTAGATATCGATTTCTCATTTTGGTATAAAGCTATAGTGAGAAAACAAGATCGATTGTTATTTCTAAGAAAATTTATTTCGAACTTAAAGTACGTATTCGCTTGAGCAAAGCACGCATGCAATTACGTTTGTAAATTTCGATAAAAAGTTTTGTTTGTGCGCTCCACATGTTTTAGACATTCCTACATTGTACATCATCAAAATGATGTTCAAAACAATTTTGTTACCACAATAAGCACCGCATGCATAATAAAACAGATTATTGCCAAAAAGAGAGTTACTGGGCATTTTACCTCAAAAAAAATTTAAATTTTAAGCATATCGCATGCATTATTTTTTCTAGTTCTTGAAAAATGAAATCGATTCACATGATTTTTTTAGTAACCATCAAGTAATTGTATTTCCATTCACATACACATTCACACCGAA
Source organism: Aquatica leii (assembly GCA_035610365.1). Classification (NCBI taxonomy): domain Eukaryota; kingdom Metazoa; phylum Arthropoda; class Insecta; order Coleoptera; family Lampyridae; genus Aquatica; species Aquatica leii. The sequence goes on along the minus strand of CM069433.1, from coordinate 171,010,409 downwards.
CGAACAGTTTCTTTAAGGAAATATCACGTTCGTGCGTGTTAAAGGGTTCGCGCACACAAAATTCAGCTGGTACTGACTAGAGCAACTTTACGCGTACACCACTCGTGCTCAAGTGAATACACATCTTTAGATATTGAGAAAAACGACGATAAAACTTTCTATCAAAAAAACTATTGTTCCTTTAAGATTAATTTAGTAACCTGATAACCTGAACAAATTAATACATTTTTGTTATGATAATAAACTCATCAATATTAGTACTACACAACCAAAACTTCGATTAAAAAATTGATGCAAAATAGGTTATTGTTTATGTATAGAAACAAACCTGAACAGAAACTTCATAACATAAACCGAAATTATGATTACTATAAACGATGTTTTTTTATGTATGCCTTATTTAAAACTACGATGAGCGATTTAAATTTATCGCGCTAAATTCATGCCATCTTATTGGCCAATTACAACCCTCTTTACACAGTCACAAATACTGTTGTTTATTTACTACACCACCTTGCTTTTCTATCGTCTTTTGGGTTCACAGCGGATCTGTATTTTCAAATTCCTTGACTTTTCCAGATTTTCCCTGACTTTTTTCTAACATTTTCCTCGACTATCTAAGAATTTTGATCATACGTTTAGATACATTATTTATTGAAACGCCTAAATAACGTACAACAGTATATTCTCATGAGGCGATAAATGTGTGCATACCATAGATAAGCACAAGAATTAATATAATATGCTCTTTCAAAATGTAAGAGAATTTACATTTTTTATAAACACAAGATTGTTCTTTAACCACGCCAAAACTTTACTACTAAAGTTCACAATTATTTATTTTCATGATTTTAATTTTTGGTTTTTCCAGCTACTCCATATAAATTCCCTACCTTTTTTCTCTCAACAGTTATTTATAGAGGACATTCTACTTCTTGCTGTGTATGAAAACAAATAAACTCAGGGCACTTGTTTTGGGAAATTTCTATATGGCCATTGCTGTCTCGAGCCTGAATCAACCAAATGTACAAGTATCGTGTTGGTAAACCACTTTCGTATTTGTTTATAATTGTATATCTTCAGCATTCAGCGTGTTAATTGAGTTAATCGTATTAGTGATTTTTTTCGCCAATTTGTAACAGTTAAGAATTTAATCATAGATCACACTAAATCGGTTACTTTCGGTCGAAATTTTTAAAACATGGTTAACATTAGGTAATACAGATGTGGTGTTTACGCTGACCCGTTAAGTTTGTAATCAAAGCCAGATAATCCACATAACGTCGTACGCAAGCTTGCGTACTACGCTAATTGTTAACTATAACTGCATAAATGTTAGTGAACGTTTTACTAATCGGTTTTAAGGAACTTCAGCGTTGGTAAGTTTTTGAATCTTTCTTTTCTTAAGCGGTGCTATTATTTATAATTGTCAATTCGTAACATGTCACGACTGTATGTAAGTTATTAGTAGCTTGACCAAGTTCGAAGCTCAGGTGATTACTAATCATTTTTACTATTAAAAGCTACACGAAGACAACAAAAAGTGACCGCTTATTCATCATATTGTCTGCTATTAACTTCTTTACATTCTTACAACTACTGTTAAGTAGAATTAGTATAGTACATGTTATCTTAGGAAAAATATATATCCACATTGTTCTAGCTTTTTTTTCTATCCTCTCTAGCCGAGGATATTGATTAGTACAAGGAGTGGCGCCTAAGTATTTTTCCATCTTTATTTCAGTTTCTTAATCACGCCCACTCACCGACGTTGTAGCGTAGTGACGTGGTTTTTACCAACAGAGTACATTGCATGAAAAAGTTGGTAACATCTTGTATTTAATTAAGCGGTGTGCTTAAACAAACGACTTAGACTTAGAATATCTAAAATCTCCGATATAAATAGAAGGTTCTACTTGAAGATTTTTTGTACGCACTGCAAAATCAACCGTGTCTAGTGTGTTAAAAGAATACAAAGTTACAAAAAATCTTCAACGTTGTGGTTACGATCGACTTGACGAAAAAGTTAAAAAATAATATTCAAAGAATAGTACTGAGATTATTTTTCGAAAATGAAATTACGATAAGATTAATAATGCTTTAAAAGATTGGTTACAAGTAAGAATATCGCATTTGAACCAAACATGGTTCGGTCGGCGCTTTTACCGTTAACACATCAACACAATAGTAAATAGTCGATAATCTGACATTGAGTAGTTTGCATGTTTTGTCTTGCATTTTAATGTATTTAAAATTGTATGATTTCCTATTCTGGGTCAATGATCAGTGTTGTATTTATTATATTATATATTATATATATATATACGTTTTATGTTAATAAACATGTTTAGGATTTGACTATGGCCAATTTTCAGCACTATAGCAATTTAGTTTCAGCGTTACCGCAAAGACATTTTTTATGCGTACGTTTAATTTCTAAAATTATAGAAGCCTACTACTTTCGAATTTACCTCCTCAAATTATTTCGTTATTTATCTTAGTGTAAATCGATCTTCTTCAATCGCTCCTCATAGTTATTAAATAAGGTATAGTAGGATACGTCCGGACTGTTCTTTAAAAAAGTGATAACAGTATCCGTGATTCCAATAAGCGCCGTGCACTGTATTCCTTAAATTAAATAATTTTTATGTTTAAATACCTTGGTGTTTTTTTTATTTAATCAAAAAATTATATGTATTTTGATAATAAACGTACTCAATTTCACGATACGAGTCTATGAGATTATTTAAAAAAAGCTTTTCTTGATCAATCGTACTATCAACCAACAGAAACAACCACTTGGACAAGAAATTCGCACAATAACACTAGTTAAAGCAAAATCTTCAGCAACAATTTATTTTTGCTTAGGTTATTGACGAAAACCCTTATTTAATTGAATTATTATCAAAATAAACTAGTTGTCGAAAATAATAAATTATAGACTAGTAGACTCGAGCATTGTTGCTAAATACACGATTTAGCGTGTTCTACAAACGACAGTGTTATAATTAAAGAGCGGACAGTCAGGAAAATGCTTGGAGTTGCCTATTTTGCCTTTTTGTGTAACTTTTTGTCTTTTTTGCCTTTTTAAAGAGTATTATTTTATATTGCTTTTTTACATATAAATTTTGAAGAGTTTGTGTAAACACTGTTTTAATAGGTAGATGACAATAACGCATTACAGAATTTTACTTAAATTACGTACAATAATACAATTAACATTTTTTGCTCAAAAGGTCTTACCACGAACCTATAAATAAAAACAGCGATTTTCATGTTTTGTTAAACAATGGTTTCCAGAAAACAATAAATACAAAAGCCGCTTATAGAGAAGAACGATTGTAAGAATTTCTACTGGGATTATGTACAATGACAGGCTTAACAGAACACTATTTACAAAACCGGAAGGATTTCGGAATGAATCATAATTTATAGGTCTATTCAGTACCTAAGTAAAGCAAAAAAATATAGATAATTTTAATTCTGTCCGGTGGGATTCCTTTAGTGATTAAAACACAGGACTAAAATATTCTTTGTTTGTTATAAATACCTGTGACATTGTCACACTGTGATAGTCTACTGCTGTTGTGCTGTGAGTAAGCTTTACAAAATGCTACCTAATAAACAATCAAAATTTCAAAATTATTACAAGTAGAGTAAATTGGACAATAATTTAACAACCGACGGTAAAAACCTTTTTTGTCAAGTTTGTTCAAAATCAGTAAGTTTGTATTATCTTAATTTAAATGCTTTTAATTACTAGTATATGTATTATTTTAGATCGGTGCTACTAAAAGGTACTATGTAAAACAACACATGGGTAGTAGTTTACATTTAAAAAATAATTTAAAAAACTATGAAACAAGCATTGTTAAAAAACGTTATAGAGGATCAACAGAATAAACCTAGCCCATCAAAAACAACTTTTACTCTAGATTTGTGCGAAGCATTGGTGTCGGCCTAAATTCCTCTTAAAAAACTTGATAATATCAATTTTCGCAATTTCCTCGAAAAATACACCGAAGAAGTTGTTCCAGATGAATCAACTTTGAGAAAATATTATTTAGACATATGTTACCAATCAGTAAGCAGTTTAATTGAAGTATTAATAGTTTCCAAAATGCTGGTTTACCTTTTATAGAAAATATAGACAATAAGGAATGACATTGGGGACCATCACATTTGAACTTCGGTTAATGAAACAACCGATTGCAGAGGTCGATATATAGCAAATTCTGTAGTTGGTAAATTGTCTGAACTAGAACCAAGAAAAGCTCATTTGCTAGCATCCAAAGAAATTCCACAGACCAATCACAAAACAGTTGCAAATTTTTTCGATGATTGTTTACGTAAGTTTTTTTTTAATGATTGATTAATATAATCCAATCTATTAATTACAATTATATAATTTTATGTTTGTAGGACTTCTGTATTCCAATGGCAAAAAAAAGAAAAGGTTCTCTTATTCGTAACCGATGCAGTAGCTTATATGATCAAATCCGCTCGGGCATTAAAAATATTTTATCCGAATTTGAAACATTATACTTGTCTAGCAGATGGAATACATAGGGTGTGTGAATTCGTTAGACGAGTTTGCAATAGTAAACAAGTTAATTTCTGCCACCAAAAAGGTAAAAATCTCTAACATATTACATTCTCTTTTTGATTATTGGATCTTGTTTCAGGTTTTTGTGAGAGCATCATTACGGGAAAAACTTCCAGATGTTAAACTTCCACCGGAACCTATCATAACAAGATGGGGAACTTGATTATCTGCTTCCATTTTTTATGCCACACATTTGGAAAAAATTAAAGAGGTACAGTTCATACTATAATCTGACATTGTCTTATACATTAATTGAATTGTCTTGCTTCAGGTGGTTGAATTATTTGACGAGACGGCTTCTGCAGCATTTGCTAAAAAGCTTTTAATGACGAAGCTGTTAAGAGAAGACTAGTTTTTATAAAAACACACTTTTCCAGCATTCCTGACGAATTAAAGAAGCTAGAAAAAAGCGAAACCGCAATGACCTAATCTTTCGCTACATTCGAGAGAATAAGGAGCAATTATAAGAGCATGTCTAGGGACAATAGGAAAAAAATTAATCAAAAATTGGATTCCGTCACATCAAAAAACCCTTCCTTTGACCTCTTTAATGAACTGACTGAAATTCAAAAAGGGGAGGTCATGAAGCATCAACAGAAAATATCTTTAACAATAACAGAAATATCGGCATTAAAATTTGCTCCACTAACATCTTGTGATGTCGAAAGAACTTTTTCCTTCTATAAAAATATTTTAAATGATAAAAGGCAACAGCTTCGTCGTCAAAATATTGAAAAATATTTGATTTGTGCTTGGGAAAATAATAGCACTTAATAAACATTGTAAAACAAAAAAATAAACTGTAAATTTTAATAGATATTTGTGCCATTTTTATTGCCTTTTTGGCAGGTTTAATATACCTTTTATACCACCTTTTTTGGTATTTTTTCTTGTCTTACTATCCGCTCTTTAGTTATAATGAATAAAAGGAAATACCTAACAGACTGTCTGTTGTTACCAATCTGTACGTCAATGCTCTTCTCATATATTATAAAAACATAGCATTTTGCTCTACCCATGTTAAGAGACATGGATCGTCAAAAAAAGTATAACAAAAGGCAATCTAAGATCACTAGCTTTTTGCACGATATAAAAATTTACAACAAAGGAAGCTTTACTCAAGGTAACTTTTCTTTTTAACATAAATTCATATAGTGATGGCTTAGACTTCAATAATTGACTAAACCACAAACGCCTCAATAAAAAATTCGATAGATGTAGTATAGTTATAATAATTAAAAAAATGATATTTTTTTAAGTAAACAGAATTGATGTGGCTTCGTTTAATTAACGTATTAAAATTTTCTATATAAAATAAAGTTTCTATTGCACACATCATGTTTTGTCACAGATAATGTAAATATGATGATGAAGTTCAAACCAAATTAAAAAAAAGATTTTTCTTTTTGCGATCGTCGGATGCTTTTGCAAAAGCTACTGGTACAGTACAGTACAGAAACGTATGTATATAACAATTTTTGTAAGAACACTTGAAAAAACTTCTACAATTTCATCCTCATAAGATGCTCCGTCCAGTGAAAAGTAACGTATTAATATTGATAAAAGCATTAAGTTCAAAATTGACTGTCTAAGTTATTCTTCAAATCAATTTTCAATTTCACAAAGTCACAAATTTATACGTTCTTTACCAAATTTATCACGGTGTATGAAATAATGCTCAGAAAATTTATTTAAAAAAGTTTTGAACAGCATGCATGTGTCAGATATTTAACCTTCTAACCCTATAAATTATGTAGAAATATCAAAATAGAAGCACACGTCACTTTAGTTTTGTCCAAAGAGACTTGAAACACTTGCAATCCAGAAATATTTATATTTTTTTATATAAAACCCAGTTTGCATTAAAAACTATTCAATTTTAACAATAATTTTGCACAAAAAAAATACTGTACCCTTCCTTTACTAGTGGAGGTTAAATTAAAAAATAAATGGAAATTAATACATGATGGTAACGGTTTAATGAGTACCTACAGTGTGAGAATTTGATTGATTTTGATTAAAAGCATTTGATACCAAAGCCAAATTAAATGACGAATTGTTAAAAAAATTAGGCTAAACAATAATGTACCTGCTACGTTCTTCTGCAGCTTCAAAACAATTTTCTTCTAAGCTCAATCTGATCTAGTTTGATTTAACAAATCGTTTGCCAGGTGAAATTACGATAAAATAATGATTGACACTTATGGAAAATATCAAGTTAATTAAAAGAAAACCAAACGATAAACGTGAAAAAAATCTGGAACTCGAGCGGGAACACCGAAGCAAAGGCAGTTCGTCCGCACCAATATCTAAAGACAATGTACCGTAAACTATTCTAGTACTTCTTAAATCTTGAAACAGAAATTTGAATAAAAATCGATTCAATTACCTAGTTCTGCAGTCAAATACTTCTTAATATCACTATCAAAATTTAAAAACTCAATCTCCTTGAACAAATATTTATATATACGTATAGCGTAGGAATGCATAATAATATTAATAACAAATAAATTGGTAATACCAATGTAACAATAGAATGAATCAGTAAACGCTGAAGAAAAACTGTGTATTGGTGTCGATAAGACATATAAAACTATAAATCAAAGAGAAAAAAATTAGGTGTAAAAATAACCAAAAAATTGTTATTAAACTGTAGCAAAACCACAAAAACAAATAAAATGAATAAATAAACCTGTGTTAACTAAATTTCGTCACGTAGTCAATAGTTATATAAAACGATTAGTGATTTGCATCTACGCAATCCTATACTTGAGGCTAAGCTATTAGTACCTGCGTTACTCACTTTTTTTATGAATAGTGCCAAAGTTATATCGCTCTTGGCAAAATGTCATTGCATGATTACTCGTAATTTAAACGTTAAAAAAAATCTATTTACAAAAGAATACACCCACATTCAAACCATTTAATATTAAACGATTACATAACACCTGAAAATCTAGTACGAAATCAAATTAGAATTAATTATTGTATAAGTTATCGTGCCAAAAATCCTTATCCACCTTTATAATCTGTTTGAATTTATTAATCAACATAAATTGTTTAATAAAACGCCAAAACGAAAGTTGACAACCTTGTCGACGCGACGTAAGATTGGATGTAAGTATTGTTTTATTAGAGCATCTTTGTTGCCGATTTTTATTAAAGTCGTGGTATTTGACAACTAATTTTTCTTCCTTATACATAAGTACTTAGGACCAGATGTGTTCTAATTATACTGATGTCGATACACTCATCGGCGTGTGTAAAACGAAGACAAACTGTTCGAAACAAAAAAAGGAGAGGTTAATAATTACGGCCTCGTTCTTATACAATCGCAATCCATCGAATAATTGATATCAGCGACGGAATAGACAAGTAAGAAATAAGACATATAAAGGAGTGGCGAGGTCGAAGATGATCAGTCGGGCACCAGGAAATTAACAGAAGCCGAAGAAGGGGAAAACAACGACCCACACGTCGTGCAACGGAAATAGGTGCGAGCTTCGCACACTCGTCAACTAAACGTACAAAATCACCCTAGCATCTCAAAGGATAGCGCCCTGTTTTAGAAAAACCATCTTTTAACCCACAAACCCGCTATTTATAACAATTTCAGTGTGTTATTGCAAACGTTTCACGAAATACCGACAAATTGCGGCACATGTGTACACAAGAGGAGAGAGTTTGTTGGAATTGTTGTTTCGTATACCCAACGAGGTTACCAATGCTCTTGAAAGCCTTTCCCGTTGTAAGAAAGTGCGTTACAGTTACGTTTACCCATTGGGCAATGCACTTCTTTGGTGTTATTATTTATTAAAAATCGTATTTTGGCGCAGTGTTTTAATACAAATTGCAGCTTGCGAAATAATCGTAATTCAAATCTAGGTCGCGAAAATCATACACCATTTTTTTGATGTCACATTTGCATATGTTCGCCATATTGATGAATGTTATTAAAAGTACACCACGAAACACCGTTGTAGTATATAGACACTAACGCGCACATAGGGGTTTTATCACATACATTAATAAATAGCTTAGAACTAAAAAAATGAACAGGTCGTTAAAAACGTTAGAAACGTTGATATAATTACAATCAATTGATGTTTTTTTTTAAATTTAAATAAAACGTCAGCAATAAACAAAAGGCAATGGCCATGTAATTATCTTAATTAAGGAAAATACAAACAACTCGTTGCTTTATAAACTTGAAAAAATTGAACTAGTTGAAGGTTATTCTCCGGTCCAACTTCTAAATCGCACAAACAGATTCGAGCGTATTCAAATTATTTCATGAAATGATTTTTGTAATTTTTCCGTTTTAGGTTTAGGGGTGGTTAACGTCTTCAAAATGTGTACACAGATTTGAAATCTTCCCAGATTTTTCGGCATTTTCAGGGTTTTAAAGAATTTTGATTTTTAGGAATTTCTGAAAATCTTTGTAATTTTTCGGGGTTCTTGAATATGTTTGAAGATTTTTGGAAATCTTCCAGGACTTTCGGGGATTTTTAAAAATCTTAAAAGATGTTTGGGGATTTTTAAAAATTTTTTTTGAATATTTTTACGAACTGAAACGGATTTTTTTAAAGATTACAGGAGATTTGGCGGGAATTTAAGGGATTTTAAGAGACTTTTTTATATTTTAAAGCTGGTTGTCCGATATTTGTGTTTTGGAGTGCAATTGAGTTAACAGATAACTAAACTGTAAATCTAATTTCAAATGGGGCTTTTCGTATACATAATATTCCCTCTTTTATTAAGACATAAGTATATAACTTGTTACGTTGGTAATATTATTAATTTAAATATTTACTATTTGTAGAACAATCTTTGTAAAGTAATGTAATTCATTGAAAATAGAAATTTCAATTAAATTAGGAGTTAGAAAACAATATGTTAAAAAAACAATAAAAATCATCCATAACATTTATATTAAGATAAAGCTTTTTTCAGACCCTTAATTTTTTTATCAATTTTAAGTTCATCTTGTTTACAAAAAAGGGATCGTTGCTAATTAAATCTCTTGGGCCATAAAAATATATGTTTCGTCGACTTTTTGAATATCTTCATATTTCTTCTCTAGTCAGATATATTTATCTAGTTCCTGTTTTAAAAATTCTATTTTAATTAAAAATTATGAAATTATGCGACCCAAAAACCAACTCTCCTCGTAAAAAATGGCATAATAATGTTCAACCTTTTAAATAAACTTTGTTTGATGAGAGGTCTGGTTGAGCATAATCAATATTTGATAAATTCTCGTCATCCAGATTTGAAGCAAATTCTTCTTCAATTTTTTCAACATTGGAGCTTGGAGACGATTCTTGCCCCGCATTTTTGTTTTAAGAGAAGAAGTACCACATTTAGAATTATTTTTTAAACATCTCGCTTTTAAAAGACGATCATTCCTGAATTTTAGATTTCCACTAATTTGAAAAATGTTGATTTTTTAACAATTATATTTTTTCCTGTATTTAGGTTAGTTTTAAAAATAAATAGTTAATATCATGTTCTGTATCTATTTTGCTGACAGTAAAATCTTTAATCTGTAGAGTGCCGTGACTCGAGTATTCATCTTTTAATAGATTTAATTTTTTTTCACAATTTTCTTCGTCTGAATCAAGTATCTCCTCTATGTCTTTATTAATAAGCGAGTTTTCATTTGAATCATTTGAACAAAGTTTTATAAATTTAACGATTAAATTAATTTAATTGGTAAAGAAAGCATTTTCTCAATGCTTTCATATTTTAAGTGTCAATATGAGACTGTATTAAGGAGTCTTGAGAAATGAGTCTTGTTTAAAATTTAATTTAAATGTTTATTTGGTTGTTGCTAATTCATACATTAACAAGTTTATTATTTTGATTTATAAATAATTTATAAATTTAATTTTGTTTGAATTAACTTTTAATTCATTCTAGGAGACTATTAAAGAATTTTGTATGATATTTGTGTAATATTACATACCTATAAGTTATTCAGAATTAAACTAGGCAACTTATAGCAGTTACTGAATTAAATTTACTTTTGTCGATGTCTTAAAATGAGCAGGATCAGTACCTTGTTCAATGTTTTCTTTAAGAATATCATTAAATTTTGAGGCTTTTAGAATAGGTTTGTAATAGGTAGTATCTGTGACATCAATGCATAAGACCAAAAAACTGGTTTAATGTTTTCTAAGGCTTTGTTAATAGTGGAACTAATGTCAGCCTTTGAGGGCATCACAGTAGAATCTGGAGTTTTTTTTATTTTCTAATCTCCTGAGACCTTCTCTGGCAAATTTATATGATCCTTAAATCAAAATATTAAATATGCGAAATAAAATTACATTATGACTTTTCTACATTTAATTTTTTGGTGTACTTGGAAGCATTTTTATTTAAGTAGTGTTTAAAAGATATGTACAAAGTGTTACCTGATTCTTGAAATATTTTCTTTAAGAGCTCAGCTCTATTAAGTCGACGAAGTACCTCAAACATAGAAAAATTTACAATGGTTGCAAATGTACTGGTAAGGGACCTCAAAAGCCTAAATGTTTTTTTGCATAGTTGAAATTCTTTCAATTCTGAAAATTTTAGCTGTCCTTGAATAGGTAACCCGATTCTCTATTGTCATTTTTTTTATTGTTGATGGGCTTGGAATAATGTATTTTTGGATTTAAATGCAGCGTTTCATACATTAAACGGCCTCCTGTCAAATACAGCCATGAATTGATTTTTTTTTAATTTTCCTCATATCTTCGTCCTTGGTATTCACAAGAATTTGTATTTTTACTAAGGCATGAAAAAAACTAGACTATTTGTTATGTCTAGGTCAAGTAACGTAATAGAATTTCTCACTTCAGGCGTACTTAGTACAATATTATTAAACTCGTTCTTAATTTTGTCGGCGAAGGGAAAAAATTCCGTTATATTGTAGCATCCACGCATAAATACTTCAGCATGAAAACAATACTTCATTTTGATTATTTGCATAAATTTATTTTTAAAAATATTTAATCAAGTTAACACAAAGTATTAGATTATTTTTCTTGTTATATTATTGAACTAAATAAAAATTCGGCGTTTCTTGAATGTTTTTGTTGTATTAGAAACGTATGTACGACGACGCCTGAGACGTCTGAACTCGAATTTTATGGGATTTTATGGATTTTCATGAAATATTGCAAAGATTTTATGGGGTTTCTAAAGATTTTACGGATTTCCAAATGCGCCTCAGGTTTGAAGTACAAAAAAAATATTTCAGTGTCATTTACATAATAACATTCGTATTTGGATTTGATGATCAATAACATTTTAAACTTATTTCTAAGGAATACGATGAACAATTTGAACGTCGAGTCAGCAGACCATTTTAATTAAACTATGTGCATAATGTAGTAATAAGGACAAAGTAAAATCAAAGTTAAAAAAAATATCAATACACAAAAAAATTAGAAAACAAGGCGAAAAGATCATAAACGCAACAAGAGAAATGATAAATTAATTATAATTTTCAACACACTGCTAATAATAAATCATTATTGTAGACAGCCATAAGGCGAAAACACCTTTTGTTTTCTTTTCATATATGTTCATTAATCTTGCATTTTGACGATTTTTGAAACTAACTCACTCTCGACAACCTTAAAATATTAGGCGAAACAAATTCATATGGAAATGGAAACTTTATATATTTTTTTGTACATTGATATATAGGTTCACCTGCGGCATAATTTCGAAAATAAACTAACGACTCACCAACTCATGCCAAAATTACTCTTTTCGTTATTCATCATAAGATGAAGCAACTCGTCTTTTAAAATAAACCGAAAATGTCACAAAAGATACAGTTACCTGCCAATAAATTCATTCATAAACGAGAAGCTTCCTGTAATTCAATTGTAATCGTTCGAAGACAACTTAATAAAAAAATTCGGCGATTATTATTGATAGTGCCTAAGAAACGCATAATTAATTTTAATGTTTGCCTTTAAATGAGTTATTACAAGACACGGTAAATCGGTCTATAAATAACTAACCGTACTTTAAACGGGCCGAAAAAGCTTAACTTCACTTACGTCATTAAGATGCACTGGAAATTAAGATTTTAAAAAAGATTTTTTGAGTAAAAGTGCTTCTAAAAATAAACTAATCTTCCTTCTAGTAAAGATGATACATTCATTAAATCCTTATGCACGAAAATCTTTGTTTATTATCGATATAATTCTTTCAGGAAGTCGCAGTTAAAAAGCTAAAATTAATTCTTACAAATTACACCGAGAAAATTTAATTTAATAAAATTTTCAATTTGCCAAACAAAATAACGTATTTATTTATAACGAATACAATTAGAAAATTTACTGCAACGGAATGGTGTCTTTCAACTATTTATAACTGAAAAAACATGCCATATAGAAATTGATTACGATTTTTTTACATTGGCAGTAAAAGAATTTGCCAAGATAAACATTACGCGCGCTTTATTTACAAGAAGTAAAAAATATGTGAACCCCACATTGCGCGTATTCCCATAAATAAATCGTTTTGGGGCTTCTGGTTCTCCACTTCATTAGAATGTAGTCAATTTGATTACTATAACAGAAGGCTTGGTAAACTGACGAAGCCTGCAGATGCAATTAGCACTCGATGATGTGTGTCATGTCGGGCAGTGACCTTCCATATGTTGGCCAATAGGGTGAATCCGCTTTTGATTGGAAAAATGTCACCTAAAGGTGTAACAGTAATTTTATCTTTAACCAATTCCGCCGTGTTGCGTTATCAGAACGTTAAAAAATCAACTTTATCTTTATGGGCGATCATTGATCGACAGCAACCACAATATACGAAGTCAATGTGCTAAAACGCGAGTGAATGGGTTGCAAGATTTCTATTAATATACTTAAGAATAACATACACATTTCGTAAAAACAAAAAGATGTTTAGGTTCATTTCTCAATTCAACGTCGATCCCTAAGTACACGTTTTACGATCGGGTGTATTTTTAACAGTAGAAAAAGGCTGATGCACTAAGATAAAAATAAATCCTACACGTGCCTTTTGATATATTAATTAATGAATCTCATTCATTTTATTTTTATTACCATTAGAAAGATGGTGTAAGAGAAATTGTAGTCAAAATCTTTCTCATTACAAATTCTGAAAGTCGAATACGAAAATAGTAAAAACGCATTTCATGTAGATGTTTTGTATTCCCTCAGGATTAGTGTAGACACCACCGATGTAAAAATAAATCGTCGAAGAATGAAACTGTTGTACTTAGTGATTTTTGCGATCTCGTTTCTAAGCGCCTCTTAATGTTTTTTTAAGTAAACAGGAAGTAAAGATCCAAGAAGCAGCATATCAAATCACAAAGAAACTTTTGACGCATTTCCATCCTGCAACAGTTTGTTTTATTATCCTTAGGTTTTATTGCGTGATGATTTAAAACAAATATTAAACTCCATTTATTAACTTTCCAAAAAGACAACATTACGCGGTTGGTTAGAAACAAAGAATTACTAAAAAGAAAGAAACAAGACTATTTTAATCTAAGTAGGCATAAACCCATTTAACAAGTGAAACAAAGAAAAAATTTAATCGAACGATATATAAACGTGTAAGCAAGTAAGCAATAAAGAAAATAACCACACGTTTTTGGAAATACTTCTTTGTTCGTTATTGAACAGGATAATTAAAAGTGTGTTACAGTTCTTAAGTATCATAAACTAAAATTCTTTACGTTTACGTAAAAAAGAACTTGCCTGAGTGTATTTCAGAACACACTAAAAATTTATTTTATCGTTAACGTTTCTTAATTTAATAGCTACGTAAAAATGAAACGACTACGTCGAAAACACTCCAAGGTGAAATAGTTTGAAATATGCAAAATATGAACTAAAATTAGTCGTTTTCTTAAATTGTAGTCAAGTTTAATTCCGAGAAAATTAAATCAAGTGGGTAATAAGAATCTAAGATGAGAAATAGATTTTCTCACAATTAGAAAAATTCTTCAAATAAACGAGAAACTGATCAATTATCAACTAGTCTTAAATATTTACTTATAATATGAACCTGGTAAACATCCTTAAAACAGTGAATCAGATAATTTTTAGAAAGAAAAGAACTATAGTACTGTTTTCTCTCTTAATGACCTTGTACATGAGTCAAATCAGTTGACACACACAATCAAAATATTCGGTGAAATATAATTTAAATACCAGTGACAAAAATTCTACCCAGAGGAAAATTGGAAATCAGTCCGAAAAGTTATGTGAGAAATCAAATATTTGCGGTATATACGAAATGCATAGTAAATAATAAAATAAGAACTTCTTCTGGGATTGGACCTTGTCAATGCTGAAACATTCCACATTGATACGGTCCTACCCCTAAAAACATTTTTATTTTAGTATCGACTTCAGCCTCAGATTTTACAATATTCGATTAATTCCTAATCATACCATAAATGAAATAATGACCATAAATAACCTATACAGTTCCATTAGAAATACATATATACTAATATTAAACAACCACAAATCACACTTTTCAGACAAGAAAGTTTCTTACGAGAATTTGCTCGCAGCGAAATTTCTGGCAACTAACTCAGTTGTATCAGCAAGCGGATCGCAAGTCTCGGTGTGCACTGCACTAAATTAAAAAGGCATCAAAACAAGTAAATATAACTCAATTGCTGGCGAATTACTCAGTTGTATCGGCAAGCGGTTCGCAAATTGAATGCGCACTTTTGTTACAGTTCGTACATGCCCGAAATCTGTCATCTGTATTAGGTGCTTCGAAACGTTCAGGTAAAGCTCAGCACTGGTTAAAAGCAGTTTTTATTTTGTGATATAAAATTGAATAAAAAATATGTGTTAGTATCAGGTTCAGTGGAGGTTTTTTCGAGTCGCAGTGAGCGTATTAAATCCTTCGATCACTAAAAGGTAACAATTGACAAAACACAACTTCTAACAATACTATATTTATTTCAAGAAAAGAGAATAGTCATTAAAATCAACAGAGAGAAATAGACCAATAACAATATTAGAGATTTGTCGGCTAATATAGCAATATCACAGCTATATCAATGTAGGCCCTTTCGTTCAGGCAACCCACCATACAACTAATTATATTCAATTGTTAACAAATGTTATGTGATTAATTTTATTTTTTTTTACTCGATTAACAATCGACAATGATAAAATCGAATCGCAAAAAAAGTAAAATATAAGTACAAAACTTGGCAAACCGACACTTCTTCGTCAATAGTAGTGACTTTCACGACATCTATTTATCTGATTTAAAACGGAAACTATACGTGGTATATAAGCTTATGTACGACTGTTAATGTTATTTTGTCTATGGCTATAACTGCGTTTAAATGATCGAAGAAATTTGACGGATATCACGTCAATGCACTCAACGACAACACAAGGTTACAGATGATATAAAATTTGCGACTAAAAGTAAATTTATGGCAGTATGATCTAACGTTATTACATAAAACAAAATTCTACGTTACCAAAAAAAAGTAGTAATAAGTAAAGTAATAAATGTAAATGTAAGAAGATGTATGCTATACAAATAATGTGCATAAAGTAATTTAACGAAATAATACAATACTGATATAGGTGTGAGTCTTCTCTTGTCCCTTTCCATTACGTTAAACAATGTGGACTCCACAAGTTACATAAGTAACGCCGAATCCAACTAATACCCGTTTCCCTAGCACATCCGATGTCTTAAAAGAACACTCAAGTAAACGAACGTTCACAGCGGTTTTCAAACAGGTAAAAAGCGAGTAATAGTTGCTGTGCTGCGTTTATCCCCACCCGTAAAGCGAAATGACAATCAGCAGCATCCTTAAGAAAGTGCAACCGTTAATTGTAATTTAGAATATATAACAAGTAACAGCCACTACATGTGAAAGTTTTTACAATATTTAAAACGTTTCAAATAACTGCAATTGATGCATGAATTTTACATAACCTTGGTAAATCATTAATTCTATTGTGAAAACAGCAACAGAGATATTAACAATAGATTAAAAAAATGCAACGTAAATGATATATAGTACGTTGGATCAAGCACTGTAAAAAAGAATAGAACCAAGACGTGACGAGAATGACAGAAGACCGATTACCCGAAATCTATCGGTAGACCACCAAAAAGATGAAGCTGGTAATCTACTTCGCAAGAACAACAAAACCAAGATTAAATAGACACTATACCTAATAAAAAAATTTCTATTTGAAAAGAAAGAGAGTCCAAATAATAACAATAATCGTTTTATAAATGGCTGTGCTAATGGCGCTTCCTCAAAAAAACAAACATAACATGGGAGCAGTATGATCGTCACTGACAATTCAGATAAAGCTCAAATCAAAATTCTACAAAGAAAACATAAACAAAAAAGTTAAGATTTACTATTTACAATAATTGAATGTAGGCTTTCACAGCCGTTGTCGATTGTCTTCTTTTTTTTTGCCGTGTTATGTTAAAACTTGATGTTTCGCTGCTTATGCTGTCAGTTTCTTTTGCAGATTTCTAAAGAGCTATGTTGTCTTCTGTTCCTATTACTATGCTCCGTTAATCCGTGTCACTGTTTGGTGGACCGTGTCTAATGATCTAGGTGGGAATGTGTTTGTAGTAGTCACGTTTTTAGGTATTTTTCGTATAACCAGTCTCCAGATGTTGCTCAATCTCAACCTCTGTTATAGTTGTTGCTGATCTTCAATATTTTCCAGCAACTCTCCCACCATGCGTTGATAAAAATGTTTCTTCCTTTCAAGTATTTTAACTTTGTCATAGTTAATGGCATGTTCTCCTTGTCGGTGTAAGTGTTCTGCGATTGATAATTTCTCAATGTATCTCTGTTGTGCATCTCTCCGCTGTTCCTTTATTCTAGACTATATACTGCGTCCAGTTTCTCCCATGTGTGCCTTTCCACAACTACACTAAAGATCGTAGATTCCTTTTGTTCGTAGTTCGGGTAGTCGCTCTTTATTTATAGGTACAAGTTGCTCGATCTTTTTGACCCTGTTGTATCTTACTCTAATGTTCCATCTGTCCAGCACTTTCTTTAATCTATCAGTTACTCTCGCAACATAGGGTAGGTAAGCGAATCCAGCTTTCTTTAGATTTATATCCATTCCTTGCCAGGGCGCCAGTTATCCGTAGAATCTCTGATCTGTTTTCTGGATCACTAATCTTCTTTGTCCGTCTTAGAACTGTCATAATAAGCAATCTTTTCTATTGTGGGTGTGTGATGTAACATGTAGATATATGTCTGTGTGAATTTTCTTTCTGTGACATAGCTTGTTATGTTTGCGTTAAACTAGTACTTCCAGAAAAAGTAGGTAACCATCTTTTACAATCGCGACTGTGGTTGAGGAATTGTTGAGGTTCGATTCCATATCGCCATATTATGATGGTATCGTCCACGTAGCGATATCCAACAGTAACAACGACGTTTTTTAGAAAAAAATTTTTACTTGCAAATTGAATATCAATAAATTGCATATCTATAATAGCATTTGTGATATCATATTTATTCTTATGCTAAAGGAACAAAACGATAAAGTGGAATGATTTCAGAAATATATTGCTGCTCATCTGCTTACATCTGTGTTTAAAGTTTTTCAATTTTTGGCGCTTATAAATTCAAGTTATTTTTTAAATGTCTTTAAAAGGTTAATCTTGTAGATTGTTGATTTCTATATTCTGTAATTTCAAAAGTATGATTTTTGTTTTGTCACTTAAATAGTTTGTTTTATCACGCATACATGCATAAAAACAAATAATATGTTAACTATAATTTAAACACAACTGAAAGAAATGCGTTCCATTTGTTCCTATAGTGTGAACTTTGTGTTTACGTTAACGCGACGTTTTCATTATCAGGTGTTTACATTACCGAGCGTCGACTGTAAATGTTTTGGTATTGAAATTAAAGAATCAGATAGTAGTAATAAAACTACGCTGTTTTGATAAAAATCATGGAAAATTTTAAGCACACGCTGGCGCTGTATCAAATATGGTAAATGTATGTGTTACGTAATTGGTACTATTTTCTGGCAAAATCGAACTAGAGATGCATTCGCAAAAAAAATTACACTTCTTTCAAATTTAGATGCATTAAAATTATTTTTGTAATATAAATTTCTTTGTTGAATTTGAGCAATACTTGCAGGTCTTTGGTTTTTAATGAAGCAAATCCAAGAAGGATACACAATTATAATAAAGAATCCTTTTGACATGCCCAAACCATCATTTTTTTTTTCAAAATAATGGAGTAAACTGTAAAACTGCACCATTACTATAACAAAACAATTAAAACGGCGATACTAAAAACATAAATACAATCTGTTTTAAAAAGGAATATGGACCATAAATTGTTGTATTTCAACAAAATTTCTAAAAATAACTAACAAATGGTTTCCCTATTTACAAATCATTCTTAATTATCACAAATTACGTTAAATGAATCAAAACTGTGCAATTACTAAATATAGCCTTCGAGACAATTATGTGATCGTAATTACATACATACATAGATGGATTTAGAAAAAACGTTGCATTTCAAGAAATGACTAATTATTTCGAACACAAATCGAAATAGCAGTAAAAATGGAAATGGTAAACGAAAACACATTTGTTTTTGCACACGAGTCTACAGCAGCTTGAAGATTTGGAAAATGTTTTGAAAGAAATTCGATGAGTCTTTTGAAATTTACCGTTTTCAGGTGGTATTATTTGGGCGTGCTAAAAACATTGTGTGTTATCTGTCTTGGCAAACTAACAAAATTAATTTTAAAAATAATAATTAAATCCTAGACAACTTTCATAGCCTCTTTCAACATGCAAATGGAAAGAAAAAAGTTAGTTAGAAAGATAACGGCGTTATTAATTTATATTCGCGTATTAGTTACAAAGCAAGTGACGAAATTAATCATTAACTTGAAATGAACACAAACGATATCTTTCTTTGCATTTACTAACTGACCCTAATTCTAAATCAAGATTAATTTAAGTTAACCAAAAAAAAAACTAAGAAAAAAAACGCGTCAGAAAGTTTTATATAAATGGCTTCCGCCGATTTTAACGTTGCAATAAAATATTTATTTTTGATAAGCTTGAAATGTAGTTAAATATGGCCGTCACTATAAATTTAAATGTACCTGCAAATAGAATAATATCGGAAATGTAGAAAACAACATATTTTATACAGGTTCTTGCACAAGGTTATCAGGTTGGCGCTTCTTAAGTCACCTTGGGGGTACCTTTTCATTTATCTAAACTTCTTAGAAAAATTTTTGCCATTTTAATAAAATTGGTAACATTGCATTTATATTAAAATTTATTGTTTTGCAAAAAAAATCTTTTATGCAAAAATACTAATAAGACAATGAGTATCTTCTTGTGGTTAGGCCGATCTTTGCATGATCAATAGTCTAAATTGTTTTTACATGAAAAACTTTAAAACGCCGGGAAATAAAGCTTGTTTTTACAAACGTTGCCAAGTTATAAAATTGAACATAACTCGATTTACGATTTTTGGTAAATACGGTACGAAATAGAAATTTTGGCTGATGATCATCTGGAAAAGGTCCTCTGATGATTAAAAACATCTACGATACAGTGATTAATCGAATAACAAAACAAAAACGCTTTTAAAAAAAGTATTACTCAACCCACAACAAAGCCGGAAGATAAAACCCATCGGGTAATGAAGGTCAAGACAATTAACAAATAGTTATAAAAAATACCAAGTATTAAGTAACTAATTGTGATATCTGTCTATTTCATAATTAATAATTTACTCATTTGTTTATTTACATTTGGTGAATAGACAAAATTACGTTAATGTACTAATCTGGCTGATGTGTCATTGATTCCACCTTGAACTTCGTAGAAAGTAAACGCATTTTTGGGTTAAATTTTACTTTACATAAATAATTTAACGTTGTATCCATAAATTGAGATTAAAGTGCAGTAGCTGTTGTTAAAAAAAACATGAATCTTGGCAATAAACCACGAGATGTGATGCTGCACTTAATCGTATTTTATGACACGAGATTTTTACAACCAAATATGGTCGAAGAAAAACGTGGGAGGTAATTCCTCATGTTATGAATGTTGGTTTATGCGTGAGCATGTGCTGATATGATCAATGTAGCTGTTTCTTTACTTAATTTGTCATTAATTAATGCGTAAGCATTTTAAAATAATGCTAAATTGAAACACTTACAAGAGCAGATTTGTGAATTAAGCGTCGTTTAACCTTCGTCTTTTATGTTTTATAGTTTAACGAACATATTTGCAATTTTAATACGTATATTACAATCAACACTTAAATATACATAAACCTAATATCGAACACGTCAACGACAAAAAAATCGCACAGAAAAGCTACAATGTCAAAAAGAAACCGTAACGTGTCGAAATGCTAAATAACGAATTAAACAGGGAAGAATCAGAAACAGAAATCTGGTTTTTATTAGTAGAATGAAAAGTTTTCACAAGTGCTATAAATTATAGTGTAGTTTTAGTTTATTAGTTACAGTACATAACTCTTTCTTCCACACAAGCAGATAAAGTAAATGTACAAATGTTGATGGAAGATCATGTCATGATTAAATTTCGTTGGAAAACGTGTATAATAATTAATAACATAATTTTACGTTTGAAAAAATATTTTTTTCTAAAACGAACCATCAACAAATTTTAAGTGGGTACAAAGATTAGGCAATTTGTTTCTAATAACTTCACTGCCTCGCTTTGACATGGCAATTTAAACAATGTTGGTATATTTATCATTATTTTCTTTGTATTCTGTTTGTTTCTTAAATCGCCTCGAATATTCTCGAGGTTCGAGAATGTTTCAATATGTTTATATGATTTACTATAACTTTATTTAATGTATGTAGCTTGTTAAATTACTGTTTACTTTAGACAGAATTTAGTTCTGTAGCTTTTGTTTTGTAACACAATTTTTAAATTCTTCTCTGGAGGTCGTTCCATATCAACTCAACACAGTCATTTTACCTGACCATTTCAGATTTCAATGAAATTTGGTATACTGGTACATCCCATATGGACTAAGAAAAATACCAAATTTCAACTTGATATCTCAACTGGTTTCAAAATTATGCCCGGTTAAAGTTTTCAAAAAACGCTCAAAATCGACCCGTTTGTGAAACTTTAAACTGCTCTAGCACCTCTCAGAATCAAGCTAGATAGATGAAAAAAGTGTCATCTTTCAGCCTTTTTCATGCCCTTTCCAAAACTGTATAAGATTACAAGGGTATAATATTTTTTTTTCCAATTTCAAAATCAAAAATTAAATTTAGAAATTTTGAAAAATTCCTCAAATTTTCCTTGTATAGTGGGTCAGATAGTGTAAATTTCATAATGGGTTCATAATGAGTTCTTAAACAAAAATGCATTTGAAAACATGCTTACAGATTTTATCTAAAAATGGTGATGGCGAACTAATAATTCTTAATAACACATATTTTATTAGGTAATTAACAGGGCTGACTTGCTTAAATTCTTTGTAGGGCAATTACATTAAGCTTATATTTGTGAGAAACAAACCATGATAAATTATAAATGTGTGGATAATTGAATAAATAGTTATTTAATTGCAAGGTAGGTACAAAATTATTATACATTTTATAAATGAAAAAAATTAATTAGCATGGGCAGAAATCTATATTTTTTTTTATTTTTTTTTTTGAAAAGGTTGCTCGTCCTTATCCATTAACGTGATTGAATATGTCAGCACAACAAGTTGATGCACGTTCTCTTAGTAGCATGTCTTAACCTGCAGCACTTTGCGGGTTAGAGACTGCAGCCTGAGCTGTTCACTTCAGATAGTCAGATCAGAGTTTACTCTCAGCCGAGTTTAGTGGTGTAACAAGAATTATATAAATATAAGTTTTATATGTGAGTAAGGTGTAAGTGTTTGTAAGTGAATTAATGTTGTAAAGTAGTGTGTATTTAAATTTTTTTAGTATCCTATACGCAGTTTGATTTTATTTATAAAAAGATACAGAATATATCTACATCTGTACAAATTTTTGGTCCAATAATTGAGAACATTAAGGAATATTTTAATTGGGAAGTAAAGATAATATCCCTTTTTAATAATCAAAACTTAATTCAAACAAAAACTTTTTTTGTTGTTTGAAAGTATTTTTCGGGCTACATTTAAAGATTTTTAGCGATTTTCTAAATGATAGGCATAAAACATTTCAATGTTTCAAGCCTTTTTTAAAAAAAGATCATAGAATAAGAAATAAAAAACGCTTAGTACAGTAACACAATGGATGCTTAAACATTTTCAAAATCCTAAAGATGCTAAAATATGTAACTCTTGCAGAAAAGAGTTATCAAAAACTATAAAAAACAATGAAGAAACAAATCCAGCCAGTAGCCTGGAACCTGCAATTTTAAATAGTTCTGATTCTGAAAATAACCCTGATTTCTACTCTAAGTCAGATGTTGTTGAGACACTGAATGCTTCTCTTCATGAACTAGGCCAATCACCAATTGATTCAATAAAAGTAAAATCAAAAAGTTATGTTTCAGATAGAATCGTCACAATTAATTCAGCCATGAAACGTTAAGTTTTTATTTCTATTCAAGACTCTTCCTCTGATGAAGCTCATGAAACCCTTGATTCCATTTTAAAAAATCTAAAAGACCACTTCTCACACTGCACTTCAAGAGACAAAAAAGTTATGATATTAACATGTTTGCCTGATTCATGGAGCATAAGAAAAATAATGAGAGAATCAATGTTCCAAATTACATGGTCAGGCAGTCGAAGAAGATACTTAAAGATAAAGGTATATTAGATGGCCCTAACCAAAAACCTGGCAAAAGCCTGCCACTGGAAGTAGTAACAGCAGACTGTGTTTCTGTTAAGACCGAGACTGGAGATAAAGACACAGTGTCAAAAAGACTAGTTTTATGCAATTTAATGGATGCATTTAGGTCTTTTAAAGACCGGCAGGTTCAAGCGGTGCCCATTCTGTATGCGTCTGCACAACCCATCAAAATCTACAACGCAATTAGCTCAACGACAAGTGGCGAGCTGCATACATATAAACATTGTACTGCTAAAGCACTGCGTAACCCTGCCTCCATAAAGTGTTATTTTGGAGAATGTTCGACCTGTCCAGGTACAGATTACATAAAAAAGATTGTTACAAGAAAATTTAGAAGGAAAAGGCATTGAAAAAATAACGTTTCGGCAATTGACATCGGTCGATAGATGTAACCTAGAGACAATAGAAAAATCAACTTTAGATTTTATTGACATCTTCATCTAAAATTTGACTGCATTAATCAGACATGACTTTATCGCCAAACAGTTCCTTTTTGTATAACATCAAAGAAAATCTCGGAAGCTCCGAGTATCATGTCAAGTGTGACTTTTCCGAAAACTACAGTTTTGCGTTTCAAGATGAAGCACAAAGCTACCACTGGAACAATGGACAAACAACAGTACATCCATTTATGAACTACTATAAATGAGAGAGGGAAAAATAAAACATGTAAGCTTTGTTATCATTTCTGAGATTCTGGAGCATAATACTATAGCAGTGTATTGTTAAAAAAAAAACTGATTGAATTCATGAAAGAGAAATACGGAGACGATATATTAAAAATATATTACTTCGCCGCACAATATAAGAACCGGAAAAACTTCACCAATCTAAGCTTTCATTCAGAAAACTTTAAAATTGACGCCGAGTGGCATTTTTCAGCCACCGCCCATTGGAAAAGTGCCTGAGATGGTGTTAGAAAAACCGTGAAGAGATTAACCCTCAGAGCCAGCTTGCAAAGACCCTATGAAGACCAGATACAAACACCATTCCACATGTACGAGTGGACGATGCAAAATATTTTTGTGGCTAATTTCGTTTACGTCACACAACAAGAGTACATTGAAACTGACAAGCACTTAGAAAATCAGCTGAAAAAATCTGTGGCCATAAAAGGCACTCGGAAACTCGGAAAGTTTTCTCAGAATCCTTCTTCCCCAGCCTAGGTCGTCCACTGCTGGACATAGGCCTCCCTCAAACCCTTCCATTTGTTTCTGTCCTGTGCGATCTGGATCCAATTTCCTGCAACTCTTTTTACATCATCGGCCCATCTTGTTGGTGGTCTACCTTCTCAATGTGTCTTGCCTGGGTCTCCATTCAATCATTCGTCTTGTCCATCACTCATCTTTCAGTCTTGCCACGTGTCCCGCCCAGTTCCACTTCAGCTCAGCTATCCTCAACACAGCATCCTTTACCTTTCTCCGCTGCCTA
Source organism: Aquatica leii (assembly GCA_035610365.1). Taxonomy (NCBI): domain Eukaryota; kingdom Metazoa; phylum Arthropoda; class Insecta; order Coleoptera; family Lampyridae; genus Aquatica; species Aquatica leii. The sequence goes on along the minus strand of CM069433.1, from coordinate 170,985,494 downwards.
ATTGTGGTGTGTGGTATTTTGTGTCTAAGTGTTATTGCTAGCATTTACCTTTCCATTGTCGTCTGTGTTACTCTTATTTTCTTTATGGTTTTCTTGGTCAATGTTAGTGTTTCAGCCCAATAAGTGAGAACAGAGAGTATGCACTGATCGAACGTTTTCCTCTTCAGGCATATTGGGATCTCTGATTTAAAGATGTTGCTGAGCTTACCGTAGGCTGCCCATGTTAAATTGATTCTCCTCTTCAGTTCGTGGGTTTGATTATCTCTCTCAATGGTTAACTCGTGTCCCAGGTATATGTATGAGTATACTTGTTCGATTTTTATATCATCTGCCGAAATGTTATCGCTCAGGACCAGGTTTGTCATATATTTTGTCTTTGTATAGTTTATGTCAAGTCCGACTTCCTTTGAGGCAGCTTTGAGTCTTGTAGCATTTTATTTGCTTCGTCTATCTTATCTCCCTTCCCTCGGGGGAACCTGTAACCCCTAGAGGGCGCGTCCCCAGGTGGCGGATAGGAGAATGCCCGGTAGATATACCAGGTAGGAGGAAAATCAAATACCTCCCGCGGACCAACAGGTAAAAGCAGCGTCTGACCCAGATTGGGCGGCTGCAAACAGCGTCTGTTCCCCATGTGAGGGGCGGCTGACTACAGACTCGCCAACAAATGGCGAATTACAAAACATACAGAATCTACTGAGTTCAAAATTAAAACTGTTACAACGATTCAGGATGGTTTAAGTTTAGCAGAAATCAGTGGATATGTGACTATCATCTATGACGACAACTGGCGGCTGGCCTATGTGCTTGAAAAAGAAGAAGCCAATGATGAAGTAAAGGTTTCATTTTTAAACCCAGCTGGTCCATCACCTAGCTTTTCTTTCTCTAGAAGACAAGATATTCTTTGGCTTCCTGTGGCACATGTGCTAAGTAAAGTTAATCCAGAAACCGGACGAACGTATATATTGTCAAATACAGACCTACAAAAAACCTTCGAAGCCTTCACTGACTTTAGTAAAACCTTCTGAAAAGATTTAAAAAAAGGCTGCGAGTTAATCATTGTGTAATTTTTTTCTGTTTATATCTCAACAGTGTTTTCAGCAGTGCATTATATTAACAATGAAGTGTTTAAATAGTAAATTAACCAAGTTACAACACATTAATTTTTTTTACCAAACTTCATGTGTATATTAATCTTAAATTTCACCTAGCTAAAATTTTTGAGCAAAACTATGCTCCTTTTTCTATCGATGATACCTATATAACTAAAGCTTTCTAATAATTAAATTTAGCTTTCAAAAAACGTAAAAATTAAGTATTTTTAATTTATTACATTTATAGACATATTACTATTGTAAAGTCTCTCATATAAATTTTATATAATATTTTTTTACAATCTAAGACTGTTTGCCCTTCCGGGATAAGAAAACCGTTATTATAGTGGATCATCTTATGTAAGCCATGTTTTGAAATAAATTTTTCTTTAAGAACCCATTATGAAATTTATACTATCAATTAGCCACTGTACAAGAAACATTTGAGAAGTTTTTCAAAATTTTTAAAGTGGCGCATTTTGAAAATTTTTTATCTTAGTTTTTGATTTTTTTTGTAAAAAACATTATTATACCCCTGTATTGTTATACAGTTTTGGAAAGGGCATGAAAAATGCTGAAAAACGACATTTCTTTCATCTATCTAACTTGATTCTGAGAGGTGCTAGAGCAGTTTAAAGTTTCACAAACGGGTCGATTTTAAGCGTTTTTTGAAAACTTTAACACGTCATAATTTTGAAACCAATTGAGGTATCAAGTTGAAATTTGGTATTTTTCTTAGTCTATAAGCTAGAATACCAAATTTCATTGAAATCTGAGATGGTGAGGTAAAATTTTAATTCAAACTGTGTTGAGTTCAAAATACATCTATAGTTGGCGGTTTCTTGTCCCTTTTTTCTCTCATTTTCTTTTTTTTAGCCATATGCAGTAGACGTTTCTTTAGATATAAATAATTTCTACTTTTGTAAATCACTTGAATTTAGACTAGCTAACATCCACTTATAAAAATCAATTTCATATAGTAAATATCATCTTGAAAATTTAAAAATCTATTGAATGTGTAACATAACACTCGACCCTTCAATTACTTAGAGATAAATTAATCTCCCATCATAACTTTATGTATAATTTTTCACTATTTATATCTTAAGAAACGAAATAGATCAATTTAAATCAGTAGTAACAAAACGTGAAAAATAGGCATTTAATGATTTCTCTAAATTATTAAATTCTAGTTCAATAAACTGAAAATAAGATTGTGTTAAAATAATAAAATTTTGAAACGGTAAACAAAGACGCTAGTCGCCAAAATTTTTACGCGTACAAATTTTATACTGATGAGTAATAGTACACAAGTTACTTTAGAATAAACTATTCAAGTTATTTTATCAGCATAATCAAATTAGTAGTGTGTATATTATTTATACACATGTAAATACGTTTTTGTTAAGTTGATACATTATGTGTACATCAAATATAAAACGCAGTAAAAAACGGATTGCAACTATGGTAGTCATTCTATTGACGAACAGATGCTGTTGGTAAAAACTATATTTCTACTCAATTAATTCATAAAAATGTTAATGCAATGCATTCTCTTTAAAGTACTATTATTTATACGCATTGACTTTTGTTTTTAAGTTGCGATGTTAATAGCACATTGTTTTCACGCCAAAAACCCATTTCTGTGGAACGGCTGAAAAACCGAGAAGAAACCATTAATATTTATGAATTCAAACGTTTTTATTGTTAGACTAACTAAGTATATTAATCGGTACTTTTATACTCGCAATCGCCTTGATAGGCGGCAATAAATGCAAATTAAATGTAGTATTTATTGTAGCGATCTGTTGCTTGAACAAGCATTCTAATCATCAAATGGCGCATAACATCTGTATTGTGACAATTTCTTGTAGACAACAAGATACACAACGACGAAGGAATGTGTAATAACAAATCGCCTCAAACGTATAATAGAGGTAACATCTTTATTTTTAATGACTTTAACAAAAGCTATGATATCCAAGCTGAAAATAAAGAGAACACGCTCCGCGTTATTTTATTACGTTACGAAATGCGACACACATTTTTCCATGCGCGAATGTGTTGAGGTACGTTTCTGAAAATAGCAGAAAGATGTAAGAGGAAACCATGCAGGTGTAACAACACTTTTGTTTTATATTTTCTGTGCAATCAAAATTAATAATTTTCCGGGAAAGCTGATTCACAATAGTATTTATGACATTAACGACTACCGGCAAATTGCCAGAGAATCTAAATTTAATCGTAATCCTTTGAACAATATGTGCAATCACATCCTTTTTCTTCAAGCGTATCCCACCACCGCGGCATAGTAAATTTATTTATTTTATGCAACACCCACGTCGTGAAATGTCCAATAAACACACCCAATTCCAAACTGGATGGCCTTGAATTACATATAGTTACGAATTTATTTGTTGTGGATAAATTAAGGCAAATTGCTATTTGAAATGCTACCACAAATATCAAACTTCATAATGACCATACCGTACCTCTGCATTTTCTTGCTTCAATAAAAACCCTAAATATGTAGTCGGTTGGAAAAATCGAAGTTCTTTTACGTATTTAGTTTCTACTTTAAATTTAGATTGTTCGTGGTATATAAATTCGCTAAATAATTGGCTAATAAAACAGTGATAAATTCGTACTTGCATAGATGTTTGAAGTTGTGGACTTGGCACAATAACTTAGTATTGCAACACAAAAGCTCTAGATTATTAGTGTTAGTTGAGTATGCGACCTTTTAGACATAGTTTTTGAGCTTTTAGAATTTTCTTATACGTCTAAGATACGAAAAAATAAAATTCTTGTCAGCAATGGTAGTCGTTCTTTGATAAAATCAAATATAACAAAAAACTTTAAAAATGCTTAATGTTAAGAGCGATAATTAGCTTAGACATGTAATTATCTTAGAACCATATAAGAACAACTACCACAGTGGTACTGAATTAGACAATAGACTAAGAAGCTGCAATAAAACAACACATTCAAATTCCAATTCATTCTAGTAAAATCGCGATCTAAATCCAGAAAGAAAAAAGTTACAAAACAATTTGAAATCTAATCCAGTATTAAAAAAAGATGGTTGTCATTTAGGATTCCTACCAAACCAAAGCGTATACAATTAACACCCACGAGCTTTTTAAATTTATCCGAAATAACAGTGGATAAACATTAATTTGGTACAAAAATTATTTGGAATGACTCCGCACGATGATTTGTTTTAATCTATTACAAATGTTTACCGGAAGCAATCAACCACAGGTCTATAAATTCAGAACAAATTAAATCATATTGTACCTAAATGACGTCAAACGTCAAGAATTTGCGTGTGGTATTTCAGTAAACTGATTTGAATTTGACATTTAGTCAGACTCGGCTTCTCGACAAACATCGAAAAACAGACATTTACCATAAGGTTTCATTTATATTAGAAATAACTTGGTGTCATTTATTAATAGAAATGCAAGTGTGATGATGTAACTTCAAAGTATTTAATCTTTGATTTTCATTTATGCAATCGGGGTAATAAACAACGAATTTATACTGAACGAATTGAGTAAATCTACACACAACGTATTTATTACCAAATAAAACATTTCGTACTCTTCGTTAAAAGTAAAAGTAAACATTTTGTAATGGTAGTGCAATCCGGAACACAACATCCGTCCGCTTAATTACGACTTTTAAATCAGAATTAATTTGAACATTAAACACCCATTCCGTTATTTGAATATTTGGAAAAAAGGCTTGGCAAAAAATGATAAATGTGTTCCTGACTTCTACAATGAGATCATTGAAAACGTTCGAAGATATATTTTTGGTGCGATATCACTGTTGATGAACAGCTTGTATTTGATTAACTGTCAAACTATAGCAAGAACATTTTAAAGAATGCATATAAAATGCAATAATATGTGTAAACAAACGACGATTTTCCACAAATCAGAATTTACTCACATCTCAAGCTTCAACAAATTAATTATAAATGTAAATTAAAACAAAAACTATCAAAATGTTATCAATCAACGCTGTGATGAACAAACAAGTGTAATCTTTGATACAGTTTACACAAGTCTTTACAAACGCCGTCTTATCGTTCCAAAACTTTTTCAATGCCACCTTTCTAAAGTTTTGTGATTTAGATGAGAAATACTTTAAACCGTTAAAATTTTCGAAATAAACATAAACACATATTCCTTAATTTTCCATTTTGAATCGACAAGTTTGTTTTCAAACATCGGACATTAGAACGACCAATATCTTATGGAAGAAAACAAAAAAAAGAACAAAACTCAGTATACATTATATACAGGGTCAGTATAAAGTTCCAGAACGGTGGAATAATTGTGTTATTTGTAAAGCGATTATCACCTTGTGTATCGCTACGTATTCAGACCTCTGATGAAAAATGGTCGATTATGTTGTTTCCAACCGTACCAGCTCAAAACATTTACTTATTGAAGATGCTGCGTATAAATTTCTTCTTACCAATGAAAGTTTTCCGTTAACCAGTAACGACAGTTGCGCCTAGAAACAGTACACCACAAAAGGTTGTTCTATTCTGTCATTAATTAAGTTAACTCATGAACAATATGCATCTTAGCAAACTTTAGAATATTGTGGACAGATCTCGTTAGTAAAACATTTAGACTCGTGCCTTCGTCGGTTGCTGTCCTTGGACGTCTCGGTAAATCTTTTACTAGGCAAAATGCTTCGTACTTTTGAATTGTACGACACATCGTACTTTTACTAATCTGACTATCTGGATAAACACTATTAAAAAAGGTGCGAACTTCTTAAAAAAAACAACGTTGGCAGTCACTAGATCCACGCATCACCAAGATGTTAATTCGTTCAGATTCTGTAAGTTTTATTGCCATTTTTAAAGCTCTTGATTATTTGACAAAACCAAAAGATAGTAACAACAATACATTGTGACAACAGTGTGGCAGGTTGCCGTAAAACATTTCAAAGATATCTAGATTGTACGTTATCTGTTCTGAAAGTATTTTTTTATTCTGCATCTGATTATAAACAGAGTGCGTACCAAATGTATAGAACCAACCTTGTTATTTCAAAACTATTCAAGCTAAATTGATAAAATTTAATATGCATGCTGTTTACAAAGCCTTCTATGATTTCCACAGTTTTGTTATTTTTTTAAAAGGTATTTTCAAGTATAATTAATCGACATGCCGCTTGCCATATTTATCTCTAAAAGGAACTTCGCTATTGTAAATTGGGACCACGTATTAACTGGGTAGCTGAAGATTTAGTGAGCGCTGAAAACAATCGTTAGTTTATGTTGTTTAACGAACGTCGAAAGCTTAAGACTGTGTCCGAAGTGCTAAATTATGGAGCATCTTACAAGAAAAGAACGTATATAAATTTTGATGATGATAGGATACGGTGATAGAAGACACAGTCATGCAGTAGCGCGCGTTTTGTGTAATACGACGTATCCAGACCCCAACCCAATCGCCAAATATTTGGTTACTTAAACAATAAAACGTTTTAAGAAAGCAGGTACTGTAAAGAAGCGTTTCAAATCGAGTCGTCCAGCAACAACAACAAACGATGAAAATTCTGTAAATGTTATGGATGTTATTAATACACCAAAGACGATACAGCAACTAACAGCAAATCATGGTATATCCAATTCATCTTCCGTCTGCAAAGTCTTGAAGCGTCAAAGATTTCATTCTTATAAAGTACACTTGGTGCAAGAATTAAATGAAGACGACTTCGACAGAAGATTAGAATTCTATGAACAAATTATGCATCGAATAAATGCTGATCCAAATTTCATCCATAATATCGTGTTTTCTGATGAAGCTACTTTTTGGCGAAATGGCAAAGGACATAAGCTAAACTGCAGATACTTGGCAGACAGCAATCCTCATTGGATGAACCATGCTCACACGTAGTTTCGAAAAAAAGGCAATGTTTAGGCAGGTACGTAACAATAAATTTAACTGATAAGTGTAAGTTTTAATTTTGCGCATAAATTTTCACAGGTATTGTTGAATGAATGATGGTGGGGAACCGTTTAAGCATCGTTTATAAATGGTTCATGTACTAAATGTATTTCATAAACTTAAAACACGGTTTCAACAATCTGATATTACGATTATAAGCGACTTTCGGCTTAGACAGCGTCGTAGTTGAACTCCTAGACTTTTTTCTCTCTTTGACAGCCAAAACAAGAAGGAGTTGGCCTTTGCCCTATTATCGTTCGTGAACCCAAAGACACTGACGCTTCGCAAGACATTGCAGCTTGTATCTTCGGAGTAGTGCACATCACTGACTGCTCTACTTCTCGTTTTACTAGGACCAAGCCTAAAAAGTCTGGATCTTCAACTACGACGCAGTTTCAGCCGAAAGTCGCTTATAATCGTAACCAAGAAAACAGTGAAAGTTTAAGATTCTAAAACTGATGTTGCATTAAACACCATAAAACAATTAATTGTTCCCCATGCTAACTGAACCTTCAATCCAGTTAACCCCTACTCCTAATCTTTAATTTACAATAGCGAAGTTAGCTTTAGAGATAACTATTACAAGCCGTATGTCGATGAATTCTATTTAAAAAAACACAAGTTGGCTGTGCAGCTCCCGCCCTTGTCAATTAAAAAAACGTGGAAATAATAGAAGGCTTTGTAAACAGCATGCATATTAAATTTTATGGATTTAGCTTGGAATAGTTTTGAAACAACAAGGTCAGTTCCATACATTTGGTAATCTGAAAAAACATTAATTTACAAATAACTCAGTTATTCAATCGTTCCGGAACTTTGTACTAACCCTGTATGTACAATGTGTCCTAGGTGTCATCAAATTAATTTATCTTCGTTACAGTATAGAAACAATTCAGTAGTCTCACTATGGTCTCACTTGGCAGGCGGGACTTCTGTATTTGTATAACATTTTTTGCCAGTGCCCATTGTACTGGGAATCGATTTAAACGCGAGATTGCACGAATTTTCGGCGCTTGTTTTGAACGTGTTTGCAAACGTTTACAAGATCCGTCATCGTCAATTTGGTTCAATTTACCCCTGCGCATTATGCTACGACTTGAACTGCGCTAAGACAACACAAATTTGCTCGAGTGAAACTACTGGTTTGTGTCTATACTGTGTCTTCGTCAGAAGGTTTTGCGTAGGGGTTATATGTTGACCGGAGGCTTCATCGCTGATTTAGCGCTGTGATTCGTGTCGTCTTTCCTCACTGCACTGGATTTATTTCAAGATTTTCTAGAATTGCACATTCTTACAAATTGCAGTAATACATTGCGGTTTATATATTTTAAATACCTCAAAGTTACGATATAAAGAATTGAAAGTAAATAAAATAAAAGCGCAAAATCTTGATTCGCACGTGCGACAAATTTGTATTGCATGATCGTAGTAGACAATATAAATGTTTGTTTGCATTGTTTAATCCTATTCTCTTCTAAAAAAATTCTAATTAAAGCACAAATGTAAAAGTTGTTTAAAACGGGCATGTCAATTTCCTACACTAAAAAATTGTTGTTAATTTCTAAAAACAAGTTTATTTTGAAATCAAAAACGTCTCGGTAAACTAAAACTTTGTTTTTATGTTACTGCACCTCGTATTAAAAGGAATTTCAAAAAATATCCGCCTAAAAATACTGCTAATTCAACCACATCATTGCCGTCAGTTTTCGGGAATAAAAAATACAAAGAAATAAACTAATGTTGAATTATTTCAGGTCTGATAAATTGCATAAACAATTTTAAAAGCGAAGCTTTAATTTCATTATCATTTGTACCTATTTTAGCATCTTCATGATTCAAGCTTCACTATAATTACTCATCTCTACACTTTCTTAAACCATTTAAAGTGCAATTAACTGTAAGGCACCAAAGAATTAATGATATGAAAACTACAAGTTGTTTAATTTCTGCAATCTTGGACGCAAATTAAACAGAGCATCGCAATCATATGGTAGGCGAGACATTAACTTGTTTCGTAAAAAACTAATGACCAAACATTACATATAATAATAGCAAATTAAAATAAAAAATGACAATGAAATAACTGCAAAACTATGATTTATTACTATACTTAATTAATGAAATGTCAGTCCTTACTCATTCACGGCAAAATGTAAATTTCATAATAACTAAACAATGAAATAACGACTATGTAAATAACGTTTCAACTTAGGTGTTATATTAATTAACTGGTATATACCAGCAATGTTTCCTTCGTAACGCACCATTTGATTGATACATTTTAAAGCCTTCACATTTATACAAACGCCTACACATTTATTTCTTATAACCGTTGAATGTTTGTTTAGACCTCGTAGATGTTTTCGTTCGGTATACACTTTTTAGTCGTGCTTTAATTAAACAAGTTATGTAACGAAAAATAAGACCACGTTTCACGAACTAATTGTTGATTTCATCTAGCAATCATGAAAACAAAGAAAACTGTTTTAATGATTCTAATAACGAAAAATTAAGTAATGGTTAATTTACACGCTTCAACAATAACTTAACTCAATTTGATTCATAAAAAAGTCAATAAACTATAGCTGCGTACAAATGCAGTTAATAATTGTTATTTATGATCCATTGGCTTTTAATTTTTTTCTTTTCTTCTCTGATTTGAATTAATAATAAGCTTTATTGTGAATACAAAGTAATTGAACTCTTACAGTGTTTGTATTTTGTTTTTAAAATCATATAAGTACACATTATGAGTAAAAATGTAAATTTAGTTTTGGTACTAGTACCAAGAATAATAATAAAGAATGGGAACAACACAAAATTGTATTGCTTTTCTACCAAATAATTCAAAATTATAACGTCATACTAAAACAGTTTTCAGAAATTTTTTTAGGTATAAAAAAAACAATTTTTTAAGTGACCCATACGACTTGCGATTTTAGTATTTATACATAAAAACATGAATTGTAACGCAAAAAAGTCATAGGTTTGTATTATGAATAAATTACTCTAGCAAATAGTAGAGAAAGTAGAAACTTGAATTAAAGCAAATATCAAAAAAGAACAATAGGTACATAATTATTTCCAAAAGACAATGATAAAATTGTGAAATTTGTCACGTTTTGCAGGCCACAAAATTAACAAAAAAACACCAATGAGATTAAACGTAAAAATATGTAAATTTTAGTGTTTACATTAAAATGTAAATTACGGTATTACCAATAATATACGTCTGAATTTTGTTACCGAGATTTATGAATTGAAAAATATTTTTCGAACTTTACAAATTGGCACCTTCAAATTTGTATTTGCATATAACATTAAATGAAATCATCATATAACATTAACACAACGGAAATCGTTAATTAAACTTATAAAATTTTAATCACATCCAGCACTTTGCGCTCAAAAACTTAAAAAAAAATGACATTTAGAAAAGGTCAAACGTATAATTCGTAATTATCTATTCGTATAACTTATAATTTAGATGTCTCTCGATTCTTGTTTTTAACAATCGAAATTGGTTGTGCAATAGAATCGCATTGAGTAAATGACACCTGAACTAGTAGCAGGCTTCCGTAACAGATAACTAATATCTTATCTTGTAAAACTTCTATTTTACATTAGAACAAATTTAAATGCAAACTAGAGAAAACCTTTTTCTGTGCGTTTTCGAGAAAGTACAGTTGCAACAAATTACGAGTGAGAAAATCAGATTGTGATATTCCATTGTGTAAATCTTGCACGTACATAATCTGTTGTAATCTTCTTATTACCCATTGTCTTTCGCGATGCATTTTCTAGGTTAAAACAAAAGTTTAAATAACAATAAGAACAACCGAAACACTTATATAAATTACTTTCACTGGTCAGAAAGAAGCACGTACTAAACAAATTAAATTACGATATCAAGTTACCACATATATAATTCCGTCTATGAATGAATAATGCAAAAACGAAGCACAAAAAATTAATAACTCGTCTGCCCTTGCACGTCCATATCAGTTCTTACACCCACCTCAGTTTTTTAACAGGTAGCCTAATTGTACTTTTTACGCTATTCTAAATTTCTGATACTGTAGGCGCAATTAATGGTTACAAACTGGGTGCGCCTTGATTACAGTCACAACATTGTTTTTTTTTACAACCGAATTAAATGAAACATTTATGGAGAGGATCAATCAAATAATTTAGACGCCTACCCGGTGGATGACCAAAAAAGATACAAAAATATAGGTTAGTAATGTTTAATTTACTAAAATTTATGAATATATTGGCGAGTTTAGTAGGCCAGGGAAAACGAGTGTAAGGAATTAGAAATGTGTTTACAAAATTGTCGCTAATTTAAATAATGTATGAATAATAAAATATTTGTATAAATAGCTAAGAGCCGCTTCAGTTTACGCTATGAATTTGTAAGAATAGATTTTTGAAATTCCGCCAACATAAACTATTGCATTACAAAAGTGAGCAAATTAAAAAGGTAAAATAAATATGAAATTGTTACAAAATTTGACGATTTCACTAAATCCAAATTAAAAACTTAAAATAGAAATTTTCCTAGGATATTCAATTTAAGTAACCCCAAAAAATGTTCTAATAATCTGATTCTGTCAATTATATAATGAAATTAATTCTGAATTAAATTCCTAATAATGTAGCCTGAAACTACTTATATGAATGACATATAAGTGATTCGCTTTTATTGCATACCAAGTTACCCTATAATTCGATAAATAAATTAAAGACATTCCGCATCAAACACAACTCAAATTCAAAATGAAACATTTTTCCTCGCCTTTTTGCCAGTCATAAAAAATGAAACTATAGAAAGTAACTTAAATCGAACGTCAACCCTCAATTAAAAATATAATCACCAACCCATTTAACAACTATAAACTAATGAAACTTAATAATAATCATTCAACACGCAATTATTCAGTTAAAAAGAAATAAAATAAAAGAAATAAAAAAAGCGTGCCACTACAATTACTGGTTCAAAGTTAAAATTTATTATGCTTTTATAACCAATACTTAACTGTCATTAGAACAATCATTTGGTAATCGTTATACAATAACTTAATTCGACAATTAAAAAAGAAATTGCTAGCCATGAATCACAATTAATTAAAAATGGGGTTTTTAATCAAGTTTCATACGCAGAAAAAATTGAACAAAAGGATTGTGCTAATTTAGAATAAAAAGCACTACTATGTTAGTAATTAGGAAAAACCGTAAGTAAGAATCTTGATGGAAGTTAGATGTTGAAACTCGAAACCTGATTTATCTTGTTTGTTACGTCTGGTTTATTTAAATAAATAACATTGCATTGAACTTTGAATAAGTGATTCCATATGTTGCAAAAGGGCAAGTTATTACGGCGCAAAGTCATCCAGTTGTATTTATGAAAAATTAAAACTTCAAGAACTAAATGAGTTAAGTGTAATTAAGAACAATTACCATAAAATTTATGCAATTCTATGTGTAATAGCGGTTTTTAAACGATTAAATGTTTCCTGTAAATGTTACGTTAAGCTTCAGGTTGTAACAGAGAAGATATTACACCTATTCCGTAATTTAAATAAAATGCGTCACCACAGCGCTCGCTAATAGAATTAGGTCGAAAAATTTTGCACGTTCGTAAATCAAGCATACGTGTATTTTTTTAATTAAAAGTCCTTGGAGATTTCCTTTTTGAATATTTAAACTGGTACATTTAGATCTCGTAGTTAGTTGGACAACATTTTTATGACGAAGGAAGAAACTGGTTTTGGCTCAACAAATATTTCTAGTAGTTAAACATGTGAAGTTTGTATTAATTTAAACATGTGACATCTACGATGATCACTGTGATTTAAAAAAATGTTCGAATAGTTACATCCTGAAACGTATCACAAATCTTAGTTTAAAATGAAATTTGAAAATGTTGTTACATTGAACCGAACCCATCGTCGTCCTGTGATTAATTATGCTAGCATTAACTTGATCAGTTTTTTTAGCTCTTGTAATACAACAAAAATACTGAAAACGCCTTTATTTATCTTTTATAAACAACGTAATGAAATTTAAAACGCAAAAGGTTACGTATACATGCGTCATCCACCAAACATGCCTGAAGTCAAAGAAAAATTTGCAATTACAATGATCAACTAGTGACTAACTGAAACGAATTTTACGTGAGATTACATTCTCTACAGTTAATTAATTGTATCTGTCCATGAAAAAATCACAAGACCGTTTCCTAATCAACAAAAATCGAAGAACAAAAAGACAAAAATATTCGATATATAACAGAGGGCGTTAACCGTTTTCCCTAAACCTCATTGAGATGATGTCACTACGTGAGTTTTAGACGTATGTTAAAACAACATACAACGAAGCACGTTGCACGTGTAAACATAGAAATAAAAAAAATTGCTTACCTACTCGTTACACATAAAATCTGAATGAGCTTACCTGAAACAAAAAGTGAATGTTAAAACTAAGATTCTAAAAATTCTATTCTAACATTTAAATTTTAATCACGACGTCCTAATCCCCGTATAAATTAAACGCCATTTTTAGACTTAACCAAACATCGTTTTCAAAATATTCCGTAGTGCTTATAATTCAAAACTGAACATCGGCCCAATTTCAAAAATCTTTAGAAATACTGTAACAGGTGCTTTGAAAATTCAACGTAAAAATGTAGCGCACGATTTAAATCACTAATTCAAATCATTTTTTTTGTATAACGAAGATGTGTGATTGGAATACGTTATACGCTTACAATGATACATACTAAACAAGCTTTAACTTGCATTCGTAATAATAAATCCTTAATACTTTTTTGTGCTTTATACAGCTTTACTTTCTTTCGAAATTGAGTATTCGTTTAGGTTTCTATGTAAATAAACATGTTGAATAAAAACAGACAAAGACAATTAGAAACGCAATTAGAGCAGGTGAATTATGCAAATAATGTAACCTAAAAGAGATGCGACTTCTCTTTAAGGTAGATTAAGTAAAACAGCTCCTAGTAAGGAATATTGCCTTGCAAAACTCCAAGACTAAAATGTATTGCAATCAATCGTGATAAACATTCAATAAACTGAAAATTAAACCTTGACTGCGCTTTTAGTTTTTTCTAGCAATCAATTCAAGCTTCTGCGTGTGCACAATTTTCAAACCAAACAACAACTAAAATAGTTAGTGTTAAATATGTACATTTCCCTTTAAATAGAACAGTTTTTAGATTTGTACAAATACGCTGCGTCCGCGTAAACTGGAGTGATAATGTTATCAAGCATTTTTCTTGTGCAAAAAAATTCACGTACTAAGTAATTACATATTTCAGTTTACTTAAGCCTATTTCTAAACTTAAATCTTCTTTGTAACCCAATCTGAATATTTCGAAAACGCAAAGGTATCAAATATCAAAGAGGAAACTGAAAATAAATCACAGTCAACGTTATCATTTCTTAATCTTAGAAAAACTAAAACTTAATCGCCTTAGAACTTTTGGCAACACAACCAACCAAACGACAAAACCCAATAAACTTAAAAAGAAACAAATATTAAAACTCTTTATTTCAATTAACTTAGTTAAGTAAATAAAACAACATACGAGAAACGAACAGTGTTGACGGAAGTTTAAATACGCCCAGTTAATTTAAAAATGTTCATTTAAAGGTCATTCACAACCAAATCAAATTAAATTCAATAAATGTAAGCGTCGTTTTTAAATGCTAGAAAAACTCATATCGTCGTGCAAAGAAATTTTGTAATAGTCCAATTCAATAATGTTCTATTTCGAAACGGGATTACACCTGAAATCACGAAAAACGGTCACCACGTGATGGTTTTAGAATTTCACCGAGACTCGCTGCTGAAAATAAACTGCCGCTTCAACAGATTCCGAGAATAATTTTGTTTATCCAAAGGCAATGTGCGTCCGGTGATCTCGAAACATTTTTTTTTAATTTGAATTAAAAAATTAGACACAAAAACCCCACAACAAAATTTTACAAGTTAACCAACAACTACAACGAGCACTTGGCACAGTTAATTGAAGAAAATGAGGTTGATTCTCATTAACATATAATTGAAAGTTTAAAAAAACCTACTTATCTATTTTTGAATATTTAGAATATACTAATAATGATTAGGTTTATTTATTTTGTCGCGAACTAAGTCTGTTAGGTTCACAAGATACGAAACGTCTTTGAGTAGGTCGTTAATGTAAATTTTATATTTAATCGCAGGCAATTCATTCAACATGTCTGGTACGATTCTACAAAACTATATGCACATATTTTCTTAAATTTCTAAGCGATTTTAAATCTCGTAAAACTGGATTGGTTTTTTTATATAAATAAAACGACATTAGAAACGAATGTTCCACTTTCACATCGATTTCAAAATTAAACTCGTCTTTTACATACCTTACAAAATGAGATAAATCTTTGTTCAGATTTTATGCTTCTGAGTTAATGGATTTATGAATATTTGATTCCTGTATTAAGCAAATACTGTTCAAAATTATTGATTCAGATAATATATTGGTAGTGACCTCGATAGACATCCGTCTAACGGCGTCAATTGTCGACATTAATAGCAGGTTTCTATATGCCATAAAAACGTGTAAACAATGCTGAACTTGAGAATTAGCAGAACTCTGTGAATATCGCTTCCAGTCAAGAAAGAAAATAACTATTTGTCTCAGATTTCGAAATTTAATGCATAATAAACAGGTAATTATTATACATGTACTGAAACACGATAAAAAAAAGTAAGGAAACACATAATAAATTTGCTTATCACATTCCCTACCAAAATATTAAATTAAATCTATGATGATGAGGAATTAAAAAAGAAAAAAACTGAATAATTTGCATCAATAAGCTGACAATTAACTAAAACATTGAGAAAAACTCTCCAGTGGAAGTTACAATGTAATATACACACATTGAAATCATTTGTAAATGTCACGTAAAACCAAAAATACCTCAAATACAAAAATAGATCGAGATAAATTGAATGAAAGGGTAAAATGTAAAGAGATTAAACGGCGTTAAGAAAACCCGACATCAGAAAAACCTAAGACATAAAGGGCTACTGGGGCAACACTGCAAGCAACACCAACAAATAATCCTTTTTTAAATACTGACTAAAATCATAAACATCATGATAATGAAAGTTTAATGAACTGCCCTTAAATATCTTTCAAGAATTTACTACGGAAGTACATCAAATAAGCACGTAATCACGATGATAAAATTTTAATTTTAGTTTATGAATAAATGCGATTAAAAAAATTTACACAAAAGTACAAAAATTCTGCAATGTAAATTATGGAATATAAAGGTTTTTCTAGTTTCTTTCTCCAAATATAGAATGGAATTTGAATGCTTCATTGTTGAAAATACACATTTTGGTAAAAATTCATCCCCAGACTACGTATAATCATTAATCTCAAAATTAAATTGTTTACTAAACATTACTATTTGCACTACTCTGTTGAGCAAGTCTTTACGTCATCTAAATTCAAAACTAATCAGTCGATCTCTGACTGTGACAACGGTAGTACAACGACTTAATTTTATACATTTCTCTCTATCAAGCTTGTTAATACAGCATGAACTCAAATCAAAAAATTTCTTTGGTCAGTTACCCAGAAATCCTCTTGTTTATGGTCAAAAAGAGTTTTTGATCTAATAATTTTCTTTGATTCATCTGCGATGTCAGTTGGAAGCATTTGAACCAATTGTAAAGGATTTATTTGTCAGATTTAACTAGACTAATTTGAAACTACAAGGTAAAATATTAAATTTAATGAAAGCTAAAAGTCTAATATCTGCTGCGTTTGCTACAGAACTTTTGCTTCAAAAATAAAACTTGGAAAGATGAGAATGTTCTCAGTTTCCAAATCTTTCAAAATTGCAAAATAGAGATGAAGATTTGTTTGCTTATTGTCAACACTTAACGGCGTTTCATTTCGGATCTTAACCAAAGACTTGAAGACATTCCTCACTTGGATATTCCCGACTGGGTGTTGAACCCTTTTGCAAGTAGTCAAATACAGATGAATACATACAATGTTTAAACAAAGATACGACAACTTCTGGTTATACAAAAACAGATCCCAATTATGAGTATTGTACAGAAGCTATTGATTGCTTTTCCTTCTTCCTATTTTGTAGAACTGCCGTTATGAACCTCATCACAAAAAAAAGAAACCGACTAGAAATTAGTACTCGTGGGGATTTGCAGTTGCTACTCACAAACATGAAGCCGGGCATAAATACACTCATAACATCCCATCAGGTTCATCCAAGCCATTAAATTTTTTTTTGTATTTTAAAACAAAAGTTATAATTCCAATAAATACTTCTTCAATAAAATGTTTTATTTATATATCTTTATGACACCATCAAAGTCAAATTTGTAATTTTTCTGTTATGCATTTATGTAATTTTTTCAATTAGAGGTCCGTGGGCAAGTTTTGACTATGAAAAGAGGCCCGCTGGCCAAAAGAGTTTAGGAACCACTGCTGTAAATCTTAAGATCCAAAAAGTCTTTTAAGTTTCACGATTGTTGATTGCCGAATCAGCACCCAAACATTTAAAATATTTAGATTTAACTAAATATCGTCTAATATTTGAGCAAATTTTTTAGTATATTTTTAACCTTAAATGAGAACCCTATCAACAATCGAGTCGGTGCGAAAGAAAGACGAATGAAGACATAAGTTTTCATTAAAGAATTCCTCGTGCATTGCTTAAAATAGACTAAAATATTTTAAATGCCATTGCTATAATTATAAATTTCATCTAAATGGGTAACAGGTGATCTTTTAAATTGTCTTCTGTGATAAATACAACCATTATGATTTTTGTAACAAGTTAATAGCGGTTTTTGTATTCTTATAAGTATTTGCTGGTTTCCCTCGTCAAACAGAAATTAATTGAGAAGTACACCTAAATGACGCTTTGTTAAACTTGGCAACGGCTTACGAAGCAGATCGATTATCTTATATGAATAACAAATGATGCATCTTTATTTTAATACACGTGTATTACTTTTGTACACAAGTACAAGCTTAGAATATAATCTTTGTCAAAATATATAAATTTTTTTCAACTCCACTCTACTCCAACTGTTTTTTGAAAATTTGAACTCCCGTTTAGATGATTTTAATTTGGATCTCGTAATTAACAGAAAACTCAAAATAACATACAATCTCTATGTAACCAAAATTATAGTTTTTTCAAAATAGTCAACGACTTTCGTAAACATAAAGATAAGAATAAAAGAAAGAAACCCAATTGTCGAAAATTTCGGTTACACAAGATTACATTTTTTGTTTCATTGCTAAAACGGGTTTATAACTGGTATTAAATCAAAGTCCTCCAATAAAACTTATTACTGTGTAAACATAGACTATTTGCTAAAACACAAAAAAATTGTCGTTATCCGATAACGTAACAAACAATTAAGCATATTATCAAATGAAAATATTTGTGTATTCTCGAAAAAAAAAATTTATACTTATACAGTAATAGTAACTTATGTATAGTCGTTGCCACGAAAGATGTTCCTGCGTCATCACCGTGCGAATTTAAAAACACGAAGAAGAAACTGTGAGCACAACAGAAATAACACCATTTTTTAGTGTTATGAAGAAATCGCCTAATTTTCTTTACCGCTGATTCACTTTAACATTTGTCATAAGCCGCTTATTTACATGTCAAACTTTCAAATACGACTTACGACAACTTACGAACAAAGCATGTTAAAATTCAATTTAAACCACCCTAATAATCCTAATTCATTATCGGAGTAATACTTTCTCTAATTATAATAAATATATTAAAACCAACATTTCTTTAACAAATTAATTGACCCAAAATGCTGTCAAACTCACCTACAGATTTCACATTGTTTTTTCCTGTATCAAAATCTACAAATTAAATAATCCGATGCGATTGCTTTTTCTTCTAGTTTGTTAATTAGATTAACTTAAATTTAAAAAAATTAGGAGTCTGTGGGACAATAGTAACTTTGTAAGTTAGTATTTGAATTAAAAGATTAAAAGAAATTAGCACTGCCAACACTAAATTTTAGTTACTTAATTCAGATGCATCGAAAGGGAAGCATAGGATGGCTGCAGGCCAAGCGCTGCATAAAACTTAGTTATGCTATGAGACTTTCGACGAGAGTAACATACATAATTTTTTTTCTGCCCTTAATTTTTGAGAAAATAAAAAAAAACATGTTGAAAACATCATAAATATGTTGATAGTGCCAACTCCTAATATGTAATACTCTAATATTTGAATTTACAAAATTTTTAAACCGTTTATCTGCTTCATTAAATCGGTTTTGTTATATTGGTTTAAGGGCAAAAGACAGAAGAACTTTTAATTTGGGAAGAAACATTATGATTATTTAGAAAGTTGGGCTTAATGTCTACCAGCAAACACAATGTCTGTGCGATCAAGAAATTGTTACGTATTTGAAAACTTATTTCCCGAAATTGTTAGTTACGGAAATTATTGAAAATGACAACACTGTCGCAATCAACTTCTCAGATTCTATAAAAATTACATTAAAATCGTGGGAAAGAACACCTAGAATAATAAGAAACTGTTTCAGGCTAGTAATGCTAGTGATGACCAAAATCGGTCTTGGTCTTGCAGTCTTGTCTTGGTCTCGCAAGATTTGCAAGACCAAGACCAAAATAACAACGCCATTGGCAAGATCAAGACTAAAGGTTGCAAGACCAAGACTGGATGCAAGACTAGCTCTGCAAAATATCAGCAAAAACAAAACTATCTTGCAAGACTCTTGTAGTTTTTTTTGTTATTACGAACGATTATTTATCTTTTTTTATTTATCCCACATACAACAAAAAGTTTCCCTAAAAAAATTATTGTATGTATACGTGAAAGTAAAAAGTTTATTTGAAAAAAAGTTGTTTCGACTTTAGTAAAATCATGTTTGTTTGAAAAATAAAATTATAACTAATAAGTAACCACTATAGTCATCTTAAATAAAATATTTACTTAAACCAAATAAAACTGTTTGAAATTTGACTAAAATGTAATTTAATTGAAATAAATTATGTCAAGAGAGCATTTCACAATTAGGGTGTACAATAAAACAAATTTCGTTTTCCAGAAGAAAAAAGTTTACAGTAAACTTGTATTTAAACAAAACGATATTCTAAACATTAAATAAAACATATTTTTCTGTCACGTATGAATACAAACGATATAGGTAGATAGGTACCAATAAAATATTAATTCTCATCAATTCCTAAAGTGTTGAAAGACGTTGTTACGAATTTTAGCAACATTATTTTATTTGAATTATTCTAATATTTTTTGAGTTCATCGAATATAAACTGTTCACATTTCTATGATCTAATAAAAGTATATACAAGTAATAAAATAACTCAACCCAAATTCGTAATCCTAAATTTGTACCAAAAAACACGTTTTACTTAGTCTACAATAAAGGCACCTACAAAGGATTTTTAACCGACACGGCGCCTGTGTAATACTCATACAAATCCCTCAAACATGCCTATTATAAAATACAACGGACGCATTGCAAATGCAAATAGTGCTTATTATTTAATATTTGCGAGAAAAAAATTGTCGATCTGATACAAGTTTGTACCTTCACAAATATTTTTACTTGTTTGTAATTTAAATTTAGGCATTCGATAAAAAAATTTAGGTATATACAATTTTAAATTCAAAATTAAGAATTGAAATTAACTAACATTTGCTTATGTATTTGTATTTTGATAGTTTATATATAAAATTAAATTAAATGTTATTAGATCGTTGACATGTAAAATTAAAAATAAAGTAACTTAATATTCTGTATCATCGTTCTTATTGCAAGCTTAGTAGATTAATGAAAAGTGAAATTTTCTGTATAATCCACATTTATGTTTAATAATAAAAATTATAAGCAATACATCTTTCCATTTTTTTAATACTCAAGCCATTTACAGATGCAGTTGTACTTGTAGATGGCTTAAGTATTGAAAAAGCCAAAACATGTGTCTATTATAATTTATATGGGTTAAACAGAATTTTTTACTTTTTATTAAAGTAACTTAATTTTTCGTTATTAATCAAATAAATCATTTAAAAAAATGTTTTTAACAATATTGATTTTCATTGTGAAGTTTCATTCATAGTACGGTGTAAAAATGCAAAACTGCAAAACCAAGAGCAAGACCGAGATTAAGGATATTAATACAAGACCAAGAGCAAGACCAATTGGTGCAAGACCAAATAGGTCTTGTTCTTGCGTTTGTCCATCACTAGTAATGGCGATCTCAGATCGATAAATCAGAGAAAACATTTTTTTCTCCAAAAAAAATCGATTTTTTGTTATTTAAAAAAAGCTGCGGTTCGACCATGAAATAAAAAAGATCTATATGAGTTAATTCCTTTGCTTTATTATAAACAAAAGTTCGTACTTTTTACAGATTTAATAAAGCTAAAATCGAAAAAAGATCGTTTTTGAATTAATAACTTTTTTTTCATATAAAAGATCAAAAAGCAAAGACTTAAAGATCGATTATTGAAGAACTATTATTATATAAAATCTTAAGCTTTCGCGGTTGTTATGTTTAAAATCATAAGCGACTTTCGGCTTAGACCGAGTCGTAGTAAAACACCCAGACTTAGGCTTGGTCATAGTCTCTTCTTGAGAGCCAAAACAAGAAGTAGAACTTGGCCTTGGCCTACTTCTTGTTTTGGCTCTCAAGAAGAGACTAAGGCCAAGCCTAAAAAGTCTAGGTGTTTTACTACGACGCGGTCTAAGCCGAAAGTCGCTTATGATTTTAAACTATTATTATATTATTGAAGAATCAATATACTAGATTTTTTCTGAATGGATTCGTGTCGATTAAGAAAACATTTGTCTAGCAAAATGTTGAGGATTTAATGGATGCTTTCAATAAACTTGTCTTAAGTTAACGGCTACAAAACGTCCATGATACTAAGCGTAATTTCTCATAAAGAGCTAATTACAGAAATCCGCGATCAGGTAACAAACAGCATACTGAACAATGTACGCAAAGTACCAAAACAAGAAGATGAGCAGTAAAACAATTTTTACAAAACAAAAACAGTCTAAAATACCCGAATGCATATTTTGGAACATAAATATGTCTTCACATGAACATACATAAAATTGTAAAATATGTACTATTGTGATGTAATAGACGAAGTATAATATCGTAAAGATTTGTATTATGTATGTATGTATGTCTAGTATATATTTGTATATTTCCTTATAATTGAATGTTTTCTTTCTATAAATACACAATAATTTACTCCAAATATGTACGTGGGTATGTATCTTTAATATAAATTTTAATTGATCTGATTTGAACTTACGTAATTGTCAAATTAATTTCAAAAACAATTGAATTTCGTCATTACAGGTTTCAGCTTTATCAACATATGTTATTATATTTGATCGAAAATCAATACTTAAATAATTGTTTTTTAGCAATTTATACTATAAAGGTTAGCACAAAAAATGTTGTAAGTTGTATATTATTTTCCTCCTTAATTGGACTTAACGCAATTTCTTTAAAATTCTCCTATGAGGAGAGGCACCAAAACACTATAAGTGTCTATAGAAGGCGACGTTTCGTGCAGCTAAGTGCGCACTTCTTCAGGCCTCTGTTTTATTAAAAGTTGTTAAAAGTAATTGATACTACAAAGAATTACTTTTACTTT
Source organism: Aquatica leii (assembly GCA_035610365.1). Classification (NCBI taxonomy): domain Eukaryota; kingdom Metazoa; phylum Arthropoda; class Insecta; order Coleoptera; family Lampyridae; genus Aquatica; species Aquatica leii. The sequence goes on along the minus strand of CM069433.1, from coordinate 170,962,667 downwards.
TATAGACTTAGAAAAGTGTCCCGGACTACTAGTCTATAAATGTAAACGTAATTCATTGCAGTATTAATTACTTTTAACAACTGTTAATTTCATTTGTCATGTAATAACTACAATTTTTAATAAAACATAGGCCGTAAAAGTGCGCACTAAGCTGCACGAAACGTCGCCTTCTATAGACAGTTAAAGTGTTTTATATATGTTGTATATCACACGTCCTGAAAGTATGTTGCGAGTATTCGCATTTTGTACAAAATTGCTCATACTCGCATAATAACACTTTCTTTCACAAATAACTATTTCAATGCAAAAGTGAAGTTCAGTAGGCAATGACAAAGCTTTGTAACATTTTGAATTCGATTCGCCTACTTAATAGCGACAGAAGAGCTAAATAATTCTTGTTTAATGAAAATTCGTATGCAATTGTCGCATAAACAAGTGATACCGTTACACTTTTCTTAAGTTAAGACTATAATTTTACTAAACTTTCGTTTATTTAAGAATTAACTATAATAACTCTATCTAGAACCTATTCTAGCCGTAGAAAAAAAGATAAAAATACTTTAGTTTTGCTAAAAATAAATTTAAATTTATTTAGTCTCTTTTGTGCCGTCGCGCTTAGTATTACGTAATTAAAAGACAATAGCCGTAACTCACTTGTAAGTAATTAAATTTTGGCAATTGTCCGAATAGAAACGTGAGACTTTTTAGTTTCGAGGAGAAACCTAACATTTCCTTATGACAATTGTTCTTGAAAAAAGACATTTAAAACTGCAATGAATCTTTTTTTTTGTATAATCTTAATTACGTACATTTTCTTTATCTATTGTTTTGTTGTTTCCACAACAAGGTTGTCGGGAGTAAAACGATCTGGTAAGTTTAGTTGGTGCAATTTAAATCACATGCGAAGGTTCTTCCGTAAAGATTTTCCGTGTTTTTCAAAACAATTTTCAAATAAGTTATACATAAATAAGTTCATAAAAATAAATGCAATTCAAGCACGCTCCAAATTTTAAACTTACATTAATTGAACCGAATTTTTTTTAAATTGGTGTTACGTCGAGTATTTTTAGAGTATGACTGGTTAGTCTTTTAATAAATGCAACATTAGCTATATGTCTAATTTAATCCAACACTTGCAATTATTAAACAATTCTAAAAATAAATGACTTTTGTTGAACAAAAATGTTGAAGGTGCCAGCGGTTGTTAGTTTAGAACAAAAACGTACGTTATTAGCAAATTAATTCATTGAATATTTGCAATTTTAGATACAAGGTTTTTAACTACTGTTTTATTTTCATGAAATATTTTGTTAAATCTAACCACTCCTTTCTGTAGGGATGAAATTTTTTGGTCAAAAGAACTGTGGGTTGTTATAGTCGTAATTGGGTTTTTTTCTATTCAACAATGAGACATGTTATCGTATGTAACAATTTATCCCACGCCTTAAATTCTATTAAGCGTAAAATTATGACGTTCTCTTTTTACTGGTTTCGCTTCAGGGGGTTCGTGTTATTAAAGAAGGGTGTATGAATAATTAATGTAAAAAGAAATGAATTTCTTCAAAATTATTAGGAAAAAAGTAGGCGCAGCTAGAATCTTAAAAAAGTTAATTGCCGGAAATTTCTTTTTTAAAGAGATATGTAAACATTTCACCTAACAAGTACTAAAGCAAAAACGATTAGGAAATATTTACTTTTCTAAATTTGCTAATACACCTGTACCAGCACTTGAAAATGTACTTTAACGTATCACCGTCTAATTTTAATCACTTTTAATTGCAAACAAATTTTTTTTTTCAAATTAAGTCGTCAACCTCTAATAATTTTCGAATTAAATTAGGTGTATCTTTCAATGTAAATGAAAAGGATACCAACAATGAAAAAGATGAACGAATATAATGACAGCAATTTTCTTCTTATTAAAAAACTGGTAATGCGTAAGTATAGTGCTCTGCCACTACTTGAAATTATGAACAATACGATGATTTAGATTTAGAAAACGTTGCGTGGTAAAAAAATTAACAATTGCATAATAAATGTGTCAGTGTATAAACAACACAAATTGTTACTAAACCTTCGTTAAAATAGTTCAAATGTATTTGTACCAGTGAATAAAATTATTATTAATTCCTCTATGATCTGCCCTTTAATAATGATTTTTGTCCAAAATGTAACGATGTAAACCTAAAAATATAGAAGAATCAACAACAAAAACATGCTTTACGCAAACCAAAGAAGTCAAAAATTAAGTAGCTTAAAAGTAAAAGTTGCAAAAAATATTAAATTAAAGTGATTAGTGTTGTCATATCGTAAACATGCCTTTGATGTAATGCAAATTTGATAGTTACAACAAAAATGTTTTAGTAGCCGCTTCGTAATTACATCGTTAAATTTCTTTGTGGCGACAAAAAAACGAACGAAAACAAACAGTCCAAATCAAAAATTACAAATATCGTGTACAACTAAAGAAAGCAAACTTCTACTTTAAGAGCCATTAAATGTAATTAAGGATTTGTACTCCAAATAAAGCCAGATCTTAAACGATCCGACATTGATACAAAAACAAATGTAGAATAGTACTGTAAAAAGATGACCGCGGTACGCACTATTAAGGAATCAAAATAAGTTTTTTTTATTTTTGAATTAATAGTGGAGACGCACATGAAAGCTTTAGATATAAAAAATCCTGTCAAGTTAAGAGACGTAAGCAATAATAGTAAACCTTAAAGAATATAAGGATTAGTAACTTTAAATAACACGCTTTAAACCCACTTGCACTATACTATTTCCCTATGGCACAATAAAAAAAATGTAAAACATTAAGCGTGTTTTATAAGGTAATCTAACAACTAAGGATCAGACTTGTTCCATGGGTGTGGGGCAAGAATGTAGACGATCGCCATTCGCACGACCAACTGACCGGATCCCATAGTTTTAAATAACATTGCAATTGTGTGATTTTTTTAACACACACACACAACGTGTTCGTTAATTGGATTTTAGTGTAGAAATAAAATTTCGCTTTAACATGCTAAAATAATTGTTAGCGCAGGTAACAAAACAATAACAATACAAGAGAAATCTAAGACAAGGCCGCCGTAATGGTCGAGTGGAGACGCAATTGTGTTTGTAAATCCGTAACCACTTTAAAATACATAATTAGTTCGTCGGTTTCTTCTAACGCATATAGATTTTACCATACACGTCGATTTCAAAATTCCTGTTTATACGATGGCGTTCGAAAGAAACATTTAATGCAGGTTTGACCTAAACTTTCAAATGACGTGACTCATGGCTAAATGATTTTTTTTATTGTTACGTTGTGCTTCGATTTAATTATTGCCGGTTTACTTGATTGTCCTACATTACAAGCGTTATATAATGAACGATTATTTACAAGTTTAGTAAAATTCACTTTTGGATTTTAAGAGACGAAAAAACACCGTTTCAAAAACTTGTTTTAAATTCCACAATCGGTATTATAAAAAAATAAACATATAAATATGATCAACACTTATGTACATCAATACATAGTTGCATCATACCTCAGGTTACTCATGCTGATAGGGCCAGAAAAAATAATGTTTTTTTTTAAGTTTTATAGGTACCAAAAATTGTGTAGTCAGGAAAGTAACACTATGCACAGAGTAGTGACATTTTAAGATAAAGAAGTGACAACCTACTGATTATTAAATAGTAAAGGTAAAATAATGGAATAAAACACTAAAGTACAACCTGAGTATTTTATTAATAAACAAAATTTGCAAAATCAGTTAAATCAATCAATTTTAAAATGCCAGTATTGAACATTTTTATCATGGCTATAAGGGGCGTCAATGTAATTGTGGGAACAACATTAGAGTGTATCTCCTACTACTGATGAGCCCCAAAAGGGCGAAACAGCTGTCTAGTAGTTCACTCTGGTGGCGTTTACACAATTGCATTGACATTGCTCACCCCAATGTCCTTTTACGTTGTGGTTTTATCCCGACGAATTTTTCAAAGCTTATTTTGAATTTCGCGGGTGTTAAACTAACTCAACGTATTTACCATCGTTTATAGCTATCTACAGTTAATTTTAATCACATAGTAAATTTATACTATGAGATAGCTCTGCCATCAAACACTTTTGAATAAAAAACATATCTTTGTTCCGGTATTACGTCACAGGATCATTGCTTAAAAAAATGTACGTTTTCTACTGAATGCAGCAGGAGTTCCATCGCAGGTTTTAGATGAACCCAGATGACAGACACGTTATGGCTTAGATTTTCAGATATTGTAGCGAAACACTTTGTCTCCTTCTTCGTATACACGACCACAGTGTGCAAACTTATTTGAATGCGTGATCCACCAAAATGGAATGATTTAATTTCTTCAAAATATTTTGTGTTATAATTTTCTGAAAAGTCCACATGAACTACAGCACCTTTATCAGTTAAGTTATCTTTTAAACTTTAGATGGTTTGGTATTGATGTACAATATTTACTTCATGCCATAAAAAAGTACCCAAGCCATTTTCAAGCTTTGGTATAATGTCTTTCGGACCACATTTCGACGTTTGTTTAGTGTATTTTCTGATTTTACGACTGTTTTTGGTTTTTATGACAAAAATTTCTTCAGAATCATATTGCCATGAAGTGTTTAATCAAACTTATGATAATATATTGTACGTGTTTTGCAGTCGATACAATTTCGTAAAAGACATTTTTTATTGTATCGATCGCAACACAAAAAATTAAGTATTGCTGGATAGTTTCTAAAATCTATAATTTGAGCTTGTTTTAAAGAAACCAATGTCAACTCTATGTTCGCATGAATAACACATGAGCATTTCTCTTTGATGAAGGGTTGGGGACACAACCCAAAAAAGTCGCATACGACAAAATAATGCGTAACTAATATTCCTTTAGTTTTCACAAACCTTAAGTATAAATTTTTCATAGAATCCTGCAAGAATCTTTTCTGTTTTTTTTATTTTATTCCTTGTAATAATATCTTTTTTACCTGGACATAAACGACTATTAAAATCTTCTTCAAAAAATTTAATAACTGCTTTCTTTAATTTCAAACTTGTTCTATCTCTTCTTGTCTTTCGTGTTATATCCAGTAAACTTTTCTCTACAGTTTCTGATTGTCTCATCTTTATATTAATTAGCTCTAAAACATTGTATTTTTTTACCATTTTCCCACTTAACACTCTTCGAAATAATTTCTTCTCATCATCACTTTTTGGCAGTTCTGTATTTTCTTTGATTTGACTTTGTAGCACCTCACTAAATAATAATAATTTTGTTAAACTCGTTCCACATTCTCTTGACTATTATCTTTTAAAAATTCGACAACTTTGGTGTTTGGAGTCATTTCTCTTAACCTTTTGTCTTAATTCTTCAATCTCAAATTTTTGTTTCCTGATAAGTGTATTACGTGGTTTTCGTTCAGATCTTCTTTTAGTACCCCGAGTTTTATTAATTTGCATTTGAAGAAGTATGAATGAGTTTTTTTATTAGTTGAAGAAGGTGTTACCGGAGAATTTCTGGTAGATTGATTCTCTATGCTTCCTAGTTTTTTCTCTGCATATCTTTCTGACAGCTCCTTGCTCTCTATCACTCATATCTTTAATACTCTTAATTCGTCCTTTCTCTTTCTTTTTAAAATATGTTTGTCTTTCTTTCTTTTTTAATTCAGCATTAATGATCGGATTATTTTTAATTCTTTGATAGCGCAACCTTTCAGCTTGTCGCTTTTTTTCTAGTCTCTTTTCCCTAGTTATCTTTTTTTACGTTTACCATGATACCGATTTATATTTAACAAAAGCCAGTATCTATTATATGTCAAAAAAGGCAATCGATATTATAGTTTTTATGGCAATTTTAAAAAGTGTGTCGATAATACGATCATCATGATGCCGAAAATAGGTTCTCTCTTTTTCCAGGATATGCCCATAATAGGTAGATTATGGAGGAAGTTGTTAGTGTCGTTGGTACCTTATTTATATACAAAAATTATATGTCAAAAAAGGTAATCGATCGAATAAAATTTGAACGAAGCAATGACCTATTCTCGGCATCCAGCAGAAGAAAAAGCTGCTATATGATATTACAGATTTATCAAATGCCATCGAGGCAATAAATAATGGCATGAAATTCAAAACGGCAAGCAAATGTTTTGGGATACAAGACAAAGTCTAAGGAAGAACTCAGTTGGCTAAAAAGAGTGGCCCTGAAACAATTCTTACAAAGTCGGAAGAAGATGTGTTTGTGAAATGGTTATTGCATATTGCTCAACGTGGATTTCCTGGTACTAAGGATCAACTCCTAGACAGCGTCCAGATGCTAGTTAAAAACTTGAATCGACCTAATAATTTCGCTAACGGAAGACCTGGTCGAAAGTGGTATGAGGGATTTTTGAATAGGCATCCGGAGTTGTCGAGAAGAGTTCTCCAAAATTTGTTGAGTGCCAGATCGACTTTGTGCAAAGCGAGAATTAGACTATGGTTCACAGAAGTTACAAACTATTTTAAGAACGCAGAACATTTTTTTCAACTGCGACGAAACCGCATTTTTCCTTAGTCCTAAAGGGGACAAAGTGTCTCATATAACTAACGACGAAAAAGATTGCCTGACAACATTAGTTACTTGCAGTGCATCAGGGCAGTTACCACCTCCAATGATATCTACAGTTACAAAAGAATTCCAAAATCAATTGTCGATAAAGCACCAGAAACTTGGGGTATAGAAAAAAGTGAAAGTAGTTGGATGACTGGAGAAACCTTATAAATATATTGCTAATCCATGGTTGATTGCCCAAAAGATTGAATTTCCAGTAATCCTCTTTTTAGACGTTCATACATCTCATCTAACAATGGCTTTAAGGCAGTTTTGTTCAGAAAATAACATTATTTTGGTAGCTTTATGTCCAAACTCAACTCATATTATGCAACCATTAGATGTTGCTTTTTTTCGAACTCTCAAATGTGAATGGAAAAAGAGTGTACAATCAGAAATAGACTTTAGCTAAATTCAAAAGTACTGAAGATCAGGTGAAGATACAAATCTTTTCAATCTCTGGAGAAAAACCAAATTGAAACTTGACACCGACGCGTTGCTACCGTTAAACGAAGAAGAAGCAGAGGAACAGCCAACCAGAAATGAAAATCTTCTGTTCTAAACACCGAAGATAATGACACTAGTCGTTTATTTTCCTTTGATATTAATGACATGTCAGATATTCCGATAGTTTTTGATTTCGATTTGCCAGAAGAAAATGTAAACTTACAAAATTTAATTGAAAACGTACCTGAAAGTTTCAATGAAATGCCGGGAATTTCACATAATGAAAACGTACCTGAAAATAAAAATAGAAAAGAAACGAAGATCTATATTGAAAATGTAAAAGAAAATGTATTTGAAAAATATGATAGTAAACTACAAAATGTACCTGAAGACGACTAGAGTATAAGCAATGAGACAAGCTGTGTTAATAAAATAAGTGAGAAACAAAAGCCGGGACAAAAATTTGCAATCGACCAAAATGATAGTCAATATAATGAAATAATAGAAAAATATATACCAGTAATTGAACTAAATGCTAGTCAGAGAAATGGAATAAGTGAAGAAGAAACATTAGTGCCAACGACTGAACAAAGTATTAGCAAAGAGGGTAATGGTCAAAATGAGCCTGTCGACCAAAGACAGATTCTTCCTTTAAATGAAATAATAACGAACACAAACTATAATATAAGAAGTATTGAAACTACCCCTGAGAACGAGATTTATCAAAATGGAAAAGAAAATCAAAATAATAATACCTATCAGTCTCCTAAGGCAGGAGTGGATGTACCTACTACATTCAAGAAAACTTTTTTTTGGCCACAAACAAATGAAACTCAAAATAGAAATTAAAAAAAAAGAAGAGTGGAATTAGAAGACGTCGAAACAGAAATTAATTTGAAATGAAATGATTATATCATTGTATCTTATGAAGATGAAGTATTTCCAGGACGGATAATTTCTGTTCACGAAAAAAATTCTGAGTTCGAGTACGAAGTTACACATATAGAGAAAAAGGGAATTAATTGGATTTGGCCTAAAAAGACTGATGTTCTAATATACTTAAAAGAAGAAATCTTTAAAAAAATACCAGAGTCTGTCCTTATAGACGAGGCCTTTACAATGTAAAAGAAATTTCTAAGTTTAATAAATAAAATTTAAAAAAAAATTTTCCTATTTTTAACGGTCTTTATATTATTTTTCATTTCATTAACGATAATTGGTGCATTACTATGCCGATAATTGGACCAAGGAGAAATATCGACTACCGATAATAGGTACATGCTGAGTTTTTCTAAAAGAAACTTTTTTATATTTTTTTCGGTAAAACATTAAAATTTGCAATTTATTGATATTAAAAGTTTACTAGATACTACAATGATTATTTTCAAATACGTACACCATTTAAATTATTTTGTAACGATTACGAAAGTTCTGATAATCTCTTAAGGTGCTAATAATAGGCTTACTATTTCACATTGCGTCTAAAACCAGGTCATTGTTTTTATGCATTATAGCAATGCTATGAAGTAAATTTTGCACAATATTATATAGTAATAATCCTTTTTGACAATCATTCCAGTTTTTTTAAAATTTCTAAGTTGTAAAATTTATGAATTTTTTTAAAATACAAAGCAGTTGAAGATGCCAAAAATAAAATCAGGTCAAATTTTAAAATTAACCAGAATTTTATTAGCATTACGTTTATTTGTAAAATTTACAATACACCTAAGTATAAAAATGTTTTTTCTGGCAGTTTAATGACTTCTAAAAAATTTCTAGCATAGAATCATTCATGTTTCGATATAGTATGTATATATTTTTTGTAAGTTCGCTTATAGTATCGGCGTATAATCTAATTCCATTCTGATTGGTTCTATAAATGGCTTTTTGGATAAGCGCCATATCGCTCCTTATCTTCTTGAATAAAGATACAGTTTTGAATTTACATATAAAAAGGAAATACCTGCACTGCGTTACAGGTTAGGGTGCGTACACACAACAAAACCTTTTTCTTACATATAATAGGGTGTCCCCCCTTGTTTATGAACACAGGTGCATGACCCACTACTAAAGAATCTAACGACTGCACAATACCTGAGGTTAATGTTCAAGGGTGGGAGATTCAGGTAGAAAAGCAAGTAACTTATCACGATACTATACAACGACACGGTCAGATTCCTTCAGTTTGTTCTTGGTCAACTCCATTACGCATATTCTGTATTCTAAGAATGTTTTACGATCTATAGCTTCCGTCACCTTAAGATATCTTTTAAAGACACGCGCACATGTTTTCATTATGTAAGCATTTATCGTAAAAACGGTTTAATTGAATATGATGTGCAAATTATTAATTTATGTACAGCGTACCAAGAATCTATCGAGTAAACACGTCTCAATACACCTATAGGAACAAATTTAATGAAACCATACCGCACGATCTTGGTATTTAAACCGCTTAAAATCTACTTCGAAGAAAAATAAATTATTCGATTTAATCTCCATCAAAAAATCGATTTTCCAAAAAAAAATTCAAATTAAGAGAATTTTAGTAAATTTCGTTTTTGACTTGTTGATAGAATATCAAAAATATTATTTAAATCATTTTTAATGAGCACCCAAAAAAGGCTTAACAAGAAACAAAGTGGGTTGTTTCGAAATTTCCACTAAAGAAAAATACATTAACCATTTACATATCTTCGTAGGAAGTAACACTGTTTTCTCAAATGAATACGATTTATTACATACTCGGCTAAAATGAACCGTATTAAAAAATCAAATGCAATCTAAATTTGATTTACGATAGGCATCGGTGATTCCATTTCTCTGCCCACCTAAGATGATTCTCAAAAAAATATTCGTTGGGTTGTCGTCCGAAAACTACGAATATTCTAATGTTCCATTTAATAGTGATGCAAATAAAAATTATTTGGGTAGAGACCGTATGTAAATTTATGTAACACGACAAGGTTGTTTATCTTTAATATATGCTTCATGTGTTAACATATGTACTGTTGATACAACATTTTGCGTATCACTGCTAATTAATCGTAAAAAATATGTATAATGGCTACATTATTTATGACTAGGCGTCCAATAATTTTAAAAAGAGCAAATTTACTCCAAAGCCGTTTTAATTAAGGTCAAACTCTGTTGGTCTATTATATTATTTGAAAGCAAAAGTAACTGTACTGATTTGAAAAAACTGGTAGGTACCAATTAGTGTATAAGAATTACTGATACAAATAGAAAAGTAAAAATTGTATTGAACAATAAACCACTTATAGGAGATATTTTTGGCAGTGTTACATTCTAAACTAAATATTTGATTTTTTAGAAATGCTTTGAAGGTCCTAATTTTAACTTATGCATAGCATTTGGCAAAATGTCTATTATCGGATAAAAACAAAAAGTCACATAAATCAATATGAAGAATAGGTACCGACTGCGTTCGAAACGACGCCCGAAGTATGCCTAAACAAAAAGTAAAAATTTATAAAAAAGACTGCGATTTCGTTTTAATTAAATTAAAAATTTTTGACTATAATTAGAATTTAAATATAAATCTGATGTAAATATCTGAGTATAACACTCTGTTTAAATTCGTTTTAATTTTCCTGCATTCATCTTAATTAAAATCGGAGAATTGAAATTGCATGCGGGTTTCATTTTATCATTAATTTATCAATTACTATTAGGGGTATGTTTTATACGATTGTATGCTGGTACTTGTCGATTATAAAATTATCTACGTACGAGGTCGATGCAAAAAAATATGCGTGGTTATAATTAAATAAATGACACCAACAAACTAATATATCTGACACTAAGCAAAACAAAGACTAGAAAAGTATGATTTACAATACGAACAAGTGCAATTTTTCTTACTGCGACCAGATCAAGAAAAATAGCAGTTTCTCTACGACTAATTAATTATAAAACCCAATTTTAAATTGACCAAGTCCGTGGCAAAACTCCAATACTACAAAGCGCGATTATTATGTAAACTATCATTTCCTCATCATTTCACACCCAACACTGCTTTCTTTCAAACTATTCAAAAATTATATACTAATCTTGAGCTATACAGACTTCACTGTTATTTTAACAAAACCTTGGTTTTATTAAAACAACGATAATAACATTTATATCAAATAGTTTAAACGCGTTCTTTGACCAATAATACAAAACTATTCATCCACTATAGAGAATGGTGATGAATAAATATATTTTCTTTTGCGATTTGTTATTATAATAAACTAAAAATTCACACGACATTCAATAAAAACCAATACATCTAAATGATGGGGTTAAAGAATATTATAAATCAATCTAACGCACCTCGAAATTTATTGATTTCGTCTCTATGTCTTAACAGTCACCACACGTACAAATCCGTCGTTGCCGGGATGTAACACTGAAATTCTTATTAGCTGGTATGTGCAGAAGAATTGTATTTATAACCACGGCTAGTACTTTTAATAGTACGTTGCGGATATTTATTTGTATAATTTAAAAAATGGTTGTAGTGACTCAAAACATCGACAGATTTTTGGCAACATAAAAGTAACAATTACAGTAAATATGTTGTCTTAAAACAAGTGTAAATGACTTTGTAAATAGTTAGACATGTGTCGTCTTTGTGAATAAATTTAAAAAAATTAGGTAAAGACAATTTGGATTATATATCCACGTTAAGTAAATTCTCTTATTTCATTTTTGCCTGATACTAGAATTGTGTTCATGGTCATTACTTGTTAGAAGTAGATTAGTAAAATAGTTACGTTTCGGGTAGAAACAGGATGTTTTGTGTCGACACTAAATTTAGAATGTTTTAATCTGCGACCTACACGACTTTTTTCTACATCTAAAAATGGCGAAAGTGCATAGTATTGTACAATTTCTGGTCGTACGGCAGAAATTTGCATGCCTGTCACATTCAAAACGTTAAAAAAATAATTTGTTTGGAGTGTTATCAAATACCATCTGCATTACCAACAATAAAAACGCTCTTGTGAAAAGCTATCACAAAACATTGCAGTTTTAGATAAACTTTTAAACAAAAATAAATAAATAATGTAATTAAATGACGAGTTAAAAGCGAAAGTGGTTGAAATTTATTTAAAAAATGCGTTGTAATTGGTGCTAGTAACCCCAAAGAATTGCGCAAATTTGCAATTCATTGTAATACTAAACCTTTCGTGATTTTTGCACTGTGTACTTTCTTTAATTTACAATAACCTTAGACAGTTTTAAAACTTTTAGACGCCTTTAACAAATATTCAAAATTTTACATTATGAAACTTACGTTACTTTTTACTGCTCAAACTGTTTTAACCATTTTTCCCAGTACGAGTTGAAGTTTTTTTTACTATCCTTCTGTTTGTCCTGATACCATAGTGCTTTTTTTAATTGTTTTTAGAACCAAGGCATGTCATTTCAGTTTCGAGTTTCAGTTTTCGAATTAAAGTTAGCAAACATACCTAAAAACGCATCAAATCCAATATTTAGTAATTGTAATTACCAATGAGTTTAAAATAATACTACGAACTTTCAAAACAAACAAAATCTACATGTGCATACAACCCACGCAAAAATTTCCTTTTTTTTATAAATGAATCATTTCTACAACATTTGCAACAAAAATGCACAAAGAACAATTTTATGATTGCAATAATAAACTGTAATAATCAAATTGATTTTCATAAGGCGTAAAGCCATTCATCAAACTCCTTGGAATTTCAAAATAATTAGCATTTGGACGAGAGAAAATAAATGTGAAAGCGCAAAGCAGTTGGTTCTTGTTTTAAATTAAATCAGACGTCATCTGAAAGTAAACATTCGGAAGCACATCTAATTAATTAATTCTTAGTTTATACTGAGTCTGTGTATAACATTTCTTTGCAATTACACTACCATTACCTAATTTTTTTAATTCTTTTTTGTACATATTAGAACGAATTCTTGTTTTTATTAGAATCTCCTTTGTGTTTCGTTTTCGAAATGAATCATTTAATATACTTTCCTTAAATAAATTAAATCTTTTTTTTTTTAATTTATTTGCCCTGACGAAGCCCCTTGTGAAGAAGTGGGCGAAACGTTTACAAGTTTGGTTACAATACTGACGCGGTCCCAATCCCTAAAGACGTTCTCTTTATCACATGTTCAGACTCCTACATTCTGCATTTAATTTACGTTTAAATTCCTTTGCACTAAGTTGATTAACATTAAACTAAAATTGATTCTATGAATGGATGTGCTGTTTTTGATAGTTTGATTTATGCCTGCAATATGTATATATCTTAAATTTTCATCAAACGCTTATGTAATACCGTTTGAATTAATTTTACATGTGGATTCGTATCTAATTTAGTTAGTGAATACAAGTATTAAATTAATTTAAAAAACTGTAAATACTTGGTAAGATGATATTAGTAATTCGATGGACGGCGAGGAAATATCTTGTTTGTCGGATCAGTTATTTCGAGCATTCGGTGTCAAAAAAATTAGAATATTTTACACGATTATGCATTAATCATAAGCAAAAAAATTTCATTCAATTTGAGTGAAGTATAATAGACAGAATATTAGTTTTACCAAGATTAACTTAAAAAAAAAAAAAAAAACCACTGTCCAGTTAAGTCAGTTGTTTTGATTAAATTCTGTACAAACAGCGGGTGACTCACCAATATTTTTGGCAATGACATCGCTTAAAAAAGTTGTAATTGTAATAGTTGTGATAGCAATTCTCGATCGCATTCTTGATTTAGATTGTTTCAAAAACCGCATAAGAAATTTTCAGATGAAAATGGTGAAATATCAGTTACTTTTCATTAATTAAAAAAACCATAGTTTTTATGTCGTATGTCACACAAATCTATCTCGGCCTTGTTAGTTAAACATAAAATGTCGTCTTAATCATGAATGAGGAGGATTCTCGAGAACATGTAAGATGTAAAATGGAGGTAGAAGGGATCATAACACAAGTCATAATTTATTGTATCTGAAACTTACAAAACGGAAGAATGAAATATTCGTGAATGAACTATGATCGCTTATCAAAAATTCTCCATGGTAAAAAAAGAGTTGGGCAACCATCAACATCAAAAAATACATAGTTTTTGATTTGTCAGATACGGGTAAAATGTAACGACTGTCAGACTGGTAAATTAAAAATAGAAAAAAAATTGGTAACCTAAGTGATGCAAACGCCAAAAACTTGACAGCCCTATAATTGAACAAGAAATGTACTAACCTCGTCAAAGATCAAACATAAATCTTTATCTGAATGGAAAAGACATAAATAACAAAATGTAAAAAAATCGGAACGTAAAAGACAAATGTATCACAATTTGCATTGTTATTATTAAACGTCAAATTATCTGTCATTATAACTACTAAGCTATATGTCCCAATATTCTTACTAACGTTATTTTTTTTAATTAGAAGCACGTTTAGATATGCATTGTAATTGACGAAAAAAATCCTTCAGCAAAAAAAAACGGTAAGAACTACTGAACATGAAGTCACTTTTCCTCAAGTAAACTCAACCTAATCTTACATTTTCAGTGAAACCATCAGTAAACACGCGTTCTCTTGTAAATGTTGCTGTTATAATTCTATTCAAATAATACTCCACAGTCAAACACAAACACAGGAACCACGCTACATGTAAATCTTGCCACAACCTATATTTTGAAAACGTGGATAAGTTGAAAAAGCACATCAAAGCATGCCTAAAAATAAAGAAACAATAATAAAGGGCAAAGTTTTTAAAAGTAATTGGTGGTAAATAAAATCCCTACATATTTTTTTCATTGTCCAGCTTGATTCACGTGCATGCACGTTTTCGTCGCCAACTTCAAGTTAGTTCAAGACAATTCATGCATTGCGGATGTAGATTTTCAAAAAACAAACAATTTAGAAGCAAAATAATTGTTTCCGTTAAACCTTCCAATAAAACTGGAAAACATTTTAAATAAAAGACTGCAATGTGTTAGGCAATCTTCCACATATAGGTTCTTGAATCCTACGTATCATATAGATATGAGCATGAGTAAAAAATAAATTTGATTTCATTTCATTGAAGAATTTAGAGAACTAGAATTGAAAAAAGTTACTTTATTTGCTGAGGTAGTCAAATATTGAACCAAAATGGAATGGATCAAAGCATCGTTATAGGAACTGCCTTAAAGTGCAACTCAAATTTTGGTAAAATGGTTTTTTCTCCAATACTTTGCTTAAAACAATCGCAATTCAACTTTCCAGCATCCACTTATACTGCGGAACCAAGAAGAAAAACTGTTTATATCTAAAACTAGACAATTAGTGTTTATAAAATTCTATTACCGTTTTATTAAGAACGAGTTGCAATAAAGATCAGGAAAAAAAACAGAAAAATACTGAACAACACATTGAATTAGAATTTGTAGATATAGACACACAAGGTGAACAGAATATCAAACGACAGCTCTTCGGATGAAGGAGAAATTAATTTCCAAGCTTAAGAATTTGAAAATCTAGGTTCTTCAGAAGAGGAAGAACATAATACACTAGATCAGAACTGTATAAACTAGCAGCTAAAAATAAAATAGTAAGAAAAGAGTTGAAACAAAAACCGTAATAAAAAGAATAGATGAGACACTAGATGAAAACAAAAATGCTTTCTAAAAAAGCTTTGAAAAGAAACATATCAGATTTTACATTTCAAATGGTGAATCCAAAGTGATAGTTATGAAAAACAAAGTTTATCGAATTCAATATAATAAAGACTACATTGTGCATTGTTCCTTGTTGGAAATTTTTTATGTCATTCAAAACTACTTGAAACCATGGTACTAGCGTGCCATATATTGCACACCAGACAGCCATTCGTTTGAAAATGTTAGATTAATTTTGTTTATAATGTACGCACTAAGTCTGTGATTATAGGTTAAATAGTACATAGACTAAACAAAAAGCTATACAGAAATACACATTGTACATATTTGATGTTTAGTTTTATTCGTTGAAGTTTGGTGTTCCATTCAGGCAGTAAAATAATAAGTTTCAGGAAACAGTAATTTTCTGATCACTTGTTAAAATTAGTATTAGAGAACACATACATAACCTGTAAATTTGATATAATTTGATATAATCAGCAAATGTATATATTGGAATCTTAGTCTCTTAGGCTACCAAAATATGTAATTATAATATATCAATAATTATTTTTGTTGTTTCAGTTTGACCGTGCAAGACGTTGCTAATCTCTTTGAATCAGCTGATTTCTGGGAAGATTTTGATGATGCTGTTGAGCGTGTTTATATAAAGCCTCCTTAAAACCGAAATGAACCAAATGAAGAGTCGGAGAACGAATCTGGCGGTTTATTAGATAATTTGACAACTAGGCAATTGTAAGCTACTGCTGAACTAATTTTGCGAAGTAGATTAAGAATTAAAGCTCAAATGTAAAAGATAATGAGCCCCTTGTAAAATTGCAAACCCAAAAAATAGTGATAATGATAAAGACAATCTAACTTTGAGCTCTTTTGTGAAGAAAAAGCAGGATCCTTGCTAAAAGATTGTGAAAACGAAAAAATATTTCTACAAGGTAATTTTAGTAAATATCGAAATGATTGAATTTTTAGTTAAAGAAGGTAACAAATATGCTCTCTTTATAAACTGCCTAAATTCTAAAATAATACTAAATGAGATGAAATGCTTTTTGGCCGTTATTATTATATCTAGATATATTGAGAAACCATAAAAACATTGAGGATGATCTGCGTAATCAAATATTATATAACGCCATGCGTCCTGATCGATTTATACAAATCATGCGATTTTTGCATTGTACAGATAACGCCAATCGCCAGTCATCAGATAAAATGACACAGCTTCGACCGTTTATAAATAAAATGAAGACTATTTTTTTTAATTATGAACTAGATCATGAAATCGCATACGATGAAAGTATGATCGGGTACTTCGGGCACCACGACTATAAACAATACATCGGATATAAAGTCTGGTACATAAATTCAAAAAATTACTACCTTTTCAATTTCGAGATATACCAAGAATGCATACAAAACTTCGTTCCCGAACCTCAGAAACAGTTTGGAAAAGCAACAGTACCACTGTTACAACTGATTGGCGATCTATCGCAAAAACATAAATATCTACCATTTAGATTTATTTTCATAAATTATTTGCCCCAGAAAGAATTCTAATTCAACGGAAAGAAAAATGATGTGATGAAACTAATAGTGTAAGAGAAAATCGCTTGCCAAAAAATTGTCCTCTACGATGTGTAAAACAGATAAAAAAAACTAAACGAGGTACCAACGACTATGCTTTGACTACTAATAAGAAAGTATTTGTGAGACGTTGGATGGATAATTCTGCCGTGACTGTGGCCTCTGTTAGTTCAATTACAAATACAAGTCGCTTTTCGGTAACAGAAAAAAATTGGAATGCTTAGATCAAACTGTATTAATTCCCAATTACAATGAATTAATGAGAAGAACAGACCAGATGGATTCAAACATTAACGTCTATAGGATCGCAATCAGGTACAAAAAGTAATGGCGGCCCATTTTTAGATGCTTCTATTCAAAACGCTTAGATTCTATACAAAACGCATCTCCTAACCACATCACAACTGAGTTTCAGGTGTGAAATAGCACCAGACCCCCAAGTCTGCTGATCGTTCTTATGCCGACTTACCAGGTAACCGAGTTTCTCCTCACATTAGGTATGACCAGATTGTACATATTGAATATGTACCCAATAATAAAAGAAGACGTTACGGTGGCAATCACGCGTCATAAATGCCGTAAAAACACAATGTCTCAATGCAACGTAGGCATGTGCAATGATTGTTTTGCTGATTATCATCAAAATAGTTAGTTTGTCGGTATTACTGAAAGATCCGCTGATATTTTGTATAATACAGTTTCGTCTTTGTTACTTTTTCAACTTTTTAGTACCGCAGGGTCCTAGTGTATATGGCACATCTAGTTTTTCTTTTCTCATAACTCCAAAAACTGAAATTTTATGACAGTACTGTGTCAAAACCGGTCAAAATATCTAAAATTTTACAAAATAAAGAAATTCAGTTCCTAATGGGTTACACTTAAACAGTATTTTTTGTAATTTATTCGTATCTGCAACACTGGGAATTACGACTAATTATGTAATTATATTCTGTAGTCACTAAATGTTGGAATAAATTTCAATCGACTTCCATAAATTTTTAATTTTCAATGGTTAGTGACTAAAAACAAAAAAAAATAAAAAAACAAAAATAGCCAGTGCTTTTATCACAATTTTCCAATTAAAATCAAAAATTACTTGTTTTTCATATTTTTTTTGTTTCAAGAGTTTCTAGATATATTTGAATAAATTTTTATAAAAGATTAACCGATGGTTTTTCAGTATTTTCCTTTTTTTAATTTCCTTGTTTCTTACCCTAAGTTTAAACAAATAATTGTCAAAACTTTATTACCAAAATCATCTTCCTTTCTCTCTCTTTGCAAGTTTTTCACTTTTAATTTGAGTAGGTACATACTTGGTTTTATTTGATATTTTAATTTTCTCTCTATTTTTTTTGTCAAAACCTTTAAATTGGTAAATTTTTTCTGTTCATTTTAATTCGCCTTATATTTAAAAATTTTGTAATTAAAAAATTGTAAGCAATTATCTATTTTTTTAAGTTTCTTCACTTCAATGTTCTAGTCAATAAACTTATTGTTATTTTTTGGATTATTTTAGGTTCTTCTATAAAGCAAATTTCTACTAAGTTATTTAAAACAGTACTAGTAAGTTGATTATTTCATTGTCTATTCTTTGCTTTTTACCTACACGTTAAGAAACATAAGATGTTTTCGTTTCTTCAGTTTTTATCTTTAGTTAACAAACATACTAAAAATTGACAAGCAGTAAATTTTATAGCGAAAAACAAAGAACAATTATTCAAGCAATTCAAAATTTGTTGAAAACGATTGCAGTCTAGCATTTATATTTATAGGCGTCAATCGTGGATAATAGAAGAGTCATACACCATAGTTTGAGTCAATCTAACCAACGTGTCAAGTTCAGAAGGGAATATACAAACGAACAAAACAATTGCATTAAGAAAACACGTAATCCAAAGAAAATACTCGAAACACAAGCTGTCAGAAGAATTTTTCAGACCCTGATGGTGTTGTAAGTTTAAGCGACTAATCTAGGTAAACATATTAGCAAAAATAACAGTGATGGCTTCAGTAAAATACTGTATGAGAATAAAGAAAGATGATTAGATACTGCATTTTGTGTTCCACATGATTGCATAAAAGTTGTACCACGTATTAGTCCAAAAAATCAATTTATATGATTTTTTATTGCGTTAAATAAAAAAGTTAATATAAATTATGCTATTTTATTGCTTTATTACCTCACCAATTTGGAAACATATACCAGAAATATAAAAACAGTATACAAATTTACACGTCCTCTGAATAATACCCAAAGATATGTATTACAATCATAATATTCCAAGTAAACCTGATCGATCATAATGTGTAAAATTTCTAGTTCTAAATATGGTTTTTTCTAATTTTCTATGTACTTTTCATATTAAACCATTATTTACTCAAGATGTCGTATACATTTAGGTACACAAACTAATTGCATTTGTGTTTGTGCCAATCTCCGAAATTAAAAAAAAATGTAATCCCTTCTAATAGTTTAAGTGACTTTAGTACCCGCAAATAAACGCCAAAAAATAACACTTTTAAGCTATGGATTTATTTAACAAATTGTTTTTTGATCGGAAAGCAGATTGAAAAATTATTTTGCCAGCATCGTTTAAGATCTGTTTTTAGTTACGTAGTCATCAAAACTGTTTTCTTGCATTTATGTTATTTTGGAAAATCTAAAAAAAACACGACAGGTTTGTGATGTCATTGAAACTATGAATAGATAACTGTGATCGTATATTCCTTTGAGAATTATTTCTACCAAATTAATCTGCTTTTAGCCATAAAGTCGTTACCAAATAGCAAAGTTAATCAGAAATAAAATATAAACATAAAAACTAGTTACATGAGATCTTTGAATAGGAATTTGACAATCTCATTTAAATCTCGGCGAACTTGTCATATGGACAAAAGATTGTACGATTAGTGCTTAAGTTTTTTGGTTTTTCCTGGACCAAAAATCTTAAATAGGCGAAAAGCTACGGTACCCCTCGAAAAATATGACGTAGACAA
The DNA here is from genome assembly GCA_035610365.1 of Aquatica leii. Taxonomy (NCBI): domain Eukaryota; kingdom Metazoa; phylum Arthropoda; class Insecta; order Coleoptera; family Lampyridae; genus Aquatica; species Aquatica leii. Next base: position 170,942,376 of record CM069433.1, on the reverse strand, counting down.
AAGTAAAAAACTTATGATTATTTAAACATGTTTCATCACACTCTTAAAATCATAACATTTGTTTGTCCTGTAAATTTTAGGTCATTTAAATTGTTTTTGTAATTTTAATCTACCTGTATTTTGTGTTACAACGAAAAAGTGACGTAATTATTTATCAGTTTATATTTATGATAAAATATTGTAATTTATACAAACCCTTTGCATATTTAAGGTTATTTGCAACAGGTTTTAGTAGTAATTTTTGTTGTTTTTTAATTAACTGCGACGCAAACGTGTTTGATTTTTAGTGAGGGTGCGCTTAGATTTTTGTTATGTACCCTCCTAGAAACCGATTTTGTCATTTACGCATCGTTAATCCTTTAATTTCCAATTGAGAAACTCGTTTTAATGGTTAAAAGTGAATATTGTTGACACATTTATCTCATTTGTTTGACTATATAATTTAAAGGTGCAAATATAAATAGAAATTAGAAACACCTGAGCCGAATACGTCGTTTTTGTTTTATATTTGGCGACTTGGCGTTTTCTTGCGGCCACGCCTGTAACACTTAAAGCAGCAACAGTTGCTGGAATTTGCCAAAGTATCGCTCGGAGAGATTCATATTTTTTCGTATGTGTTTTTTACAGTCTGCGTTATAAATACATAAAACTTGTGCTGGTATGAGATCTTGTGACGTATTCAAATTGCCACATGCCGGTTGTTTAAAACTTTGATAAAATGCGTATTCGTCCGAAAGCGGCCGGTATTTGTATTAACTATTTATTGTTTAACAGAGAGAATTGTAAATAACCGAGCATCGTACTCGACGTCGTCACTTTTATCACATGTTTAATGTTATCAACCGCAAGTGACCGAGAGAAACTACAGGAGTGAAATCAAACTTAAAAATAGGCGACTGGCATTTATTGCTAAAAAGTTATAAAAAGAACGAGGAATGTGGAGAAACTCCCTTACTTACCTTCGTCTAGAAGACGCTCAACGTGGATAAATACATTTGGAAAGGCCGCTAGTTGTTTTCTATCTTTTAATAACTGCGCGAGGTAGTCCGCTATGCTTTGCGTCGAATTATTATCACACATTTTTGTATGTACTTGACGCACAACTTCAATAAGTTTCTTTTAAAAAACAGCTAATGTCGATTGCTTATAAACGCATTCAACAGGCCACGAACACAACACTCAAACTATTACTAGAATTACTGAAATTTAGTAGCTGCTATGAGGATACGATTACTTCCGAACCTCTACCATTTACGTTCCACCACCTCCTTGGATTCGTAAGCACGCATGCTCGACTCTATAATGGAAACATACTGCGCAGAAACACTTGACTTACCTTATAAGGACGCACCAACTCAAATTATACTTAATGCAATTAACAATTTTACAATAAAATTTCTCGCTAATTAGAACCCATTAAAACTACAAATTTCTCCGGACACAAAAACATCCACAACAATTACAATACTTGTATCCGTGCCAAAAACGAATATCCCAAAATACTTCGCCATCTTCGATCAATTGCGAAAATTGTCAAAATATAATTGTTTTGAAAACTAACCTATTTTTTTTGTTCTTACGCAAACATTGTACTTTAAATTTACTGTGTGCACAACGTTTAAATGCTGTTTCGTGTTTGTTTTTTAATATTTATACAAAGATAATCGAGCTAAATTTGTATAATTACGTCATGTCTGAACAGTAGCGGATTGGCCGAATCTGCAAATCAGTAGGTCTATGCTTTTATCGTTTAATCAACAATGTTAACAAAACGGCTACATTTATTAGATATAATTAACACGACGTTCTTTGATTCTAACATAACTACTAAAATTTAATCAAGAAATTATGGAAAATCGCATACAATAAAAATATTTAATTTTGCAATTTTACATAAAAAAACTGTTTGGTTTAATTACTCTAAATCAGTTAATTAAAAAAAAAACTACAACTGGGCACCTCAAGTAATTTAAAAAAATTAAATAATTGAATGAAACGTATTACGTAAATTTTTTACAACTAAATAATAAAAGTATAAATAATGAAGATAGCATTTAAGAAAAACAAACGCAGTATAAAAATCAGAATTTGTTATGTTTTCATTTGTCTGACAACTACCAAAAACAAAAAATTTAAGAAGAAAGCACCAAACAATATTTTTTTAGTGAGCTTACGTACAAATATTTTTAAAAAAACTTTTGTAATGGGAACGTTGTGAAATAAATAATCTTACTAATAAAATTATTTTTTCAAAATATGTTTCCTCCAAATTCAGAGCACACGCGGGTGTGCACACCATAATCTTTTTGTTTTTTGATTTCATGAAGTGAGACTTATTGATAGTTTTTACCTACTTAAAAGTACAGACACGTAAGCAAGCGATTAAAAAATTTTCTACAACAAATTTTTTTCAGCCTATTAACGGCCAATAATTCCATTTTCATTTTTCGCTTCACATCAATGTTTCAGTGATATTTGCTTATTCCTACAGCTACAGTTGAAAATCCGAAATCGTATAAATATGTCGCATAAGAAATAAGAATTCTTACATTTTTTTAACTCAATGTTAGATATTCACTTTTGATTGATATCTAAAACTGTGCCAAACCAAAACAAGCAAAATTTGTTTGCAGACTGTTGTCGAAAGAGAGTTCAATTAGATTTTCTTTTTTCTGCAAAGTGAATCCTACTAGAGTTTCAGCATGGAAAGGATAAATCTACACAATTTTTTTAAACTATCTTCTGCCACGTATTTGTGCAATTTAGAAAAACAATGTTAACCATCATCTTTATTAATTATCGATAAGCAAATCAGTTGGCTCTACAACCTTGTTTTACATTTGTTTTAGTGCGGTTGTTTTTTATGTCACAGCAATTATTTTGAAATGGTTCTATATATATTCTATTCTACCTGTTTTTAGACCTGTTTTTTTTAAATATTCGTTGCTATGTTCTGTCAGTGGGCTGTTGCACTAATTCTTTCACGTCTCCGTTGTTATTAAGATCATCTTTTTTATTGTTTTTATTTTGTCGTAAATATTTAAGGTTTTTTTAAAACTAGGTTCTTCTATCATTGAGTTTTCTTCGCCTGCTATTTCAAGATTTTATAAATAGAATTATTTATTAGTTATTTTATTCAAATTCGTCTAGCGTCCCTGCACTGCAATCTCCATGGTCCTTTTGTGTACCTCTGATTTACTACTCGCTCTGGAGTTTTGTTTCTTCAATACAGTCCAAAATCTTATCCAAGAGGCCTTTTTTTAACTCATTGGATATGTTTCGCATTTACACAGCAGTGTCCTCCAAGCATCCGCAGCATAGAGAACTACTTTGCAGTCCCATATTATGCATATCGCTCATTTAAAACAACAGTGACACAATTAAAAAATTGAATATTTTCACTAAGCGCATTTGAAAATTTGAAGCACAGTTCAAGGCACATATTATGATTATAAGAAGTCTTTTGAAGCAGATATTTGGACAGAATCATTTTAAGTTACTTGTGCAGCTATTCTTCAGGTTACTTGAAAATAATTTTTGATCAGAAGTGAACTTTGATCACATGTGTCACTGTTTCTAAAAAAATTGCGTAAGTTCAACTATAATTATACGACATAAGTCTGCATCTTTATTTCTTAATTTCAGTCAATACAATTATTTTAAAAGAACAAAACACTTCGGTTGAATAACCAAATTTCTAGAATAACGGAATCATAAGAATGAAAAAAAATAATTCACTCATACTATCAAAGATTCTCATACTAAGACTTATAAGTTCTTGGAACTGAGGCTTTCTTGTCCTTCGTCTCGTCAAACAGAGACAGAAGGATATCTTTCTTGCTTTTACTGATGCCAATCTTGTTGCTGTATGCTCTTTTTAAATCAACGACGTCAACACTAGTTTTCGACCGATTCGTCCTGGGTGAATCTACCACAAGTTCATCGAATGCTTCTTGGTCGAATGATGTTTTGTAAAAAACTTGATTTGGAAACTTTTAATATCTGCATTTCAGAAATTTTCAATTGCAGACAGTTACCGAGCTCCACATTCAGAAATCTTTGAGATCATAGAAATCGTACATCATCTTCTGTACTGCATAGGGTTTTCCATTTTTCTTCGAAGTTCTTATCAATGTGATGTATTGTTCAGGGAGATAAATCGGACTAGCCTTCAAGTATTTCTTTACATTTCTCTCAATCCAAGAATGAGCACTAACTCCCTCGTTTTGGGTATGCCCTGTTACTAAATATTTGTGTGTAATTGTTTTGATGTTTGGCAATGTCTTGATTGCATGCTAGTAGAGTGCCGGGAGGTATTTGTTTTTTTTTGCTGTCCAGCGCAATTATACGAGTAAAAGATCACATTTCATTCGCTCCACGATGAGCTTGATTTTCATTCCAGACATAACAAACACATTCATTGCTTTTCAAGTTGTAAATGGTGAAATTAAAAACGTAGAAAAGGTCGACGTGGGTCCTCTGGGACAAGGCAACACGGCTTGCGAATTGTAAACAGCCACGAAGTCTGAGCACTCCTTGTCTTTTTGTTTTTCTAATCGAAAAAGGTCTTTTTGGAGCAAATGTTTCTCGTATTTCTCATTAGTTTTGATCTTATCAGAGGCATTTGCAATTTCATATGCTGCACATAGCTCACATTGGTATTTCTTTGGCGTATAGAATGATATATTGTACTCTTCCTTAAATATTCTATAATAAATGGGATAGGGAACGGCAGTTTCGCGGGCTTCCTCCTGCATCGTTCTGTAACTCCTATGAAGGTCGGCAACTGTCAATCCGCCTTCAGTAAACTCTTTACTCGTATTGGCACTGCAGTAATGCCTTGGAATCCGTGGTTTGGAGTCTATGTGATCTCTGACGCTGCGTTTCATATCTTCATCTATCGTACTATGGTTGGAATGTTTACCCCTCTGATAACTGACAATAAATTGGGGATGTTTATGCAATACGGTTCTTATGGGTCTGTCATTGATGGATAATGTGTTTTTAAAGAACAGTTTACACGCACGTATATTCTTACCTCTTATGTTAAAATAGAATGCATAATTCGGTTTTCTGCTACTACCTTCTCTCACATATCTATATCTAGGTTTAATAACAGACATACTGGCTACAATAAAATCTCTTTGTGTCTGAATATCACCTAAGTCTCACTACTTCTTAAAGATCTCTGATCGGTTTTCTTCAGAAATTTTTCCATAACATTGAACTTCAATTTATCTGTGCATGCTGGCTAATTTTTTTTCTTAGCAAAGAATTTCTTAGTTTGGTTATTCACATACTCTCTACCGGTGTTCCTTAAACGCGTCGAAACATTTTTCTTCCACATTTGATGTCCTAGTTTCCTTTTCTTTACTTTGGTCTCACTAGTTTCAGAATGTATGTTTGTACTCTGCGTAAGGTTTGGATTGATATTTTCAGATTCAGAATTTGAACATTCGCTTCACCCTGAGCAGCTACTGGAGGTAGATGATGTGGATGATGCAACGTATTCGGCATCTTTCACAGAGTCGTCGGAGTCTTTACTGAATCTAGAATGTAATTCGTCACAGCCCAGTTGTTCATTTTGGTGTTCCGCAATATCTGAACTTGTCTGTGTACTGCTGCCTTCTTAAATATTCGCTGAAGCAACTAATCGTGTGTCCGTTTCTATAACTTCTGAGAAACAATTATCAATGGTGCAGACGTCACTTATACCAGTATCCAGCAGCCCAAAGAGATCTGGTTCATTCATTTGGGTAGGTTGGTCAATCGAATCGACTAAATTGATAGATAATTCTACCTCATCTAAAGTGATGTCGCTAGTGCCACCTATGAGAAAAAAATTATAAAGACCGATCTAAAATGAAGTGTGTCAAAGAACTTAGATCTAAAATTTCGCCTTCACCGATTCCTGATTTTGCGTTGTCTAGGATACGTAAGGTACGGAATACATCTCTGAAGAAAAAAGTGAAACCAATACAAAACGGCGATATTAAGTTACACTGCAACACACTAATTACAACGTCGATTGGAACTTGATTTGATAACTCAAAAACGAGTAACTTCAATTTTTTAAAGTCAACAATGACATAATTAGAAATATCATGTTTAATGTGTGTACTCGTATCAAAGATTCTAGAAAACTAAGTACATAAAATAGGCAAGCGTTTAGAGAAATAGTGACACTACAAGAGATGCGACTATGTTTCTTGAATGCTTCACATAATACATAACATGAACTATATAGGAAACAGTGTCACATTTCATGTTTCAGTTATGGACTGGAAAAATGCATTTACCTAATAGGCTTTTTTTGAGATGTGTCACTGTTGCACAATTCTGAGTAAGTTTACTCCACATACACCGGTACAACACTGGTTGTGTCACTTTTTCACAACAGGTCTCAGTTTTTACGCGCCAGGCAATAACAACACTTGCGCGCTCTTTTGGTTGGTAGTCGAAGTTCACTTCTGTCGTTATTTCTGTAAATTCTGTATCGATTTTGGCGACGTCTTGCCACATAAAACACAAAATGAAGAATTTTGAGTTGTGGCGGTGTTGTTTTAAATGAGCGATATGTTTGTTAAGACCACAGTGGCCTATTATCAGTCTTTTGTCGATTCATTAGTTTCTAATGTGTTGCTGCTAGTTTGCTGCAAATTGTTTATTTTCCGGTCTTGTAAGTGATTCCGAAAACGGGTTCAGATTCGATATGTGTACCTGTTGTGCCATTTTTAGCTAGCGCGCCCGCCATTAGGTTTCCTTTTACACTCTGGTTTTATAGTATCCTGGTACACTTGTTAGAAAGTTGCCAATATTTTCAGACTGTTAATGCATCCCATAATCAGCTTGGATTTAATTACTGGCGATTCTAGAGCCAGTAGTTATGCTTGATTGTCAAACATGCTCGATATCAGATCATTTGCATATGATTTCGAGTCGATAATGTTCCTGACACACCAGTCAAAGTCAGCAAAATTTACTTCCCATGGTGCCTGCCTCTGTATATTTCTGCACCGTTGCCGTTACAATCTGTGTACCAAATAGTTCCTTGAACCGCTGACGGATAAATGTTTTTTGTACACTCGCCTCATCACGGTATTTTCACTTTATAAATTTCTTTAAGATGTGATAATTTTTTGTGAAGTTTGATCTTGTAGTTAAGATTGTTTTTTCACGCAGCACGTTGTATATGCCAGGTTTGCTTTTCCAGATAATTGACGTGTGTTCATTAATCTGCAGCCTGTATGCTGCTTATCTAGTTTCCGTCATTACAACGAGGTGTAATAGTGGAAGTGAAAGTAGTGCTTCTATGACTGCTGTGAGCGTGGTTCTCATCGCTGCTGTCATCAGCAGACATGCCTTTGTCTGTGTTTTGCCTAACTTAGAAGCTCTACTTTTCAGGTTGGTTCTCTCAAATCATACAAGCGCACCGCATGTGATGATGGGTTTTGTCACCACAGTATATAATCATTAGGTCATTGTGGGTTTCAATTCTCATGTGTGCCCGACAATCCGTTTGGTTGTATTAAGAACCTTGATGGCTTTTGCTGTGACTTTCTCTAGATGAGCGTTAAAAGTCAGATTGGTATCAAGAGCGAGTCCCATGTATTTGATTTATCATCTAGAGCGTGACTCGGTACAACGTAGGTAGTTTTATGTCATCCGTTTCCCGTTTGGTAAACGTACCGATTGCGGTCTTGATTAGGTTCACTGATCTTTTTCTTTTATGCACCATTTTTTGACGGTGTGTAGTGCACTCTTCATGATGTTCGATACAATTTTCCGTTTGCGATAATGGTAAGATCGTCGCCGGATCCTAAAGCGAATACACCTCTGTCTTTTAGTTCTTGTAGGAGGCCGTCCATGATGGGGTGAGATGAGAGCCTTATGGGCACCCACCAGCCACTTCGGCTTCTACAGTGCTACCGTACAAATAGTAAGATTTTTGAGCATGGAGTTAACCCAGTTTCGCACTAGAGGTATAATGTATTTTTTCCGTTGAAATTGAGGTAAAAGTAATATTGTCAAATGCTCCTCCTGGGCGTACGAAGATCTTCTTGGTTTTTGTATAAATACCACCTTGACAATCGACCTGCTGTTTGGTACATGTGAAAGTGCTAAGCTCACTCTGAGAATTTCGCATACTGCATTTTGCAAAGCAGCAAATCCCTTTTGCAGCATGATGGGATAAATTCCAAGGGTTCCTGGAAACTGAAATGGTTTAAACGTATTGATTCCTCACTTTATGTTTTTAAAGTTAATTTTTTTGTCGTTAATTCCCAGTTTCTTTTCTTTGCCCGTTTGTTTGGTACCTCTAAGTCTTAGTGCTTAGGAACTTCAGTTAACGATGAACCCGGGAAATGTTTTTGCAATAGTTCTGACCGAGTAGTAGTTCTGTAATCCTCAAAAATTCGAAGTGCAGTTGGTTGGCTAATGCTTCCATTTTCTCCCTGAACCCCTTGTTTATAAACAATACGTATTGGGTTCCTTTTGAATCGAGTTTAGTGTTCACCACCAGCCACGTGTTAGTACTGTTGTTGTTCTGTATCGATATTTTTTTTCAGTAAGATGACTAGTTCCATTTCTTTTCCCGGGATTCAAGTGATAACTTCTTGGATGCGGGAAAGTCTTTGAGATAAATAAATTCAAGTTTCCTATTTCTTCATACGATTTTCGGGGCATATAGTACTGCTCCTACTGTTTCTATGTGCGTTTGTTGCAAAACATCCTCATCTGCACTTCCTATTGCAGGAAATATACTGCCCCAAAGCTGTTTTAAAAACTGGCACGTGTACATTCTTAGACCAGAAGGTTCGACCGTAGATGTTGCATTAAAATACAAAATTTACAAACGAAATACAATCAAGAATTTTTGTTCAACTGTAAATTTAAATTAATCAGCTAACAGCAAGTCAAGTCAACTTGCTCTATCGTTACTCTACAAACAATTAGTGAACAAGTTTTTTTAACAGTATAAAAGACCTTTTTTTAACAAATTAATAAGTTTAAGAAAAATGTATTATACATACCTGTTACGAAATGAAGAAGACAAAGTAATAAATAATAAAGTAAATGTAAATTATCCAGTAAAAACTCGAAACACTAATACACTACACTAATAAATGAATACTATACTAATTTAGTTTAGAACTACGCAAAATTAAACATAAATATATGTACGTATAATCAAAATAAACACATGATGTCACTTGAACAGTCTTTAACAAAAGTTATTGTCGCATCGAAAGTCGACAAGGAAGTTCTGTTGGTGGTGTAAGAAGCAATATTTATAAACAAGTAGTGTGAGAAAATAATTAATTTGAAATCAGCAAGCCGGATGGGATTATTAGGGTTTAATGTTAGTAAAGTGGCAGAGGTGTAATACACCGACGTCGGCTTTAGTGATCAACGGTCATTGCATGGTGTGTTTATGCAAAATTGTAAAATAGTTGAGAGGTAATAGCTTAATGAAGCAAGGTGTGAGACCGCGCAAGTTTGCACAAAATAAACAAGATTTAGGTACAATTCTGATGTTTCCACATTACAATTTAAAGTATTTACAAAAATTTTCTCACACAAGGCATTTACCATTGGGTATAAAAACACATTGCAAATTTTAAGTTTTTTCAACCCCAGTAAATAATTTAATCTCTGTAACAAATGGTTTATTACTTCCGTTTTGACCATCAAGGGTAGGGTAAATTTATTCAAAATGTCATAAACCTTTACTACAATATAAGAAAAACGTTTTGTCGGTATTTACTTGAGCGAATTTTGACACTAAGATTTATCATTCTAAAAACCTTGTTGCGCGCAGGGCCTATAAAATGCGGGGCCGAGTGCACTGCACCGTTTGCACGTGCCTCACGCCGGCCCTGATTGCGAGGGCATTCTCTTTGATGTGAGTGAAGATGCGGCTGCTGTTACTGACGATCTATTACCAGGTAAATCAAAAGAGCGGCATGAAAGGGCATTAAAAAAAAATTACTTCACTTACCGAAGAATTATTTCTTGTGTATTTTGCGGAAAAAGCAAGTTTGCAGAAACCCTTAAGTCTTTTGAGCATATATTCTATGTTAAAATCCGTGTTTTTATTGAAACAGAATTTGGACATTAGCAAGTTTCATAAGCTTATTGCATACTTAAAGCAAAAATCGGCTGGTTACCAACCAAAAAAATCGAAATGTTTGTCGCGGAACCAGATTGATAAATTACTTCTTGAAGCTCCCGACAAGGAATTTTTATAGGTGAAAATAAGTTGTGGCAATGGGTAAATAAGTACCTCAAATTAATTTTTCTTATGTATTTACAGGTCGCGTTTAGTTTTGATGTTTCGAGCACTTGTCGATGCGACGCATTATCAAAGAAAGAAGTATACTGCAGGTAAAATTAGTTGGTATGTGTTAGTTCACAAAACGACTGTTGTCAATTAAACATTGATCAAGCAATCGTAAAAGAACCACCAACTGAAAACGTAGTAAGTAGTCAGTATAGTTGTGAAAAACAACATCAAAGAAACGATGGACAGCTGTTTCGTTCTTTTGGAACTCCTCAGCACCGTGAAAACACATTAGAGTTATCACGGTGCTGAGGAGTTCCAAAAGAACGAAACAGCTGTCCATCGTTTCTTTGATGTTGTTTTTCACAACTATACTGACTATTTACTACGTTTTCAGTTGGTGGTTCTTTTACGATTGTTTGATCAATGTTTAATTGACAACAGTCGTTTTGTGAACTAACACATACCAACTAATTTTACCTGCAGTATACTTCTTTCTTTAATATTTAGTACGTGGAAATTACCACGAGGTGGAAACACCATTTGTTATTATCAAAGAAGTTACGTTATTAAAACAAATTTTAATAAAGAAAATATTTTTATGGTCCACCAAATAAGTTTATATCATAGACAAAGGTACTAAAATGCCCGTTTTTTATACTTAGTAAAAAATAGCTACGTTTACTTTGGTTGTAAAGAGCAAAATAAAAGCAATTTCAAACATATACGTGTCTAAACAGGGATGCTATTGCGACACCACTTTATATCAGCAGACTGAGTTTTCAATCATGGTTTTATAGTCTTTTTTTTTTAATTTTTTTCGAAAAAAGTTTTAATGTTTTTTACTTGCGCCAAAAGATACAGGTACCTGTCTGTCGTTTTTTAGTATGTATTTATCTGTAGCTAAACTTAATATTAGTCGTTTTTTAGATAGAGGTGAAGTTATACTTTCCCCTTAGCCCACCCTTTGGCTACGTCACTGTTTGTTTGTAATGATAGACCCTAAATCTAATTTGCTTATTATATTTTGTTTATCGGTCATTTTAAATATTTCAACACGAGCTCGTTTCTGCTTACTAAAGCATAATTTTTTGAATTCATTTTTACATTATTTAGTTTAATTACACAAGTCTGCAAAAAAAAATGAGAGCTGTTTTAGTTTTTTTGCATGATTATGTTTTTGGGTGTGCTAAATCTGAAAATGACTTACATTTTGTTATAGAACGTCACGTTTTCTAACAATGTAGGTATTTATGTTAAACAAGTTATCATCTTAAAATAAAAGATAAAAGACATATACATTCATTCGTAAGCACTAAACACATTTCTTTTTCTTAGTGAGACTCCTTTTGGTACATTTTCGCTTGTAGGAAGCATCTGGAAGGTCTCTCTAAAACGTCCAACAGTAGTCTGCCATAATTGAAAAGCTCCATCTTCCCTGGTATCTTTTTTCCATCTCCTTAATATCTTGGTGAAATCGTTCACCTTGCTCTTCACTCACATCTCCTAAATTTTCTGGAAAATAGTCGAGGTGCACCGCCATTGAGAAGCAGAACTGCTTTAAGGCTTCTTTTTGAAGAATGTATGAAAATACGCCACTGTGCTGGGTCGTAGGACATCTTAAATGTATCCATCAAACCTTCAATATTGGTACAATAGACCAACTCGTCCTCTTGGGCAAAGTAGGAAGTGAACTGCTTCTCATGATATCTAAACCAAGAGGAAAATACTCCTTGCAAAAGTAAGTACCTGCTTTTGAGCCTTGATCCAAGGAAGTTAGTAGCGTTTTTTGGAAGATTCAAGTCTCTTACCAAATCATTTAGCTTGCCTTGGGAAAACAATTTCGGACTGCTGTCATCTTCACATTTAAAGCTTGATTTGTCACCGAGTTCAGGTACAGCACCAACTTCATCAAAACTTGGAATCTCTTCCAAGGTAGCAAGAGCCTTGGGCATTGGTATTTTGGTCCCATGAGAGATGGGACGAATAGCTGATTTCAGTTTGGGGTATGAAATTGACTACAAAAGTAACAATCATCAATACCGTTTGTAGACTTTATCAAGTGCTCAAACTTTATCCTGATCTCCAAGTTTTAAGCCAAAATACGCAAAGTATACTTTTTTTCCGTAATATTCAGTTGTTGTTCTTAATACCATATATTCGCCACAAATATAACAGAAACTGTCAGACGAATTCACACACTGGTACCGCACGACTTTATACACTATCGGAGCGCGCACGTTCAGATTACAACATGTTTATATTTGTTAATTTAGCTCACACAGGGCGTTATTTATTAAAAAAGTAATGATAGTTAGTTATGGCCTGTATACATTTAAAAACAGTAATTAAAATAAAATTGTATCTATTTATTTATGAATTCAAAGTAACCCAAAAAAATCATTTTTTATAATAAAATTTTACGTTTTGCAAGATAACTTGACGTTCTGAAATTTTTTAAGTATTCTTTTAGTTTTCAGGACACCTAAATACATAGAAATCAGTTGAAAACACCCAGACAGCATTTTTGTTGCAGACCTGTGTTATTATATGCTTATTCAAATTTTTAGAATTTTTATTAGTACAAGTATTGTAAGTTTTGTAGATTGTGACATTGTTATTCATTTACTATCTTTGAAGTAGTTTTTTTCGAGTGGTCGTTGATTTTTTCTAAATGTTTTGATGATCATGCAATCAGCTACTTGAGAATGTTGTCTTACTTTTATACTTTGCTCTAAGTATTGTAACTTGACTCGAATTTTTAATCACGCTGGTCAAAAACGTCTATTTCAGACATAAGATGACTAGATTAATTAAGATTAGATAGATCAACTAACAAAGCAGTAAAGCGTTTACAAAATTAGTTAAAGTTTAGCTGATATTTTGAAACTTTACTTTGTCAAAAATTGTCGATTAAAAATAGAATAATAAAATAGAATAGAAAAAAACTACAAAAGCAGAAGCATAAGAAAATGTATGAAAGAAAGATTTAAAAGTCATAAAAACATGTTGCAGTAATACATGTCATACTGATAATTTCTTTATTAAATAATTTGAAAACAAAAAGTTAGTTATTCTAGAATTAATAAAAGCTACGGTTGCCACATGTCTTCTCACAGATATGAATATACATTTATTTATGTCATTTTGGTTTTGGATTCATATACAAGCGTTATATTACAAAAATCGAAAAACAAGAAACAAAATAACAGATATATTTATGTCAGTTATTTTTTGAGAAATTAGGATACATCGAAGTAAATAAAGAGGAAAATGTCGAAAATATATTTTATATTTCCATAAAACGCCTTTTATGAGCTTTTCTTTTATAATTTTTTAGGGGACAATCTCTTTTCAAAGACCAGCAGTAATATGCCATTATGTGACAATCCCATCGACCCTGATCAATTTCCTCCATCACTTTTAGATCTTGGTGGAACCGCTCTCCCTGTTCCTCACTATAATTTCCTAAGTTATTCGGAAATTTATCTAGATGATTGCGCAGATAGTGTAACTTAATACTCATATTTGCTCCCAAATTCTGAAAGTTGGTCAGCATATTTTCCACAACTTCTTCATAATTTGCTGTTTTATGGTTACCTAGGAAATTTTTGACAACCAACACAAAACATTTCCAAGCTTTACTTTCCGGAACAGTCATAACTTTGATAAAATCTGAGTCTTTCATCAATTGCCGTATTTGAGGACCATCAAATATTCCACCTTGAAATTTTTCCATACTAAACTTCGCAAATTTTCTGCAAATGTAATTAAAACAATCTCCGTCCTTGTTCAACGCTTTTACAAATTGCTTCATCATATCTAACTTAATATGTAATGGTGGAAGTATGATTTTGTTTCTGCTCACCAGCGGCTCCCTTGTTACATTGGCTTTACCGACAGTTAAAGAATTTCTTACAGACCAAACATCTTATTCCCACTGTAGTTGTTTTGCTCTATTGTCCCACATACAAATAAAGCAAGGGTATTTTGTGTATCCACTTTGTTGGCTAAGTAAAAAATTAACCGTTTTTAAATCCACACAGATCGGCCATAGGTGCTCCGAGAATTTAATTTTCTCTAAAACTAATTTTACATTTTCAAATTTTTCTTTGAGTTTCGTTGAATGGGCAATTGGAATTAATGTAAATTTATTTCCATTGTGCAATAAGACGCATTTTAAACTTCTTTTGCAACTGTCAATAAAAAGACGCCATTCAGTAGATTTGTATTCTTTTAAACCCATGTCTAGAAGCAGCTTCGCAATATCATTACTATACACTAATCCTTCATTTTCACTAAAAAATTGTAATAACTCTTTTTCTCGCGTTCTGTATGTAGTAATTGTTACTGTTGATGCCAATATTTTTTTTCTTTCAATCTTGAGGCTAACAGTTCTGATCCTTGTTTTGATAAATTGAGATCACGTATTAAATCACTGAGTTCATTTTGAGAAAACAACTTTGGCGTAGATGTTTCACCCTCCCATTAACTTCTACTGGTAGACGCTCCCGATTTCTGTGAATTTGGCAACGTCATTGTTTCTGAAGGCAAGCGAATTACTTTTGAAACGTAAATAGGCCGAGGGAGATTTTCACTGTGTAAAACCGGACATTTTGTAGACTGTAAGTTTAAATTAAAAACGATTAAAACCTTTAACATCTACTACGCAAAAATAACAATCATCTAAATGATTCGTAGGCTCCATCCAGATCATAGGAATACCAAAGTTTAATCCAGAACGTTCTCCTTTTTTCCACAACCGTAAAGACTCAACACAGGACTTACAAACTTTATTAGGAACCCATGTTTTACCTAATTTGTCCATTTAAAACCGAAATAATCAACATAAGTCTCCTTGACAAAGTCTGTGATGTTTCTTTTTTGGTTTTGTGGTATATAAACACCGCAAATATAACAAAATAAATCACTACAATATTTACGTGACGAACTTATATTTTAGAAGACAAGACAAATATATTAGAATGGACATGCAGTAATTGAAACAAAATATTAATCCATGACAACTTATCCAGATTCACCTGTAAGTACTACAATATTGTCAAATAACTAAGATCTCAGCTGTCTTGTGGAGCAAGGGGTCTGAGAGTGGGGATCAAGTGATGTTTGTATGCGCGAAAAAGTTGCGCAAAAGCCTAATCATGACTGGAAAATTAAATTTTATTTCTAACAAGCCGATAATTGTTCAAAATATAAGATATGCAAAAATCATAAAAATACGAAAACATTGAAAAGTTTCATGAATATATTCGTAATCTGGGCACTTGAAAACATAAAAATTTGCGATGACATCCAGGGCAACAAAAAAAAGTTCTTTTTTGTAGAGCTGTAATATCTATTAATATTGTAAATAATATAATTGATGCAATTCGCGACTTCCACTATGATAGCAAGTGAATTTTGTCATCTTGGCGGTATTGGCAACACGTCTTCATAGGTTTACTTATTCTATTTTTTTTTAATTAAGTTTTTTGTTTGTATTGTTTTAATTTTTTTTAAATGTAAAGTTAAATATTAAGTCAAGCGATATGTTTTACTGTACATTGGTCTGTGCCATACGATCGGAAAGAGAATTCTACTGATTTCTTTCAGGTATAAAATGTAATTCATATAATTCATTAATTAAAATAACGTTTTATTTAGCATTTTAAAAAAAGCATTGTACATTAAAGAAAGATGTAATTTAAGCAATACCAAACTTCTCTCCATAGTGCCGTTATTATTGCATCGTCCGTTACTTTTTTTTACATTTACAAATTTCAGTACTATTATATTACTACTACTAATGTTTTTAAAAAGTTATTCATTATTCAAATTGTAATTAATCACGCCAGATTTGCAAAATCATCTAACCAACAAATTATGTCAGTATTTTTGTTTTTAATTATTCTGACCCTTTCCTGTACTCATTCTTGAAATAGATACTAAAAAACGAAATAAGTTATTGTGAACACTTTCAAATTGATACAAACCTTATCTTCTTCAAGCCAATTTCCACATCTTGTTTTTTTTACTATCCGTATTTATTAATTATTATGATTATTACTTGACAAATGTTACCAATAAACGCAAAAAATAGTTCTTATGTTTCGGCGATACCAACGCAACTACATTATTTACCTAAATCTGTATTTTAACTTTATTTTGAGTACCGATGATTTACAAACCATTTATGAATGAATGGAAGTTAAAACGTTTTCTAAGTCTTAAAACACGTTTTAACTAAAACGAGTTTAAAGAGTATTTTACAATATTTTTTGAATACAACTGTAAGTTTTTAAAAAACAAAAACATGATTATCAGTCAAACAAAACAAATGAACAAAAATCAATAAACCATTCAGTTAGATAAAATGAGAATAATCAGAGTTTACTAAGACGTTGCATGATGTTACGGTTTAAATAGTATATTGAGGGACTAGTGTTCGGTACATACTTTGTACTTCAGAGTTTGTGTATTTTAAGTCTTAGTGTACCTTTAAAATTTTTATTATTTTAGATATAAGCAGTTACTGTAAAATCTTTTTTTTAAAGGCACGTAGTGGTTGTAAAACTTAACGGGAGACATTCAACGACCCCAACTTTCTCATACTTTAAAATTTAAGATATTACCAACAACCAATAGAATTAGTTTTTATAAACCAGAGATGGTGGAATTTTTCTTAAGATTTAATTTTTATAACCGATTTCATATATATATTTTCGAGTTTTCGATAGTCACCAATGTAGCGTCTCCCAGCATTGTTCGGCTTGCTGGTATCAAAATCCGAAAAACCGAATAATCAATGTTAGTTGTTAGTGAAAATATATCACAAATTGTAATACATGTATATATCAAAAAATACAGTTCATTATTTTTGAAATCAAATTTAACTGAAAAAATAAAGCGGATATCAACATCCCAACAACTAGCTTCATAAAGAATCATTTCAGCGCACGACAGCAAATTTTAGAAAATGTATACTTTACACTATTTTTTTTTTATTTTGGAAAATATATAATATGTAAAGGTAAATTTAAATTACATATTTACTTTTATCTATTGATTAGAGAATATTTTTTTAATAATAAGTTTGCAACATTTTAATTTTAACATGTTGGATAGTTGGATTGCTTTATTTTAATTGTCAAATATCAGTACTTGTACCAGAATAAAAAATGGTATATAGAAAACTAGTCTCATAAGAGTCCATTTTAGCGCACGAAACCAAGTTTAGAAAACGAGCCGCAAGCGGGGAGTTTTCTAATGGTCGAGTGTGTCAAAACGTCTTATGAAACATATACTTTATACTATTTTTCTATTTTAGAAATTATATGTAAAAATAAACTTAAATTACATATTTACTTGTATTTTATTGACCAGAGAAAATTATTTTTTTTAATATTAAGTTGGCAGCATTTAAAATTTGACATGGATAGTTGGATTGCTGTATTTTAATTGTGAAATATCAGTATTGCCAATCTACAGTTTGGGTGCTATAAACTCAAACGAGTTCTTTAAAGTACTTATTAAAGTACCAGAATAAAAAATGGTATATTAAAAAACTAGTTTCATAAGGGTTCATTTTAACGCACGAGATCAAGTCTAGAAAACGAGCCGCGAATAGGGGAGTTTTCTAATGGTCGAGTGCGCCAAAACGTCTTATGAAACGTATACTTTATACTATTTTTTCTATTTTAGAAATCATATGCAAAAACAAATTTAAAAACATATTTACTTTTATTTTATTGATCAGAGAAAATTATTTTTTTTAATAATAAGTTGGCAACATTTCAAATTTGACATGTTGGATAGTTGCATTGCTGTATTTTAATTGCCAACTATCAGTATTGCCAATCTAACAAAACCACAGTTCGGGAGCTATAAAGTGTTAGTTTAGACAACTCAAACAAGTTCTTTAAAATACTTGTTAGAGTACCAAAATAGAAAAAAATATTGTTTGCACCACTAGATCATTTTCTTCTAGTTACTACGTTTGTTTTAAAGACGGTATGTTCGATTTACTAGTTGTTAGGCGTAACTTGTTGGTAAGTGATTTATTTGAGTTCTAGAACGGTAAGTACAGGACAAATCAGGTGACAACGCTTGGAAAGCTAACTAGTTTGAACAAAAAATAAAAAATATCATTTTGACATTTAATAACTTTGTTTTCGGCCCGTAAAGAGGCCTTACTGTCCTTAATGCTTAATATACTACATAGAAATACAATCATTTAATATCACAATTTTTTTTTATAGTTTAAACAACATTTCTATACACTTTTTTTACTTATAGATGCTTATAGCAAACAGTACGTAGAGTTCATTTCAAGATTAAAGAACCGCTGCGCAGAAACCAATTTTGTTCCGAATGTCAGTACACTAGCTAACCAAAAAACGTTTGCACTTTTCATACGGCGTTTGAGGTGTCCACATTTATACCACAAGTGGTTATAAACTCCAGTTCATCTTTGTGTTTTATATTTTTTTATATTATATTCATCGTCTTCTATGCATTTATCTTTTAGTTAAATTAAAGATAAACCATTACAGTTAATGTACATTGTTTACAGCAAATATTTTTAGTTAGAATTTATTTCGCATGATCGTCAAATTCCGAATTTATCCGACGCGCACCTCACGGTTCTTTAGTCGTGAAATGCTCTCTAACTGCAGAATAATTTTCTGAAATAATAATGTTTTACAATATCAAGTTGATGTTTTAATGGTGACAGGAGCATTTTTTATTGTTTCACAACTGTTAAAATGTGACGAACAAAGAAGAACCCCAAAACTATTTATAATTATTCAAAAAGTTTATAAATTAAGAAAAAAATATATTTAAGAAAATACTGGTTTTACATTTAAAAATAAAATTATAATATAATTAAAAAAAATGTAATTAACGTTGCTTTGGCAATTTTTAACAATGTAATTATTTGATTGCAAAACTATTTTTAAAAAAGAATAGTTTTTAAAAGATGAAGTTATTTTTTGCATTCACTAAAGCGAGTTGAGAGTGAGCGTTTGTCTGCGACAGCAATTACTCCTTGTAATTAAAAGTAAATATATTTTACTGACTCTCAAGATAGTTTGAGAAAAAAATTCTATCTATTATTTTGCTTTTGCTCAGACGAAAAAATTTCACATTTGATCTCG
Organism: Aquatica leii; assembly: GCA_035610365.1. NCBI lineage: Eukaryota > Metazoa > Arthropoda > Insecta > Coleoptera > Lampyridae > Aquatica > Aquatica leii. The sequence continues at coordinate 170,922,936 of CM069433.1, read as the reverse complement.
CAAGTACAGACAGTTTGTTATGGCAAGATAAGAAATATCAATAAATTGTTATAGGTTCTGTTTATCGCTTAGCTAACTGATTGAACCAGCGCGCAACGCCTAGAGATTAAATAGCCGACGATAAGATTTTTTAACTATTGTTATCAAAATTTTTAACGTCGCGTGGGGTTATTAAAATAAACGTTATTCTTACACTATAATTTTTATTGCGATCTCTAACATGCTGCTTCTACAACGTTACTCTAATTGATATAGGTCATTTACGACTTAACTTGTATAAATTTTCTTAAACATCTTGAAATTTAAGCGATTACACTCTATTTCAGTTATTCGCTTCGTTTGATAAGCAAGTAACAGAAAAACAGTTACAATTTGCTTATAAAATTGAAAAAAAGTCACTTGAGCTTAATAACACACGAATTATTACTTACGTCTATAGATCAAGTCAAGTGATCAGATTAAAGAGATTTTAAAAAGAATACCAAATATCCCAGAATATAACCAGAAAAAACTAGCGCAAGCAAAACTTTAAACTTGTCTACTAAAAGCAGCTACTAGTTTACAGCTGAAATTAAACTAAACGAATTTGAAAACAAAATTATATAAAAGCTCTACAAGTAGAGCCAATATTCAGCAAGAAGCATTGCTACTTTGTACATTTTAATTTAAAGCACAAAAACAATCAAAACCTAACCAAACGTAAAAGTTAAAATAATAATAAAATAAAAAATATAAAAAAATAGTAATAGTGACAGTAACTTCCACCACAAATACAAAAATGAACACTATCAAACAAGATGTAATCGCTTAAAAAACAAAGACAACAGTATTCGGCGATATCAAAAAAATTAAGCGTATAGCTGAATCTTTGGCTATTGTTTTGGATTTATATTTAAATTTAAAGCTCCTCTCAGATATACCCTTTCATTTTGTTGTTTCCCCGATACCAGCCCGATATCCTGGTTTTTTGGTTTTAGCGATAAATAAACTGTTCTAATTTCTGAGAAAATCGTTTTGATCTCAAACGCAAGTTTAAACAAAGTCTCCATTTGACTAGCATTGGAATCATCAAACATAGTTTGTTTGTCGACAGTTTGGAACTCACTATAAATTTCCAAAATTTGATCGTAAGCAGCTATAAATTTAGGCTGTTCATCCACATTTTTCTCGGCGCTAAAAGCTCTATTGCACCATGATTACAAGCAAAAATAGTTTTTCATTATACCACAATGAAAACATATGTATTCCGTACTTGTTTATGAGCTATGAAAGGTCATCTTTCCCGTGCACTGCACTGGAAACATTTTTCCCGTGCTCCATTGTTGTCAACTTTTAAGAATAACATTACGAATAAATTTATAACAATAATTTTTAGATACTTCAGCTAGAGTTAATTCTTTCCTAAAGTATAGTTTCAATGTAATTTAACAGTTTCCGGTCTTATTCGGGTCTTATAATAACATTTTTAAGGAAGTCAAATTTTCGCGTCTTGAAATTAATGTTGGCGATCTGCATTTTTACACTAAATTTTTGACATCTGTCAAAATCTTTATTTGTTTTCAAAGTTGAACCACATTCTTTATTGTAAAATTTTTGTAGTAAATTCTATTTGAAATTTACTGGATCGAGTGAGATGTAAGATATAAGTATTCCTTGTAAACAGCCAATTATGGCACATGGCTTTTTAGGAATGTATTTAGTAGAAGAAGAAACTAACCGAACAGCTTTTATTTTTAACAATAAACTAATTAAATGTAACATTACTGGTACAATTTGAATTGTTACTGATATTTACAGTTTAGTCGAACTCTCCGATTTGCTTTTGTCTGACGTGTCGACATGCTCCATAAATGCCAAGTACCAAAAATACCTGTACGAAAATGGTTAGTATTACTATCGGAAGGAACATTTTTTACATATAAGTCAAACACAAACCTTTGTCAATAACTATTTCTCATCTGAAGCTTCACAAATGAATTTGGTTACTTGTTCCGCTGTTAATACTTTGGCTTTTTTAGGTACGTAACCAACACGTTGACGTTTGAGAAATGTGATTGTTTGTGGAAATCTGTACGAATAAATGCATCAGTGTATAAGTAAAAAATAGAAGTATTACGCAAGTATACTCTGTGAATTGTACTTACTTGCTAATGTCTACAATTTCTTTAATAGATAAACAACTTTTTATCATAGAGAATCGACTCTACAGGGTAGATGGTTTCAAAAGTTTAGCTTTCTCCCACAAATAAACAAGAAAAACATCGTCACTCACAGATTTTACATTTTTTTCTTCGCGCCATTCATAGAACAAGCGATATTCTTTTTCATATCTGTCTCGAGATTTTTTAGGAAGTAATTCTGCTCGTACTTCTGCTGCTTGCTGAGTAATATTTTCTGGTATTTCAAAATTATGTTCTACAGAATCCATCTTTTAAAATATTGGCCCACGTCGAAACAATTATGCATGAAACGAAAATGCAAACAACGACGAATCGCTAACCAACCAAAACGAATCGAACACACTATGTAGGCGATCAAAGAAATGCGATACCGGCTTTACAACTACGACACGACTTTAGTTGCAAACTACGGAAATAACTTTAGCTTCAAATTGCTAAAAAAATGTATTTAAAAGCAAAACAAACAACAAAATGCAAACTTCAATCAAACACCAAAGGCTTGAAAGAATAATAAGCGGTACCCGTACACATCAACAAATGTGGGTAGAATCTAATTATATACAAACAACGAAATGTGATAACGACCACGACGGCGGTACCTTAGAGCGGTACAATATAGCTATATTAGGTGCTCAATGGCCCGAACCGTGAACCACTGTACTCTTATACCCGGTTTTAAGGCGATTGGAGCGATTGGGCCCAATCGGGCTCCGCATCACCACCAAAATTATCAAAAACTTATTTTTCGAAATTTAAAACGATAAAGGCTAAATTATAAATTATTCAAATAATTAAAAACATATTTATTTTAAGTTTACATTGATGGATGAGATATATTATTGTCTTTATTATAATATATAGGGGCCGCTGTTAGCTTTTGCGAGGCCCAAGGCAAAATCAGATGCAAGGCCACTAAAATTAAAAAAAAACTAAGTATCAATTTTTTAATTTAAATTTTGATTTAACTATTAAGAAAAAACAGGAAAATATTTATGATAGTAAAAGCATTATATTTAATTAAATTAATATTTTCTTTTAAAATCATTTTACTTCTTATATTCAAATAATTATTTTTTCAAATTAAATTAATAATTGACAACTTTAGAATAAAACAAAACGATTAAATAAAATAAAGTAATAACATTTATCATAACTAAGTTAAAGTTTCGTGTTCCAGGCTGCTTCAAGAAAGTATATTTTCTACACACAAAAACTTCTTGTGGCTACAGACACAACTTCTAGATTTATACTAAATTGGCATTCGCAACTGCATTTAATTTAACAATAACAATCGGTACTTGTTCTAAGAATTTTGTTATATTATCTTTTCTTATACAGCAATTTATTAACTCAAACATCGGTCGGTTACATTTTGTTTCAAACCAGTACGCATTGGAATGTAAACACTGCGATAACAAATTTGGTTTCGCATAACAACAATAATAATAAAAAAATTCACGCCTTTGTCTTATCAACTGTGTCTGTTATCGAGCGAAGACTCCATAAAGCGCGTGACCCAGTGCGGTTATCCCGGTTGCATTGCATGAATTTGTTTAAATATTTAATAAATACATAGAGGGCCCCGCGAAAAAGATCCAATCGGGCCCCGCACTTATTGGATCCAGGCCTGCTCTTATAAACAGTTTGATGGCATGAATAAAGATTGCAATGAGAAAATAATTGAGTAATTATTTATATTTGTTTTTAAAACATATTGAAACGCCCAACATAAATTTACCAGTTACTCTCCAAATAGAAACAAACTTTTTACAGTACGTTATAGATACACCTTAACAAATAGAATTTTCCAACACTTGATCAAATGTTAAGCGTTGTTGCAATCTTTGGCTTTCGTTTTTTAAATAATGAAAAATTATTAGAAACAAACAACCCGTCAAACGTATTGTCAATTCTTGGCAAAAAAAATTTATGACATTGTGTAATCGACAACAATACATATAGTCAAGAACCTGGTACAATTGTTCGTCTTGACTAGCACTACCGTAGTCGTAAAACGTTGCGTAAACGCACTGCTATTTGATGATGATTTGACTATGAACATCTTAATAGTTGTGTTTTGTGTTGTTTCTACCTGCTCGTTTTAAGTTTTTTCATCGTCAAGTTTTACTATTACATCTTTATACCTTTTGCCAAAGATGCATACTGATATTACCATTTAATTTTTTTTAGTAGTGCAATAATTGTAACACTATCTACCGTGCAAAAGTAGCTCTTTGCCAACTATTTAAAGTATAGTTCTGCAAAAATTCAATGTAATGTAAGCTTAGGTATCGCCTATGTTTTAGCGAATTTAGCAACTCCGGTCTCCAACATAAGTAAAAAAATCAAAGACGTGAATAATACTTTTCAAAATTTTACTATTCCAATCTAATGGTTGTATTCTAACATTCTATTAATTCTTCCGCTGCAGTGGCTTTACTTACTGTTTTCTTAGAACCCATGCAGATAGAGGGCCGCCGGCAGTTCCGTAGAACTTCCAAAGAAGGAACATTGCTTTTGTAGAGGCTACAGACGTGCAAGAGAATCTAGGTGCACACAATTAACAGCAAGCTAGACGAGCAAGAAGAATTTACTATTTTTATTAGTTTTCGCAGAACTGCTTAAACGTGAAGAACGATTTTTTGTTTGTTTTTGCATGTCAATATACTAACTGGAGGAAAGCGATTCCTGCAAAAGAAAGCATGGTAGTACTTTTAAGATAACATACATATACATTACATATTGCAAAAAGAAACAAAGTACATTATTTTACAATTTTGGGTAATTAGGTGAATGAATAATGTCATCCGAAAGTGTATATCCGAAGTGAATTCCTAAAATGTTACCGACTATGCAATTTTTTTTTGAACTAATTGTGATGTAAGCGGAATACTTGTAAGAAGACTTATAACAATACAAAAATTTGAAAAAGCGAAATGTAGCTTTACCTGTTCTGTTGATGATAGAGATAAAGTACTGATAAATTGACCTTGAGCTAATGTATTCATAAAACAATCTCTTTATAGCTTTGGTTGTGTCATTTTAGAAATAATAACACGAGTATCTTTTGCTGCTTGTAGTAGCTTGTGTTCTGTATAGAAAATTTTTACAACTTTGAGCGTAGCTTAGAAAAAAACGATTTATCCCATCTAACGTTATTGTGTTTTGATTTTGAGCATTAATTTAATAAAGTTTAATAAAAACCAGTAAATTGTAGTCTATACCTCAATTTAATAATTAAAGTTGAAAAATGTGAAAGTTTAAAAAAAAATTAGTAACAATGTTTTGATCTTTTAATAAACATGTGTGCAACTAATTAACAAACAATTTAAGTTTAAAATTTGACGATTGACATATTACCAACATTAATTAACGGCAAAAAAATTTTGACCGATGGGTTAACCAAATTAAGATTATTTAAATTGGTATTAACCACCGACCGGACTACAAACTAGTAATGTAATTTTTTTTAAATATTTTTGCAGGCAGTATTAATTTTATGGTAGGATCTCACGAACATCCAATTTTCTACGTGTGGAATTTAAATCTTTTGTCTGTCTCTAGCCTGACTAGTATACCACCATTGATCTTCTAAACGTAAAATCGTCTAGAAACCTTATTTTTAAATTATATTGGTAGTATTGATGGCAAACATGTTTATATAAAATGCCTGCCTAACACGAAAGCATTACATTTTTGCTATAAACAGAGATTTACTATACTTCTGCTTGCTTTTTGCCGGAGAATTTTTGATCAGACTTTTTTCAAATTATAGATATCCAAGATGGAAGAAAACTAAAATACAATAAAACGTATCGTAGAGAGCTATTTTAGAATTTTGGTCAAAAATAGAGGTCTTTTTTAAAACCACTGGAACTAAATGTTCATACTGTCATTACTGTCGTAAAAGTAAAACCCATCTTTGGCCAGGTTAGCTTTGGAAACAATTGTAATCACTCAACTGACGTTTTGCAATGTTAGTTCTGTTTAAAAACGTCACACTGATCAGTTCATATCATTTGTATTTGACATCCGTCCTCATATAATCCGCGTGCGGTCATTCAATTTTTGTGTGCTGAAGGATTGCAAATTCATATGCGAACAGTCTATGGAAACGCATGTTTTGCGTATCCAATGTTAAGGAATGGTGTTGAAGAGTGGAAGAGAGGAGACGAATAATAAGCCACGCCCAGGTGGTTTGCGTACTGCATCATCAGGCAGGAATGTGGCATGTGTGGAAGGCCTCATTAGAACAAATCGTCGAATTACAATGAGAGCAATTTCAGAAAATTTTGATGTGAGTATATGATCTGGCCATAGTATCGTACACAAACTGTGTTACAGCAAAGTTTGTGCGCAATGGGTTTCGCGCCTTTTGTCAGAAGACCAAAGAAGCTTGCGAATGGGTTTATCTTTGCAACGTCTCATGGAATACAGGCAAAATGGTAATCACTTCCTTTCGTCAATAATTGCTGTCGACGAAGCTTGGTGTCATTATTTTGAACCATTCAGTAAACTGTCATCGATGCAACGGAAACACGCAAATTCTCCGCGACCAAAAAAGTTTAAAGTTCAATCAAGCAGCCACAAGAACTCTTTAAACAGGTTATACATCGGTTGGAGAAACAATGGGATATATGTCTTAACTGTAGTGGTAATTATTTGTAAATGTATTTGCCAATAATTTTTTCTGAAGCAAAGATGAGTTTCAATTGAACAAGCCTCGTATATCAAACGCTCATGTCTTCAGAGCTTTTGTATTGTATTGATAAAATTTTTAAACAAATAAAAATAAAACATTTTGCACTTATCATCATCTGTTTCCATCTCTCTCGCTTCTGTTTTTTTTCAAGATTTTTATAATTATCTCTTAACCGTTTTTCTTAAACTGATTCAATTAATTTTTCTATTTCCGACAGTGTGGAGTTTACGCGTTCTTTATCGTTATGCCAATAACCGTTATTACTAGAGAGTCCATCTATTACAAAGAACGCTGAACTCAAAACACCTTCTGATTACGGATTACAGACGCTCTTAAATATTTCTAAATTCGCCATTTTGTCATTCTCAAACGTTTGAGAAGTACTTAGTTAGATTTCGGTCGCTTGTTTGAGTTTTGCGATTTATCTCACGCCCTGATGAATCCCCTTAGGAAAGTGAGCTAAACGTTGGCAACTTCGGTTACAACAACAACGACACGGTCCAAACCCGGAAGACATTCTTATCTTAGTATAGACTCCGGTCGTGGAAGCCTTCGCTATTACATTTAACAATTTAACCTTTCTTAGTCGCTGTCATGACCATAACATCATTCCTGCATTTCTCAGAATCAAGTTCAACATTCAGACACGTTCTTCTAAAAACATCTTACACCGTGCTAGTCTAGCGTTGATACGGGAACGGTTTAAGCAAAGTAGACGAGAGTTAGACACCATTTCGAAACAACTATTTTATCTTCATCTTGAGTTGGCCAACACTCTATCCCCGGACGATTGGAAACTCTTCGACAACATTACTTACCAGCAGTCTGATACCACTCTACGACTAACCACTGAAGGTCATCTCAAAAAGTTTCAATTATTGGAATCCAAGAATCGTAAAGTTTCCTAAAAAAGATATTTTATGTGCTGTTGAGTCTTCTATAAGACATCTTCCTTGCCAAATCTCAGATTCTATTCGTATTAACACTGGCAAAATCCTTGAATCATTTAAAATTCCTAAATCCAACATTTCTAAGTCGGAAGAGTCAGCTCTAAAAAGTCTTCGTAAGAACCCTGATATTATTGTTCTTCCAGCCGACAAAGGCAACGCTACTGTAGTTTTGAACCAAATTGATTATGTTGCAAAAATCAATTTTATTTTGTTTGAGGAAACTTACCCTCTTCTAACTTACAACCCCACTTTGAGGATTAAACGTGAGGTCAGCCAAATCATCAAATCTTTCAATCTACCTCCTGAAACTAAACGTCGACTTACCCCATCCGATTCTAAGCCACCTCGTCTATACGGACTTTCCAAGGTTTATAAACAAGGTATTCCTTTTCGACCTATCGTCAGTACTATCCACTCTCCTACCTATAAACTAGCTAAGTTCTTGTCCAATATTCTTTACGAGTTTACAGGTAAAACATCTTCTTACGTCCTTAACTCTCAGCATTTTATTCAATGTCTAGAAACTATAAAACTTGAACCCCAAGATCTTCTCGTGAGCTTTGATGTTACTTTACTTTTTACTAAAGTTCATATTAAGGATTCGCTTATTATCATCACACAGATTCTGTCTCAACATAGCAAGGACTTGAGTTTGCTTGCTTTTACTGATAAGTGTCTATGCTCTACTTACTTCCAATTTGATGATAAGTTTTACGAACAGGTTTCTGGTGCTGCTATGGGTTCTCTTCTATCACCTGTTGTAGCTAACATTTTTATGTAATCCTTTGAAACGGTTGCTTTGGAATCATCAATATTAAAACCTAAAGTGTGGTTTAGGTATGTTGACGACACGTTTATTGTTTGGTCTCATGGTCATCTTAAATTGTCTAAGTTTCTTGATCATCTTAACAATCAACACTTAGATATCAAATTTACTATGGAAATCGAAAGTAATGGTTCTCTTCCAGTACTTGACGTTCTTGTGACTTGTAAGCCGGACGGACTTCTGGGCCATTCTGTTTATCGCAAACCTACCCATACGGACAGATACCTTCATGCTTCGTCTTATCATCATCCTGCACAGAAACGTTCTGTTATTGAATCTTTGGTTCATCGTGTCTTTTCTATTTGCCAACCTATGAATCTAGAGTCGGAACTCCGTCTTCTTACTAGAACCTTCGTGAACAATGGTTATGTGAAGCGAGATATTTATATGGACATTTCTACTCCCGAATCCAATTCGAAATTGACCTTTTTACCCTACATTCACAAGGTTACAGATCAAATAGGGAAACTTCTTTGTAAGAATAGTATTAAACCCATATTCAACTCGACAGACAAAACCTCTCAGATTCTTCCTTCTCCCAAAGACAAATTTCCTTTTATCTCAAGGTATATATTAAATTTCTTGTTCATGTGGTTTAGTCTACTTTGCTGAAACCGGTCGTTCCGTCATTACTCGCATTTCAAAACATGATCGTTGTATAAGGAAAAGGTATATTACCAAGTGCTGAACATCATTTTACTACAGGTCACAAGATAGATTTTAATAATGTTTCGTTCATTGCCAAATCTCCATTCTTTTTTAACAGGAAATTCCGAAAGAGCATAGAAATCATCAAACACCCCAATAACTTCTATCGCAATCACGGTTTTGAGCTATCCCCTCTTTGGTTCCCGGTCATGAATCATTTTATCGAAAACACGCCCCTTATCAACCGTAACCTAATCAGAGACGAGCTTAACCATCTGTGACGATCCTTCTCCTTTATATACGGAGACTATTTCTTCTACGGAGTTTAGACTCTGGCTTCACAAGTTGATTACCTAACTCGGTAGTGGTTCTTTGTTAGATTTTCGGTTGCTTGTTTGAATTCTGCGATTTATCTCACGCCCTAATGAGACCCCTTACGAAAGTGGGTGAAACGTTAGCAACTTCGGTTACAACAACAATGACACAGTCGAAACGTGGAAGACATTCTTATCTGAGTATAGATTCCAACCCTTCGCTATTACAAGAATAAGTGGTATCCTGATCATATTCAAAAATAAATAAATAAAAACCTGAATTGGAAGATAACTTACCACCAAGCATTCTGGTTAAAATGACAGCTAACAGAAGCGTGATCTCAACACCTTTTATTATTTTTTGAAACATCTACACTGTTACAAGAATAAAGACACCGTTTTACTAGTTTTAGATAAAGTTGATTCCCATTTAGATATTTCCATAACTGACGCCGCAAATAAGGTGGAGATCAGACTGTTCTGCTTATTTCCCAAAACAACGTATAAATTTTGGCCGCTGGGTAAATCCTATTGAATCCAACTGTAATTCTCCAATTAGCACGTACCCCGTACAGAACGGCCAAACCAAACCCAAATTAATCGAAAAACCTTTAACAACAATGTTCCAGACGTTTAGCTCAATTCTAATAACGATGAACCCAAAATCGTTAACGATTGATTAGAGGACTCTATTAAATCGGACGTATCTTAAGACAAGATTCCTTTTAGTAAAATAAATGATAAAATAGACACAAATCAGAACTAATAAAACAATCCAGACACAGCCCGAGATTGAAAAGGAAGGTAAAAGAGAAAATCTCAATAGATCTTTTGAAGAAATATTGCCCTCCTTTAATTTGGGTACATTGAAAGATGACAAAAAACCAAAAAAGAAATCCATCAATTACCGGGTGTAACCGAAAATTTGTATGCTTCAAATCTTAAACAAAAACTCTAAGAAGGTTAAAGAGATAAATAAAAAACAAGTGACAGCCTCATTACACAAATTTCCAAAAAAAAAAATTATATGACGTTTAATTTTTTATTCACAGAATATTTTGGAAGTAGGTTTTCATTCATTTTTTATTAGTATGTTTTCTCGACAGGAATGGAATATTTTCCGCCTCGGTGTGTAATCTACTATTATTTTCCGCTTTGTTACAATTTACTTATGATGCCTAGGATACGAGATACGTAAACATACACATTACACCCTCACAATTGATGACTTTTCATGTATTTGTTTAGATTTAGATTATAACAATTTTTCTATTTTTTTTTGTGTATTTTCTAAGCTAATAGAAAGCTATTGTTGTAATCATAACCATATTAAAACGTTAAAACGAAATGTAATTATTGTGAACGTAGCGCTAGGTGCAATAGATGTATACAAAAATAGTACCAGTAGTATAGTCACTGAACAACAATTTACATTTATTGTCTCTGTTGAAGTGGTTATATATTATTCAGTCAACGACGTAGTGTTAATTTTTTTCATCTCATTTCAATTTCAAATAAACTTTTTTACATGGATTAGTATTTTTTTTCACTCTATAAAATATAAAATTTTGTTTAACAACATTAATTCATCTAATATGATTATTTTACTGAGTTTGAGGTCATCAGCTTGCATGAGAAATTCCACATCGTGAAATATGCAACTGACGTCTTTGAAGAATGTTCATAAAAAACATAGAAGCTGTGTGAAATTTCCGAAGAAGAACGATTATTTATATAAACAATTAATCTTTGAAAATACTTTACATTTTCTACAAAACTCTCATGTAAACGATATTTAAATTTTTTTTTTAACTTTGAAAAATTAAAAAGAAAACAGTAGTAATTTGTAAATTTGATATTGATTAGAACTTCATTTAGAATCAAATGAAAAAGTTTTTAACATCTGTAAACAAAATCGTTTTGAGATTTCTGTTAACGTTTAAAAGTGCAACTGTTTCGCAGTTTGACTTTTACAATAATTATCTTCCTTTCATTAATAATCACTATCAGTTTAAGAGCATATTTTAGAAATAAATAGATAAAATAAACAATTAACGATTATGGTTTAAACGCGATAATCACAATCAGCTATAAGTAACGTAAACTATGCAAATATCAATAAATTAAGTTTTTGTATTTTTATGGTATACTATACTATAAAACACTTTAAGCTAAAATTCAGCGTTTTAATTTTTTAATATTCATTATTTTTTTTTGTATAAAACCAATTTGATGCAAATATTTTCCATACCTACCGAAATGCAAGTTTCCACAGTTTTAGAATTTTTCCTTTTGTCAAGATAATTATACCAATGTACTAATCTCAATTTACAATTGATAAGAAATAATTAGTGTTTCTTCATAATTGTTTTAATGAATGAGATTTAATAGGTTAAATTAGCTTAAATAGCACTTCCGACTTAGTTAATCAAAAAATTTATTTTTTGATAAACTATATCTTTACATAGGAAAAAACGTTTAATTATCAATTTAGTTTTAAATCACGTAATTAATCGCTTAGAGTTATTATATTTTCAACGTTATCTTATTCAATATTAATAAAATAAATAACAGTTATCTGATTTATGTTAGTAGAATGATTTATAACAAAGCAGACTTCTAATTAACGAAAACTTAACTTTTTTCTCAATAAGTAAAGTTAGAACGTGTGCGTTGAGTTTTAAAAAACATCTGCTCTATGAGAACTTGCTTAGGTTTTGTCTGTATGATTTTTAATTCTTTAGTTTTTATTATTGTTTTTTTTAAATATTTATCGCAATACATTTGATAAAAGTTGCATATTAAACGTGGTTTCATATCTCTTATCTTACAATAGTATCGGGATTTGTTTGTTTCAGTTTTTGTTAGTGTACAAATCGAAAGTTTTTTCACTTACCTATTTACAATAACTTTCGAAATCAATAAATACAAGCAAACAAGATCAAATTTCTGATTAAAGTATCTCTGCAACTGCATTGTGTTGCGGCTGCAATGATAAACATTTATTAGGCGGCCTATACACTTACAATAATATGTACAATACTTTCATTGTGCAATAATATTGAATAAATACTTAACCAATAAAATTGGCGAGCCATTCGCGTCAATATTTCCGTGCGAGCAACATGTTTGACGACGAAGTTTTGGCTTTTGATTTTGTTGAAAAAAAAGGAAACGAATCTGTGTTAAAAAATGGTTGAAAAGAAGGCCAGTCTACACTCACGAAAGGCATTTAAAAGACTTAACTTTAACTCAAAATGATGATTTGAAGAATTGTTACATTTGGTCAAATCTTTAATAGAGAAAAAAACACGGTTATGAGAGAAGCGATTTCACTTTATCAACGATTGTCTGTAACTTTTCGTTATTTTGCAATTAGAAACACTTTTGAGGATTCAAAATTCAGCAGTGCTATTTCCCCACAAGCTCTTGGCATTATCATTATGGCAATCTGTGAAGCAATAATACAACTTTTCAAAACATATATTTTATGAAATCTCTATTCGTTAATATTAATTATTATAACAATTTTCAATAGTTTGTTCTAAAGGGAAATGTACTGTGCACGTAGTGTTCTATACTAGATTACTGATTAGGTATACTAGCTATTCATTGTCAATTTGTGGTGAAGCTGGTCTTGAGATCATTTGCATTCATGGCGATGATGTTTGCATTGTGGTATATTGCACATATAATGGTGATGGTATTGAATCAACTGATGGTGATGGCGCAAGGTTGCTATATGATGGTGGTGGTGGCGTAAGATTGCCGTACGACGGCGATGGTGTTACTATAGTGTTACGTATTTATTTATTAAAAACTAATTTATTTAAAACGACTAAAAATACGTTTACTTAATCTAGAAATATGTACACTTTTAAATTAACCGAACTAATTAAATCTAATAATATTTAATGAAAACACTTACACGAATTTATGTATAACCGTTGTATAACACTATCACTTAAGATAAGATAACGTCCTCGGATTTCACACTGTAAGTCACGTTCACTCGATTCGGTGTACACTGTTATTTATTTAAAACTTCACACGTGCTAATCACTTATTTATCTTCACTTGAATAATCTCCTTAATACTGCATGCATTCACATTCCAGCAATAACTGACCTACGACTTCCATCTTCGGCATTTATAGACATCGGCGAATCCTTCTCGAGCGTTCCTTACTTTTCGCTATATCTTCTAGACAGCTTCTAGAAGGCTCTTGCATTTGTAAATAGTTTCTCGAACGTTTCAATAGGATAGTTCATATGCGAATGTTGTTCATTTTTCTTTGTCATTTTAGGAGCGTGTTTATATGGCGCGGTGTTTAATTAAGCGTGGAATCTGGATTTCCATCTATAGAATCCCGAGTTTCCTAAAAATAAAGTAAGAAATACTTAAGCACGGTGTCTTTTTTATCAGTTACCAAAAACAAACCAAGAATGGAAAGAGTAGCAAAAGGTTTTCAGATCAAGTAAAACGCTCCTCGTGTACTTACTGCGATGGATAGTAAGCACGTGGAAACTAAGAAACCACTTGGTTTAGAATCTCTCTATTTGAATTACAAAAAACAAATTGCTATTGTGTTGATGGCTGTTGTAAATGCGAATTATGAATTTATTATAATCGATGTTGGAATTAATGGACGCGCGTTAGATGGCGGTGTTCTACCAAATACTGAGTGTAGAGAAAGATTAAAGAATAATGTTTAAATTATACCAAGTCATGCAGTTGTAACTGATACAACACGTACTCTTCCAAATATTTTTGTTGGAAATGACGTTTTCCCAATGGGAGAAAAATTGTTAAAACCGTACAGTCAAAGCGGGATGGCAATAGAAAATCGATTATTTAACTATCGATTGTCACGTGCAAGACGTATAGTAGAAAGCGCATTCAGAATACTAGCAACTCGTTTTGCAGTTTTTCAAAGACCCTTTCTTCTGCATCCTTTAAAAGTACGAAAGATCGTTCTAGCTTGCTGTTATCTTCATCATTTCTTACGAAAGTTTACTTCATACTTCATATTAGACTAAAAAAACATATGGTTGATTGCAAACACAGCAGAGTACTAAATCAGCAGTGGCAGAACACGTGTGAAACCAAGAACATACGCTAAACTTTGACCAAACTAAAGTGTTGGCTAGAACTTCCTTCTACTTCTCCAGACTAATCCGCGAAGCTGTGGAAATAGAAAAACATCCATGTAATATGAACCGAGAAGACGGTTTAAGTCTCAGCAAATCTTGGCTACTAGTATTATATCCTCTAAGACAAAGATCAACCTTCTTGGAAATGACACAAACACTTACTCCAAGTAATAACAAAGTCAGTCAAGCGGTAACGAAAAGATAAGGTCTTCCTTATACGAGGCGGAGTTTCATTGAGTGTGGAATCTGGATTTCTATCTATAGAAGCTCGAGTTTCCTAGAAATAAAGAAAAAAATACTTAAGCACGGTGTCCTCCCTTACCAAAAACAAACGAAGAATGGGAAGAATAGCAAAAGATTTTCATATCAAGTAAAACGCTCCTCGTGTACTTGATGCGATAGATGGTAAGCACGTGGAAATTAAGAAACCACTTGGTTGTTTGAATTATAAAAAACAAATTACTATTGTAAATGCCAAATGCGCATTCAGAATACTAGCAACTCATTTTGCAATTTTTCAAAGACCCTTTTCTCTGCATCTTTTAAAAGTACGAAAGAATGTACTAGTTTGCTGTTATCTTCATAATTTCTTATAAAAGTTTATTTCATACTTATCTCAAAACTTAGTTTCCTGCGAAGACATCGAAACCGGAACTGTACTAACACCAACACAGACAATAACATCTTCAAATTTGTTTTAGCATAAGCCAAATTTTTTAAAATTTGTTTCTTTTTCTTTTATCTGCAGATACGTTCCATCAACAATTATTTTTAAATTTACACGAATAGCAAAAAAGCGGTCTCTGGTCATTACATTCGCAATTGCATTTACTCGAGTACTTTTTGACCAGTACATTTTGATTTGAGGGTGTTTTAGACAAGACATAAAGACTACCATTCCAAATTTTTTTTTATTTCGCTTGGAGTAATATTGAGAGACACTCCTGTTACTTCTACGTATCGAGCATTGGTGCACCAACTAAGCAATTTAAAAAGATCTTCATCAAAATACAGTTCAAGGTACTTTTCTACATCCCAGTGTTGCCGTTTTTCAAAATCTTCTTTAACAACAGATTAGTTGACCTTTACTGTAAAACTAAAAAAACAGAAATATTTATTAGATGTTTCGGTTCTACAGGTTAATAAAAAACATTACTTAGCACTTTTATTCCAAGAAATTTTTTTGAAATTGTGTGGCACTAAAGATGTAGCATTTCTATTCCTAATTATGCTAAGAGGGATGTCGTCTTCATCAAAATCTATTTCTACTTCTTCTTTATTACCTCCGTTTGCTTCATCTTTTTTCTCGTCTTCGTTTTTATCATCCACTTCCACCACTTGAAACTGTGCTTCCTCATCGTACTACTCGTCTTCAGATTCTGATAAATTCAAATTGGAGCCGTCTAGATCAAAACATTTCATTAACTGTTTGTCACCTTCTCCTGGTCGCAGATACTGTTTCTTTCCAAAAATTACTTCAAATAGGGAAATTTCATTAGAACCAGGTGGTAAAAATAAAACAAAAAACTATTTCACATACAACTAAATAAAAACAATGTTTTGTATGAAACTGTTTCTATGCAATGAATTTAAAAGGTACTCTTTGAATTCTATTTCCATTTAAATAAAAAGTCAGGTTCTTCAAAAGGCTGTCATTAAAAGCTGATGTCCATTTAAATGGACATTAACCAAAAGTTAGCGAAATACATGTTTTTTTGCATTGTAGCTATGATATTATTTGAAAATAATAAACTACGATGTTGTGAAACTATTTTGCAGGTTAATTCCAAATCAACTGTAACGTTTCCAATAAGTATTTAAAAAATAATAAAAAAACGACCAGAATTAAAAGATCGTAGTTATGTTACTCTAAACGTAAAGGTCCAATTCCAGGTCTCTTTCCGACGAGCATGAGAAAAATGCGACAGAAATACTAGAATTCCATGAAGAATCTGCTGGTCATAAAAAAATGTTTATACGCATACCTGACACAAAAAAACGTGTATAGATAAACATCTCGGGAAACAATTGAAGAAGAATACTGAGTATTGAAGGGCATAGAAACTTCGAGATGATTTGAGGCGATTACTGGAAGTGACAGAATGTTCTTAAAGATGATGATAATATGAGAATATAAAAAGTAATCGCAAAAAGTTGAAGTCTAGTCAAAAACTGTGTCGATCTAAATAAATAAAATGTTTAACGCGTGTGCCAATTAAAACTGAACAAATGTATCAAGTATAGATTAATAAAAGTTAAAGTTATCCGCGGACATTGTTTATAAATATCTAGTAATAGTCACATTTCAATTACTTGTAAGTTGTTTTTCTTAAATATTGTTACATTTTAGTAGTGTTAGTTTATTAAAAATTAATATAATTAAAAATAAGTTTATAATAATCTTATCTAAATTACGTGTAAATAATTAGTTTTAAAAATTTGTTAGAGTATTATTACGATGCACTTAAACAAGTTGTTACTGTTACCAAATCTTTGTGTAAACGCCTTTCAGAAGTCACGAAAAAAATAGGAATATCCGCATAATAGAATTGATATCAAAGTTTCTATTTCTAAAACATCAATCACATGAGTCAAACTTTATTGGAAAAAATCAAAGAATTTTTGATGACGTAGATGTGCTATATCCATAGTCAACCCTATGACAACGCCGCTAATTTGAATGGTAAATACAAAAGGTAACAGGCACTTGTGAAGGATTTTAATGAATCAACAGATTATATCCTTTGCGCAAACCACTCATTAAATTTAATTCGAGTGGAAGCAGTATCCCATGTCACCAAAATTTCTTTGGAATTGTACAGTAATTGCGTCACCATCATAAAACTGTTTGTGCATTAGGATTTCGTTATCGTAAAAAACACTATTTTTGAAGAAAAAATTAAAGAACTGAATCTATATAGGAAACAAAGTTTATATAAAATCCTTATTACTGTCAAAAGCAATCTAACAAAGTAGGTGAAAAACTTTAAACCATCTGTTTTGATATTAGCAAAAGTTTTGCTCTAATATCATATCATCTTTGGAATCGTTCATAAACTGGCTTAGAAAACATTCGAAAAAAAAGCTATCAAATTTGACATTAACGTTAACATCGTTTTTTTTCATTTGAACTAAATTTCAAGATTTTTTAAATCACTTTTCCATCTGTCACATACTCAGTCTAATATAATAATTAACTTTAAACACTTGGTTTTATGTGGATTTCTAATTTTCGTTTTGCCACTCTAGAGCTGTTTTAGTCCATTACGTAACTGCACTAACAAACGAATATTGACGTTTGCGATGTTGACAGCACAAAAAGATATTATTGGAGTTACATAATCTAATGCAAAAGAACAAATTTTTTGCTCAAAAACATAGAGTAATGAACACGTTTCGAAACGTGTAGACAATCCTTAAAATATATTTGACATTGCTCATTACTATTAGGAGAGAGTGGAGCAAAGTAGAATAGTGGGGTAGGACGATATGCAACATTTTAAAATACGCGCCATTACCCTACCTCTGATTTGCCCGCTTCAAACGATACCTACGAATACTGTACTGCGGTCAATATTGTTTCGTAAGTGCAGAGTAACGCATGTGAGTTTTAAAGTTTTTCTTGTGGTTTCTGTGAATTGCGTTATAAAAATATTAAAGTGAGTTGTGACGACTTATTTCCTAGTATCATATTTCGATCTACATGATTATTGTTTCCAGAAAATGTTGAAGTTGGCTTAATATATATTTTATGGACTATGGGGCATGTTGGAATTTTAGTTTTGGGGAAAAGTGATATATAATTCCACTTTACACCATATCATTCCATTTTGTAGTATATTATTTTACTTTATTCTCTTACTGTTGCAGATGCAAAATTACAAAAGAAAAACCACTCGAAATTCTTGGTCGAAAGAATCGATGCAGGCAGTTATAAGATCAGTAAGCGCAAACGAGTTTTCTTAAAATGGCGCTGCAAGGCAATACAAGGTCCGATTGCTACATTAAATCGGAGAATTAAAGCAAATAAAAGAGAAGAGAAAAAAAAGCTGAAAAAAAGACCACCGTTTTTACAGTAGAGCAAAAGAATGAATTAAGTGAACATATTTTAGAATTAGAGAAAACATTTTTTGACGTTTCAACATATGAGCTTAGATCATTAGCATATCAGTGCGCAGTTCAAAATGGCATTAAAAATAATTTTAACGATCAAACTGGCAGCTCGCGCATCGGGTTTCAACAAAATTTCACTAAATACCCTCTATAACTTACTCTTTTAGATAAATATGCATTTCCAGCCAACAGAATTTATAACTGTGATAAGACGGAAATTTCAACTGTGCCTAATAAACCCACAAAAATATTTTCGCCGAAAAGCAAAAAGCAAGTAAGAGGATACGGTTCTGCTGAGAGAGGAACAACGGTTGCAACAGCAACGCAAAAATATATAAAACTAGATTAACTCTTGAGTCAGTAGTAGCGTACCATAGCTCAGGGTGGATGCAGTTAGATATTTTCAGCGACATTTGGTTTTCTTACTTTGTACACCATACCCATCCTCGTGTAGATATCCCGCTCTCTTCCTAGACGACATGCAACCCATGCCAGAAGTATTAAGCTAATTGAGCAGGTTCGAAAAAATAATGTTACCATATTGTCAATTCCGTCATACACTTCCCATCGTCGTCAACCTTTGAACGTCACTTTTATGTTTCTTCTAAGTAATTATTATGCACAGGATCTAAAAATATAGCGAAGAAATAAGCCAAATAAAATTGTTGAATTGGTAGATGTTGGCCAAATATTTTCAAAAACTTATGTTAGAGCTGCTACATTATCTAACGCCCAAAATGGCTGCTCAAGCACTGGTTACTGATTTCTTTGACATATCGAGTGCTTTTGTAGTGAGATATTTGGAAAAATCCAAGTTTTAATAGTAATACTCAAAAAACTTAGAAAGATAAAATTGTCAAACTTAGCGATATAATAAATGTATTAAATAAAGTCTTCAGTTCTTATTAACCGTGGCGAGCTGTCATTTTGCCAGGCTCTAGGCTACATGTAGAGGTAAAGTAGAATAGTTAATTTAAAAATTGATATAATTCAGAGTTTAAGAAAGATCTTTACATACTTTATGTTACTGGGTAACTTCTTGAAGGCTTAAGTATTGAAGAAAAAAAATACGTAATGCGAAATTTGTCACGGGGCAAAGTGAAATAAGAAAAATGCTTATAATTTATCAATTATTTTGTGTGACAAGTGTAAAATAAAACCAGCAATGTTTTATACAAATGAGATACAAAAAAAAATTTTTGCAATCCAACTCAGATTGCTTACAAGAAGGCGACTTGAATATAAACTATATTTTCCCAGTTATAAATAATAAAATCTCAAAAACAAATTTTTTAACTTATGCAATAGAGTAATATCAAACTTCTAGTAGTTCATTTAGTCAAATCTATGTTTTTCATATTAAAGGTGGTAGATTCGTTTATTCCAATAATTTAAGATCTAAAAATTAAGCTTTCGCCTTTGCGAGTGTTTTTGTTCTTGAGGTTGAACTTTTACAACTTGAGCAACATAGTTCTTGTTTGGTAATCTTTTAATCTTACCAGTAGAAAATCGTTAATCAATATTTCTCTATTTTGCAAGTTGAAATTTCTTTCTTAATTTAGATTTTTGTCGTCCGAATTTCCAATAAAATCAGAATTGTCAGATTAATCTTGGCAAATTATTATCTCCGGGATATCATCAAGTTCTTCTGAATCAGCTGATTCAACTACTTTCTTTTTTAACCTTTTTAGTGGCTTGTTGATTGTCGTTTTATTTCTTTTGTTTGTTTTGGCATTACTTGCTTTGGTTGATTTCGCTTAGCTTCTTTTAATTCATGAAGATATGGCGATGAGTGATAACAGCTGTTTTGCCTTTTTTTCTAAGCCCTTTTGAAGTTTGTTTTAGAGTGACCTTAGGAACTGATATATTTTTTGGTGATACTAAAGATTCGAAGCAATTATCATTTAACCAGTTGCCTCCGTCTAGTTGTAAGTTTGGTTGCTCGACGGGATGTTTCCAAAGAGCTGTTTTCTCTTGTTCCTTTTGAAGATCGATTTTCTCGCCACTAACATGTTTCTGATTCTAGTGGGAACGTTCAGGGAGATCATTCTAAGAAGAACTGTTTAAGTTCGATAAGGAATTCGTTAACCTTTTGTTTTGTTCTAAACATTTTTTACATCTTAATCGACAATAACAAACGAAAAATCGAATTAAAAAATAAACAAGACATAGTGTAATGATATAGAAAACATTTTCGCCAAATAAATATGTTACTCACACCTATTTCTTGTTCTATTGATAAGGTTCATACATGCGGTAAAGATCTGTTTCCTTTAGTACTCCTTGGTAATATAATTTGAGTTTATCTAATTGTTACATACATCAATTGATACGATCATAAGATATAAAACTTAAATGTACAATTTATTTAACAACTGCACGAGAAGGCTTCCAATTTAACAACACCCAAAAATGTAGTTGTACCCATTCTACCAAAAAACCAAAACAAAACATCATAATTTGGCGTTAACATTTCGCTCACCAACGGTTTAAATCACTAAAGAGACATACGCAGTAAGATAGAATAGATAGATAGAACTTAGTGAATTTATAAATGGATGGATATAAAATCAATTTTTTTTCTGGATTTGCAAATTTCAATATTTTGGTATGCTTTGACTGTATGACGTCTTTCTTGGTTGCAGTTTATGAATAAATTTAACCAATTAATTATGAATGGAAAATTGCCAATCTTTGAATAAGTTACTGAGTTAATTATAGTTGTGCTGGAATACTTCTAGTCCCTAACAAAGTATCGAGACAAATTAAACCTCTGTAATAGATAAAAAATGCTTAAATTAAAAGAACTGAATTTGAACAAAAAACTAAGTCTATTAATTGTAATACTAAAAAACAATTCACAAAACGTTTTTATTTTAAATAATGTGGAGAATGTTTAAACATTTATAATTTTTAAAAAATACATTTAGCATCTTTGTACATAAGTAGTTATTGTGTCTTTTGTAATCTGATGCATGCTATTAATTTAATAACTAATACAAAACTGAAGGATTAAGAAAATTGAAAAGAAATAGAAACTGCATAAACAATTTACTTGTAGTTAACATAGAAATGAATGAATGCAAATGAATCCGCTGTGAATGCAAATATCCAATAATATTTTTATATTAGGTACATAAATAGCTTTATCTTATTTATATTGTGATTAAAAATATAAAAATAATGTTTATTTTGCTGTCGCATAAGTGACGAAACCATCATAAATTAGCTTAATCAGTTGTCTATATAAATTAAAAATTCAATTAACTGAAAAATATTTAATGTGATAGTCTAGAAATTTTGCTAAAGAAGGCTTCAGTTGTCTTATATTATTTCAAGAAATGTATCCAAATTAGGCAAACAAACTTAATCTTTTATAGTGTTATATACAAAGCATAAAGTTTATTAATCATTAAAAAAAAATCTTAATAATTTCATAATTTCAACTAAGAATAGTAACGAAAATAATCAGATAAAATACTGATACAAATTAAAATTTGTAATATTAAAGTTCTATTGTTATTGTGAATGCGTTTGACAATTCAACTCGAGAAATTGACAAAACACTTTATTATTCTAATACAACAAAACATTTGTAATGAAAAATAAAAATATAAAAAATTATATTAAATTGTTGTTAGAACAAAATTATTTTTACCCCGGCAGCGGTCAGAACACAGATCTCTGGGTGTGAGCTTAAATAAAACAAAAGTACACAAGTGTAAATTTCTTATAACTTATTTGTAACTATAAAATTACTACACTAACTATTTACATTAAAGAGAAAAAACAGTATTTGGGCGCCAACCTTTAAATTAGCGATAAATAAAAAACATTAAACATCCTATAACTAACTATTAACTAATATTAAATCAAAAGTAATAAACGTTGCAAAGTATGTATTTTAATAACTGAATAAGGCACAATTTAATTAATTTGAATTTATTAAATAATAATGCAGTTAATAAAACCAAGTTAAATTAAAGATGAATGTAAATTGAAAAGTAAGAAACGGCAGACATAAAACCAAAAGGCATAAAAACCAAAAAGCATAAAACCAAAAAGCTCAAAAGATGAATAATTAGAATGGTTTTTATTCTACAAGAAACACTTACGTTGAGTTTTATACAACGGCCTTGTATGAATCTTTTGTTAAAGTATTGCGTCACATTACGAAATTACTAAAAATGTTGAATTCACTATGAAAATTATATCGGAATGAAGATAAACTTACCAGTAATTAGCTAGAAAAAAAAGTATTAATTTGTATACGTTTTTATGCTATTATTAAGAAAATTGTCTTCCTTCCATCACTCAAGACGTACCAAACCTAACGTCGTTGAAACCGGAAGTGTCGAACAAAAGTTAATTGCACGGTCGATTGTCGAAAACAATTACAACGCGACGTTGCCAAACTAAATAAATTTAAATGCAAGATTAGATCCATAAACTAGGCGAATGCAAAAATTGAAGTTTAAATGTAATGAATTCTAACGAACAAAACAACAAATGCAAAATAAACAACAACAAACGCAAAAAACAAATCTTGCAATATCGTTGCACAAAAAGTCAACTTATTTCCTAAACAACATAACTTAAAACCTAATCTAAACCTTAAAATCGAGGTCAAAATCTGTAAAGGTAATAAAACCTAAAGTCACAATCGAAGATAGCGGATTACACTTTAGAAATACCGACCAACCTACCATTTTCCCAAAGCGGAAGAAGAAATTAGAATCACCAGTTCGACAATACTGCTTAACGAAGGATACTGATAAAAGAGAGACGTCGCGCAAATCCGCGTCATCGTTTGACGTTAATTCTACAAATACCAAAATCACCTGAAACAATTTCCATCTCTCTCAATAATTCTAAAAGAGAAGAGATTAAATGTAGAATTGAAGATGAAATACTAAACAAAAGTTCCCAAGGTTAGTCGGCTTTTACGACAAGCAATAGGAATCGCTGTGAGAAAATTCTACTTTAATTTCAAATCTTTAACATAAAAAATTTCTAACGGCTTATTATCAGGTGTAGATAATCTATAAGTCGTTGGACTTAATTTAAACAACTTTCGCTTCGATCAATTTTGGAGCTAATTTAGAACTAAAATTCTTTGACGCATCCGAAAGAACGAAATGTTTCTTCCAAACGAAATCTCCAAGTTTAAGTTTTCTACGCCGTAAATTATAAGAATGACAATTACGCTCGTAAGCTAAATAAAGATTACATTTAACTTTTTTAAAAATAGGAAACAATTCCTTAATATCTTGAACTAACTGTTCGCGAGTATTCAAAATCAACTCCTCCTCCCTAAAGTCTTTGAACTTACCATAAAAATCTCCAGAAATTGGAACAGTACGACCAAAGGCCATAAAAAAGGTATAAATTTAGTAGACTCGTGCACAGCACTGCGTAACGCGTGACCAATTCTGTAAATTTTAACATCCCAGTCTTTATGACTCAGAAATACAACTACGAATAGCAGTACCAATAATTTTATTAACTCTTTCTACGAAATTAACTTGTGGGTGATAACTAGCATTAAACCGAATAGAAGAGATTTTATACGACTGCATCAATTTATTAAACAGTACACTTTTAAATTGAGGACCATTGTCCACCATACAAATCTGAGGAACACCATAAACCAAAAATACGTAATTTTCCAAATATTCACAAATACGTTTTGTAGAAGCATTGCGCATCGGATGAACAAAGTAAATTTAGTAAACCAATCACAAACAACTAAGAGAACTGTATTGCCTTGTTTCGAACGAGGAAAAGGGCCTACTAAATCAATTGAAAGACATTGAAAAGGGAATAAAACTTCTTTTTCTTTACCTATAAATCCAAAGTGATTAAACTGAGAAGATTTACAACAAACAGAACAAAGACGAATATATTTAACAACATCAGATTTTAACTTTGGCCAATAATACAATTCTTTAATTTTCGAATAGGTTTTGGTATCACTTTGCGAAGAAGAAGGGTCATCATGACATCATCTATTCTTCATTCACGATATGAATCTCGTTTATTAGTAAATCAAGTATCAATTAGTAATCATCTTGAAATACCAAGGATCAAGATCAGTAGTAGAAAATTCCAATGAACTAATTTCCAAAGGTGCACGAGAAAGTGATCCAGGAACTACATTAAGTTTTCTCTTGCGGTCAATAACTTTAAAATCAAATTGTTTTACGTTCTATCGAGCTAAACGACCTGAAAGATCTTTTAAATTATTAAGCCAAAGCAGAGAATGATGATCAGTAATAATCTTAAAATGAGTACCTTCAATATAAGGACGAAATTTATGAATCGCAAAAATTACGGCCAAAAGTTAAGGTTAGGTTATTGAATAATTACACTCAGCTTTTTTCAAGGTACGAGATGCATAAGCAATGACTTTTTCCTTTGTTTTTTCTCCTTGGGTAAGAACAGAACCAACTCTATAATTGGAAGTATTGGACTAATCAAAATAGGAGCTTCTACTAAACGTGATTTAATTTTATTAAATGATTCTAAAGCTTCCTCGGTCCAAACAACAGTTTGTTTCTTTTTTTTTCCTTTCAACAAATTATTAATAGAAGCCAAAATGGTTGAAAAATCTAAAATGGATCTACGATACCAACTACACATACCAGTAAAACGTTTGATTTCTGTGACTGTCTCAGGTAACGGAAAATTAACAATTGCATCGATTTAGAAGGATCTCGATCTTGACACACATCAAGAAGAATTTGCCAAAAAGGCTTCTTTAAATCAATTGAAGTCAAATATCGAACATCTTTAAATCTATCTAAAATATCGTTTCTATAAGAAAGTGAATATGCATCCTTCTTAGTCAAAGAATTCAATTTTTTAGCGTCAAGCAAACTCTATAGTCGCATATTCACTAATAATTATATAGATTATCTTCTATTTACGATAAAATATTCTGTTACACAAACAATTAAAAAGTTTAAAATATAACAATAACATAATTTTTCGTGTACTTGGTAGAAACGTGTTTAACCAAAGATCGTGAAGAAAATTGGGACTTTTCTAATTAGTAACATTTTATTTTACTATTTCATTTAGCAACATGTTTTTTCATTTATTTTATTTATTTTATTTATTAGCGTAAACTGTAAATGAACAATTTGGTAAATTATTAAATAACAATAAATTTTAATAATTTAAATGTTTCATAATATTTAGTACAGAGACTTAAATGATTAGATCTCACGTGACACATATGTTAGGCAACCAACATTGCTTGGATTGGTATAACGTAAAAAAATTACTAAATGAGAAATTTGATTTGTAACCTTTAAATTAAGGTTAAGCAATACATTAAAAACGATAACACTCTAATAATAACAATACCTGTTTATTTGAAATAAAAATAGGTAATAAAAATTATTTAAAATTTTTAACCGCGATGTTCAATATGTTGTTCTTTAGCTGCGATACATGTTTTAACTCTGCTCTTAAAATTTTGGAAAACTTTTCGAAGCTCATCAACTTCAATATTTCGAATACCATCAGTAAATGCATGTTTCAAGTCTTCAATATTGCGCAGCTGATTTTTCTGTACTGTGTTTTTTAAATGTCCGTAAAGGTAGAAATCTAGTTGCGTAAGATCTGGAGATCTTGGCTTGAGTTGGTTGTCACAAAAATATCTGAATTTTGGTTATTTACATATCCACTTAGACGAAACCATGCTTCTTCCGTAAAGAAATGCAACAGGTTATCAATATTTTAAGCAGTGGCGGCTGGTGGTCAATCATACAAGCAGGTCATTTAAAAAAAAACATCACAGAAAGTCTAAAAAAATATTCTTACAGTAACGCGATTTATATTTAAGATCAATTATATTTAAGATACTCGTCTACCTTTACAATTACCAAAATGATCAATAACAAGTTCATTAAAACTTACAAAGTTTTTAATGCAAGATTTTTCAATCTTTCTTGTCCTATAGTATTGCCGATTGCGTAGAAATGTTTTAATTCTATTTAATGTAGAGAAACATCGCTCATTTTCTACGGTAGTCATAGGTAAAATTAATCAATTATTTTATTTAAAGATGTATCCATTTTCACAAACATTTTCATTGTGGTCTTTAATTGACTTTCGGTAAGCGCTGTCCAATTGCAAGAGAATACAATTTTTCATGTGATTCCCCGATAATGAGTGCGTTTTACTTTTTTTTTAAATGCTATATATCCGTTACATTGTTGTTACACCATAATGATTAATGAATCATGTGAAAACAGTAAAATCGATTATTTATTTTAAATCCACAAATCCAATCTAACAAATCATACATAGATTCTTTAAAATTACTGTTGACTTCTTTCTTTTTATGTTTACTGGTCTGTCAAATTTGAAGTAAAGGCTGAGGACGAGCATTAAGTCACATAAGCATTGCACTGCACATTGCACTGAGTAGGCGGCCCGGCTAAATACCGCACGAAAGCATTTAATTGTATTATGTGTGTCTCACTCTTGACTACAATAACTATCATTTACGATTCGGTTTCAAGAATAGTATACATATCAGCCTGGGATAAATTCGCAAGCTTTCGTATCTGTTGCTTTTAAATTGATAATTATTTAAACGCATCAAATTCAAATGCTGATAATTAATAAAATAATAAGTTAATAAAATACCTTTTTTTGGAGGGTTATTGACCAAATGACCTAAAAGAGAAACCCCCACTGATTTTAAATGTTCATTAAACCATTCACAAAATTGTACACGCTGCTAGAAATTAAGAGCATGTAATTCTTCATTAACCGTAACCTTGTACGGAGTCATCGAAAGGTTGTTTTTTAATGCTATGTGGCAGGTTTCTACTCATAATCTTAAAAATTGAATGCTTATAACTGCTAAATCAAACTTAAAATGACTTTATACTTGTTGCCGCAGATAATTTTGCCACCGATTTATGAAGACTTTGTTCCATGCGATTGCGAATTTCTTCGACAACAGGTACAGTGAGTACAGTAGGCCTTCCTATAGGTTTCGCTCGGCAAATGCACTTCTTATTTAAAAATCGATTAATTAAAGCTTGGTTACGTTGTCGGAAAGCATCGTAAGTAAAGAATTGATCGATGCAACTTTGAAGAGAATACGATTAGGTTCCATTGGGATTGCGAGTACCACTTCCCACTTTGAAAATGCATGGTAAAATGTTATTACCTAACATAAAATTACAAAAATTAAAACCCAAAATTACAGTTGTTAGTTAGCACTTACAACAGAAACACAAAAATTGCTGAGTAGTTATGATTATAACTATTTTAAAGTATAAAAATAGAGAATAAATAAAATGACAAAAAATAATACCCGATGTCAACAAAACGTCAACGAGAATGTCAAAAAATGTTACGAAACAGTAACACACTACCAACCTAAAACAATGTTGATGCTCAACTCATAAGTCACGTGGGAAATAGATTTGAATAAAGTCTCTGTATATTCTCCACTTTACCTCCTTTTTAATTGGTTTATTCCTATCCTACATCCAATTTGGAATCATTGCTGATTACAACCTATCCTCAAATCATTTTCGAACAATTTGTGCGGTATGGATAGGGAAAAACAACGCAAACCTTAGGAATGAATACATTAATGTCTACGTAATCAATTGTAAGACATCGTCTTGGAGTCCGTAAGAGCTACAACATCTTGGGCATCGTATCTCGTACCGACAGGTTGTCATAGTTTAACTGGAGCTCCTTTAGAACATGAAAATAAAGTTTCGTCCGAAAATATTGTACTACAATCACGATTATCATTTATTAAACAAAAATTTTGTGCATGTGCTAAAGGTAATTTTGGTTTTACGGCTTTAGCCGATTGTGCGTGTCGAACAATTCAAGTTTAGTCTTTCTAGGAGCTTTTCCCGACATGTGAATGGTGATTTACGTGATGCTGTAATAATTTCGTAGTCCGTTAGAGGAGTTGTGAAAATACGATTAAAATAGTCAACTATAAAATATTCATAATTTAAACGAATGAGTTTAAACCGTTTCCAGTTTTTTTAAAACACATGATGATGTTATAAGAAAAAAATCAATCTTTGATGACAATCTAATTATTATCTTGTTCACATATGTAGTCGATGATAAAAGAAAGAAAAACCGGAGCAATTATCAAAACATTCAGAATTTTTGTTGCGTTTTCGCAACATCTATGGAATTAATCGAAAACGAGACAGAAATAATTTGTGTATTTTTGGTTGCTTAACAGAGGGTAATTCTTCTTGTACTGTTTGTGCATAGCATTTTTGTTGATAAAATGATGTGACACTTACTTAAGTAACAATCACTTTTAGTTTATTTTTTTTTTAAATTTCTATCCGTTCACTTGGGTTATTTTATAGAATCGGAATATCGGAGTATCACATTCTCCGAAATATGGACACTTGGTCAGTTAATTTAAATTGTAAATATAACTTAAACTGAAATGGTTCTAACAGTAGCAAGATAGAAAGTTGTTTTTAATAAAATCGTTAATAATAATTCTAAATAATAAACACGTCGGTAATGATCAATCTGTCACAAATAATAATAAATGATATGCATTAACGCGAATTTCGAACTCTTTACCTCGAAAAAGTTGTCTATAACATAACGTATACCATAGTAGACGGAGCATAGTTGAACAAAACTACGTTATAATTAATAATTGTAATTAAAATTCAAGCAGAAATTAGTCAATCTAAGATATTTGTACAAACACTTTTAAGTTATATTTATCAGTAAATAAAATTTCATTAGCATGGAAATGATTGTTCTAAAAATTAGTCACTAAATAGTCAAATTATGCCAAACTGTGAAACATACATACACAAGATAGCAATTTAAATTACTTTTTCTTTACAAATATGTATCCATTAATTTTTTTTAGTATTGGTTAAAATTCGTCGTTCTTGACTTAAAACAATAACGTACAGATGTAATAACGTTTTCTGATAGCTCAGTTTAATGTTACTTATCAGCCAATGATCTCAGATAGTAAAAACCAACATGTTTGTCTTTAGATTGATTGGTTACTTTGTATTTTATAACATTTTTCGTTGTTAATCTCTGTGAGAAGTGGGGTCATTGTTGTCATCGAATTTTCGAACATTTAAACCACTATCGTATATAAGGAAACAAAAAAACTTAAAAAACAATCTCTAAAATGAATGCTCATTCTGTCAATTAAGACAGATTTTAAATTCTAAATAGTTCTCGACGCCGAGAAAGTCAGAGAAACGTAAGAAAAATTTTAATAATTCGCGTGTACAAGAATGATGTAAATCAAATTTTGTTAGAAAAACTATTATAATTATTAAAGTAGTTTATAAGTAATCTGATCTTATCTTATTTTCTATCGTTTATTTTGATTACGTTTTTTATGTTAAATTTTATTTTAAAGCTAATTAACTTTGATTCTTTTAATTTATTAAAAAATATATGGTAAAATGTCATGGCTACAAATCAAAGACGGTTAGAAACGATTGAGTTACGTTGATTAGATTTAGTAAACATTACAAATATTATGGAAACTTTCTATTGAACCCATCAGTTGTTAGTTAACATTAATTTTTGTTTACATTTTAAGAAACTTCAATTGCAGTTAAAATTTGGTGAAGCTTGCAAGTTTAATTTAAATGTAATATTCTGAGAATACATACTGTGAACCAATATAAATTGATATCGAGAAGAAAATTTTGACATTATTGAGTTTAATCAATTTTAAATATACGTTTCACACAGTTATAATAAAATTTTAAAATATTACATAATTTGTATTGATTCGTGCAAAATATTTAAAATAATAATTTTTAAATTTGCAAAAAATAAGAAATTGGCAACACACTGCGAAAAATAAACAGAAATAAAAATAAAAAATAGAACAATAATAAGAATAATATAAAATTGATTATTGATAAAATTTTAGAAAAATTAATTAAAAAGTGTTGAACATGTAAAAACATAATCATATTATTACAATTATCCATTTTAGATCATTCTTCTTTATTTGATTTCTTACAAACTAAGCTTTCGTGAACGTTTTCAGAAACAATGTACGAGAAAACTTTTCAGCGGTTCCGTGGCTAGAGAAATGACAAAATGTGCAAGGGGCAAATGAAGATATTCTAAATGCGTACTTGATTGAAAAGGTTTTTTATATTAATAAGCCTCCTGGTAATGGTTATATTCTAATTTGGCCAAATAAATGACCCATTCTTTTAGGAGGTTGGACAGAAGCAACTACTTCAGTATTTTTGACACGTTTGGTGCTCAGGATGAACATTTCATCAGGCTCGCTCACACTAATATAACGATATAAATAAAACATTAAATTAAAACTCATGATTTCACGTAACCTATCGTGTACTTGAAGAACGTACGTTATATCGTAAATTTACTTGACTAAGGGCCAATTTTACAAAGCTGGTATAATTGTCGGATAAGTTATACTCAGTTTAATTTTAAAATACTGCTATATTATTGGTTGTTGGTTTTATTCTAACCAATAATATGTCAGTATTTTGAAATTATACTGAGTATTACTTAACTGAGGTTTATACCATGTTTGTAAAATCGGCCCTCAGTGTGAGCGAGTCTGATGAAGTGTTCATTCTGAGCACGAAACGTCGCAAAAATACTGAAGTAGTTGCTTCTGTTCAGCCTCCTAAAAGAAAGGGTCATTAATTTGGCCAAATTAAAATACATATTTATAAGATTTATAAGCATAGACTTTTAAAAATTCTTGAGTGAAAACTAATAACGCTTCAAAATGGTGATCAACGTATTCAACTCTGGGAAGTATTTGGCAAATAAATAAAATTTCTGCATATAAAAATTGCTGGCTTACCTAAAACATCAAAATTATGTGGCAAATAATCTCAAGTTTTGTCGATGGATAATGTGAAAGAATTTATAGAAAAAGCTTTTGATGCCAGTTTTCTGCTTATGAAGGTAGTACTGTTATTTGCGTTGCATGGAGCATCATGTCGGGCAGAAGAGAACGTTTACTAAAAAATAAGTGATATAGAAGATTGCGGGCATATTTTGGTTATAACATTGCATGACACCAAAGCAAAGAAAAAACAAGTCTTTAAAGTCATCAGAAGATGACGTAAAGTTTTACAAAAAGTATTTGAATTTGATATCAAAAAATATATATCATTGCATACTATTTATATTTTACATTTATGGGAAGTGCACAAGGCAACCAATTGGTATAAATACCTTCTACAATTTACCAAAAAATTGCTGCATACTGAGCCAAACAGTTTCACAGGTTTTCAAAGGATATCAGCTGCCTGACATCTAAGTATTGAAAAGACATGATGGCTGAGTTAGTAACGTCGTTGCAGAAGCTTATATTGAGGATATTATAAAAAAACAGTAAAAATTTCAAAAAAAGTTTTAAATCGTTTGACTGAAGATTTGACCTCTAAAACGTCAACATCAACAATAGAAACATGCGAAGTAATAAATTGTAATTTATCAGAGTCAGTTTCCTCATCTTCTAGTGAAATATTTAATAATTTAACAAATTCTTTATTTACAAATTACGCTCATAAAAAAAGTGTTGTTAACTGAAACAGTGAAAAAAAACTGGTGCGGTCACCATACGACTTTCCTATAAGGAATTATGAAGGAATGTCTACATATTTTTTAAGATTATGTTGTCATAAAACCATTTTTAAGTGATATGTACACGTTTGTATTCATTTCCTAGCATTCTATAATTTTTTTGAAATTTTTCTCTTCCATTTCATTAAGATATAACTGAAATATGGCAAATTGAGCTTATGTTGTCATATAAAACAACCTCTATATTTATGCGCCTAAATATTGCTTTTCTTTTAGTAGAAATTATTATTTTAACGTATCTTGCTTTCCCTTCAAAATATAGAATTTTTTCCTAAAAAATTGTCGCAGGCAGGATTCGAACCGTTATTATATTTTCGAATTCATTTTAAATTATAAATAAAATATCTAATATACTGTTAATGCTAGAATTTTTTTAATTTAAATAAATTGTCAGAAAGAATTATCTCTATAAGAAACTGTAAAAATAATTCGAATTATTAACATACGTATAAATTTATTTAAGAAAAACTGTTAAAAATAAAGGATACGCCCACTTTTGATAAAACCGAGAGAATATGAAAAGCCAGCTCCATACCAAATTTTCAGTTACTAAGACTTATGGTTCGAGGGTTATTGTAGGTCATTCCAAAGATAATGTAAGGAAGATGCAGCACTCCGTGTATAAACAAGTCAAGAGAATATAGAGAAAAATTGTTAGTTTTAACGTATCTTGCTTTCTCTTTAAGATTATGTAATTTTTTTCTAAAAAAAATCGTCGCAGGTAGGATTGGAACCTAAATTATATATGAAGTTTACTTTAAATTATAAATCAAATATCTAATAAACTGTTAATGTTAGAAAAACATTTTGTTTGTATAAATTGTTAGACAGAATTATCTCTATAAGAAACTGTAAACATAATTCGAATAATTTACATACGTACAAAATTATATAATAAAAACTGTAAAAAATGGCGGATAAACCCACTTCCGGTTTCTTTATCAGACCCATCTTTTGATAGAACCGATAGAATATACAAAAGCCACATTAAATTTTAAGTTACTAGGACTTTTGGTACATCGTTACACACATACAGACACAGACACACACACAGCCACCCAAAATATTTTTGTCAAAAATACATTTTTCTGATTCAGGAAACCGTGAAACGTAAAATTATGCAAACAGATTTGTTGAAAAAAAAATTGCGATCACTATACTTTCCTTATAAGAAAGTAAAAATATTGGTAGTAGTAGTAGTAACGGCAAAATTTGGAACTGCATAAGATACATATTTTTTTAATGTGAACTGTAAAAACAGTAGATAAACAATAGACAATGGTTGACACTTAGATTCCGCCGTTACTGTTAGTTTGGTACGTAAAATTTGCAATAGATCGTTAATATTTTTTCTATTGCGTATGGTACACAACCCTTGCACTCTTGAACGTGCGTGCTGGCATATGTGGGACAAGCAGGACGCAATATCGCTATGTTACCATTTTTTTTGTTTCAGTGAGTCCTGTTGGTAAAAACCACGTCACCACGGCTAACTGTGATATATATAAAATATAGGTACCATTCCGTTGTACTAAAAAAATAATTGGCTTGGAGACGCTCAGAGTACATATATCTAAATCCATTATCTAAGCAGTGGGATATAAGCAAACAACTATTACCGACAGAACAAACAACGTTGTTATAATTATTTTCTCAATCAATAACAGAATACCACCCTTGCTTTTCAAGAGATAACAAGTAACACTAAAAAAATCTAATCAGTAAATGCTATACAAAATCGGTTACACATTACCACTGTATGCTACTACTAGTTTTTTTTTCTCCATAAATAACAATATTTTAACATATTAGCAATTAATAATAAAACTATAACAAACAAAATAAAATCGATCACGTTTTAATAATATTACATGCAGTAGCAAAAAGGTAGTTCTTGACGTTTAAATTAGTATTAAAAAAAACGACATATCCCAGATCTGAAGTTTCTTACGTAAGTAGCAAATAAAAGTACTACTTCAGTAATATTGCTTTTGAAGAGAGTAAGCTTACAATCGTCGATGTATATTTGCCTGGTCTTGGTTACGAATACAATACTTAAGGATACTCGATTAATTATCAAATCCACTGAAAGTAACCTATTAATAATGATCTTTAAACTTAATCTGAGCAATAGAACATAATTAACAAAGCTGAAGATATAGTAAATATAGTAACGTGTGTATTTCGTGCTACCACTGACGGCACACCGAAATTAACGCATAGAGTAGTCTTTACTAATCAATCCCAATTTTGTTTGGAGATCCATGATGGTATGAAAGTCAGACGAAGACGTAGAAAACGGCGCAATGTAATTTTCTGTTGAGCGGCATGTGCACTACACTGTAAAAATTCAGAAATAGGGTGCAATAGCCTATGGGAATAAGTTTCGTTTGCTGTTTATCCAAGACAATAATGAACGTAACAAGGTAATAGAACCCCATATTCTTCTATTTTTTAGCAGACACTCTACAGACCGATTCAAAGATCTCCTGATCTTGCACCTATTGAACACATGTGGACATTATGGATACAAGAATAAGAAGCGCATTCTGCATAGACACTGTAAGCTTTGCAGTATAAACTCCAAGTTGCGTAGGAGACAATCACTGAAGAGAAAACTGATCACCTACGGAAACCGATGGCATGAAGGGTGAGTGTGAAGTCAACTAAAAGAGACCAACACATTATTAAATAAAATTGTGTTCAGCTTTGTTTTTTTTTATAATTTTAATCATTTACTACCTCTGAGTAGCTAAACCTTTCTGCCAAGTTTGGTCATAAAATTCCCATCCTTTCTTGGTGTTGCAATTTTAATGTCCCAGAATATATTTTACTAGTTATCATAAAATTAATCTTGCTAACGCGTTTATAAATGACAAATTTGATTTTTTTAATGGAAAACCCAAAAAAGCGTAGACTCTAATTTTTTATTATTAACATTATGGTTCTTTTTTTTACTGTACTACTAGCAAACTGAGTCCCATTTAATCAACTACTATAATTTTTTTGGAACATGATGACTGTTAGCTAGTTTTTTTATACTTTTTTTATTATATGCATTTTTGAACTTCCACAAATTATTTTCT
Organism: Aquatica leii; assembly: GCA_035610365.1. Classification (NCBI taxonomy): domain Eukaryota; kingdom Metazoa; phylum Arthropoda; class Insecta; order Coleoptera; family Lampyridae; genus Aquatica; species Aquatica leii. Next base: position 170,887,311 of record CM069433.1, on the reverse strand, counting down.
AGATTGAAACCGACCATCGATCGTAGAAAATGCTCCTCGACAAGAAAAAATTAAATAATCACTAACTACGTACTTAACATTAAGAAATACTTAAGTTTCCTCTAAACTTACAATTTTTTTTCTATTGGTTTTGTAAACATGCCAACTGTGTTTTTGTCTGAGCTAACGTGCCAAATTTTAGTAATATTTAAAATACAAATCTTCTTTCAAAAGTTTTTTAATACCAATACCTATAGCTCTTTGAGTTTTCATAAACGATGTCGTATTTTTATTTTTAAGACTTTCCCGGTCATGATTTTCGTAGAAATAATTTCGAGTTGTAAACCGCGTTCCATATTTTCACATTTTTACAAAATTGACAAAACTGACAAACTTTAAAAAACTCAAAAATTTAAAACAAAAAGCTGTAAAAGTTTATTAGTACCCACGGATTCAAGTTTACAACATAACAAAAATAAAGCAATAATTAATGTGCTCTACCAAGGGTGGATTACAACCCTAATGTATATAGCAACAACACTATCAGAATTTAGGAGCATACTGATAGCAATCAAACTTGGCAAAAATACATTTTCTAACGTAGAGAGACTTTTTGGTTCTGAACCGTGTTCCATATTTTCACATTTCACAAAACTTAAAAAACTTATAAACTTTGAAAAACTCACAATATTTGACGTGTCGAAAGTCATGTCGCTGCCTTCTTTAGAAAAACTGAATCTGAAGATATAGGATCCTAAACAGTTTTTGTATTGCATTATTTGGGTCAATAGTTAGTTTCAATTTGTAACCACGATCCTAGAACATCAGAGAAGACACTTATTCCATCAGACAGCAAATCGCCACACCTTTACGGTTTTTCGAAAAGCATCAATGACGTTAAAAATTCCTAGAACTTCGCCTCAAAGATTAAAGAGATAAAATTGGACGATATTAGGTCAGTTTTAATGTGACCTTCTTCTTCATGAAAATGCCACTACAAACAACATTATACATCATCAAGACCAAATTACACAATAATGAAAAACCGAAGAAAGAATATTCCGTGACTACCACCTTTTTCTTTACATAAAAAGCTGCAAGGATAAAATAACTAGTATACATCAAAGCAATTTTCAATACAAGATAGTCGTCATTTTTTTAAAATTGAAAGAAACAACAGTACCACTTAAGAAACCAGGGGTTTACCACATTCCTTGTTTGTGTGGGCTGGCCTATGTCGAATAAACGGAGCGCAACATTGCTACCCGGATAAGACAACAAAGGCGGACACAAGGAAACGTAACACAAGACCGGCTGTTGCTGAACACTTTCTCGATAACAAACACGCCATAAAATTTCTGACCCAGACTATACAAAAAAACATCAAAATTGAAAAGTACGAGATTATAGTATCGACTTAGGCCCAGTGTAGAAAAACATGTTCCAGAAGACAATTGAACCAAAGCCGTCACGACCGATTGACCCGAGCAGAGCATTATAAAAGTTTCTTAAGATGCTATATTTTTGGTTTCAGCCTTTCTGAAAAAGACAGCGACATGACTGTTAAAACGTCTAATATTGTGAGTTTTTCAAAGTTTATGAGCTTTTTAGGTCTTGTGAAATGTAAAAATGTTAAAAGATGGAATGCGGTTAAGAACCCAAAACTCTTTCTACGTTAGAAAATGTCGTATTTTGCCAAGTTTTGGCTCTATTAATATGCTTTTTTAATTAACGAATTCTGATGGTGTTGTTGATGTATACATTATTTTTTTCTATATTTATTTCAATACGTAGCACAGTCATAAAAAGGTATCACGAATTAATGAGGTTGAGCGTCCAATAAGTCCAATAAAGTACATCGAAACCATACTACCTGAGGTTGTCAATCTCACGTCACTATAAGTTCTACAAGGTGCGAGACGCAACAAATTTGATATAAAAAAAAAATTAAGAGTAAAATAGCGTCTGTAGCCATTACCAGTGAGTTTCAAATTGATCAAAATTTTTTTAATTTTGTCAATATAAGTAAAGAAACTTCATTTCATTAAAATCGCTAAAAACGTAACAATAACAACAATGTGAAATTAAATAAAAAGAAATTGCTTACGATTGATCCGACAAAGAGACACAACACTAGATCGACTGTCGCAAAGCATTTCTTAAGCACTAGAGACACTTAAAAATTTGAACAAATAACAATTCTAGCTAAATTTCGTAACTTCTCGTCCAGATTATATAGAGAAGTTATTATTATAGTATGAAAAAACTTGTGAATCAAAACCGTCACAAACCGATTACCGAGAACAACGCAATATAACGGCTTCCTAGGGTCCTATGTCTTTCTAAGATTTGTAAATTTTGTGAAAAGTGTTAATATAGAACGCGATTCAAAAGTCTTCATATTTTGAAACATCATGGTCGCGAAAGCCTTAAAAATAAGAAACCAATAACGTGGTATATAATTTTTAACTATAGAATTAATATTGTAAATAAAATTATTTTTTAGAATTATTAAATAGTTTGGTTGTTTTTAATCCGTTTTTTTCCGTCAAATTTGCTTTATTTACAATACAAATATAATTATAATTCTTTTTTAAAAAAAGTTTAAAAACAGAGCTTTTATATACATACGCATCTGGCAGAATAATTTTTGTTGCGTTTAGTATTGCCTTTGTTTGTTAAATATGTAAATGTTCTAAATACCCTTGTAAATTTTTGTATTAAACTCAAAAATAAGTAAATAAGATTTTTCAATAAAATCTCTTCAAGGTTTTCTGATATTACTTTTACTAAAAGCACAAACTCCTCACTGTGCCCAGAAAACTACTCCGTTGTAAATTAGTCGTAGATGATCACCCAATAGAACAAGGGATAGAGTTTAATTCTTTCAGTGCAAACATCTCTACCTGTCGAAACATAATGCAGTCAACCACCAACCGACAAAAGCGGCAGCAATATACATATGTCCGTGCACAGCAAAATGCGTATTTATAAAAAATCTATAAGCCCTGTCATCACCTACCCTGGAGAAACTAAAGCCGACACTGGGAAAACAAAACAACTGTTAAGACCTACAAAAATGAAAACATTGAGATCTATAAATGGCTTTATATTGAGGGATATAGTAAAAAGCCAAAAAATAAGAAACTGATGCGAAATTTAAGACGTTGCTAAGTAGACACAAAATAGAAAAAGAAGATGGAAGGATGAGGAAGATAACAGAGTTGCAAAAGTAGCAATGATGGAAAGACTAGAAACATCAAGACTACGTGGCAAACCACCTAAGAAATGGCGGGACCGTTGAACATCTGAATTTCAAAATAATAATTAATAACAATGAGAGTAAAATTTAGAAAACGACAAGGTAAGCTCCTGGATATAAACGTCAAACTATTTTTGGAGATTTTGAGTCTTTCGAGACCTTGTAGTTGCTGTTCGAGCAATAAAATGTTGTATTCAACTTGTTCTTATCTAAATTGGGCATTTTTTTTCTCGTGGACATTTAACACTCTGGTTTCACTCGGGTTTAAAAATTTTTACTCGTGAAAAATTTACACAGGAACTCGTTAAATAAATAACTATTGCATGGAGCAATGAAACCAAGCAGTGTTGCATATAGCCTTAAGAACGCTCTAAGTTTTTGTTGAACAAATATGTATGTAATTATTTATAAAACAAAGCACAATCGGTTTCACGCCTTGATGAAGTCGGACTAAATACCGATGTCGTCTCTAATAGTATATTGTAATAAAGTAACTAAATTATGTCGTAAAATTATATTATTATTTTAATAGCAAGCAAACTAATTTTATATGGATAATAGGATATTAGTATTACTAGTAAAGTATAAAAGAAAAAAAATCGTTAATTTTTTTTATCATAAAAAAGCTATAAAATGTAGGCAGAAAAGTGGTGACACCAGTTTACAGATCAACAAATAAAGACATAAATATTATTTGTGTAGGATGTTTAATATAAAATACTCGTTACAATAAAATCTAAGATTTGAATAGTCAGGTTTAATTTTTTTTATTAGACAGATCACAATAAGTGCTTCATAAAGCTTCTTTGCCTATTAGTATTTTTCAAGTTATTGCTATAACTATTTACTTTTTAACTTTCACCAAATCCGTTAAACCAAAACAATAAAAATTGCTATTTACAGTTTTATTAGTATTTCTAACTTCAATCTTGCTTAAGCCAGATTTAAAAAAAGCAATAAATAAAAATCAACAAAACAAAAGCAATGTGTAAAAATTCAGCAATTACTTACAACACAATTTTTATAATTTGCAGCGATTTTACAATGTTTATAGTTTATCACTTTAAAAGAATATTATAGGAAAAAAAATGAAACCCTAATATAAGAGTGTAATAAAAAATGTGATAAAATGAAGCCAGTTTTAAAAATTCAGTTTTGCGTATTATATTTTGCAGAATCGCAGTATGAACAATAATTTTCAAATTTTATTTATATTATGAGTAATTTCATAAAAACCTCAATAGTTATGTTAGTTTAAAAAAAGTTTAATTTATTTTAACAGAAAAAAACTAAATGAAAAGCATTTATTGGTTTACTCGCTGTAATAAACGTAGTGTCGCGACAAGTTTTGCGTACAAAATAATCTATTTATACTGAATCTTTATAAGCATTCTTTTTTTAAAAATACCATTTTAAAAATGTTTAAATTATAAAAAAAGTAAGTTTTATTACAATCTTAGTAATGAAATTATTTCTTCTAATAAATTTAGATAATACATGTTTTATTTTTAGTTTGCATAAAGCTTCTGCTGATCTAAAAATGAATTTACTATTATGTGTTTATCTAAGCACAGCTTTTACGATAATTCAATCAAGACAAACACTTAGGTGATTATGCATAAGTTGTTTATTGGGTAATACAACATTTATTTCATTGAAATCTGGTATATATCAAATCTTATTAATATAATATTAAACATGTACTAATTTTTATTTTTACTGTAAAACATTTAAAAGTTTTGTTTAAAAGATAAAATGCTACCTAATTACTTGTTTTGAAGATTGTTGTTATATAACTATGTTTGCAAATAACAGTTAAAATACTTTAAAACGTGTTTCAACTCGTTTTACTATTATAACATAAAATTTCAACAGATGACTAAAATTGACGAGAAAATATCCATACCAGAATAATTGAATTTACTAGCAACATTGTTCTAGAATCTAAAATTTCTCAAACACGATAGTTTTAAATAATTATTTTTAGAGATTGTTGTAATTTACTTTATTCAAGAGGTGGTTCGTGCTTTCGTGCACCTCCGATTTATTACTCCCTCCGCAGTTCTGTTTTGTCAATTAAGTCCAGAAGCTTAGTCCAAGGGGGTTTTTCAACTCATCATCGGTTAGTTTTGGTTTGCCCAGAATCCTTGTGCGTTGCGTTTGATACGTTTCGTATTTACACAGTTGTTTTCCAAGCATCCGCAGCATCAAGGACTACTTTGCAGTCCCATTTTATGCATGTGTTTGTTAAGGCTAGAGTGCACTGTTATTAGTTCTGTGAGTTTCCTTAACTTTTGTCGACTCATGCTTGATAGTGCATTTTGAGTGTTTGGCTGTGGTTCTGTAAGGAAGAGTTTTGTGTGCATCAGCCCTGAAGTGTTTTTCCATAGTTTCTTATGTTCCGCTGCTAGTTTGCTGCAAATTATTTTTTTTCTGGTCTCGTAGGAGATTTCGAAAACGGGTTAAGGTTCAATATACATATGTCTTTGTGTCTTTTTTAGCTAGCGCGTCCGCCATTAAGTCTCCCTTTACACTTTGGTCTTTTAGTTGCTAGATGTTTACTGTTTATGCATGCCATAATCACTATGGACTTTATTACTGGCAACCTTACTGCCAGCTGTGCTGGTTGGCTGTCAGACATGATTAATATTGGAGCATTAACCTTTAACTGCGCCCTAGTAAATAGTTTTTGTCTAGTCGTCTCGTGGCGGTATTACCATTTCAAATTTTTTTAAGTGGAAGTGGAATAGTGGAAGTGAAAGTAGTGCTTCCATGGCTGCTGTGGGCGTGATTCTCATTACTCCTGTTATCAGCAGACATGCTATTCTCTGTACTTTGCCTAGCTTGAAAATTGTGCTTTTCAGGTTGATTTTCTCACCCCATACAAGTGCACCGTATGTGATGATGGGTCTTGTCACCGCATTATATAATCGTTTGGTCATTGTAGGTTTTAATCCTCATGTTTGTCCTACCATCCGTTAGTATTAAAAACTCGGATGGACTCCGTATATCGTATGTAGTTTTATGTCATCCGTTTTCTGTCATTTGGTAAACAAAACAATTGCCGTCTTGATTGACTTTATTGATAAATTTTTAGCATTATTTTTTGACGGTGTTTAATGCACTGTGCATTATGTTCGATACAGTTTCCCTAAATTTCCCGTTTGTGATAATGGTGAGATCGTCGGCGTATCCTAAATCAAATACGCCTCCGCCATTTAGTTGTTGTACCATGCCGTCTGTAAGGAGGCACCATAGTGAGGCGACAACACCCCACTTTGTAGGCATCCACCAGCCACTTTAACTTTTCCGTCCGATTCCTGAGCGTTGAGTTGACCCAGTTCCACACTGATGTGTGATGCTTTTTTTCCGTTGTCAAATGTTCCTTCCATGTCTAGAAAATTACCCAATGCAATATCATTGTATTAAATTACATTTTCGTATTTGCTTACTAGTTGGTGAATCGCTAGCTTGCAAGATTTTCTGGATTGTTATGCATACTGGATTTGGTGCAAAGGCGATGCTTTTAGTGCTCCGCCTCGTATATACTTGTCGACTACTTTTTTAAGTAGTTTTTTTTTTAGTGGAAGGAAGTAAAGTTGATCGGTTTGTAAGATTTTGCCTGGAAGTACGTAGATCACCTAGGTTTTGGTGTAAATACCACTTTGATAAACTGTTTGGTATATGCAAAAGTGCTAAGCTGGTTGTGACAATTTTGCATATTGCGTTTCCCAGAGCAGCAAATTCCTTTTGCAGCATAATGGGATAAATTCCATCGGTTCCTGGAGACTAAAAAGGTTTATATGTATTGACTTCCCATTCTAGGTTTTTAGGATAAATTTTTTTTGCTAGTTCCCGGTTACATTTGAGTGACCGCTTGTTGAATACCTCTAAGTCCTGGTGCATAGGAACATCAGTTAACGATGAACCCGAAAAGTGTTTATGCCATCGTTTTTGCAGAGTACCTTCAATCGAGTATGTAAACTTTCCGTTTTCGGTCAGCATAGAACCAATGTTTTTAGTGAGATTAGAACAAAACGTATCGAGTGATTAAAAATATTAAGAATAAGGAAGAAACGTTGTGTATTGTCATAAACTCATGAATCATATTTGCATAGCTCACATACAGTTCCGAGAGTTGAGATGATGGCAGTGAAAAGTTACTATTTGCAAAAGGCCAACGTTTATTAATTCTCCATGCTGGAGGCCGAAAAGGATTTGCTAGTCTAAATTCTTCCTTATCATAATGTTACCGTACAGTCAAATCTTAATTTTGATGAAGAAAGATTAAATGCAAAAATGGCTAGCAGAACGAGATATTTTGTTTGAATTATTTTTAAGATGTTTTGAAGTTAGCAGAGAATAAATTTAAAGACATTAATGTAGTCAAAATGTTTTTAGTTTCGCACTTAAAACGTAAAGTTTTAAATTTACCGTTTGTTAGTTCTACCTTTTCAATCCTGTTTACGATCCATAAGATTCTGAAACATCCTTACATACACAATCTTATTACATACGATAACTTAAAACCTTATCTTACTAATACTGAAAATCCCATAAAAAACGTAAATTAATTAATAGCAATTTATCTAACAAGCGTCAAAAGAGAAGCATAACATAACAAACGTTAATGCGAACCACATTGAAAACATCACAAATATAATGTTGGTACATTCATAACTAACTGAATCTGTCAAGTTCAAAATTAAAATATTTTATGTAGTAGCAGCTCCTAAATATATAGTACTCTAATATTTAAATTTATAATTTTTTTTTCTAATTTTATGTTTTAAAACTTTTAAACAGATTTTCTAACAGACACACACTTTCTCTCCAAAAAATTATTCTGTCATGAATACTAACGGAGCGTTTGAGAAATATGACAAACGTTGAAATTTGGTGCGCAGTTGTTTTGGTTATTTTAGAATGCAAGCGTTGTACCAAGTAAGTTACAGTAAGTTCAGTAGCGTTATATTATCGTCGTTGGTTATTTACTTGTCTTTGCTAATCTCATTTCTTATTTAATGTAAACAAAACCTAACTGACAATAACTTTATCACTTTACGCCAATGACTTTTTAGTCACTACTACTACTACCAAGTGTAGGTAAAAATTAAATGCGCTAGCGAGAAATTCAAACGCCTCTCAATATTTCTCGAACAGTCTGTATATGTTAGAATGCGGAATACGTTAATTGACCATATTCAAGCGTTTTTTTGGACTTCAGGTTTAACATTTTTGGGTTGGTGAAACTGATGAATTTTAAATCGCCCTCAAAAAATAAAAACTTTTATTGGTTGTCAACAACGACCTCTCTGATTGATGGGTCATAATGAATTCCAGTGATTTGTTAAATCGGGTTGGTAGCAAATATGGACAAAAAGATTTGGTTGTTATCATGAGGCTATTGTTGCTACCAACCCGATTAGACAAATCACTGGAACTCATTATGACCCATCAATCAAAGAGGTCGTTGTTGACAACCAATAAAAGTTTTTATTTTTTGAGGGCGATTTAAAATTCATCAGTTTTACCAACCCAAAAATGTTAAACCTGAAGTCCAAAAAAACGCTTGAATATGGTCAATATGTACATTAACTGGGTAATCTGCAGATTACCGGCTATGACCCGTTAAAGACCAAATTCTACATATTTACGTATACTACATCGTTAAATTGCAGAAGAAGACCGCCTGCGTTGACGCTTGCACTTACCAGATAATCGAAAGATATGTTGATTGTTCAATGCTGTAAAAAAACTTGTTTAATCATCAGATACATAACAAAATGTAAAGAAATATGTCCATGCTGACGAACTATTTGAGATATTGTATTCAACTCATTTATTTATCGCTCACAGAGGCAGAAACGGAATACTCAAACTCCCAATAACAAATACATTTTTTTTAAACGTAGATGAACTTTAACAACAAAAACAAAAAAGTAAAAAAAAGACATTGTTGTAAAACCCATTATTTTATCTCATTTTAATAGTAGATGCCAAGTCGGTCTCAATCAGATGAAAAGTTTAAGTTTGTAGTGTTGATGCCACTTACAGTAGAGCATCGCTTATCCGAACGATCGCTTAACCGAACCGGTAATCCTCCTCGGCGCAAGGCCGATCTTCCTCTGCCGCTCGCTACTGTGCCGCCAACGTGACCCTTCTGTTTTGCTATCGCTCATTTTTGCTCGTGATTCAAAATGCCTAAACGTAAATGTATTGTTGTTTTCATCAGAGATAAATACGAGATCAATAAACGATTAGAAGAAGGCTAATCGGCAACCAAGTCATCTAATGAGTACAAAGTTGATAAGTCGACAATTACGGATATAAAAAAAAACAAAAGATGAGCATAACAAATTTTATATCAATGCTTGATTCTACTGATGGATCGACAAGTCGTAAAACTATGAAGCTCGACACGAACATGAACCTAGATGACGCTATTTACAAGTGGTTTACATAGAAAAGATCAGAAAGAGAACCCATCTCTGGTCCCATTCTATGTGAAAAGGCAATTCAATTTAATGAAAAACTTGAAGGACCGTCAAATTTTCAAGCACGCACGGGCTGGATAAAACGGTTTAAGTCAACACATATCGATTGTGAGCTTCAAATACAAGGAGAAAAACTGTCTGTTAAGTCTTCAGCAGCTAAAAAAAAAGTTATGCTCTCGAAAACGTTTACAATGCTGACGAAACTGGGCTCAATTGGAAGACTTTGCTACGAAAAACTCTTGCTTCATGTCGTAAGTTAGCAGCACTTGGTCCTAAACTAAGTTAGGATCGTATTAATGCTTTAGCTTGTGCTAATGCAACGCTGTTTTAAACACGTTAACATGTCTGCAATGCCTATTGTTTACACTTTGCAAACGAGTGCCTGGATGGATAGTAAATTGTTCACAGAATGGTTAATGGAAGTGTTTGTACCCTCGGTAAAATCCCATCAGTTAAAGGCGTCATTGAGACTTTCAAACGGTTTTATAGAAATGAATTGTTACGTAAGTTATGTTAGAAAAAGAAGAAAAGGGAATAAAAAGCTTGATAAGAAACCATAAAAAAATAAGCATGGGACAGAATTTAAAAAAAGCCTGGAATAAAATTTGGAAAATCGAAACAAATTCTCAAACTGAAAGTGGAAAATGAGATCTAAAATGGATGAATGTCGACAATGCAGATCCAGGGCACCAAATAATGCAAAATAGTAAAGTTTTAGATGTAGTGATTGATAAAACTGACGCCGGCAACACCTTATCGACTAATGATTCAGAAAATTAGAATGAAAAAATACCTACTGTCCCTGAAGCGTTTACATTCATAGATACGGCCTTACGATGGTTTGAAGCTCAAGATGAAAGCGACCAGTGTCAGATATTTGTGCTAAAAAAAGTAGGTGACGTAGCTACTCGTAAGCGGGTAGGCTTGCTTCGATAAACCAAAATAAAGTATTTTTCAAGAATTAATTTTAAACGTACATACATGTATGTATTACATATATATTTTGTTTACTGTCATGTTTTGTGATTCTCACTTGCCATTGTAATAAAAGAGATTCATAATATGGTTTTATTGCTACTACATATATAAATTGGTAAATAACATATTACAGTTCGATTATCCGAATAAATGGGTTTTCCAAACACCTATGTCCTCCAAATAGTTCGGATAATCGACGGTCTACGTACTACAAAACGGGCAGATAAAGTAGTTCTTTAATCGTTTGATACTTGTGTATTGCTTTGCATTTCATGTATCTTACATTCGTATAATGTTAAACAGAGACAAAATCTTACAAATTTTGTCAAAAAAATCGTATCATGCTTACTTTTATAAAAAACTAGGCAACCGGGATAAATCGTGTATATGTTGAACATCTTGAAAAATGGAGTAACAAAAATTTGCGTACTTGTCATTAGCAATTCCTATGGCGTGGTGCGAGCCAGTGATTTATGCTGAATGTTACTTTTGTGTATACACTGTTAAAAGTTACAATTTAAAGAATAAAAAAAAATCAAATATATAGATCTATTATCAGCATAAAACCTGATTTGCATATAAACTGATCTTTGAGTATCTCGACTTTAAGCGAAAAGCCTACTTGCTCCAGGTACATCGTTTACATGGTACAGAAATTGTGAACATCATTTTATACTGTATCTTTTACAAAAACGTCCTTTTGTATATTGCAGTAATATCTTTAGTTTAATATGTACTTTAGGTGCTCAAGCGTAAGTTCTTAGTAAATGGAGACTGTTTATAGACTCTAAGACTAGTAAACTGTAACGTTAAAATAACAAATTACGCGTTAGTATGAAATTTGTCAGGACCTTTCTGCTCTTGCGCCTAGACTGACACATTTTCGACAGCATTTCCGCACACATTTTGCATTAGATCATTTGGCGAGTTTGTTACTTGTACGCCCGGGTTAACCTTCACCGTTAGATGGTGTCACGCTGCTAGTTTAATATGCGATTATTTGTGGAAGGTTGAACCGGGGTAAGTGGTATACAATTTTCTTTATTGAACGTTTAAATTGACGCTACTAATTTTCTATAGCGGATTTTGGTAGCCACCTATTGTTCTGCGTTATCATCAAAGATAACTAACAGGTGGGCTTGTTCGAAATATTCCATGACGTCGAAGTAGTGATACGTCCTTATCATATCCACCGTCAAAGGTTGAGAACCGCCAGGACAATCCTTTCTTTTGCAAAGACAAACATAAAAAATTTAATTCGTTTAGTCAAAGGGAAACGCTGCGCACTTACGTTCGTAATAATTGGATGCTAAACAAACCTTTTTTATTTGTGTTAAACGTATATGCTCGTTCCGATCTGGGTTTAATATTACTTTTTAGGTACATCAAGTACGGAGGTTAGCTAACTTTCGACTGAGGTAAAACCTATCTGTAAGTACTACCACTTTCAATTTTTTTTAATTTGTGTTTCGGGGACTAGGTCGTTTAGGACCGTACGTGCGTGATAACTTAACACAATTAATTGTATTTTTGTGCTTCGCGAATTTATCAGTTGTGCACATCGAATCTCAAAGGCTTAATTTGTTTGATTTGTCAACAATTTAAATATATGTACATACTTATAAATTCAGACGCTATATGTATGTAACTATTTAGTACAAGGGCAGTTTGTTATACGGTGTGTTGCTCGCCACTCGGCGCAGCTTCTAGTTTAATCAGCCTACGAATAAATTTTGTCAAAAATTTACATTTCTATGCTTATTTCAACTTCTGTGATAGAATAAATATATATATTCGGTGTTATTACTTTTCTAGTGTTATTTATTCTTTTCTTACTACGGGGAGAGTTAGACGGTATCCCTCGACTTTAATTTTTCATCGTCTTGGCGCTTTTTTTTAGATTCACGTTATAATCACACATAACAAAGCCTGCGATCCCTCTCCGAAGAAGCTGTGCTAGCCGTTGCTTTGTTTGGTTATAAGAAGACCGGTGGGACATTTTATTTTTGACAACTCTCTAGAAGCCCGAGTTTCTCGTAACAAAACATCTATACCAGTTGCTCGTCCAGTTCACTTAAAAGAAACGTATGACAATCTAAAGGGACTGTTAAAAAAAATTAAATATGAAGACCAGGAATGTGGAGATTTAAAAGTATTATGTATGTCGTTGTGTACACTTAAATACCCTGCTTAATTTGTGAATAGGATAGTAGAGCTAAAGCTCTTCATTGAACACAGAAACAGTGGCTTTTGAAGCTCAATCTTACACCGGAATAAAAAATATTGTACATGAAAAAAAAACTTTTAACTCTATTGCATACTGATTTTAATATCTTTGCAGTAAATTTTCCGGTTTATCTGATACAAAACTTAAAGGTGTTTTTATTAGTCCACCTATTAGAAAATTAGGTTTGGACAGTAAGTTTGAAAATACCAACATTGACGTTAAAAGGGAACCTTGAATTGCATTAAACATGTAATAAGCAACTTTTTGGGTAATCACAAAATTATGAAAACATCGTTAATAATATGCTGAAAAGACTTTATAATTTAGGATGTAATATGAGCATCCAAATTTAGTTTTTGCATGCCCATCTAAATTTTTTTCCGACAATTTTAAACAAATAAACGAAAAACAAGAAGAGAGGTTTTATCAGGACATAAAAAAACGGAACTAAGATACTCAAGAAGGTAAAATACAAACATAAGCACTTATGTATTTTTTTTTTATAATAACACTGTAATCTTATCAATTTTTCTTATTAAAAATAAAGTTATATACGTTCGTAAAAATTGTTACATGCAATTTTACTGGTAACGTAGACAGGTGGCTAGCTCAATATTCCGGAGAGAGAGTCCCAGATGGTTTTTGGTGTGCTAACTACGATAAATAAAAGAACGCCAAAACAAATAAATGTTTATTGCAGATCCCGTTTATATCTGATACAAGTATAACAACAAATATGTTTATTTCAAAGAGACTAGACAGAAAGATGTTAACATACTACCATGTAGTAGAACTATACAGATATAAGTAATTGAGAGTTTGTTAATAAATATCACATATAAACAGTGGCGGCTTCTCTATTAGTTCATTTGGTCAATGACTCTCCAAAAACGAATAAGAATGGTATTTTATTTGATTTAAAATTACAGAAAATTTGCGTTTGAATCAAATCATCAGCGTTTAAATTTCATGCGTTTAAATAATTGTCAATTTAAACGCAACAGATACGAAAGCTTGCGAATTTTCCCGAGGCGGACACGAACTTGTGCCCGCATTTACATTATATTACGATGATAGTTGTTGTAATCAAGAGTGATACACATATAATACAAATACAATATAGTTAAATCGCGCCGTAAAAATATAAGTTAATTCTTACCTCTAAAAAATCCTCACAAGTACCACAAAGACAGTATAATCAATGCAACCATTAATAATGTGGATAAAGGCAAATAATTAAAGATGAAGGTCTCACTAAACGCGAACGTTAGGTTACCGCCCATTTTGCAGCCAAAACGAAAATATGCTTTTTATTAATATGCATTTGTCAAAAATGAAATTGACAGCTAGTACTTTAAATGTAGCAAAAAATGGGCGTTCCAGGACGAAACTTGTACAGTAGGAAAATCACACTAAAACACTTTTAACCCTCCGCGCTCTGAGCGGGGTATTTTCACACCCCATGGTAACATTATTTTGATTTTTTCATACATCTGATATATTGTCTTTTCTGTCCATCCCGCTATTTTAAGGTAGTCATATGAAAAACTAAAAAAAGATCTTGAAACATTTTTAAATTAAGTATAATTACTATTAATTGCAAATTAATGAAACTGGGGTACAAAAATACCCCGTCCGAGTATGACGCATATATTTTTTATCAGGAATATAATACGTATGTAATTATAGCCATTAGTAGTACTTATAATTATGTTTAGACGCAATAACGATATTCTAAGGAAATTCCAAATACTTTAAGTGCAATTAATGATCGGATTAGAAAACAATGGTTTCCTTTATTACCTTGACGTGAATAAAATTTCTAGAAAATTTTATAGTTTATCTTGTATGGCGTTGAAGTAAGCAGTTCTTTCGTATAACAGTGTATTTCAACATGAGTGACAGTAAAAAGCGCCGTTTAGATCTTGATAATTTAGCTGATCAAGAAATAGCTCTGAAGTGGTTTTTTGAAAGTGATTCTGATGAGGATTTTCAGATATCGGATGAAGAAGACAACGTGTATGAATTTAGCGAGGTATGTACCCACTTTATTTGCAAAAACAAAAATATGAATACTTAGTACATTTCTTCTTACATAGAGTGATGAAGATGAGGATACATCATTAGCTACCCAGTCTCACTATGTAGCAAAATCAGGATTGGTATGGAATAAGCATCCCAGTCGTTGCAGAAAAGCAAAAGCAGCTAATATTATAAAACAAAGTAGTGGATTATCAAATTATTCGAAAAATGTTTCTACTATAGACGAAACTTTCAAGTTGTTTATAAGTGAGTCTATGGTTGAAAAAATAGTCTTGTTTACCAATCAAAAGGGCAGTATTTATTTTTCCAATAAAAACCGTGACTGGAAAGCGACTACTAAAGATGAAATTTATGCTTTTATTGGGTTGCTTATCGTCATGGGTGCACTGAAAGCAACACAAGAACCGCTTAATTTTTTATGGAACAAAAATAGTTTATATGCCAGGCCTATTTTTTCAGCAACAATGTCTAGAGATAAGTTTATGTATTTACTTGCATTTCTTAGATTTGATGATACCCATACCAGACAGTTGCGTAGACTTACTGATAAGATGGCACCGATTAGAGAATTGTATGAAATATTTGTCGAAAATTGCCAAAAAAGATACAATCCTGGTACTCATTTGACAATAGACGAACAACTTATTTCATTTAGGGGTCGGTGTCCATTCAGAGTATACATGAAATCTAAACCAGCAAGGTATGGCATAAAGGTTTGGACATTAGCTTACGCCGATAGCAGTTACGCTCACAATATGCAAGTTTATATTGGTAAAGAAGGTAACAAACCAGAAAAGAATCAAGGCTAACGTGTAGTAATGGATTTAGTCAAGATTTTAGGACGTGGTTACGGAATTACTACTGATAATTTTTTTACTAGTATCCCTTTGGCACAAGAACTGTTATCACGTGGTTTGACTTTATGTGGAACAGTTAGGAAGAACAAACCTGACTTGCCTTCAATATTATTACCAAATAAGTATAGACCAGAGTTATCGACAATATTTGCATTCCAAAAAAATATTACGTTGGTATCGTATGTACCAAAGAAAAACAAATCGGTGATTCTTCTCAGTACTGAACACAGCGATGATGCAGTAGGTGACGAATCTGTTCAATACAAACCGGATATAATCACACATTATAATAGTACAAAGGGTGCAGTTGACACGCTTGATCGAATAATATCCGAATATACGACAAAACGAAATACTCTTCGCTGGCCAATGGCTTTGTTTCACAATATGATAGATGTCGCATGTAATAATGTTTATATTGTCTACACTATGAAGTTCAAAAACTGGCAAGAAACAAAGAAAGGTAGGCGTAGACTATTCCTTTTAGAACTAGGAAAACAACTAATCATTCCTTATGATCGGGAACGCTTTGAAAATAAGAGTGGACTGCAGACCTACATTATTGAAAATATGAAAATCTTGTTGCAAGAAGATCATAATAGTTCAGGAGATGCTCAACCACAATCATCAGCTAAACAAGGACGTTGCTATATTTGTCCACGGAAATTGGACAAGAAGTGCAAGACTGTTTGTACAAGTTGTAAAAAATTTGTTTGTAAACCGCATTATACGAATCATGTAATTTGCAAAAATTGTTAGAAATAAATTAAGATATTAACTTTTTACAATTTTTATTTTATTACTATTCGAGAAAGCATTCCCAGCACAAATTATGTGTAATTTTTAGAAATTATAAACTGAGAAAATCAAATTATAAGGTTGGGGTATTTATGCACCCCGATAGAGCGCTACGTAATATTTAAGAGGTCAGAGCGCGGAGGGTTAACATAACAAGTTCAGTACTTTTTTGTTTGTTAAATTGTGCTATTATATCTGGATGTGATAAGAAAAAATCTAAATCATATTTGAAATCACAACAACATATTTACTCAATGTTACCTATTAAAATTTGTAAATTAGTGTAATTAAGATGGCATAGTAAAAATTAGTTAGTTCTGCCATTTAGTTAAGATTAAATAATTTACTTATTTTTGAAAACTCCCATACACAATAATTTTTTCAAAATATTTTTACGCAAATTACCGTGCCCACATTAAAAATATTGTGCCCATTTGTGCCCACCCATCTAAAAAAACCTGGCGCCGTCCCTGAAAACTTAATCGACTATACCTAGCCGAAAGAAATTAGCAGAAAGTAATCAGATTGCTTAATTTTTTGTGTCTTTGGGTGTATTCTAAAGCGACATTACATTTGTTTATGCAATAATACTTGCCACAAGTATGACTATTGCTTTTGCTAATAAGTTCCGTTTCATTTCAACCTCAAGTAACGTTAAGTAGTGTATACAATTTCGTTTTGTTTACAAAAATTGGTTTATTGCTATTCTACCACGGTTTTTTTAATAAATTGTACATAAATTAATAAACGAATTAAAGCGATGTAAACCAGATCAGTAATCTTAAAATTGTCTTTATACTTATTACCTAATACAGCAATTACGTTCATTTTTACATCAAAATAAGAATGACTACGTCAATAAATAATGTAACAATTCTAAGAATTAGATATGGGTTATTAAAAGAAATTACGCTTCGTCGGTAATGATTTTTTACAGTTTACAATTTAACAAATATGGTAACAATTTTCTAGTAGACAATTTCTTAAGAAAGCTAATTCAACTTTCCATATACGTTCATTGTTTGCTAAATTTACCAATAGTTATTAAATCAGTAATTCAAATCGATTGTAGCTGTAAAAATTAAAGAAAATTATGCAACCTTATTTTATTTCCTTATTTATGAAGATGTTGTTTAACTTTCACGTACGTGAGAACAGAAACTTCCATAACGATATCATCCTACATTTAAACGCAAGCATATTTTTTCTTGTAAATTTGATTGGGAAAAGAAGTGTACCGTATTCGCTATGACCATGGTGCCTACACGGTACGTTTGGACTTGATCAGTACTTGGCACGGATTAGGATATTCGAGTAGGATGTATATACTTTTATATAATGAATAAATGACCATATGTTCTAAACATTGATATACAGGGAGTGTACTTAAATATTGCATATTTATATTTCTGGGTTATAGAAGAATTAATCTGTACTAAATAGATGCCGAAAGTAGACATTATTATGGTAAAAGGAGTCCTTTTAATGTCTACATTCGCAACTTTTACTTATTGCGTATCGTTTAAAATCAATAAAATAATAATTTTCTGCTTTTATTTTTCTTATGAAAAACACCTTATTAGGTATGTGCGGGCAGTGATTAAGCGTTACGTAGGTTGACGAAACCATTTTAGTACGTTTTTGGTTTGTTTTTGTGGTTAAGATGAGACATAAGAATTATTTGCTTGTCCTAACTTGTTGGCCGTAAACGTATGCAAATAGTGTAAAATTTGTTTTGACGGTGCTTTTACCCTTAGGTTTTGATAGCATTTTTATAATTAATTTCATTTTATGAAGATTTATTATAATAGTCGTAGATTAAAGTTTACAGTACAAAGTACAAAATTTTATTCAAATCATTATAGATTTCTCCATTAATCAACTTTATGTATCTTGTTTATCATTAATTAACGTGTTGGGTAAAAGTTATATCAAAGTTGTCACCATTACTGATTTACTTAAGTATCGAAGATTTAGCAAGATATTCAGCAACAGAATTTGTACTATAGTATTTAATGTGCACATATTTTGTGTAAGTGTTGTCATTATATTTATCAAATGTTCTAATGTAGGTTTTTGTTATAAAACTGAAAAGTAGACTTCAATAATTAACAAAATGTTTTTTAAAAACAAATTTGTAATTTATTTGATATCATCTAGTATACGATGTGTAAAGTGAGAAAAAGTGTAGTAGTACATACGGTAGAAATAAATAGTAAATAGTCTTCTTTCTATTATATTGTTGCTGTTCTCGCTTAATGATTTGAAAAATAAAATTATAATATATTCACTGTAGTTTCTAAAAGTTTATCAATTTTGTAAGTAGAAAGGATGAAAACTCTTTGCCTATTTAACGTTTTTTGTTAAAACAAACAAAAACAAAAGAATTAAAAAACACGATTTTTTATAAAAAAAAGGTTAAAACGTACATAAAACTTTTTAAAGTAAAATAAGTCTATTTATAGGTACTACAAGTGTCTGGAAGTGCGTTTTGTAATAAGGCAAGTACGAAAACATATGTTTATATCACGCACAATATAAATATAAAAGATCGTGAGATACATAATACAGATGAACACAACCAGCAAGAAATATAAAAAGCATTATTGACAGGGCCGCGACAAATGTCATTGGCGCCGTAGTGCCAGGTAAAAGTTGCCGCTCTAATAGGCTTAAATTATTTTATAACGTTAAAGTAATCCATGCTCAAAGAGGAGTATCAGATATACAATTAAATTATTTAACTTAGTCTTCTCCACGAAAAATATTTTAATTTTGATTTATTTGATTTTATAATAAACTTATTTTGATATTTTTAAATGTCATCATCAGCATGTCTTCAAATAATATAAATTAAAAATATAGCTATAGCTTCTAGTAAAAGAAAAAGAAAGAAAAACTGTTTTCTCCAGAAGCATTAAACCATGAAAACATTGCAAGAAGAGAATATATAATCTAAAACTACTAATGCATTCATACCGAGTTTAATGTAGGTATATTAAAAAGATTTCAATTTCGTCACGTTCTAATGCATTTATATCAGATTCCTTTTGTTCATTATCGGGCTAACTGAATCACATTTTTGTAAAAATTTGTTTACATTTAGCTTAGATAATATGTTTTACAAAATAACTAAAACATCACAGTGGCGTAACTACATATTCAGCGTCCTAAAGCAAGTAGAAGCAGCGCCCCCTTTCTTTCTGGCAAAAGTTCCAGCAAAACATTATTATAGTTCTCGCAATTTAACTTTCGATGCACGTCATTAATGACATCAAATTCATACCACCGTATTTATAGTAAAAATTAAATAAATACCCAATTGTCTAATGGAATTTTTTTTGTCAAGTTGTTGGTGTGTTTACTGAAGTTGCAGCGTGGTTGGCATCTGTCAAAATTATTTTGTGTTTTTTACGTCAAAGTGCTCATTGTTTTCTATAATTATTTTTGATACAAAACTGTACTATTTTGAGCTTGAACGAGATAGTGGTTTTCCATTGATATCAGTAAATGCTGTGCGAGAGATACCCTTTTACATAATATTTAAATTGTGGTAATACATACATACATATATTCTACAGTTGGTTTTGTATCTACAGCGGTTGCTAACAACGAGGTTCTTAGATCTCCTAAAAAACGTAAGCGTAGTAAACCTGTTACGATTGTAGAAACTTTTAATGAAAACGTAATTCGCAATGTAATATACAGAATGTACGAAAACAGTAAGTTTATATGATGATACCGACGACATGGTTGAATTACTACGTCACTGACGTTAATGACGTGCAGTTAAATTGCGAGGACTATATTTTTATTTCAATTTTAAACATTACTTAATTTATTTAAAATATAAGCCGTATTCGAACAATAACATTAAATTCATCAAGATAATATATTATAAACTACCTACATTAAAAAAGTATAAAACTATACTAACATAAGAACGTCTTCCGGGTTTGGACCGTGTCAATGTTGTAACCCACTTAAGTTAGGCGAAACGTTGGCAACTTCGGTTACAACATTGACACGGTCCAAACCCGGAAGACGTTCTTATCTTAGTATAGACTCCGGCCGTGGAAGCCTTCGCTATTACATATAAAACTATATTTTGTGACATGGAAATTGCAACACCAAAAAGGGTTGGGAATTTTGTGATGAAATTTGGCTGTTTAGCTATTCAGAAGTAGCAAATAATTAATATTTTAAAGAAAAGGAACAAAGATGAATACAATGTTTATTTAATAATTTTTTAGTCCCCTGCTTATTGGCTTCGCACTCCCGCACTATTTGTGCCATCAATTCCAGCAGGTGGTTGATTTCCGCTTAAGTTATTGTATTCCAAACAACTTGCAATGTATGCCGGAGAGCTTCCTGTGTCTGTAGAGGATGCGCTAAGTTCCTCGGTTTTCTGCCCATATGTCTCACGCGTGTTCAATAGG
Organism: Aquatica leii; assembly: GCA_035610365.1. Lineage (NCBI taxonomy): Eukaryota > Metazoa > Arthropoda > Insecta > Coleoptera > Lampyridae > Aquatica > Aquatica leii. Next base: position 170,866,231 of record CM069433.1, on the reverse strand, counting down.
CGAATGGTCGGTAGACCCGTGTGACCATACTAAGAGATTATTATTAGCCTCTTAGAATCGGTTCATAGAGTGTCTTGTTATGTGGGGACGGGCATTATCCTGATAGAATAATGGGTCGTCCAACAGCTGAAGGAACATCAAACAAGACTTACTCTCATAAGCTATATTTCCACACGTCTTCGTTTGACCCTCATACGGCCATTATGCATCTTCAAACAGAATCGGGATTTATAACCGAAGACTACTCTATGCTATTCCAGATTCCAGTGGAATTGCAACCGCCACTCCAAATGTTTGATGTGACGGTAAACTGATTTGCCGTCAACGTCTCATCAATCAAAGCACGTGAAACACTCACTTTCCTCTCAAACCATATTTCCTGATGATATTGTTTTTCGAAAGGACGACATCAATTGGCCAGTGACGTCTTGCAATCTAACCCCATTAAACTTTTTTTTTGGGGTTATAAAGAAGGATCTATGTTAACAAACGTGCTACGATTCCAGAATTAAAAGAGAACATCAGACATGCAGTTCCTGAGATTGAACCGCATTTATTTGTTGAATTAGTTAACAAGATTGTTATTATAGTCCAGGCAAATTAGACCAAAAAAAGTTGCGACGGATTCTCAGTTCTGATTATTTATTTAGTTTTTTGCTTTTAACTCCTAAACGACGCATCCTCCACAAAATTGTACTCGTCGCTTTTTTTAAGAACAGTAAATTTTGCGTCGAATGGAATTTTGCTGGTCAAAATTGGCGCAGCCGTTTAGTCGCAATCGACTTTTTAAGTTGGGCTATTTATACCAACTTTCATGTAGGTATCATTTTCTAATTTATTCCGATAGTGCAGTTTTCGAATTAGCAAAGAAGCAAAACCAGTTCGGCTTGGTATCCCCTCTTGGTCTAGTTTCCTTTCATACCCCACGGCGCTTCACATAAAGGTGCCTCTCTTCTTCTATTCTTATCAGTGTACAGCCGGATTCAGTCAAGCAGTTCAAAATCTAAAGTTCGTGTGCTTCACGACGACCGCGCCTTTGTGTAGTGCAATAAGTTTGTGGTGATTATACTGACGTCTAGAAATGACAAGCATGAAGTGTTTTATTTCTGGTGATCCTGTTAAAGAGGATGATGAAAGAGACACAATCCAGGAAAGGGAATAGCAGGAAGGATGGCCATGACAAGTGGTTGGCGCAGCAAACTTCAGTAATAGTGCACAAAAAGTGTAGGAAAGGTAAATACATTACTACATTATTTCAGGTGTACATGTTTCATCATTGTATTGTTGAATCTTGACGGTTTTTTTACTTTCCTTACAACTTACATTATTATATCATAGGGTTCATTGCATTCCACCTAATTTTTCTTTTCCAGGTGCCTACACAAAGGAATCTAGTATCTTAAAGGGTGAGAGAGAGGCGCAAATAGCTTGTGTCAAAAGGAAACAATTGAACCAGTTCGACTAGCGGTTATGTATTTATTGTGAAAAAGATGCATCTCAAATTTTTCAGGACCAACAAGTGAAAAATGCTCGGAATGTTCGAGAAACTGTGCATAAGGTTATGACTATGGAGACCATTGACACTGTAAGAAACGCTGCCAGAGCTAAAGGTGATGAATAGGGCGAGAGCGTTCTGCGTAACCTTATTTCTGAAACCGATTTACTCGCAGCTGAAGGTCGGTATCATAGCAAGCGCAAACGAAATTTGTTTTTGGTACGTACTCAGGCTGCAATCGGCCCTTCTACTGTTAAAAAGGCTCGGAGGCGGTCCGAGATTGTGAAATGGCCGAGTGCGTTGACTTCATCGTCAAGTATATGAAACAGAATTAAGATTTCTGTTAATTTTTACTGGAAGAGATTCTCCAAGAATACCAAGGCAGTATTCCCAGGAAGGACCATATCCTTGATAAGTTATCTAAAAGATTAGGAGAAGAAGTAATTGAGGTGTGTGGGAGCAATCAATTCAGGCAGCCAACAATATGCTACCGAAATACAGGGCACAAAATTTTGACCAACAGCTGGTATCAATCCAGAAGTAATGATGTCGATGAAGAACGTATGAAAGTAGCTGCCGAAATAATACGTATCTCACTCCTGACATGTTCTTACAAAATGCAAGCAATGACATTCCAGATTCTCTCCAGTTATTTTTGGCAACCATAACAACTCCATGAAAAAAGAGAGCCGATGAGAAAAAGAAAGTGGAAAAGAAACTCCAAGCCATTGCTCAATCTCTGATCACAGCAACCCGACCACGGTCATTCACCTCTCCCATCTTGCTTGAGGTTGGAACTCTGATATTCAGGAAGTACGGGTCAAGACATTTGGTAGACGTACTTTTAACCTTAGGATTCAGCTCTTCACATGGAAAAGTCAGAAAACTTGAGATATCCACTCTGCAGCAGTCCCTGGGTATTATAGTGAATAACTCAGTTCGTTTTTGATAACGCTGACATAAACATAGACACTATTGATGATCGAGATACATTTTACGCAATGGGAGGCGTCCAATTTTTTACGCCAAAGAAACTACGGAACCCAAGATCTCTTATTGAAAAGGTGAGAACCATACCAAAACCAATCTCATTGAGAATTTATGGGAGCATTCCGCTGCAACACTTTGCCCAACCAAATAGTGGTGGTTTGGTCACTCTGGCTATAAAGACCATAACTGACAACGTGGAAAAAGAAGTATCGCTAAGGTTGGCAGATTTGCTCTGGATGTTTGGGAAGTGGAATGAACATTTCGAACTTCCAGGGTGGAATGGCTTCATGGAGACCATAACATCAAATGAGCTTGACAAGACCTCATGTATACTGTGCCACCCGTTCATTAGAGCCTCTCTATCAGTATTTGATACAATCTACACAGCCCTCACAGTAGCTGCTGAGAAATGCAGAGAGCTCCGCCAACGCTGCTGTTTTGTCACTTTGGACTATTGGCTCTTGGGATTGAATGTTACACATGCGCTCTGCAAGAAACATGGTTCCATATTTTTACGCCAGCGAACACTTCAACTACGCAAAAGCTAGTCAACTTTACCTGCAAGATATGGAAAACCTCAATACAAAATTAACTCATGCTGAATATCTACAGTTTGTTGTACAAGGTTACTTCACAATAAGGCGTAACGGTAAGCATTGGCAAGGAATTTAGTCAGATATGACCATCAAGCAAGTACTCATGAGAAAAATATCTTCTTGTGAAAAGCTATCCCGTGGGCGGGGAATCAGCGATGGAACTCTAGCCCGGTGGATTGCTGGCATGCCCACTGCAGTGGATGTTTGTCATCAAATTGAGGACTACTGTAAAGTTTTCTTCTCAACATACGATCAGCATGTTGACATGAGAAACTCCAGAATACGGAGGGACGATAACGATTTGCAGAAATTTAGCGAATGGTTTCAGTGCCATGACCCATTCCCTGAAATAAGTTCCCTTATGTCCATCAGCACAGGACTTAGCAGATGACAGCATCAACTGCCACAAAGCGTTTGAAAAGGGCACAGCCAGTATGAAAACCATTGAAGGGAAAAACTTCAAAGAACTTCATCTTAGCAGAAAAAACCGAGTGGTACCTCTACGAGTCGTAAAGGCTACAGCAAAGATCATTGGAGAATCAGCTCCCATCAGTCCGGACACGATTTTCCGACGCATTCCATTTCACATGAAATCATAGCTTTAGCTAAAATCGTACTTTGGATTCGAATTGGCTCCGTATCGACTCCCACTGTTTGATGATGACGGCATGATGTGAAAGAGTAGAAAATCTGAACTGTAGTTGTTCATTCCAATCAAAGTGGATCTTACTGTGAATGCAAACTACGTAGTAGATGGTAGTTAGCTCCTGCACAGAGTTGCGGAGAACAGTTTTCCAATATTGTTCATAAGCACGTAAATTACGTAAAATCCAATTATAAGTATTACAGTATTACCATAATTTTTGATGGATACCCAGAAAAAGCGCGAAGAGCTCGTGCTATGTCATTTTCGCCGGTTATATACCAGGAACATACCACGGCTACAATACCGAAAAATCGTTTCTTGTTGAATGATCACAACAAAAAACATCTTATATCGATGCTGACAAACAAACTGATGGACGAGAGCATTCACGTGAAGCAAGTTTTGGAAGATGCAGATTTTCTGATAGTGAGCACAGCAATGGAGAAGTCTAAAAAGGGAGGCAATGTTTTCATAGTGGGAGAGGACACCGATATGTTAGTCCTGCTCACATTCCATGTTGCTGTCTTTGAAGAGCCAATCTCCAACATCAAACCCGGAAAGCAAAACCAGGAAACTGTCATTTACAGTCTGAGCAACTGCCGGCTGCCTGAAGACATGAGAAAGCATGCGCTGTTTCTCCACGTTTTTACGGGGTGCGACACTACATCCTCATTTTTTCGCCAGGGGAAAATAAAATTAATCAAAAAATTTATGGCAGACCAAAACCTCCTTCATCAAACCTCTATTTTTCTTGGCCCTATTGCAACTCCAGATCAAGTTGCAGAAGTAGGCGTTCACTTCATAAAAACCTGAAGACAAGTATGTTATACTTGATGCCACTCAGTGTGACGAGGAGATTGATATCATCGAAAGAGAGCAAAAAATGAATCCTTATTCTCAAGATTACAAGGATGAGAAAGTAGATGATGTGACTGGAGAAGAACGACCGTCTTCTCTTAAACAGCAAAAAAAATCGCCAACTTGAGTGACTTTCATATTATGATCGTGCATGTGCACAACAAATACATCTTTCATGAAGACAACTAATACTGTTATCGTTTGTATACATCTGTTGTTACCTTTAATAAAATATTTAATCCTCTTTAAAAATACTTCAAATAAAATTTTTGGCAGGATGCGCCGTTTAGGAGTTATAAGCAAAAAAACTAAAAAACGTGCAAACATTTCGTGGTTTTTTGACTCCCACAACTTAAACAGATCTAAGAATCTGTCGCAAACTCACAGGACTCTTATTTAAGACCCCCAAAAGGCAATAACACACTTTCCAGCTTTGGGTGATTTGTGCTATGTCTAATTTGCCTGGGCTACTAGTAACGCAATTTGAATTGATTCTTATGAGACTGTCAGTAAACAACTATCTATATCTATCATTGGAATATCTCAACGTAAAGCAAAACTAAGGATGTTTACTCATAATTGGCCATTTGCTGGGTAGGCAAAATATGGATAATTTATTGGTTAATTACATATAGTAGTAGCTATCTTGTGGTCATCTCACAAACTACTTTAAAAAAAACTAGTGTGAGATACCCGCAAAATGGTAATATTTTTTAACACAATTACATTTAAATTAACCAATAATAACATTTTGTCTATCTGGCAAATGGTTGATTTTGGCTTCACACACAGTAGGGATAAACATCATTGAACAAAAGTAACAGAAGCACACCAATTTGTTTGTTCAAACCTATCGAATAAAATATATAATTAAAATTTGCATACAGTAAAATTGTTAAATTAATCACTGCAATTTTGTTCATTTCCAAAATTTGCGCTGATCGGTTTTTGTTGTCCAAAGCAGTGTTAAAAGATTGTTTTTTGGATAAAACCCGTCGTAAGTTAATTCAAACTATACAAAACTGTCTGGATGGTTAAAGAAAAAAAATTGTCGATAATTTTCTATATCATAAATAATTAGGTAAGCTTTCTACCGGACAATATAATCAAAGTAACAAAAGATATAGTACATATATAACTACTTTCCAGCTATAACTCATTTATTGATCCACAAGCGTATCTTGCAAATTTAGAAACCTTTAATTTCCACACGGATTTATTAGTAAAGGATATTTACTATTGATTATTATCAACTAAAAAAAAGAAGGGAGTTATGAATGAAATAGTAATAAACTAAAAGTAATAAGGAAGTAAAGCATTAACACAGAACGTGTAGGTAATGCATTAACATATTAATATGTAATAATTGAAAAGTTTATTTTGCTCAATGTAAGAAGTGGGTGTCATTAAAAAAAACTTTCATTTTGCAATTTACGCCTGATGCTTCATTTTTAACACAAAGAAAACTACGAATTAAGGATGACAAAACTTAGGTAATACATAAATTATTTAAACAAATTGTAGTTTGATTTTTAGTAAACGGGTCTTATATAAATTATTTTCTAAATTTTTTAATTAATGATTGCCGACTGATAGGTTAAAGGAAAAGCAAGTTGGTCAATTAAGTTACGTCCGTAGGCAATATGAGAAGGTGTAAAATATTCTATGATTTATATTAAAATATTGTTTTTAGGTTAAGCTTTAAATTTTTTGTGGGCGCCACACATACATTTGATTAAATTTTAGTTTATTTTGCATTTTCCGGTTTTTTACCTGTTACAATCGATAATTTCTTAATAATCTTTCATATATAATATCCGGTTTATAAACACAGCAAATCAAGTATGGAATTTTAATACACAAATATTGCTGTTACTAACATAAAAAATAGCTATAAAAATGCTAATGTTTTATGTAAACAAAAATAAAATGCAATTTTCTACTGCAATAAAATAATAAACACATTTTTAAAAAAATAGTTTAATTACACGTTAAAAAAATATTTAAATTCTTGCAGTCAATTTTTTTGCTAACAATTTTTGTGTAGAACATTTCAAACAAAAAATGTAAAACTAAATTGTATTGTTATTTAAGTATATAATATTTAATTGATTTATCATACAACAAAACAAACTAAAATCTGTTAATTATATGCTAAAATTGCAGAGAAAAATAAAATCTATAATAATATTTAAATTTATTTAATATTGGCTGACCTGGCGCACGGTTTCTCCTTTCATCTACTAAATAATCAAAATTTAAAAAAAAAACTTAATGGTTGCAGTATTACCATTAAAATTAATTAAAATCCTGTGATTGTGTTTTATCCAGTTTTTTCTAAAGCAGATTTGTATACATAATATATGTAATTTTAAATAATATGCAATTTTATCACGTATTAATATAATTTTGGAAAATCTTATGGTAGCAAACTGTCTACAAAAAATTGAGTGACAAGTTAGACGTTAAGAATTTTGTTTGTGTACTTTACTGTAAACAAATATCTAAAAATAATTTTATAAAATTCAAAATTATAATTAGATTGTAGAATTGATATATTCAGATTATTAAAGTTTTTACTAACGTCAACACCAAAACTTGATTTTTGGAAGAGTCGAACGTGTTTTGCTATATTTTTTAACGAATCAAAAGTTTTTAATGAAGTAAAAATTTTTGTAATGTTGACAATTATAGCCATTTAAGCTTTAAAGTTTCCATTTGTGTGTATAAGTCAAATAAAAAATTCTAACAAAATTTGCGGTTTAGCAAGAGCAATAATTCTTAGCTTAATATTTTTTTATTAAATCGAATAAAATTTTATATTTAAATAGATTCAATTTTGTGAAATCTTCTTCTTCTTCTTCTTCTTCTTCTTCTTCAATACTCATGTGTCGGATTTTTTTTCCATTTTTTCCATTCCGTTCGGTCCCGTGCTAGATTTTTCAATTCAGCTATCGTCTGTCCTCTTCTTTTTCCTATTTCTTCTTTTCTTTGTATTCAATTCTTTCTAGGTCTTTCTACTCTTCTTTTACCTACTCTGCCCATCTCTACTATCTTTTTCACCAATTTATTCTAATTCATCCGTATTATGTGTCCATACTATTTAAGCTGCTTAATTTCTATTTTCGTTGTTATTGTTTCTTTTTGTGTCATTTGTCTTATTTCTTCGTTTCGTTTTTTATCCATCTGTGTTTTTCCTGCAATCCTTCTGAAAAATTTCATTTCTGCCGCATTAATTTTTACTTTTTGTTTATCTTGCAATATGCACGTTTCACTCGCGTATGTAAGATTTGTATCACCACTGTGTTATACACTCTTATTTTAGTTTTCTTGTCTATTTCTCGTTTTCCAAAAATTGTCTTATTTAACGCGTAATAGATTTTAGCACTTTTATTTTTTTTTTGTTATTTACATACATCTATCTTCCCATATTCTCTTATTACAGTTCCTAGATATTCGTATGTTGTTACATTCTCTATTTTTTTTCTTTAATGTATATTTCTCTATTTTCTTCTTTGTTTTTGTTATTTATGATCATTGTTTTACATTTTAGTATATTAATTTTCATTCCTAGCTTTTAGATTTATTTACTCCATATTTTCGTCAACTTTTTCATCTTTTTGTGGTTATGTGATACTAACACTATATCGTCTGCATATAGTAGGCAATCGACTCTTATAGGTACTAGATTATTATACCTTGCTTCTGTCTGACTTTGTTTGGTTTGGTTCTTGTCTTGTTATTTTTTAACAATCCATGAGTAGTGGGCTTAGACTATCACCCTGTTTTATTTCTACTTCTTTCTGAAACAATTCGAATTCCTCTCCATCAGTGGCGTATTGGAGGGGGAACGTGACGGAACGACGTTCCGGCACTTTTTCCAGAAATGCAATGCCGTTCCGGTATTATTTTTAGAAGTATTTTTTTAAATTTCAAATGAAAATTACATTTTAAATTTGCGAATCTGCAAAAACATTTCACAAAATTTGTTAATTAATAGAGAATTTATCTTGCTTTTTCTGTCTTGTTTACTTTTCCCTTTTAGGTCAAATAAACATCATGTGTTCTGTGTTGGCTATTTTACATACCATACTATTAAACTATAAACTTCAACAATAGTGCGAATACGCAAGTGTGTGGAAGTTCGAATCCCGTCAATGACTATTTCATTGCGAATTGCGCCAATAACCAGTAACCAGTTAGTCTGTGCCAGTAACGTTGTTGTTTAGATTGTGTGTATAACGTCAACGTTGTTTTGGTAGTTTGTGGTTTTATTTCTATTGTAAATTATAAGGTAGTTTAATTATTTTTTTAATGGAATGAAAGTAATGCATATTTATTGCAGTAATATTTCGAAAAATCTAGGATATCGGAATTGTTCGGCTATTCAAAATTTAGGACCTTTAAAGACGCAGAGACTAAGCATCTCAAAAAAATGGAGAGGCACTCAGGTATCAGCTTATTGAAAGGATAAAGCCGCACAACTATCTTCTTTACGTAGAAAAATATACAAACACTATAAAGTTTTTCACATACAACAGTTGAGAGAATCTTAAAAGAAGTCGACAAGCAAAAGCTTGAAATTATTGTAGATAAGTTGAAAGATTCTGAAATTTGTAGTACCAGCAAAGTTTTTAGCACTGCTTATTATATTGCTAAACATTGTCGTCCATATTCTGATCATTTTGATTTATTAGAACTTCAAAAAATGAATGGATCTACTATATCTCACGGATTACCATCTAGATTCAGTGCTACAGAAATAATTGATCATATAGGAATTCAAATGAAATTTAAAATTTGTCAACAAATAGTAAAAGTTTAAGGAAACTTATCTATTATCATAGATGAATCTACCACTTTAAGTAAAATGTCGGGTCTTATTATTTATTTAAAATGCGAAACCGATTAAATGAAAGATCTTTATTTCTTGTTTCTTGATTTAATTGAATTGCAGGATCAAATAGCTAACACTATAACAGAGGTACTCTTAAAATGTTTGGAAAAAAATGGTTTGGATGATAATTATTTAAAACACCAGTTAATTTCATTTACAAGCGATGGGGCCTGTGTTATATATGTTCAGAAAAAAATTTGGAGTAGGAACAAGACTAATAGAGAAATATCCGAATCTAATTTTATGGCATTGTCTAAACCATAAGCTCGAATTGTCGGTAGGAGATGCTATTTCCGAGGTTATTGGGTTAATCATTTTCAAATATTTACGGACAAGTTATACTCCTTATATATAGTCAATCTTCGAAAAATCAAAGAGAAATTAAAACATGTTCAACTGCTCTCGGTGCAGAAATTAAACGCATTGGACGTATATTTAACGTCAGATAGGTGGCCTTTAGAACTATATCAGCAGTTTGGCAGAATTGGTCATCTTTATGTCATCATTTTAAAAATGCGAGCAAAGACAACAACCGCACTAAAACGGAACAATCCATGTTCAATGGATTATATAAAAGAATATCATCGAAACAATTTATTTAAGATTTAGCCTTAACGCATAATGTTCTGTTCGAGCTTTCTATTGTATCAGAAGCATTACAAAAAAGAGAAGCTTTAATAGTATATGCAGACAAATTGATTCGCCGCACAATCACTTATATAGAATATTTAAAAGATCCTCATAAAGGAAAAAAGTCGTTGGAAGCAATATCTGCTTGCGAAATAATGCAATTATCTTCAATTTTGGTGACGGATGATAAAAGAGCAAAATTGATTCACAGAAATAATTAGTATTATTAATAGTATGAGGAATAGGCTAAATAATACATCTGCACATTGTTCAAGTGGAATTTTGACTTTCGACAGTTTCGACATTGTCAAAGAATTGCGAATTCTTGAACCAACCGAATGGGCATCTGAAATTAATATGGAATTTGGAGAAAAAAAAATAGAATCTCTTTGCCAACGCTTTAATTTATTTTTGAGAAAAATTTGAAATGCCTTTAGAGATTACTTGGTTTGTGGTGGTCGTAACATTTCAGACGATTTGGAAACGTTTTTATTTATAAAATTTCATGGACCACCCTTGGCATTTTGTAATCCAATTTTATACGTAAAAATCTGGTTGCGTTCTCATGGATCCGCTACTGACCAGCAAACTAAAACAGCAGGTGCAAATGATGATATCGTGTGTGATCCTATTTGGAAGTTTTTGTAGTACACTATAAATGTACTACATAAAAATAATAATATAATTAAGATTCTTATTTTTATCTTTTTTCGAATTTCTTATTTTTGTGTTTGTTAATATTTTGTATAGTAAAACTAAAAAAAAAAATAAAAAACTCACAAGGAAAACAATAGTTTAGCTTAAAATAAAATTTCAGGAAGCTGCCTGTGGAAAGCCGCGGATCATTTTTTAGCTCCCACCATGCGTTCCTTTACTTCTTATTTTACCAATACACCACTGCTTATTTTAACTATTCCATTTACTGTTTTATAGATATTTATTATCACTTTTACTAATTTCATTGTTACTTTTAGTTGTTTTCGGCAACCCCATATTATTTTCCTCTGTATTAAGTCGAAGGCTGCTTTTAGGTCAATAATGTTACGACTATTTTTTTGCCTTTTTCTTCTTTCTTTTCTATTATACTTTTTAATTTGTGGATATTATCGTGCGTTTGTCTTCCTGTTTTAAATACTGCCTGTTCTTCTTCAAGTCTATTGTCAATGTATTTTCTCAACCTTCTTTCTACTATTTTGGTGTATAATTTAAGGTGATGCATATAGTTTTATAGTTGTCACAGTACACATACTCCCATTTCTTGTAGATTAGAATGATAATGTTATTTTGCCATTCATGTGGGTTTTTTTCTGTCTCTCATGTTTTCTTGAATATATTTAGTAGTCATTCTCTTCTTTTCTCTCCTAGAAATTTTATCTTCTCTGGTTTTATTTTGTCTTGATCGCTTGCCTTTCCTAGTTTGATAGTTTTCATTGCTTCATCTAGTTCTTCTGTGTTTATATTCTCTAGAGTTTCTTTTTCTTCAAATTTCTTATTTTCCACTGTATTTCTAGTGGTCTCATTTTCATTTGCTTCTACTTTTATTCCAAATTTTATTGAGCAGAATTCTGTCCATATTTTTAATATGTTTTTAATATATGTTTTTAATTCATTATTTTTGTTTTTTTTTATTCTTTTTACTATTTTCTTTTTATTTCCCTTCATACTCCTTACAGCATTTCAGAATTTCCTGTTATTTTCTTGATGTTTGTTCGATTGCTTTTCCGAAGTCTTCCCAGCTTTCTCCTCTTTGCTTCTCGTACCATTTTCTTTGCTATATTTTTTTTACTTATGAATTTTTGTCTGCCTACTTCTTGTTTTGTCTTGTGATATTTTTTCCATGCAATTTCCATTTTTGACAGATTTTTTACTTCTTCGTTGCACCACGCTGTTTTCTTTTTCTGGTTTTTATGTGTTTTTGTTTTACAGGTTTCCTTTGCTGTTGTATGCATTCTTTTTCTAAAAGTCTTCCACTTTTTTTTAGTTTCCTTTTTTCCACTTGCCCCTGTTTACTTAATTCATTGTTTGTTTTTTCTTGATAGTTTTTTCTGGTTACCTCATTTCGTAGTCTATGTATTAGTATTCTTTTATATTTTTTTAGTTTTTCCATATCAGCTCCGTGTCCTTAATTATAGCTGTTATTAATCTGTGTTTTGTGTTCATTTCCGCTTCTGGTATTGTTTTAATCTGATTTATTTGATTTTTCATTTCTTGTGTATATACTATGTAATCGACTATACTTTTAGCGTTTCTCTCTACCGCTACGAATGTATATCTATCCTCTAGTGGTTGTCTCCAGTAAGTATTTCCAATTATTAGGTCATTTAGTTCGCAAAACGCTATCATTTTCTTCCCATTATCATTCATTCTTTCTTATCCATGTTTTTCCATGCAATCCATGCCTTCAGTTTTATCATTTCCAATTCTTGCATTCTAGTCGCCCATGATGACTACTTGATCATTTTATTCTCTAATTTTATGTAGAAGTATTTGTAGAACAGAGTAGAAGTATAAAATTTCTTGTTTTTCTGCTCCTTTTACTGGTGCATATATTTGTATTATAGTTAGTTTTCCATGTAGTGCTATTTCCAGTGTCATAATTTTCGAAATTATTCCTTCAAATTTACTTATTGCATTATCTACTTCCTCTGCTATAATTAATCTTATTCCCTCTTTTGTTTTTTGTTTTTCATGCCTTCCTGAGTAGTATAATTTATATTTATCCATTACTAGTTTACTTCCTAATCCTTTTTTCTTTGTTTTGCTTCTTTCTATATTTTTTTTTATCTCTTCCACGATCTCGCATTCTTTTTCTGTTAACGATGTTATATTCCACGTCCCTATTTTCAAATGTTTATTTTCAAATTTCAAATTCTTGGTGGCTTTTTGTATCTCCTGTTTTTAGTTTTTGTTAATTCAATTAAAATTGGTTTATTGTTTTATTTTCCTTCTACTTTTCTTACCAGTCTTCTAATTTTCTGGATTTCTTTTTCCATATCTATTGCAACTTTCATGTCTTTAAAAATTATTCTAGTTCTTTCTTTTAACTAAACAACTAAATCATTTACGTTTTTAACTGTATCAAGACTCTACTTGTTGACTATGCCAATAATACAAAGGTTTGGACGACAAAGATATTACTTCAAAATTAGTTGCAAAAAACTGACAAAGAAATAAAGATAAAACGAAAAAAAATTGTTTTTTATTGACAACTGTGTTGCCAATACGGACTAACTAACCAGCGCTTACAAATGTAAGAGTCATGTTCGTGTCTGTCAATACCACCAGCAACATTCAACCATTGGATCAAGGTATCATATACACATTCAAACGCATTATCGCAAAGAAGTTGTTACGCACCTTCTTACGTGTCTGAAAAAAAACGATAGCCCAGAAGTTACGGTACTAGTTATAACATTTGCAAAGAGAACATGGTACACAGTGACGTTACCATCAAAAACTATTTTAAGAAAGCTAGGTCAGTACATATAAACAAGACCAGTATGTTAACGCTAACCATAAAAAAAACTTTGTACAGATTAACGACGACGTGGGTACCGCCGGAGAACACCGACGACGATATTGTTAAGAATTGTGTGAGCACGTGTATTGATGGAAATGACAGTGAAGATAAAACCGATTAATCACAGATTTTAGATGCAAAAGCAAAGAACGTTCCAAGAAGCTTTAAATGCACTGATAAAACAAGTAAATATTAGTGATCTTTTGTTTTCTTTTGTAAGCATTTATGTCAAATGCTAATGAATAATACCTATACAATACATATATGTATATTTATCACTACATATTTGCTGTATTCATATTAAACCTCTATAAGTGAGAAAAGTCACTTTTGTATAAGCAAAAATAGTAGTTTATTTAACGAGTTCCTTGAAGACTTTTTAAACCCTCGTTTCACTCGGGTAAAAGAACGTCCAATTTAGATAGGAACGAATTGAATAAAACATTTTATTGCTCGAACAGAGACTAGGAGGCCCCCAAAGTCTCAAAATCTCTCAAAAATAATTAAACGTTTATGTTGACAAGTGCGAAAAAATTGTCAAAGACGGTTTACAATAGCAAAAAATTGAAATTTATGACAGTTAAGAAAAATAAAATTTATTTAGTGAAAACCTTTATAAACGAAAAAGATATTGCGGTCGCTTTAACTCTCGCTTATCCAGGTTCGACACTACAATATTTCACAAAAATTTTCTTTGTCTGATAACTCGAATTATGATCACAAAGTGCATACAATCTTTAACAAATAATGAACACTGCTGTTTAGTTTTTTTTATTATTAAAATGTTCACAGTTTTGTTTATCAACAAAAACGTTCTAGCAAAATTACACACGCAATATATGCAATGTATATAAATATATAATTATATATAGAAAACTATGAAGATGTAGTTAGTATTTTGAATTTCAATCATAAATAATAAATTGCGGGAGATTAAATTCATTAACATAAAACCAAAACTGTAAACATTGTGTTTGTGTAATTGCGGAAACCATCATCAAAGACTAGTGGACAGCTGTTTCGTCCTATTGGGACTCTTCAGCACTAGGATACTCTGATGCAGTTTCCACATTTACAACAAACAAATTTGACATAGTTATATACGTTTCATATAAAATTAAATTGCAAAATTGGTGGTTAACACCACCTACGTGGATATTTTTTTTTATTGTTTTATGTTAGTGAATTTAATTTCCCGCTATTATTCAAAGAATACTTTAAACTTGTGTGGTTTAAATTCAAAATACTACAATTACATAGTTTTTTATATGTAATTAACTATTTTATCCACGTAGGTGACGTTGACCACCAATTTTGCAATTGAATATATAATGTATACATACGTAAAATATGGTTCTTAAAACAAAATAAATGTTTTTTGAACACTACTACTAATTCAGCAAAACGCCAAAAATTACAAAAAACACGAGAAGAAGCCAAAATAAGATGACTTAAAAAACAAATGAGAAAAAGTTTACGCTCAGAAAAAACCTCAATTGAATATGTTCGGAGTTTCCAATTAAAAATTTTGACGAAGAATCAATATTCGAATTTAACTTCATATAAACTAAGTTATTTAACAACAAAAAATAGTTAAATAAAGGATTCCTCTAAATATAACGTAAATTTCAAACCTTATCACCAAACGAGCTATTTGATAAGACAACAATTTCTCAATGACATAAAACTCAAAAATTTGGCACAAGGATAAATCGTAATAATCTGAGTATATACATACATACGTACATAATTATATTTGCTCTATGACAATAATATGCATAAAACTGTGGAAATCATTTTGCTTTCAAGAATTTATATCAAACCATGTTGCCGATTAAATTATTTATTATATATTTATTAGTGGCACAATTTTAAAATTTTAAATACAATTTAATGTAAAATTTAAACAAACGAGTAAACTAACGGTTAGAACTACGTCATTTTTAAATCTAGCGGTTCTCTTACCTACACTACAAAAAATGAAAGGAATACCTCGTGTTAGACTTTCTTTAAAAAAGATACATTGCTAACAAATATATATGCAGAAAAATGTGCAAATTAAAAGTTAGCAAAAGATACATTTGCACAGCTTGGGTTGTAAAAGTAAAAGTACGCACATATGTAGCAGTTTGAAGCATTTTTAGAACATTTGAAAACACCACGGTTTACAGTGTATACACCCAAGTAAACTAAAGCGACATTTTGAGACCAAGAACTCCAACATGGTTGAAAAATTTCATGAGTTACTTACTAGAAAGTGTACTTAAGACACAACATCTTTAAAAACCGTACACGAAGTGTAAACCGATCACTGCATTGCAGAAGAGCTTATTCTATTAACTGTTCTTGACATGGTTAATATACTGAAATATTCGTTAGTCTGCAATATGACGTAGGTACTGACAACAAACTTTTAATTAAATCTGTCACGTGTCGTAATCGTAGTAAACTACGTACATAAAAACTAGACTACCAACTGCCTTTCTATATTACTGCAGTTCACGATGGTTTTGTTACCTTATACATTCCAGCTACGCCAAAAAGTTTTTTTATTGCTGGAACTATCTTATTTGTGTGATATATTTAACAAACCAATTTAGCACAGTTCTGGACATAAATTAAAAAATATATTTAACTACAACTACAAAAATGAGTCAGATAACTTGTAAAAATATAAAAATTGTGGAACTTCTACTAAGTCGACAGTCAGGGTATACAAAGCACCCATGTTTTTCTGTGTTTAAATTATTTTATTTGTATCTGTTCGATTACATGATGTTACAGCTTTTACCGATGTGTATTTACTAATCTCCTTAGATCTAGTAAGTACGAGTATTGATTGTAAGTACCCTTCTTGTTCTTTACTTTATTACGTTATTTTATTTTATTGGCAGATCAAAAACACAACATAACAATCATTATACCAAATTAATAATCTTGTGTCAAAAAGTACCTGGTCAAGTCACCCACCTGAGCAGATGCATTGATTTTATTCCAGGCCTTGTACACTTAATTTGCACATTTTATTTCAGCGTTTCTCAAGCAGATAAGAATGAAATAAGTTTACCCATATATAAACAAAATAATAACAAAGAAATTTTGGTGCCTTCTCTGAATCACTTTTCAGACCAAATGAAATACATTGACGGCGACCTATACCATAAATAAAACGCAAACAACAATTTTGTACCTTTTGGATTCTATTAGCCTCGCGCCAATCTAAACAAGGACCATAAATAACATCTCAATAGTTAAATTGGCATAAAACTAACGTATCACCAAGAAGTTTACGAACATACAGATATACCAGAATCTAACAAAAGTTGAAGGTGTTTATGCCCCAATAAACTTAAAATATGTGTTAAGTGTTAACAACAACAAGATTTACAAGTATATAATTTATTATTAGAAACTAACTTTAAAATATAAAAATAAATGAAGAAGTGTAGTGGTGTAATACCAAAAGTCAAAAAAAACATACAGGTAGAGAGATTGTCGATACGGATAGATGTTTTTTTAATTGTTGAAGATATATGACTCCTAAACCTAAGATCAGCATCCAAGATTAACCCTAGATTTTTCGCTTCTTGCTGATATACAAAAACATTATCACCCAGGTTGATAGAAATATTAGTCTCGAGGAAATTCCTCACGGTCTTGCTACATTACAAGAGAACCGATGATTTTGCCGGATTTATACTGATGTAGTTGTCGGGGGTCATCCGTAAAAAGTTTGAAAGATCAATGTTTATGGCTTGTTGGGCTATTAAATAGTCACATGTTTTAAACGAAAAGTATCATTGTAAGTCATCAGCATATAAGTGATACTTACATGAGTTTAAGCACTGGAAAATATTACACGTATAAATGGAAAATAGCAAGGATCCAAGAACAGAGCCTTGTAAAACGCCACAAGAAACTAAAGTAAATTTAGACAACTTATCATAAATGTTGACACACCTATTACCTAAAAATTGTGTTTATTCAACCCAGTGGACTGTATAATTTTCCATAAAATACTTGCAGGACTTGAATATTTCCATTAACAAATTAATTTATCCGAGCTCAACAACCATTTATTGCGACCTTCTACAAAGACTATTTAACAATACCAATCTTCGGCCATTAGTTGCCTTTTATCTTTTATGCGCGTACATTTTAATGCGCGCCGATAAGCATACTTTTACAAAATTGATTCGGCGCGAATTTACATATTTGAATTAACAACAACATCTCGGCCAGCTCGAAAATATAACAAATCAATATAATTTTCGAAATTAATACTAGATCCGTTCACATTTAACATAAACATTGTCGGATCATTCGAAAAAAAAATATATAGCAAATCAATAAAGTTTCGAAATTAAAACTACATTCCAAAAAGAAAAAAAAGTAAACTTTGGTACTCTTTACATTATAATTTAACTAAATTTTGTGTTTTGAACTTAAAATTAAACACAATGGTTTTGCACGTCACTTTATATTTTTACAGGTTTACAGGTAGCCGACACACGCCTCTTGCGGATCTTTTGATAAGCCCCTTTGTCGTGATGACGTCGACGACCCGAACAACACCGTCAGTTCCAGGATACACTTGAGATATGCGGCCTAGTGGCCACTGTAACGTAACTAAATGGTCTTGCTTAACAAGCACCATGTCGCCTGGCTTCAGCTGATCGGTTGGTTTTAGAGTTAGTTGCCACTTGGATCGAACCTGCATCTGCGAAGTGCATTCTCGTACCCAGCGATGCCAAAAATTTTGAGTAATTTGTTGCGCTCGCTCCCAGCGAGATAAAGTATTGCATTTTGTTCCCAGCAAAATTTTCTCTGGAATGGCTTGTAACGTTCCTCCAATCAGAAAATGCCCGGGCGTTAAAGGATTTAAATCTGTAGGATCATCACTGATTGGGGATAAAGGTCGGGAATTTAAACATGCTTCTACTTGTGCTAAGATAGTAATAAACTCGTCAAAAGCTAAATGAACATTCCCGATAACCTTTCGTAAATGAGATTTCATGGAGCGCACAATGGATTCCCATAACCCTCCAAAATGAGGGGAACGGGCGGGTATAAAGTGCCAATTAATACCTTGATTTGTTAAATAAGAACGCAAATTGCTTTCGTTTGATTTCAAAAATTCATAAATATTTTTTAATTCATTATTTGTTCCTACATAATTTGTCCCGTTATCAGAGTAAATTTCCGAACACAGTCCTCGTCGAGACGTAAATCTTTTCAATGCGGCTATAAAGGCTTCGGTGGTTAAGTCTGATACTAGCTCTATATGGACCGCTTTGGTCACAAAACATACAAAAATACAAGTATAAGACTTAATCAATTTAGGGTTTCTAGTAAGCCGGTCTTTGAGCAAAAAAGGTCCCGCAAAATCTGTACCGACTATAGTAAAAGGACGGGTATAAGGAGACACACGAGCTAACGGTAAATCGCCCATTTTATACTTAAAACCTTGAGGTCTTGCTTTAAAACATGTAACACAATTTCGAATGATCTTTCGCGCAATCGACTTGCCTGATATTGGCCAAAACATTTCTCTAATTGCTAATAAAAGTGTCTGTGAGCCACAATGTAAAAGTTTTTTATGTCCGTGTTGGAAAAGTAACCACGTAAAATTATGTCGTTTAGGTAATAATAGTGGGTATTTTTTATCATATGTAAAATTACTGTTTGCAAGTCTGCCGCCAACTTTTAAAAGATCGTGACTATCCAAAAATGGACTGAGTGATAGCAATGAACTTTTCTTACCGACTCTACCATTTGTTTTAAGCATCTCTATATCTAATTTAAACGAATCGTGCTGAACTAATTTAACTAGTTGATTTAAAGCGTTATTAATCTCTGTTGGAGAAAGGAGTCCTAAACGTTGACTCTGATTACTTTTAGTGTTATGAGTAAATCTTAATATGTAAGTAAATACATGCAATAAAGTTTTGAAACTTGAAAATTTATCAAAAATATCTAAACCGGTACCTTCAGTTACTACAATGTTAATACGCTTTTTTTCTAAAATTTCTGGATTATCAAAACATAAGAATTTATTCGTGGGCCAGTCAACAAATTCTCGGTTTAACCAATTTGGTCCATAAAACCATAAATCTGAAACTATTAAAATCTTAGGTACTACACCTCGAGATATTAAATCTGCCGGATTGTGACCAGAAGCTACATGATGCCACTCTTCGATGTTTGTATTAGTTTGAATTACTGACACGCGGTTTGCTACGAAGATTTTCCATTGCGCGGAGGTATTTTTTATCCAATGTAGAACAACTGATGAATCTGACCACAAATAAACTTTATCTACCTTTACTAAAAGGATCTTTTTTACTGATCGTATAAGCTTAGTTAACAAAACAGCGGCGCATAGTTCGAGCCTAGGCAGTGATAGTTTTTTAACCGGAGCCACTCTAGATTTTGCGCAAAGAAGGTTCGTACTAATTTTATTGAGACTTCGCACTCGAATGTATACGCAAGCTCCGTAGGCTCGTTCGCTGGCATCGCAAAAACTGTGTATCTGAATCTCTATTGGCTGACCGACTACATCCCTAGTAATTTTTAAATTTTCAATTATTTGCAGCTGTTCTTTAAATTCCACCCAATTTGATAATATTGGTTCCGGAATGGGTTGATCCCAATCCAAACCTGCTTGCCATAATTCCTGAATCATTAATTTAGCTAAAATTGTAATCGGCCCTAATATCCCTAAAGGGTCAAATAGCCTTGAAACCGACGACAAAACTACGCGTTTAGTAGGTATAGAATTATACAAGTTTTGAACCGAATAGTATAAAACATCTCGTTTTGCGCACCACCGAATCCCTAAGACGCTTTCATGAGTATCACGAACGAATCCTCTCGATTCATTCTCAACCGTTGGTTTATTTACGTTAGAGCACCATTTTCCTAATTCAAATTGACCACCGACTAAAACTTTTGTAATTTTATTTTTAATATCAATTAATTTGTCGATTGTGTCAGCCCCAGTTAACATGTCGTCTACATAGAAATCATTAGTTATTATTCGCGCGATAATTGGTTCACTTTCTTTAATTTCGTTACCTAATTCGGCCAAACTGCGAATAGCTAGAAACGGAGCGCACGACATTCCATACGTTACCGTGTTTAAACTATAAATTTTAATTGTCTCCGAGCTGTTTTCACGCCAAAATATTTTTTTGATATACTCTATCTTCTGGTGCAATTAATACTTGTCGGTACATTTTAATTACATCTGCCGTCATAACATATCGATGTTGCCTAAATCTTAATAATATAGAAAACAGATCGTTTTGGATGGTTGGTCCGACATATTGCACGTCGTTCAATGACAATCCAGTATTGGTTTTAGCGGACGCGTCGAATACTACCTGTATTTTACCTCCCTTAAAAACCGCATGATGGGGTATAAAATAACCGTTATTTTTATCATTTTTCGTATTTTTGATTTGTTCCATATGTCCTAATGACGCATAATCCTTCATAAATCTTATGTATTGCCCTTTCAATAAAGAATTTTTTTCAAAACGTTTTTCCAAGTTTAAAAATCTATTTAATGCCATTTGACGCGAATCTCCGAAACAACTCAAATTTTCATTGAATGGTATTTTTGTTATGAATCGACCTGTATTAGGTTCTCGCGAATGTGTTTTAACAAAATGATTTTCACATATTTGCTCCTGGAGTGTGAATTGTTTATCGGAACCTTTTATATTTTCAATATCCCAAAACCTTTCTAGTTGTTTCGATAAACACTCATTTGTGATACAAATACTTGACAAAATCTGACCGTTAACCTGTTCTAGTTTACCACTTAAAACCCACCCTAGCTTAGTTTCAATTAATGTAGGTTTATTTTTACCTAATGACAGTCGGCCAGCATCAAAAATGTCCCAAACTACATCTGCACCCAGTAATATATCTATGTCTCCACCCTTGCTGATTTCCGGATCGGCCAGCATTACATTAACAGGTACCTCCAATGTAGGTAAGCTTAATTTAACAATTTTGGTAGTAATGTGAGGTAAGACTAAGCATGAGATGCTCATAGAAAATTTGTTATTTGGATTATAAATAACGAAATTGCATTTACTACTTACATTAGTTTTTGAATTATTAATTCCTATAACGCTTGAATTGCAAGCAGTTTTCTTTACACCTAAGACAGATACAACATTTTCTGTTACAAAACTAGCTTGACTCCCTGTGTCTAACATTGCCCTAAACTTATGTGGATTATTCCATTTATCATTTACACTGACTAAAGCAGTAGCTAAAAGTACTAATGACGTATCTACTTTGGTTCGGTTAGCTGCATTAGATGCAACCGTTGGTAAAGATTGTTCAACCGTTTCAATTTGATTATTTACAGAATCGCCGAGGTCGTTGTTTTGTTCGAAATGTAACAGAAAATTATGTTTTTTATTGCATGTAGTGCATCTCATTGATCTGCATTGTCTAACGCCGTGACCGCGACGCAAGCAATTAAAACAAAGCCCTAATTTAGCTACTTCTTCTCGTCTTTCTCCGACAGATAATTTTGAAAATTCGTTGCACTTGTTTATGTTATGGTTTGACTTACAAAATTGGCAGTGGCTAACTGTAGACCCAAAATTTGTGTTTGACACAGCGCTGGATTTAATTATTGACGTGTGAGTGTGACGCATTGAATTTGAATTAGTGGGCTTATTTATGGACTCTAAAATTTCACATCTTTTTTTTAAAAAAGATCTCATATCGTTTAAATTTGGCAATTCGTTGTCAAACTCGTACTCCTGCCACTCCCTTTTACTATTTAAATCTAATTTTGACACAATAATATGAACTATTAAAGTGTCCCAATTTGAAACCGGTTGCCCTAAAGCTTCTAACGCACGTAAATTTTTATTAACATTATCGAGCAATTGTCGTAATTTTACATGAGACTCTTTTTGCATCACCGGTACATCGAACAAAGACGAAACATGATTTTGAATAATTAATCTTTTATTTTCATAACGATCGTTTAATAAATTCCATGCAACAATATAATTTGCCGCGGATACAGTTAAGGAACTTAACAGATTTGATGCCTTGTCCTTCAAAGCCGCACGCAAATAATGAAATTTTTGAATGTCAGTTAGCGATAAATTATCATGAATTAATGCCGTAAACGTATCTTTAAATTCAATCCATTGGTCGTATTGACCATAAAAGACAGGCAAACGAATCTCCGGTAACTTAATATTACTTGATGCATGTGCACTTACTGATAAATTGTGTTCGGGAATTATCTCTGAAATTCGCGATTCAAATTCGTGGCATTTAAAAAATGTTTCTACTTCGGCTACAACCGTACCATAATTTTGTTCAAAACTTTCACGTTCCCTTTCATCTTCAACCCCTTCTAATATTTCGATTTCTAATTGAATTTCAAAAAACTGTTCATATATAGGACCCGCTTTATGCAACTTAATTTGTAATTGTTGTAATTCCACCGGTGTAGGTGCGTTTCCTTCAACCGTTAATTGTTCGAAATAATTTTTTAAACGTGTTAATTGACCCTTAAAACTCGCTCGTTTAAGTTTGAGTTGCCGAATGACCTCCATGATTTAATTTAAAGTAAACTTGATAAGAGTTAGAATAACAAATGCTTATATACGTATTATTTAAATAAATCAAATTTAGCACAAATAGACATGCATAACATGGAAATAACAAAAGGAATTAGGCAAACCTGATTTTTCGTTGTTGTTGTCGCTTTGCCAATTCTACTATCTTTAATGGCTGCTCGTGATAAATTTCCAAAAAATCTTCAATAATTCAAATCCGGCTCGAAGGACCAAAATGTTTATTCAACCCAGTGGACTGTATAATTTTCCATAAAATACTTGCAGGACTTGAATATTTCCATTAACAAATTAATTTATCCGAGCTCAACAACCATTTATTGCGACCTTCTACAAAGACTATTTAACAATACCAATCTTCGGCCATTAGTTGCCTTTTATCTTTTATGCGCGTACATTTTAATGCGCGCCGATAAGCATACTTTTACAAAATTGATTCGGCGCGAATTTACATATTTGAATTAACAACAACAAATTGTTTAACGAAATTTAAAGAAGGCGCACCAAATCTTATAAAATGCATGATAGAAAATAATAGATTATGCTTGATAGTATCAAACGATTTCGAGAATTCAAGTAAGATCAAAGCAGTTTTAAAACCAGAATCTAAAGCAACAATTATATTATCAGTGACAGAAGCTAAAGCTGACGCACAACTATACCTATACCCCTTCAACTTCCTGCTGAGAGACCAGCGTAAATGAGAACGCTTCCGTAACTCCAGCTTTAACATTATTAGTATAGTATGAAATTAAGTGATCAGAAGTAGTAATTGAATTATTTTAGAAAAAAGCAAAAAATGTATTAATTCTATTAGGATGTCGAAGATGGGGAGGTAGATTACCAGCGGGCGACCGTTGCATATTAAGAGATTTAATTGTCTTCCAGAGTTTATGAGTGTTGCCTTTGTTACAAGAGACAATCAATATATTTAAAATAAGCTTTTTTCCTTGCGTACAGATGCGTTAACAAGATTTCTTCACGATTTGTAATAATCCCATTTTGCAAAGACACAATCACGCTTAAAACGGCGCAAAGCTCTATCACGCAGTTTCATCATTAATTTAACGTTATCAGTGAGTCAAAGAGTAGAAGGCTGATAAGATTTGTATAACTTCAAAGAAGCGTGTATATTAAAAAGTTCAAGTATAGCAATATTGACGATATTTTTTCGTCGATGTCATTCATGGGATAAAAATCATTCCAAGAGATCGAATTTAAATCATTTAAAAATAATTCTGTTTGTATACCATTAAGATGTTTTAGGAGCCGCATGATCTTTGTAATAATGAAGTGTTACAAGAACCAGAGAATAGTCTGACAAACCATGGGAATCAATTACTCCAGATTCAATAACGGGAGAATATGCAGCAGAAATGGGATGATCAATGAAAGTAGAAGAGAATCTGCTTACACGTGTAGGCTTGTTAATAAGCTGCCTCAACCCCAACCCACCTAAAATAGAAATATAACGACGAACATAAGAAGATTGGCCTAAAAGATCAATATTAACATCTCCAAGACATACAAAAAAAGAGGAGATGTTCCACATTAGCTGAAGGCGGTCCAAATAAGACACACACAGCAAGTTTGGTGTTACTTAAGTGTATAGCAATAGAAAGAAATTTGGCGAAATCTCGAATAGAGCTATAGTTACTAATTTCAAATTTTAAACAGAACGCTAACCCACCTGCACGTGTAGGAGAATCCAATTGAATGAAACGATACCCAAGGACATATACCACATTATCTAATACTTACAATAGTAACAGAATTATTAACTATACGTATTTGTTTAAAACCTGTCGTGAGAATAGTACTTACAAATCGCCAATAACAGAAAATTAAATGAAGTGTTATAAAATACACAAAAAGAAGATGCTCTTACCGCTAACTATTTGACCAAAAAAGTACCAGAGCAAAGATTAACACTACTGAATATCTAAGCAAACCAACATTAGATGGTTAAAGCTTGTAAGATTAAATTATGATATCTAAAATGTGAATGGACGCATGCAAGCGATTATACAAGTTCACAGTTATCAGCATATGCAATTTAAGGATAAACATAAACACCAAAATTACAAACAAAATATGACGTTGATAATTGTAATGTCCGGTGGTAAGTAATATTAGTACACCCGTGTAGATATACAGTTTTATTTAATTAATAATCCAAATACAAGGATACATACATATGTAGATACGTCTAATGTCGATCACGCCTAATTCTGCCGTGTCTAAGTGTCCCGTAGACACATTACATCTCTTTACTAAAATAACGCTTACACATATAACGCTACATTCTACAATTTATTTATACATCTTTTTTAAAATTTAGTCACGAAATCTGCAAGGTGTTTAGGACCTTGCCGTTGTCGTTTTTTTAAATTTATTACGTTGTCTGGTTTTTGTGTTGGCATCGGTTAGCGCTGTGTCAATATTATGATATGTTGTGTCACAATGTTTTGATATTGGTATTTGTGCTGGCTGCTTCTAGTGTACCTTTTGTGATATATCTTCTTTTGCCCTTTTGTCCATTGGGTTAACTATTGGTTTCATTTGATCCATCTGTTTTTTTCAGATTTGGTTCTCTCCCATTACCTTACACTGATAGCTTTTACTGTCTTCCATTTCTTCTATTGTCGCTTCTATCCATGGTAACTTACTTCGGTAATCTCTTACTAGTAACTTTTTTCCTACTTTGAATTTTTGTCGTTCCTTTGCTTTATATTGCTTTAATCCTCTTCCTTGATTTCTTTTCACTGTTTCATCCGTATTCGGTCTTAATAGATCAAAAATTGTACGTATATTTCGTCGTAACATTATAAATGCTGGTGTTTTGCCTGTTGTAAAATGCTTGGAATTCCTATAATGCAGAAGATACCTGTTGAACAGGGTGTAATCATCTACATTTTTATTCCTCACATTATTAATGCTGACTTGAAACTTTTTTAAAGGTTTTTATGCTATTTTCCGCTTGTCCATTGGTAGACGGATCTTGGAATTCTTTTCATGTCAATTGTGGTTCGTTATCGGAGACGATAATTTCCGTAATCCCCCATTTTGCGCACAATTGTCGTAATTGAGCAATAGTTGCCTGTGAAGTGATACTTTTCATTCGGAATATCTCTGGCCACTTACTGTATGCATCTAAAAACATTAAGTAATGATAATTATTAATAGGTCCTAAGAAATCACGCTGCCATGGTCTTGACGGTCTATACCAGGGAATAGGTATGCCTTTTATTGGATCGGTTGATGTTTTCGAACAATATGAACATGAACTTGCTATGTTTTCAATTCGTTGATCTAATTTCGGCCACCAAAAGTATGTTGTCGCAGCAGCCTTCATCTTCACCATTCCAAAATGGCTTGCATGAAATTCGTCCAACAACTGTTCTTAAAGTTTTTTTGAAACTATAACTCTATTACACTACAATAAGCAGTTTTGTTCTGTGCTTATTTCTTCCTTCCGTTTAAAGTATGGTTTGATGTTTTTGTCTACGACCGTACCTGGCCAACCATTCAACACATAATGGTATACTTTGCTCAATGCAGGATCTTTTCGCGTTTCTATGGCAATTTTCTTATTATCCACTGGTACCCCTTCCGATATTATTATGTTTACATCGTAGTCATCTCTTGTTTCCGTTATTATAATGATTTCTAATGGATGTCTACTGAGCATATCTGCTATGTTGTTATCAGATCCTTTTACATATTCTATTTTATATGAAAACCCTGATAAGTACAACGCTCATCTTTGTAACCTAGCTGCTGCCATTTGTGTTGGTTTACTCTCTCCATATAACGTAGTTAACGGTTTATGGTCCGTTTGTATCACAAATTTTTGTGCCATCAAGTAGTGGTAACATTTTTGTACCGACCAATAAATGGCCAACGCTTCCTAATGGAGTACGCTGTAGTTCTTCTCTGCTTGTGATAGCAGACTAAAATGTATTAAAATTTGATCAGATGATATTGATTTTTTTACTTCCCCGAATGCCTTACTGCATTTTTCGTTCCAGCTAAATTTTGCGTCCTTCTTCAATAGATCGTACATTGGTTTCATCATCCTTGGCACGAATCTTAAGTAGTATTGTGCTAATCCACAAAAACTTTTTACTTAGGTATAATAGTTTTTGATATTGGTGCTTCTATCATCGTTTTAGTTTTATCAGTATTCTTTTTTAGTCCTGCTATAGAAATTGTGTGTCCCAGATAACACACTTCGTCCTGAAAGAATACACATTTTGCTAAATTAACTGTGAAACCTGCTTATCGTAATTTACTAAATGTGGATCTTAGATTATTTCCATGCTCTAACATTGACTTGCCAGTTATAATTATCATCTACGAAGTTCGATACTCCCGATAGACCTCTCAATGTTTGCTATAACGTTTTTTGAGATATTGGGCTAGCCGGTGTTATTCCGAACGGTAATCTGTTTACTTTATATAGCCCCTTATGACTAAACCAACTACGCATTTTAGCAGATTCTTCATCCAGCTTCAACTGATTGTAGGCATTGCTTAGATCGATCGTAGTGAACGATTCGCCTCCATTTAATTGTACGAATATTTCCTCTATTTTTGGTAATGGGTATTTTACACTCATCAATGCTTTGTTGACTGTGACCTTATAATCGCCACACAACCTCATGCTTCCATCTTTCTTAGTCACTGGAACCAGCGGTGTTCCTCAGTCCGATGTTTCAATTGGTGTAATCACCCTTAAATTTTTCAATTTCTGCAGCTCATTTTCAACTTTTAATTTAAATACATATTATGGTAACGTTCTAAGTTTAAAGAAAATTGGTGTAACATTTTCTTTCAATGCTAGACTAAAGGTTTTGTACTCGTAACATCCTATTTCCTTTGTGAAAATATCTTTAATACTCCTTAATGATGCTGTCCAACCCTATATCAATTGAGTTGATGTTAGATGTTAAAGTTAATTTAAATTTTTGCAGAAAATATAAAAGGTAAATTCTTTTGATAATTTGTCCTTATATACTATATCTACTAAAATATATCCTAAATACTTGATATCACACCCTGTTTTTAGTACTACATTTGATTGATGCAATTCATGCCGAAAAAAATATTTATTATAAACCTTTTCTGTTAACAATGAAATTCCTGCACCTGTGTCTAATTGCATATTCAAATCAATATTGTCAACTAAAATAGTTACGGTTAATATATAAGTTTATAACTGTATTTGTTGCGTTAGCTTACAAATTAGTTCGTGCTTTACACTTGTTATCTTACATCCTATATTTACATTCTATTTACAATTTTTTTTTTTGAAATACATTTCCTTATCCTTTCTCTCCTCTTAACCTTTTCTCCTTCTCCATACTTCTTCCATCCACTACGCTCCATTTCCGTTTTCGTCTAAGATTTCCTCTGTTTTCATATCCTCTTCTCTTAATTCGCTGCATTTCTCTCTCATGTGGTTAAGGTCCTCCGTCTCTTCTCCACATAGTCTGCACATCTTTTCTTCTTCTTTTTTCCAATATTTGTTACCTAACTCCTCGTTGCCACATCTGAACCGTGCTATCATTTTTTTCTTTTTGTTGCTTTTATTCTCTATATTCTTTAAATATTCTGGCACCCCTTCACCCTTGATATCTTTATAATTCCTATTATATCTGCTCTCTTTTATCTTTGTCCATCTTTCTTGTTTTTCGATGTCACTATCTCTCCTTATTATTTCTTCCCTTACCCCTACTCCCTCTTCTCTTAATCTCTTCACTTCTTCTCTCGCGTACCTGTTTCTTTTGTAATACTCTTCTCTGCCCTCCTGCTCGTACTTCACTTTTCTTCCCTTTATCTCTTTGCAACATTCTTGCATTACTTTGCATTCTGTTTTTTCCCTCAGTTCTTCATCATTAATGAATTTTTGTTTGTCTTTGTTAGGACACATTTTTGCTAAATGATCAACACCTTTACAACAATTACATGCATATCGACTATATTTACATTGCTGATTACCACCCAGTAAACACCGATTGAAACTGTTACAGTCACAAAATTAAAACAATTGTTTCATAACGTTGTTTCGTGTTAGTTCCATTTTTATATCATTTATATGTAACTGACAGTGAATAAATTGAAAGAGTACCGATTTTTCACAATCAGTTATAAACCGTTTCAGTACTTGCAATTTTGATCCCATAATCAGCAACCGTCTAAAAACTGATTTATTAAAACCGAATATTTTTTGAATAACTAGAATTGTTTAAAGATCTAATAGCGAAGGCTTCCACGGCCGGAATCTATACTAACATTATAATGTCTTCCGGGTTTGGACCGTGTCATAGTTGCAACCGAAGCTGCCAACGTTGGCAGCTTCGGTTGCAACTATGACACGGTCCAAACCCGGAAGACATTCTAATGTTTGTTTGAAGATCGATTAAATAAGATTGAATTATTTTCAAAACAGTAGAATCGTTCTAGGAAAAACGAATACTTTGTGATTAGTCAGCATTAGTCGTTGCTATACTTTTGATTACTGTCGTCAACGCTTGCGCTGCAAATTAATATCTTTTCACTTGTTCGGTTGTAGTTTGATAAGTGATGCTGAGAGTACAATTACGAAATGGAACAATAAACGGTAAGTCGAAACATTTTATTATAATCCATAAATGTAATCAATATTATTATCATTTATGTTCTTTATGTATCATGTTTTAATTTGTATAAAAAAGAATGTAAATTAACACACATGGTTGCGTTAAGGTAGATTATTGCGTAAATCTGATGATACTTTAGGATTTATAATTACAGTTTAATTCTTCAAGTTTTCTATACGATTATGTACAGCTAAAGGTATTCACAGTGTTTTTATAACTTTCTTATGATTGCTAAAGTGATATTTATATTAAGTTTGTGTTGTTTTTAATTAAAAAAATGCAATTAATTTTGTGTAACTCTATGATTATGTATGTATATAAATAAAATATTTATTTCTATGTTACAGATGCGGTTAAAAGTTGCTACCTAACAGTAACTGATGCAGTTTTTGAGGCTTCCGTGAAAAGACCACATCAAGGAAAGTTGCAATATGTAAAAAACTCAATGTGATATTGTATTTAAAAATATTTATTGTGCAATAAAATTTGAAACGTGCATTCGAAAATGTATTATTATATTATTGAAAGAATTGTTTTAGTTCATTATTGAAACAAGAAAATCATATATTTATCGATCATTTAGTATCAGTTCAAGAACGAAGCTTTTAAAACGTAAACCAAATACAACATTTAGTTTGCAACAGATTTGAATTTAAAATACCGAAACTGTACTGATTCAAATAAGTGAAACAGCGATGGACTTATAGCTATTTTATTGCAGTTAGGTTTTTTTTTTATGTTTGAAACAAGAGTGAATTATACATTTTTTGTTTTGAAACTGTTACTAAACATTATCAATTTTGTGTTTACTGGGCAGTATGAAGATTCCCACAGCTCTTACACTGCCACTTCCCTTTCGAAACACTGACCTATGAATTTGCCCTTGGTGTGGAATGTTGCCTACGAAACTCTTTCATTGCGTTTGAATTTTTCCTTATAGCATGAACTGCTGTTGCGTCCGCTAGAATGGATGATTCCTTATGTAACGCTATTTCCAATGATTTTTCAAGGGTAGTTGTCTTTTTTTCTTTACAAAGTCTGTCTCTAATGCTACCTTTTGTTAACCCGCACACAAACTTGTCTTTTAAAACTGATGATAAATTGGCACCAAATTCACAATTGGTTGCTAAATTGTGAATTCTCGCATACCAATTATTGATCGTGTCTTCATTATTTTGTCTTGCGTCATAAAAATCAATTCGTTCTCTAAAAATACACGTAGTGGGTGAAAAATGTGTTTTTAATAATGCACATAATTCTGCGTATGATTTTTCTTTTTTTAATTTAGAAGTGCATAAATCTCTCAACTTTTTGTGTTTCTTGTCCTACGAGGTTTAACAATGCTGGTACTTTCTTGTTGCACGTGTCGGTGTCCTCTATATTATTAATGTCAAAAAACTGCTCTAATCTTTCTTGGTTATCCTTCTTGGCTCTAAATTCTTCAATGCTACCGATTAACGCCATTTCAATTTATACCAATTTATACTTCCTTCTTATCTACATGTGGTTTTAATTTTGCACTAATTAATTTATCTCGTCGCCATTTGTAATGTCCGGTGGTAAGTAATATTGGTACACCCGTGTAGATATACAGTTTTATTTAATTAATGATCCAAATACAAGGATACGTACATAGATACTTAATATTCCTTGTCCTTTTATCATGTAAATAACTTAAAAGGTGAATTCCCATGAAAATTAACCAAAACAGATTAAAAAGTGCTACTTGCAATTATAGAACATTATCCAAAACTCACTTTAATACACTATTGCTCAAGTAACATATTAAGTTCTTAATTTTTTATTTTATGAATCTTGTGTTTATATTTGGCATGAATTATACCTCCATTAGTCCACACATCTTTATTCTCCAATTTCAGTTGTACTTTTGTTAATTTTAACAGATGCGCTCTAGTTTTAGACAGATCTTCATATATAGAGATTCCAGTTCTACGCAGCAATTTTTTCTTCCGGAATACATCTTTCCTAACTTCACGTTTTACAAAACGCACGATAACTTGCTTTGTTTTCACCTTCATCGCTAGGTAAGAAATGGCAGATATTGATCTCTTTCTCCTCCGTGCGTGCACTTAATGTATTTATAAGTTTAATAAGAGAAGCACTAAGATCTTCTTTCTGCACACCAAAAACTCAGATTATTAATTTTGGAGTACTGTTCAACAGCATCAAGACGGTTACAATTTCCAGAAGACACTGTTTCTAATGCTTTCATGCGTTCTTCGCACAATTTCCGAATTACAGCCGTCGCAGTTTAAACAATTTGTTTAATAAAATATTGATTAATTAAGACTTTTTCTATGGTTCTTTCTATTATTTCATAATCTTTTAAATCCATTCTAGACGCCTGTCTTGTTTCGGGCATTATAAATATATATTTACATAAAGATTCAGATATCAGTAGTTTTACAACAATTTAGCAGCAGTGACTAAACCACGTCTACTCGCTACGATGTAACATACTATTATTGTCGGTTTGTTTACGACCAGTTTGTATAGGTTATTTATGTTATCACAAACAATAAAAATGTGTAACTATTATTAGACAATCATTTATTGCAATTTGATTTAAAGTGCGTCTTACTTAAAACATTACGTTTTCTTATCGATAAAGTTTAACATTAAATTGTTTATATTTAACGGTTTTTTAGTTGTAGCGGTTAGAAAAGTTTTTGTTATTTTACAGTAATAGCTATTACAAACAGTTATAGTTATAACTACCAAATATTGATATATTCTTTAAAGTACGTAACGTATCAAACGATCTCAGTTGCACAGTAGCTAGCAACTGATACGATTGTTCTTTAATGATAAGTCACTTAGGTATGTTGCGATGAATTAGTTATAAGAAAATAACAATGATTATCACTAACGTTTCTGTGCAGGATGATGATGAGACGAAGCATGAAGGTATCTGTCCGTATGGGCAGGTTTGCAATAAACAGAATGGCCCAGAAGTCCGTCGGGCTTGCGAGTCACAAGAACGTCAAGAAATATCGAATTTCCTTTATATACGGAGACTATTTCTTCTTAAGTCACTTCTACGGAGTTTAGAATCTAGCTTGGTTCACAAGTTGATTACCTAACTCGGTAGTGGTTCTTTGTTAGATTTTCGTTTGCTTTTTCAAGTTATCGTTTACTTTCTTACCTTTTCAGAGTTTAGATTATGGCTTGTTTCACAAGTGGATAACCTAACTTTTGAGAAGTTTTTAGTTAGTTTTCGGTTGCTTGTTTGAGTTTTGCGATTTATCTCACGCCCTGATGAAGCCCCTTACGAAAGTGGGTGAAACGTTGGCAACTTCGGTTACAACAATGACACGGTCCAAACCCGGAAAACATTCTTATCTTAATATAAATGTTAATTGTTTTTCTTAGTCAAAGCAATATAAGCAATCTGCTAGGTATTCCTACTCGTTTTACAGATAACTGAACAAGTAGCAGTTCCAAAATTAAATTTGTCTAATCATTGAAAATTATGCTTAAATAATAGAACTTATTAAAACCGAAATATTAGTTCTAAAATGTATTGTAAAATCATTAGTTGATTACTTATATTATTCCAAGAAACTCATGGCTATAAGTTTGAAAATATATTATTGATTTTATTAGGTTGGGCAGTTCTAATCGTCTTTTTAATTATTTTTTATAAATGAGTAAAATGAGTTACCGTGAGTTATAAAACTTTAAGTATAAACAATATAGCTAAATTTCGTCGGTCAGAAAGTAACATTTTACAATATTTTAGATATATATTGTTTATTCTTAAAATAGTATGTTTACTATTTTACAAAAATAGTGTTTATTTATAGTACTTTAATACCATAAAACAATATAAGAATAAAATATTAAAACGGTATGTTACGAAATAGACAAATTATAAAAACAAAGAAAAACAATGTTGACACGAGCCATTTACCTTAGAATCCATTTTACATAGTCAAAACGACGACCGTAATGTACTTCTTAATTTATAAAGTTGCTTCTATTTAAAGTTTTAGGTTTACTTCAATTAAGCCCAGCGACACTATTTAACTAACTGTATAAAATATTAAAAAATCAAAGAAATGCAATACAAGTCAAATCGCAATTAGATTTAAAAAAAAATAATTTTCCAAACAGAAAGCTGTGTTTAATTAATTCTTCTAAATGCTAAACGAGTGATACAATGACTTTATTTTTAGATATGTCTAAAAACCAACTACTAAGATAAAAACAAGAAACATTTGCATTTACATGAGTAAATAAGAATGATACAACTTTGCTTAATCTAAGTACTTTTTTTATTTATTTGTAATTAAGAAATTTATTTAAAAAACGATACAGCAGATTTTAATTTATTACGTGATCAGTATTATTAAGAATGACTCTTAATTTCGAAAAAAAAACTATTAATGTGTGTTTTTCAAGAATTCTAAAACTTTAGAATATAAGAATATTTCATAATTGCTATATATATTTAAAAATATCACAAAAAGTAGAGCAATGCAAAAAGGTTTAGTTTTTACAAACAATTTTACTCATACATGACCGCGCGCGCGTTTTTCTATTACAAAATAACATTATTTTAATTGATGAGGTGATGCTTATGTCGGCAGTAATTGATTAATTGAAAATTAAGAATTCACAGTACTCGTACTACAAATATGTAAATTTTTCTACAAACAAATGAATAAAAACATATAATAAGTTATTGTATTATAAATAAAATTAGCCATACTGATGGTTTTTTGTTTATTATAAATAATCATATAATAACAAAATATCCAATTTAAGAAGTTACGAAGCAAAAAATATTCAGTCTAAATAACTTTCAAAACATAATATAAATTTATATTTTTGTAAAGCAAAAAACAATATTTAAATAGTTTTAAAACTAAAAAAATACAAAAATAATATTTTAATTTACATTTTCTTACTGGTTTATCTAAATAATATAAAGATTATTTTTGATAGTCTGCTAGGAACGATTACAGAATTATTTTTAAATAAAAAATAATGAAAAATAAGCAATTGGACTGTAGTTTCTAAAAAATCTTAATAGTCAGTGTCGTAAATAAAAAGAATGAGAAACAGTAGGTATAAGTTAGATTGTTAAATTTTTATTTCTAAAGCTTTTTTTTTAGTTTCTGCCCAGCGCTCTGAATGTCCACGTGAAGAGATTTAAACCAGCGCGGGTAAACGGCTGGAGTAACTATGACTGAGTCCATTTCACTTCTTGAAAATGTTGAGTCGTTTATCAATTTAAGAAAAACTCCGTTAAAACCTTATCAAAAACTTGATCTCCTTAGAAACTATTTTATTCTCAAATTTCTGTTTCATACTCAACACCCAGGTATTCCTTCCTTCTAAAAAAAATTGATTTTTATATATTTAAGAACGCACGTAGAGCCTTTTTCCACATGCCGCACAGTCTTCCTGATGCGCCTCTTTACGCATCAACTAACAATGGTGGTCTTGGTATTTTTAACTTTCGAGTCAATGTCCCAGATATCTTATATCGTCGCATAAGAAATCTCGTAGAATGTGACTTATCACTCGCTAAGGCGATTACGAGCCATCTTCTTACTTTTAAACTATCCTATAAACTTTTAAATATAAATGCACGTATCGTGGTTAGAACACCCAATACTAAAATCTACTGGCCAAATAACTAGAGACATTGTACGCGGGTAATGAGCTAATCCAGACTCATCACAACACCCATAGCCGTGCCTCAATCAGCAAACCACAATCAAACTGGTTTGGATCGGATTTTATCAGGGCCATACACCTTAGATATAATATTCTTCCATGTCATGGTGGCATTCAAAACATTGGCAGCCATGTTCCATGTAGAGCTGGATGCAGAAGAAAACGGTTTTATCACCGAGCTGGAGCCTTAGATTAGAGACACCAACGGCCGACTCTGTAAGCCTAACCTAATATGTTGCAAACGAACCATTATTACCGTTATCAATCCATTTATCTCACGGAAAAGTCCGCGCAACCTTAATGTCGCAACGTACAACAAAATCACTACATATAACAACAAGCATTTCAAAAAAGTCAATCTTAAATGCTATCCCATATGTTTAAACATCAATATGGCTCTAGGTATCATTGGAGCCAGGAGCATTTAGAGCAGTACTGCAAACACTGCATGCATCAATGAAATTCATCTAAAAGCCAACCACATAAATCAACTAATCCACGATAGTATTATTGTTATTTGTTTTCTTATCTTGTGATATGTATTACACTATATTATTAACATTTTGTACGATCGAATAGATCGAAACGTTTATCGAAAGCTTTAATAAACCAGTTCTAATCAAACGCTCCGTCATCTAAATAGTGACGCGCAGGAATTTATTAACGAGATGCTCAACCTGTCCTATCTACTATCTAGCGAAACCACAGCCAAGCTTGACTTCTCTTAGAAATTTTTATTATTAGAAATTTTGTTTCGTCTATCATAGTTATAGTTTTTTATGGACATTTTAAGAGAGTGCAAGTTGTTCCATCGGAGATTATGGGGTAGGTTAATGAAAATCGATTTCAGGTAAGAGCCCAAATCGATCGAGCGCAAATCGGCCGTATTTGCGCCAAGCCTTTCTAGCGTCCTCGAACAAATACCCCGCTCCTCTTTACTTCGTCTTTATGAACGGTCCTGAATAGTAAATACAAGTAAAATTAATGTATAGTTTTAAAACTTACTGAACATTTTACAATTAAATTAATAACAAAAGTTATTTTCTCTAATCGAAGATTAACTGAAAATCTTTTATGATACACGTTTAAACTGTTAAATAAGTGCAATACAAGAATAAAATTATAAATTAGAAAAAAAGTTAGGACGCCCAAAAGTACATAGCGGCCGTGGGCACAGCCCGTGTTGCCCTATAGGATAAGTTGTTATGTCACAGTTCCTGTTTCATTCAACTACTACTTCAGATACAAATCTTTTTAACATATATATTTTCGGATTTTGAACAGCGTTCTATATTAACACGTTTTATAAAATTCACAACATTTACAAAACTCATAAATTTGACGTTTTGAATGTTATGTTGCTTCTTCAGAAAGCTGTAGCTAAATACATCAAATCCTGGGAAGTCTTTATTTTGGGCTGTTTCGAGTTCTCGTTTTGTGACGGTTACAGTTCACGCAAAATATGTTTCTTTATACTGGTACTAAATCTATGCTATCATTTAACTTAAAATTATAATACTTCCTGATTTTCATGGCTAGAACTGTGTCTGCTCAAATTTAATAGTATGTCCGGTGTACTACTTAGATTAAACAACCGAAAAATATCACATCAACGCACACCTTATAATATACGCATGTGTCAACGCCGTGCGCCTAGATATTCTTCGAGAATACATTAACGCTGTGAATGCAGGTTAATTGAGTGTTTTCTTTTGTGTAACGCAGATGTTGTTGTGTTTTGTTTCTGTGATTGGTCATATCGACTGTTTCAGAATATCAGAAAATGAGAATGAAGCCGATGAAGATAATTTACAAGTTAATGATCACATTTGTAATACTGAACAATCCGGTGAATCTAGTGAAGAATCTGATGATGATATCTCTCTTTTTACCTGGTGTTCAAAACGATGCAATAAACGCAAAGTCGGCGGTAGATGCTTGCTCTATGATACTACATCGGTAACGTTACTCTCAAAATTTCGAAAAGTAAGCTTACCATCATCCCCTTATGTATGCCAAACTGTGGCCTTAACTGCGCTTAAAAATTAAAAGATTTATCAATGATTTTAATTGTAAAAAAAAGTGTTTACCATAATTATAAATGCTAAAGGTTTAACATAAATTAAAAATGTTCCTTATGGCTTGATTCAAACAATGCAAATACGTACGTAACAAAAATTATAAAATTAACACAAATTAAACACGTTCAAATCATAGAAGAAGTAACACCATGCCGACAAGAATATTTCCTAATTAGCGATGATTGATTGAGGTTAAGGTCTCCTTTTTGTCACCTAAGGTCTCCACTCAAACTATTTATACGGAATTATGGACTGATTCTCTAGAGACTACACAGATTTGAAGAGGTACATATTTCCACTTTCTTCAATTAGAAATTTTAAGAAGCCACCTCGAACCCATCTTGTAAAACGTTAAATTTTAACAAAAAAATAATGACGTCAAACGCCATTGCAAGTGCAAAATATGTTACGGTAATATTAAACTTGCACTAACAGATACACGAGAACTATGTAGGTTTAAAAAAATACATTACTTGATCAGGAAAAACAAAGATCGATGACATTACGAAAATGTTCAAAAGTTCCAAACATTTGCAGAAAGTCAAGAACATAAAGCATATCAGAAACGGTCACTTTAAAGTTTTTAGTCCCATTTTTAAATCATCGTTTACGGATATTGAAAACTCGTTTGCGTAAAAGTTATAACCAACTTATCTGGAGAATTTGTTACGTGTCCCTATTAATAAACTTTCATCTTTTGTACTCTAACAAAAATTCTCAGTACTGCACTGTAAGCGAGTGCACCCCTAGCAGTATGATATCGTTTAACGGGCCGAACGCATAGCATTTCGTTTCCAACATTCGCTTCAAGCAGGTTAATATTGTAGAAACTTTGATCATTTAATTGTATTGTTCGCGTAATTTGTAAAGAAGCTGTGGGCGGAGCTTTTCTGCGCGACTTTCTAAAGAGGGCGTATCAAAACGTTACTTATTAATTTTGTCTACTACAAATTACAATTATGCGAACACTAAGTACTTTCCTTTTATTTAATTTCACGTCGTCGTTTTTCTATGGCGCTTTTAACAATTGGGATGAGTATCAAATGAAGAATCTCTTTAGTGAAGGGTGACGATTGATAGTTATCGTTATAGAACCCTTCGCAAATATGGAAATCGTCGCCATTTTTATATCGTGCTAATTTAAAGTAATTTCAGTAAGTTGATGAAAGTTCAAAGGCTTTCCTTCACACATAGTTACGAGAAATGAAATCATTGTTCCATTATTATATTATTTAAAATTTATTAGACGAAGTAAACCGCAGGGCAATTAAAATAGGGTTGACAACCTCAAAAGCTACGTTCAAAGGCGAATTGTCGTTTTGATCAGCTCTCTATAACTTTTATAGTTTTTTTTTATGTTACTTACTTACCTTACACCTTCAGCTTTGTTAGATTGTTTTAATCTTGCAACAGTGTCACTTATTTATGTAGTTACGTCATCATAGAAACCTCAGTAAAATTAATTAGTTATAGTTTTCCTAATATTAGTAATAAGTATCTTGTTTGTTGTTTTTTTAACATTCCCTTAAAAAGTATAGATAGCTACATTTTAGATAAGTCATCAAATTATTCTTTATACGGTTCACGCGGTTTGTGTTTACTTCGAATCTAACTATTCTTTATACGATAGTTACCGTTTGTAATAGAACTAATTTAGTAAAAATAAATAAATAAAATAACAATTTGTTTGTTTTTAAAACTAAGTATAATTGGAAGAAACATAATGGTGTAAACTGAAGAAACATAATTTTATACATTTCTTTATATAAAGCCTTCTGTTTCGTTAATTATGTTAAACCTTCAGCTAATTTTATTGTATTTATTATAAATATTAATATTTTACTTTCAATCGAGTATAATTATTCAGCCTTCAGCTAATAGCAAATTTGAGTATTTCAGTTTACGTTCATGACTTGAACTGAACGAGTAACCATAGTAATTGTTCATATTCAAGGTCAGTGGTGGCTATTACAAACACATATTTTTGTTGTTTTAAAAACGCAAAGAATACAGTAAATTTTTTATTTATGTTGAAATAATTACTACATTAAAGAATAACAAGTAATTTTTTCACATCTTGGGTATACTACGCACTTGTATCTAAATTTGTAAATACACGCTTTGCCAAAACCGGGATATATTGTTGGTAGAATACACTACTGCATTTTACTTTACAAATTTACAAAAAATAAATATTTAGATAAAAAAAATAATACTCGTTCTTCATTGGTTGAAGAAACCGGTTAACGTCAATTTCGATCATAACCTAGAATGCTTTTTATGTTACAAACACCAAACTTGGTTTAATTTAACGTGTTACTTATATAATTTTAATTTGTTTTAATAAGCATTGTTATTGTGAGAACAATTATTAAAAGTCACGTTCACATTTCAGTTTCCGCTAGCTGTTATGTACTATATTGAAGTAGTAGTATTTATTACGGTTGATACCGAGGGCATTTGTATCATTTGTACATCTGGTTCCATCTGCTTTGAAGAACTAGGCATATCTTGTGGTATGGTATTTTCATTTGTTGTTAACTCTCTCGATTTTATTCGGTAGACGGAGAAATATGTTCTCCACTTAATACATAACATTTTAAAAGTCTGTGATGCTCTGTTTCACGTCTTATATAATTTTAAAGTAATGCAAATTTTGATATGTCATTGTCATCTATACAGGGTGTCACGATGATGGCCTATTAGAGGTATCTCTAAAACTAAATGTAATAGAGTTTTTAAAAATGGCACATGTAGGTCTTAGAATATGATCTTTTTAAATAAAATATTTTCAATAATGATCAACTGCCGTTTATATCGGCAGTAGCATACCCTGTATATTTTTACATTTTTAGAATTTTTGCTGAATTCTAGGTTAAGTATCATAAGCGCACTCTATACCGTATGATTACCGTTTACGAGATATTTTAAAAAGATTGAAAAAAATTATATTTGTTACCTCTTATGAAAATGTTTATAATTTAGCCTAAAAAGAGAAATTATTTAAACATTTTGGTATTAGCGTAATCAAATTGTCGTCTTTGTCCACGTAAATTCAAAATTATAATTTATTGTACCGAATGTCCATAATATTCCTACTATTTCGAACTAAATCTCTAAAACTATATTATTTCTAATGGAACGCCCTGTATTTTTTTTAATTCTACATAATTTTTAAAGATAAATTTAATAGGGTTTTCCTATATCTAAATCTTACAGTTTTTGAAATATAATCTTTGAAAGTAAAAACTATGAAACTAAGTAAAATTATAATAATTTTTAGTAAGGTTTTGGAAGAAAACGTTAAAACAAAAGAATTTCTTAACGTCAAATTTATTTGCATAGAATGCCTCGTATAGAATTTTCCAATGAAGATTATTTAAATTTAATTACAAATTACGGCGAGTGGAACAAAATTTTATTACGCATGTGCCGAACATTTGCAGAAAGTTTTCCGAACAAACCAAGACCCGGCCATAAAGTTATTCCCACGCTATTAAAAAACGTGTAGAGTGTGGATCTTTTTGTGCCAAAGTAAGAAAAAATTGAAAAAAAAAAATGGACGATGTGGACTTACAAATTACCGTGTTAGCTTTTTTTGTTGCTCATCCTAATTCCAGTTTACGTGAACTATCCAGATTTATTAGTCATTTAGGACCATACACAAAATTTTAATAAAACGCAATTGGCAACCTTTTACGTGCAATAAATAAAAACTTGCTTACAAGAATAGACAAAAGTCTAGACAAAAATGGCAGTGTTTTTGAACACTTATTATAACTTTTGTATGTTTAGTTGTTCGAGTTGAACGTTATAAATCGTTTTGTTTTTTATTCAAATAAAAATTAAACTTGTTAAGTGATTTGTTGTAACGTTTTCTTCTAAAACTTATTAAAAATTTTTATAATTTTACTTAGCTTTGTAGTTTTTACTTTCAAACCCTTATATTACAAAAAAAAATTCAGATATGGGACATCCCTTATGAATGTATCTTTAAAAGTTATATAGAATTCAAAAATTAAATAAAATACAGTGTTCCATTGGAAATAAGAAAAGTTTTAGGGATTTTGAAAAGTTCGGAATGGTACGAATATTATGGACATCCGGTACAATAAATTGAAATTTTGAATTTACGTGGACAAAGACGATCACTTGATTACGCTAATACCAAAATTTCAAAATAATTTCTCTTTTTAGGACAAACTTATAAACGCTCTCATAAGAGGCAACGAATGTAATTTTTTTAGTAAAAATAATTACTCTATACCGCTAAAGTAAAAACGAAAGTGTTATCAAATACAATACTTAAAATACAAACAAGGTACAAATAACGGTACTGCACTATCCGGCTACCCTTGTATTTAGAAACACGTTTTTGAAAAAGGTTCTTTGAACTTGGAATTTGCAATAAAACTTTCTAACCATTATATAAGTTTTGTTTGTAAATGTTGTGAAGAAGTAACTTGTATTTTTATTATATGTATTGTTGTTTAATAATAATTGTAGCTTATTTAAAAAGCAAGATATTATAAAAGTAATCGGTAATTTTTGAACTTTCGTTACTACTCGTATATTTTTGCCTATCGAATATAATAAGTTTAGTTTCATATCTTGTATATTAATTGCAATCGTCAAAGTACAAAGATAAATTGTTGCATTCTGAGTATATACATACGTACATAATTGTATTTGCTCTATGACAATAATATGCATAAAATTGTAGAAACCATTTTGTTTTAAAGAATTTATATCGAACCATATTGCCGATTAAATTATTTATTATATATTTTCTAGTGGCACAATTTTAATATTCCAAAAACAATTGAACGTAAAATTTAAACTAACGAGTAAATTAACGGTTAGAACTATGTAATTTTTTAATCTAGCGGATCTCTTATCTACACTACAAAAAATA
The DNA here is from genome assembly GCA_035610365.1 of Aquatica leii. Taxonomy (NCBI): domain Eukaryota; kingdom Metazoa; phylum Arthropoda; class Insecta; order Coleoptera; family Lampyridae; genus Aquatica; species Aquatica leii. Next base: position 170,823,627 of record CM069433.1, on the reverse strand, counting down.
AAAGGATTACTGAGCATTAGACTTTGCTTAAAAAAGATACATTGCTTGTATAAAACCGCTTACACAGTCCCAATTTAATAAGTTCTACCGACGTTACCAGACCAAATCCTACGTTGTCAAACCCACCTCTGGGCGTGACAAAGTTTTCTTGTTATTTAGACTTTATTTGAAAGTATAGATATACAAAAGTAGTTCTACCAAACTTTGTTAGGCGGCGCTCCGTTTATTTTGTATATCTTTACATATAAGTGGATACATAAAACCGACGATTCCAAATCCACAACGTGACAACATTGTTATTTATTCTTAATACTATTTTAAAGTTTTGCCAATGATATTTAACTGAAGCAATGATATGATACGTAATCTTCTTTATTTCAAAGCTATTGCTATAACTTAAAAAACTATTTATGTTAATGTTGTTACAACTAATATATATTTTTTTTTAATTTAAATTGTTAACATAGTGAAAAAATCTAGTTAATTTATCACAATGACAACTTTTTACAAAAATTGTTTTTTGTTGATTGACAACGTGTTTTTTGATATTGAGATTAGTGAGCATTAGTTAAATCTTAGATCAACAAAATATACCACTTGAACTTAATAAAAGTAAACAAAACTAATATGGAGACAATAAGATCACTTTTTGTAAAAAAAATGCAAAACTGACTGTTTAAAAAATTAAAATGCGAAAAATTATAAAAAATAAGTTGTTAAAACGGTGGAATAAAACTGCAAAATTTTATTATCACAATTTTTTTTTTGACTTACATGTCAAGTTCCAATTTACAAAAAAAGGTAAAAATAGTATATTATCAAAAAATCTAAAAAAAGTTTTAAAACTAACTTAATAAAACGTTTCTGAAACAATAACACAATACATCGAAGGAGCAGTCGCGTATATAAATTTTTTTTAACGTAACATAGCGTAAAACAAGAGGTTATTACTGTGTATTGTTGTAAGTGTATTATCATATTTTGACAAAAAACAGGCTATGCTAAATAATCTTTAAAGAAATGATGTATTACTCGATTGCAGAATGAACAAACAACTTTGGAAATAGTTATTTGTATCACTAGTCCAGAAAGTGTTATTTTGCGAGTATGAGTTTATTTGTAGGCCGAGGTGAAGCCGAGGCCTACAAAAAGCGAATACTCGCAAAATACTTTTAGGACGTGTGATACACAACATTTTTTGTGCCGACCTTTATAGTATAAATTAATTAAAAGTAGCTATTTAAGTATTGATTTTTAATAAAATTTAATAACATATGTTGATAAAACTGAAACCTGTAATGACGAAATACAATTGTTTTTTAAATTAATTTGACAATTACATAATAATATTACAATTTCACTTATATGAAAATAAAACATTTGTTGTTTTTAGCAATTGTAAGATATTAGCAAATTTGTTAAATTTGTTTAAAACAATTTTTGTTAGTGCTATTCTGAACAACTACACAGATAATGGTGTATGTTAATAAATTTGACAGATGACGTTTATTTAATTAATGATTACTAGTGCCAACATTTAGTTATAAAATTCTACTACACTTTACCGGCCTAGGCCGGAAATGTAAAATTTCCGGCCTGCAAAATACGTCAAAACGGACGGAAACACAAAAAAATATTTTATAGTGTTTTTAAAACAATACGAAAAGTAAAACTCAAGTAGGAAAGTAAAGATGAAAAGCCAAATCAAGCATATGAAATCAAGTCAGATCAAGCATATGAAACCGCAAAAAAAGAGAAAGAACAACATAAAACACAAGAAAGTAAGTAACCAAAAAATAGAAATAAAGTAACATATGCCGTAAACAAGTTAAAAAGAAGTAAAGTAGTGAATATGACCAAACAAAGATAGAAATAGCGAAAAACTTGGGTAGTAAAAGTCTGGAAATGCTAACAAAACTATTTAACATGAAAAAAAAAATCAAAAGGATAAGAGATAAAAAACTGTAAAAGACATGGCAGAGACTATAGAAAATATTTCTATGCTCTTCATCATAACTAAAATATACGAGAGTTAATTACTAAGAAAATTAGCAAAAGCAACAGAAGCACAGCACAAAACTTACAAAATTTCGAATTATCATTTTTGTTGAGTACGGCTTTCGCTGGTACAGTTTTCAGGACGTTCATCTTCAAATACTGAAAAAATTGCTAAACAAACAAACCGCAAAAAATTAGATTTTTTTAACAGTTAATTCTGTAAAAAATAAAACGTCTTTTTTAGAATGATTTAAAAATATGTCAATTGTGGTAAACTTTTTGCTAAGTAGATAAAAAAATAAGTGGAGAATTATTCTATGAGCTCCACTAAAGCTTTGACAAAATGAGACACTGTCGCTTTTTTATTTTGTCAAAATTAATATTAATAAGCCAAGAATTATAAAAATTACTAGTATAGCATATTGTATGTAGCGTTTTAAGACCGTGATTTGTTAAAGTGTTTCTCAGTAGTTCTTCTGAAACTAATTTTGCTGTTTTCTGTTCTTCTATGTGTTTTTGAACCGGTACTCATTCTTCCTTTTTAAATTTTATTTCATATATTGTTATGTGCCCCAGTCTAGTATGTAGTTGAGGTTGTTTGATACTGCATTGGATGCTTTGATCTGTTTGTTTTATGTATAATATTCTACACTGACATTTTATTTGGTAAATTTCTTAAGGCCTTGGTGTTGAATCTGTTTTATGTAATAAAAGTTGTTCCACTTTTAGACGGTACCGTATTAAATTTTAGAAAACCACTTTTATATCAACTTTTGAGTCACATTAACAACTACTATAGCATTGGGTTTACAATGGAAGTAGAAGAAAATTTGAAATCTGCCGTTCCGTTATTTGTCAGAATTACTAGAAGTGCATGTTGATGAATTTAGGTTAAATGTAGTTTTTATGCATTTAGCTGTGCTAGAAAATTTCTCAGATGTGCAAATAAACAATCAAAAACTAACTAACTCATTCAGTTTATTGGAAAAGGACACACGCCGATTGATATTTGCAGTTGAAAAAAAAACAACACGTTAAAAACTTTCTTCTGAACAGTTATACACTTCGTGACATCGACAAAAATCAAAACTTAATTAAAAAAAACCGATCTACAATCGTAACTAATACGCAACAACACCTAAATTAGATACCAATTTAATATATAACAAAGAACATAAGACGACATCCGTCATATGCACTCATTTAGACGTATTGGTATGCTATCAATCAAGTTAGAACGCGGCCGTTTGAACGCAGCCGATTGAACGCCACCGTTTACACACAAGGACATTTGAACGCCAGACATTTGGACGTAAGGACTTTTGAACGCAAATCTGAAAAATAATGGAGTTTTTGATCCTCATAGAAAAAAAATTTCCATTTCTGTCACAACAACATGGTGTAATTTAATCTACGTTTTAAGTAAAGTTTATTATTTATTAATTATCCCCTAATCATTATTTAGATAAAAACTTCACTTTCCATAATCGCTATTCAATTAGGCCGCGTCTAGGAATTTCTTTGTTTCTCCCTTTCACCTCATTATTGGTAATGATAACATTATTACCTATTGTCATATAGCAGCAATCAGCATCATAAGTATAGGAGTACGTCTTTATATAAACCAAAAACCAGTAATTCGCTCACTTCATTCAAAAATTAGACTTTGTAAAGTTGTTTTATTGTGATTGTTCTGATTTTGCATTGTTTGACTGCATTATGGAGATTCTCAGTAAGCAAGGTAAACGAAAATTTCATAACGATGGATTTGTATATGTGTTCGATCGCATAAGTGCCTGTCGTGAAAAGAGTTTTTGGAGGTGTGACCAAAGGTCGATTGATGGAGAACAACGTTGCAAGGCCCGTATCCATACAGTAAATGATACCGTCGTTACGTCTTTAAATAAACATTGTCATGGAAATGTTGAACTAGACAGTTACATTTTTTAAGTTTAAGTTGGTAGTTAGTTAGTTACAAAAGTTGTTGCGTGTATTACAGTCGTTTAATGTATTATCTATTATTTTCTAAAAGTATTTTGGTGTTAATAAACGTCTTATTATAATTTTGTACATTTCCACGCTAGAGTTAAACTGGGTGCGTTCACCAGAACTAACTGTTTGCAAACCGTTTGCGATTTTTACGTCAACATGTTTACTGAACGCTTTGCTAGATGTCAAACAGTTGGCAAGCGGTCGCCATTTTTTTAATCGTAATTTAAACTCGCTGAAAATCACAAACATGTTAATCGGACATGCGCATTTGCCTTAAACGCGCGAAATTGGCGGACAACACCAAATTTTTAAAATAAGTACAAGTGAATACCAAATGTCCCGTTAGCATAGCTTAAAGGTCCGGTATCCGTTCTGTATTTGCATTGCACAAAAAATGGCTACCTTTCTGCAGTTTAAAGATTTTGTAAGAAGCGAAACAAATAATATTATTATGAATGAAGATGAAAGTATTCAATGTGTATTTATAGGATGCTTGGGTAAGTATTTCAGTTTTTTATATATAAATTATACTTACTTATAATAATAAAAAGAGAAACAAGTACGATTTTTAAATACGAAGTTATCTTATAAATACAATTGCATTAAGTTAAATTAAATTGCGTTTCGTAAACCCAACATTAGATTTCAAACTCATTTCAAAACACATAAGTATAATAACTGTAAGGAGCATTTAATTTTTATAGGCGAAGAACAAATAGTTAGTGTTCCGAAGCAGGATTTGATTGAAAGCAACCTACTTCGAACTGAGCAGATCCTCGATGATGCAGGTCCCAGTACAAGTGGTGTTCAAAGCAGGACCACAGAATTACATGGGATTGCCAAAGGTAGTATGGTCACAAATGTGTTAATGTGTATCAATAATTTGCTTCTTAGATTCAAAGAAGAGTCTAATCTGGAACGATGCCACGACAAAACTATTGCTAGCGGAATACTGCAAAAGAAAGTGGACTTTCGAGACCCAAAGAAGAAAAAGAAAAATGTTTGGGCCGAAATACGAGAGGTTTTTGAAGGGAGAGGATATGAGGTATCATATGATGATTTGGACAGGAAGTTTAGAAATCTAAAACATCACTATAAAACCATTATTGATAATAAAAAAAAAACAGGTCGGGGCAGGATGCATTGGGAGTATTTTGAACCAATGCAGGAAATTTTTGTTGGTGATGACACTGTTCATGCTCCTCCTACAATTTCATCTTCAATTGGTAATACCACAGCTCCGCCACTATTCAGCAATGAAAATACTTCTAATACCACAGCTCCACCACTATTCAATGATGATCAAAATATAATTGCAGAAGCTGTGAAGACAGTTAACAAAGTAGAAACTCCATCTACAGCATTTCAAACCTCGAAAAAGCGCGATATTGCTGCAAAAGCAAAGGGGTCAAAAGCGTTGTATTTGCAACGAAAAGCAATAATTGATATGGAAAGGGAGCGCATAACAATTTTAGATAGAATAGCTAAACAACTAGAATTGAATAATGAAATTCAAAAAAAAAGAAACCTTTTATTAGAGGAATATATTACAAATATGCACAAAAAATAGTTTTGTGATAAGCTTAATGTAAATTTATTACTATGTTATGATCAACTATTACTAGATTAAGATTAAGATAGGTTTTTGTACATTACTTAACAATATTTTATATTTACATTTCTTATTACATTTTAATTCAATAATGTGGCAATATTTCGGCGCTTATTTTCGGCAGCTCCCTGTCCTTCCTCTTGATCATTCCTAACAATCTCCTCTTCAATGTGAAATTCTTCATTATGAAAATGTGGATTTTCTTCTAACATAATAAAATTATGTAAAACACACGCAGCCGTTACAATTCTTTTCGCAATTTCGGGTCCAGCTACATCCAAATATTTTAATCTTCGAAATCTTTGTTTCAAAAACCCGAATGCCCGTTCAATCACTGAGCGAATGCTGGACAATTTTGTGTTAAAATGGGACTGTCTAGCAGTCAAATGTCCATTGTCTGTGTACGGCTTCATAAGGTTCATTAATAACGGATATGCTGAATCCCCAATTAAGTGTAGATGAGGAGGCAGCAGATTTTGGGTAAGTTCTTCACACAAGGAACTCAACCGAAACACACGAGCATCGTGCATTCTCCCAGGGCGGCCTACATCTATATGGATAAATCTTGCTTTGGCATCACACACCCCTACACATGTTATATAAAATAAAGAAAGTAGATCATTAACTTCATAATGCGTACCTTGCAACACTATGGAATGATATCCATTTCTGTTGTAATAATCATGACTGTTTCCCTCAGGTTGTTTGATTGGTATGTGGCAACCATCTATTGCCCCAACTACACCTGGGATTCCCCTAGATTTGTTTTCAAAAATCTACAACTATAACATTAATAAATAATTACCAATTTCATTAACACTTGCATTAATGGTTTCCTGATAATTATCAGGCCACTTTACATATTGAGGCAGCATCGTCACCAAAACATCAATAATCTCTTTAAACACCATATGCGCCGAACTTTTAGCAATCCCAAACCGGTCACCTGACGCTAAAAAGCTCTCCGGTTTACTCAAAACCCATATCGTATATAAAAGTTTCTTTTCCAAAGGGATTATGCGATGGGTGGCACGACTGTGCCTTTCTACAGCATAGAGTAAATTCTATAAAGAGAATTACATTATCATACAGCAAGTAAAAACAATTAAACCTACATGAAACGTGTTCCTTGTCATACGAAAGTGTTCTTTGAACTGCTCATCCGTGTAGTGCACTATCGTTTCCTCGTAATAATTTGCATTTCTAACAACATCATTTCGTCTATTGTCTCCCAGTAATTCATAATTTAATGGTGCACCATTTTCAACCAGTACAGGGATTAACTTATTTACTGGGCCTTGGTCAAAAAAGAATAAAAAGGGATCCATCTACAAACTTTTTTTTTTATATATATATTGTGACAATTACATCTAAATACGTACCTACCCTGCACCAAAAGTATGTAATCTTAGATTATATTTTTCTATAATCTAAGTATGTAATAGTCGCAATTTTCAAATTTAAGGTTAAGGTCAAACGGAGTAAAGCTAAATTAGCGCGCGAAGTTAACCGTTCACCAACTTGTAAACAGTTTATGTTCTGAAACGTAATCAAAGCGCAAACGCGTTTGGTTCTGGTGAACGCACCCACTGTCGTACTATAGCATTACAACAGGTTATGTGCCCAGATTGTGAGGTGTGCAAGTTGTAAGAAGAATAAAGTTTACGTTTATGGAAGGTATGTACAAAAATGGCGGACGCAAATAAAGTCATGATTGTAAAGCTGAATACTACTTCACATGGAAGTATAAAGTTGAATTATTATTAATTAAAGAAAACTTTTGGAGTGTTGTTAATGAAGCAAAACCGGAGTTGGCTGAAGATGGCTGGAATTCGGAGGAAATAATCGAATGGCAACGACGAGACGATCAAGCACGCTCAACTATAGGTTTCTTGGTTGAAGACAATCAATTGTGCCACATTCGGACAAAGACGACAGCGCAGTCAACGTGGTTTTCCTTAAAGGAATATTATGAAAAGGACACGCTTGGTAACAAGGTCAGTCAATTTGTAATTCAAAAATGGATGAAAATGGAGATATGGAAAAACATATTTCAATTTTGTCAGATTTATTTCAAAAACTTGTTGACCTAGGCGCACAGCAATTATCGGAAAAATGGACGGTTGCTATGGTATTAAACAGCTTACCGAGAAGCTACGATGGGCTGGTAACGGCGCTTGAAGCTAGGCCTGAAGGCGATTTAACTATTTCATTGGTTAAATCAAAGCTAATTAATGAATATAATCGTCGTAAAGAATTTAATGGTGGTAATAACAGTTGCAGTAACTCAATTTTAAAAACAGTACAGCAAATTAAGTTATCCTGTTTTTTCGGTAAAAAGAGCGGTCACCTAAAGAAGGAATGTAAAAAATTCAAAGCTTGAAAAGAAAAGAAAAACAAGGATAGAAATCTCACGAGTAATGATAGAGTGAATAGTGTCGAACAAGGTCAAGAATTTCTGTTTACCTTATCGCATACAAAAACAACTGACTAGATTGTTGATTCTGGTGCTACAAGTCACGTAGCAAGTGATAAGAATTTGTTTGATAAACTTGAGAATACGCAAAGCAATGACCTGAATGTTGCAAACGGTGAAAAAGTACTTGTGTAAGGTAAAGGTTCGTGTAAGATTAGATTTGTTAATTCTAATGGTGAAATTTATTGTGCAACGGTGGACAATGTTCTGTATGCACCGGAAATTAATGGGAATTTATTATCAGTAAAGAAATTAATTGATGATGGATATACAGTAAATTTCACGAACAATATCTGAAATAAAAATAAAGGAAAAGCAGATAGCGGTTGCAAAAACAAATGGACACTTATACACGTTACTTCAAACAAATAAATTGTGCGCGGTAAATGAATATGAACATAATTCGCAGTGAATTCATAATTGGCATCGTATTTTTGACCATCGCGATCCGAACGCTATTAAGAGTGTTTGTTCAAATGACTTATTGAAAAATATAAAGATTGTCAATGGTGGTTGGTTTAAAAGTGAAGTGTAAAGTTTGTCTGAAAGCAAAAGCTACGAAACTTCCATTCGCAAAGAGAAGTACAAGTAAATTCTCAGAGGTACTTGATCTGATTCATACGGATGTGTGCGGTCTAATGTCTACTGCGTCATCCAGTGGAAAACGATACGTGTTAACATTCATTGATGATTTTTCGCGTTATACGATTATTTACTTACTTAAAGAAAAATCGGAAGTTGAAAATAAAATTAAGGAATACGTTGAAATGGCAAAGAATAGGTTTTCAAGGAAACCTAAAGTAATAAGGTCAGATCGAGGAGGAGAATATACAGGACATAAAGTAGTCGAGTACTTAAAAAATGAAGGAATAGAAATTCAATACACAGCACCTTACACGCCACAGCAAAATGGTATTGCTGAAAGAAAAAATCGAACTTCGATTGAAATGGAAAGATGTATGCTGGTGGATGCAGATTTGCCACAAGTTTTTTGGGCTGAAGCTGTAAATACGGCAAATTATCTTCAGACCCGTTTACCAACAAAAGTAATTGAGACAACACCTTACCAAATTTGGAATAAAAGGAAAGCGAGTGCAAATCATCTCAGAATATTTGGTTCAAAATGTTTTGTGTATATTCCAATGGAAAAATGTAGCAAATTGGATAGTACGGCTACAGAGATGACATTTGTCGGTTATGATGAAAACTCAAAGGCATACAGGTGTTACGGTGCGGTAAAAAACAAATTAGTAATAAGCCGTGATGTTCGTTTTTTCGATGTAAATACAGAAAAGCTAATAAAGTTTAAAGCAAGTTCATCAATGGATATAAATGAAGATAAACCTAGTGTAGGGGACGAAGAAGAAATCATTGTTGGCCATTTATCAGATAGAAACACTGATCCGTATGAGGATAGTGATAAAAATCATAAAAACGATGTTCAGGAGGAGCCGATGGTACCATTAAAAAAAAATTCTCAGCGAACGAATAAGGGTGTTCCACCACGCAGATTGACCTACGACGCAATGAAAGTTATTAATAATAATGAAGACCCTAAAACATTATCAGAAGCTTTGTCAAGTGAAAATAAGCCGGAATGGATTAATGCAATGAAGGATGAAATTGTGTCATTAAGAAAAAATAAAACATGGATATTGTGCGAATTACCTGAGAATCGAACAGCCATTGGAAGCAAGTGGGTTTATAAAACAAAAACAGATGCTGAAGTAAACGTCACTCGAATCAAGGCAAAACTAGTAGCACAGGGTTTTTCGCAAAAATATGGTATGGATTATGATGAAGTTTTTGCACCAGTTGCAAGGCAAGCAACGTTTAGAACATTATTGGCAGTCGCTTCAAAAGAAAAAAATGTTGTTTTGCATTTTGATGCTAAGATAGCGTTTTTAAATGGAAAACTGGAGAAAGATATTTACATGAAACAACCACCAGGATTTATTGAAGATGAAAAAGAAAAAATGGTTTGCAAATTATTGAAAAGTTTATATGGCTTAAAACAGGCAGCTAAATTAAGGTATGAGGAACTGAATAATTTGTTAATCAAAACTGGTTTCTTACAAAGTGAAGCTGATCCATGTCTGTATGCAAAAAGGGATGGCAATGAATGGTGTTTTCTCATTGTTTATGTCGATGATATGATCATTGCTTCCAAATCACGAGAAGTGATTGCTTAGCTGAAAAATTATATAGGACTTGTGTTCGAGATACAAAACTTGTGTGATGTAAAACTTTATCTTTGGCATTGAAATCATTAGAGATGATCAAGGAACGTAGATAATAAAAATGTTTGGTCTTCAAGATGCAAAGGTGTCAAAGATTCCAATAAACAGTGACAATTTCAAGACAAGTTCAACTTCCAATAACGACTTGTTATCAAATAAGGAATATCAACAATTATTTGGATGTCTACTTTACATAGCAGTTAACACGAGACCAGATATATCGGCGAGTGTTTCAATTTTGGCTCAAAAGGTTAGTGTTCCAAATCAAACAGATTGGAATGAATTGAAACGAATTGTTAGGTATTTAAAGGGAACGTCGGAATTGAAATTAACACTTGGAAATAACGACAATAAAAACAATGAACTATTGTGTGGATATGCGGATGCAAATTGGGCAGAGAATAGAATTGATTGAAAATCCAACAGCGGCTACATTTTCTTTGTCAACGAGGGTGCTGTAAGCTGGGGATGTCGTAAGCAAATGGTCGTGGCATTATCGACGATGGAAGCCGAATTTATTGCTTTATCAGAAGCTTGTCAAGAAGGAAGATGGTTGAGAAGACTGTTGAATGACTTAAAACAAGATGTACGAGAACCAATAAAAATTTTATGAGGATAATCAAAGTTGTTTGAAGTTTATTCAAATGCACGGCGTACCCAACCCTAGCAAACATATCGATACAAAGTACAGGTTCGTGCAGAATTGTGTAGAACAGAAGATTATATTCTGCGAATACTGTCCTACTGATGATATGCTGGCAGATATACTGACTAAGCCAATGACTGAAAAATAATTGCGTGAGCTTCGAGAGAAGACAGGTTTAACTTGAAAAATGAGGAGGAGTGTTGAACTAGACAATTACATTTTTTAAGTTTAAGTTGGTAGTTAGTTACAAAAGTTGTTGCGTGTATTACAGTCGTTTAATGTATTATGTATTATTTTCTAAAAGTATTTTGGTGTCAATAAACGTCTTATTATAATTTTGTACATTTCCACGCTATAGTTAAATTGTCGTACTATAGCATTACAACAGAAAGTTTTGCAGCTCGCGTTGAAGCCAAAATCGTAAAGACTGCAATAAAAAGAAGAGCAGAAGACACAATGGAGCAAACTAGCCAAGTAATTAATAATTGTGTAGTTGGATTATCGCAAAGTGCACAAGCTGAATTACCCAATCGTGATGCTTTAAAGAAATTAGTGAGACGAAAACGGAACCAAATGAATGTTGCACCACCTGCACCACTAACGGCCGAAGAATTAGTAATTCCAGAAGAATATAAAACCTACGTGGCAAATAACATACGGGAAAATTTTCTTTTAAGCGACAGCGGACCTAACAGGATATTAATGTTTGGCCGCCAACAAAGCGTAAATGTAAGGTCTATTCGAATTTATTTTTATGTACCTATTATTTTAGTTTAATTTATTTGGAGTTCTTAAGGAGTCAAAGCATGGGTTCGTCGATGGAACGTTTAAATCCACCCCATTAATATTTTCGCAAGTGTATGTAATCATGGCAGAACGTTTCGGAGGCGTTCATCCTGTTGTGTATGCCCTTTTGCCAAGTAAGCAAATGGCAACTTACACACTAATGATCGAACAATTAAAACGAATTGAACCAAATTTGGACCCCGAAAAGATATCGTGCGATTTTGAACATGGAGCTATAAGAGCGTCCAAAACGGATTTCCAAACGCGCAATTGCTTGGATGTTTTTTTCATCTAGCACAAAATTTGAAAAAACATCTGGGAGGCTACACTTATTGCAACGATACAATAATGAAGGGGACTTTGCGTTGCACACTCAAATGATAAGTTCCTTAGCATTCGTTCCCGTTGCGGATTTAGATGTTGCTACAGAAAGTCTCGCAGATGAACTTCCTGTAGAATTACACCCTCTATTAAATTGGTTCGAGGATTTTTATATAGGAAAACCAAATCGTTGAGGAAATGGAAGGCGTCTCGCAATGTTTCCACCCAGCGGCGTATTTTAAAATTTGGCGCCCTAGGTCTGTAAGGTTTGCCGCCCCATAAATTAACGAAAAAAACGTAAAAAACCGGATAATAATAAGAAAAGGTCATACAAACGAATAAACACCATTTATTAAATATTTACATTTTTTGCGATGCACAAATTGGTTGACAAATTTGTCAATGACACTATCATAATTAATAGATTTTGTTAAGTCAGCTTCTATATTGAGGATGGCTAAACTGTTCAAACGTTCTTCGCTTATATGGAAACGTATGGGAACGTTTTATTCTTTTGCGCACGGAAAATAAACGTTCTCCAGTGCAATTTGTCACTGCAGTGCACAGAAACATACGTAATGCTATTTCTGTGTATGGAAATGCTTCCTTCAAATCATTTTCCTTCATAAAAGTTGCCTTAAACTCATTTTGTTATCATTAGCCGTCAAGAATTGTTTTAAAAGAACACATTCTTCTTGTAAATCATCTGCGAGAACAATAGGGTATAACTTTTGAAGTTTTAAAGCGTTAACTCTAACTTCCGAATCAGACATTGTATCCAATTTGCATAAAAATGCAAAATTGGCGGTTACTGCGTCATACGAAGTTTTGCGTCTCCTTAACTCGCCCACTAATTTGTCACATATTGGGAGGAAGGTATTAACCCTGAAATAATCACGTCCTTGTAACAACATTTTTCCCTTGCGATCGCAACACTCATTGTCTCGTTTCTTCCTCTCAATGATTCTCTTGTCACTGGTTCTGTATTCCTCGAAAGATTTTTTTTGCCAGCTGCTTCAAAAGCATTAAAAGATTCCCGTTTGCTTTCTACAAAAGTGATAAGTGACTCGTAGAGCCTGGAAACTACTTCTACGTCTGTATCGACACCTTGTAAAATTCTGCCGTGACTAATCCAGTCGAACTTGACGCTTCGTCATTATTCTTATTGAAAAAAGCGGAAAAGCTATCAATTTTATGTGTTTTTTTTTGAGAAATTTTTCCTCCTTATGTTTTTTTTTCTAAAGCTTTTCTTCTGTATGCGTGTCCGCTTAGTTTTTTTTTAGATTGATCCATATCAGTAACAGTAACACTTTACACAGTAACAGTATACAGTGTAAACACTACTAACACTGATAGGTAAGTATTGAAAATATTCACCAACTTCTAATAATTTGATGAGCTAATTAGAAACAATTTGAAACAAGTGACGAGCAAACTACGTGCTATTGTTTTCATTCCACCAAGTACCAACCACCCCCGCCCGCGCCCTTCCGAGACGCAATAAACACGCCGGCGCATTTTTTAGAAGAGTCAAATGAAAAAGCAATTAAATAAAATATAACGATTATCAAAGGCGCTTAAACAAACCAGCGATCACGTGGCGGCTGGCGCCGCCCCTCGCGGCGTATCACCCTGGGCCATGGCCCCCTTGGCCCTAGGGTAAATACGCCGCTGATTCCACCGCAATTATGGAGTGTCTATAGCCGTGTAATGAAAGACATCGATAGGACCAATAACCATGCTGAAGCGGCCCATAGACGGTTACAAACAGAACTTTCTACTCATCATCCCACAATGTGGAATTTTATTGATGGTTTGCGGAAAGTGGAAGCTGGGAGAGATTTGTATTATGAGAAATTGATTGCGGGACATGCCCCATAAACGAAAGTAAAAAAATATCGCGATGCTGATGGCCGAATTAAACGCCTAGTAACAAATTACGATAACCGTAATATAATTGAATATTTAAGAGGTATATCGCACAATTATTTAATGAACAATTGATTTTATATCTAGGTAGATCTTTTGTGTAATAAAATACATAATATTGCGTTTTACTCGTTCATTACCGAACTTCTGCGTTCAAATGTACCTGCGTTCAAATAACCTTGCGTTCAAACGTCCTTGCATCCAAACAGCGGCTTCCAAATGGCGGCGTTCAAACGTCCCGTTCCGCAAGTGATCTATAGCTGCTTGCGGTATATCGTCCCAAGCTTCGTGAATCCGTAATTGGAGATCGTGTAAGCTATCTGGAGAGTGTGGTAAATTAAAAATAAAATGTGGTTTAGGTTGCCGTCAATAAAGACCTAAGGTGATCTGCTACTATAACATTATGCATATATCATAACTCCTTGAGTGAGGACTGTGTTGGATTTTTACGTTCTCCACGCATCCGTCTGACCCTGCTACGACCATCGTGAACCCACAAGCAAAATCGACACTCGTCACTAAACACAATTTGATGCCATTCTTGCACCGAATTAACCCTTTCGTTGGTCCACTCTAGTCTGCGTAGACGGTGAAGTGGTGTAACGAGAAGACATAAAAATGGACAATATGAACGCAACCCATAAGATCTTATCTGGCGATAAACAGATGACATTGACATTCTGAGTCCTATACCTCTCATTCAATCATTTGCAATTGATCGAGTTGTTGAAAATATGTCTCTTGTGGCCAAAACTCTTAAGCGACGTTCTTCGCGATCTGTAGTCCTCCGAGGACGTCCAGATCCACAATGACGCGGTTGAACCCGTTCCTCGGACCATTTGGACCAACATCTCAATACCGATGAAAATTTCAATAAAACCGTTCAACAAGTTCTAGGTGTTCTGGAAGTTAGTATATGTTATCTTTAAACTCTAACACCACCGTTCAACCTATCACCATAAAAATTGGTATGCATATGTATTTTTTTGTGGAAAAGGTTTTTGCGCTATACTTTTCGTTGTAACTCCCCACCAGGTGGCGCTGCAGCATATCAACTACTACACAGTTCCACCGATCATCCTGAAAATTGGCATGTAAATCTATTTTTTTGTAAAGAATTCGTTTTCTGGCATGACAACGTCTGCCGGGTTCAGCTAGTTTTTTTATAATCATACCATTTTTTAACATTGAGTAGGTACAGTGTGCGAATTTTTTTGATGGCATTTGCTTAGAATAAGCGAGTAAAAAATGTTCTGTGCAGTTTATTAATTCTTAACACACCATTTGATAAACTATTTATTATATAATTATTATATTATTATATGCTTCTTCACATCTTTTTTTATTTTTTACAAGCAGTAACTTATCGCGAACACTTACTGCTCCTGAACGAAGTTCAGGAAGAGTGCAATCCATCTCATTTTCGCTAACACTCATTTCTTGGAAAAATTATCTTCAAAATGCAGTTTGCAAAATTAAAAAAATTACACTTTTTCAAATAAAACTAACGTTTAACTTATGGCGTCCTCTATTAACGCTAATTTGAGTTGACTTGAATTAACACAACTTCTTGCTAACCGCATAGAGATATTTTTTTTTACTAGTGTGCAGAGAAATATAAACAACAAATTGTTTTCTTATCTTTTGGTATAGATTTTTGTGTGTGAAGTCAATTCAACATGTATACATATAGCTGATTGCCAACTTATTAAGTAAAAGATTAAATAACATGTAAAGTGAAACTCTTTATTTGTAGGTATATATCCATATGAACAGTCATAAGCGATAAAAAACGCGTGTAAACACAATACATAATATTAATAAACACAAATAACACACAGATAATTGACCAACACGTGTGTTGAAGGAACAATAGCAACAAGAACGTGGATAGACAATCTTTTTCGGTTAACATCTCGCCCATCATTCTCATTAATTATTTCAATCATCAATAAAAAAACTCATAATATAATTTGAACTATGTAAATCGACTCCAAACATAAATCAATCAAACATTAAACGCACACGCCCAAATTTTTTATACTACTAATTTATTAAATTAGTTAAATAATTTCAGAATGCGATTATGTAATTTTAATACCCGAAAACAGAATCTCCAAGAATTTTGTAATAATACATATGACTGAACTTTAAAGCAACTTTCTACCACTTTCTACAATTTCAAAAAATAATTTGTTAATTAAATTTTGAAAATAATACGCATTACAAATGTGTTCTAAGTCTATTAAAAACAACACAAGTGTGCTTTACAGTGTATATGTAGGCGTCGGGCGGAAGTGCATCTATTTCTGATACCTGGCGCCCGTCTACACGTTTTAATACCTTGCAGGTGCGCTTATGGGGCCATTGTGTTAATAATAAAGCTACCGGCTTCTATATTACAATCATTAAAATAAATTTCACCGATTCTTAAATTAATTAACGTTCACATTTACTCTTTGATTTACTGTAATAAAATTAAATTAAACGTTATTAATAAATATTTATTTACGCCTTGTTTATTTCTTTTTAATAAATACAATTTTTTACTACACTGTTTATTAATAACTCCTTATAGTTATTATTATGTAGGTGGGCATCTTAATTTTACAAATTAATTTTTTTTAAATCAACCTTCGGAACGTAATATCGGTTACGAAAATTATAATTTGTCATGGGTGGGTGTTTCCACACCGAGTTTTGTTTACCATCGTTTTCATGCTATGCCGTCAACAGAACCATACTTTCGTTCGTGTACCGTAAATTGCGATTATCTGTAGCAAAACAAATTTTACGTGTCGTGATTCCGCGTGTCTTCAAGATTCCTAAGATGGAGCGAGTAAAATTTTGCGCATTGTTACACTATATACGGTTATAGTATTTTATGTTTTCGTATACTATTTAGGTCAAAAGTAATCACGAAGAATTAAGAAATGACAATGTATATTTCAAACATATGGTACTTCGAGGACAAACTTTTATGTAACGTTCTTAAACATTAAACAATAGAACTTGATGACGTTATAATAAAGCAATATTTACAATTGTTGCTTTTTGACATACAAGTTCAATGCCAACAAGGCGGTAACTCATAAAAGAATTTTTTCTTCGCACGTGGAAAGCTTCAGTACATAGTAAATTTTGTTATTAATTTGTTAGTTATTAGAAAGCTCGTATGTCAAATAAGTAGCTGTATTATATAATTATTGTGGACGTGTACTTGTTATGTGTCTCTCAAATACAACACAGTCTTCAAACATGTTTTCAAACTAAGATGTAAATCGTATTTGATGTTGATGCACACTAATATATCGTGACGTTTAACATGTGAATTACAAAAAATATGATGCTGGAATAATATTTAGTCTTTCACCATTAACATTTTTTTGTTGCTTAACTTTATTACAATATTTAGACACGATTTCTTTTGTAATTTTAGTTTCATGTGAAGATATAAATATTATTTTAAAGAATCGATTAAACGCTTGAAGCAGTGCTTTGACAGAGTCCCTCGCCGTACATAAGAGCAAAGTCGTGTGGTGCACGACGGCACCGAGGCGCCGAAAAGCCTCAAAACTCAAAAGTTAAAAAAAAGATAAAGCAACGAACAACATTGTCAAAACAAAATTTATAATGATAAAAAAAACCAGTAAGGAATTGCTAGCTATTACATTGTTTTTTATTTGTTTATTTTTTTAATTTTTACTTTTTGAGACGAGGGAACCGAATTACTTCTCGAAAATACAATATTTTCCAAATGAGAGTACGCAATATAGCATTTATTCCATCGAATACGTAATACGTAACATACCATGAATTATGTAAACTCAAACAAATCTGATGTTATTCATGTTTGAGCTTGAAATTTGGCTTGCAACGAGCCAACGAGCAAACAAGCGTTGTTTTCCTGTCTGAGCTTGCAATGTACAAAACTTTATATATTTAAACGCTGCATCGGTCGCGATTTTATTTGTTGTCTGATGCCCGATCGATAATTAACGTGTTGTGAATTAAGGTGAGTTCATCTAAAATTTATTTTTTATTTTAGATTTATTAAAACATTAAAAGCCAAAAACTTGCATCTCAAAAATCCTTTTATATTTAATTATATAAACATAATTGTTAAATGAAGTAAATTCAAACCGAATAATTGATAAGCACTAATATTACTATTTATAAATTTTAAAATAACTTGAAATAAGTAATGTTGAGAAAATACTTTCGAGTTTGAGTTTGAGACGTGGAAACATTTCTATTTTTTATGAATAATTTGTCAATTTGGTTGCTTACGTATTAATTTCTTTACAGTATATAGGATGTCATAAAAAAAGAAGAAATTGTCTGGATACCAAAATTTGCTGAATTAAAACCTTTTTTTTCAAAACCCTCTACTTTGCCAAATATTAATAACAACAATAATACAGCTGAATCTCAATATTCTGAACCTGTACTTGAAACAACTATCAGCAGCAGGCAAGAAACTGATCTTCCAGAAAGCAATCCATCAACATCTTTAAGTTCCGTTGATAATGAGAAATCAACACCTTCAAAAATTATCAGAACGGAAAATATGAATCAACTTTCGAAAGATGCTGCACTTTCAAAAGTCTAAATTACGTCCTAATAATATTCAAGAATTAGTAGAGCGTGGCCCTGCTCAATATCAAAACAAAAAGAATATTTATCCGAGAGATAGTTTGGAGTCAGGGTTTAAGTTTTCCAATAGTTACTTCTTTTGAATTTCACCGAACAAAGAAAAAATTGAGCGTTTTTGGTTGTTGTATTCCGAAACAAAAAAATTAACTTTACTGCTTCTGTTGCAAAATTTTTAATGACAGCGATTTGAAATCTGTTCGCTTTAGGGATAAATCTGGTTACAATTACTGGCAGCATTTAAGTGAACATTTAAACATTCATGAAAAGAGCAAGTTACATATCGAAAATGTTCTAAAATTGCTAGATCTTTCTAACCGTTTTAATAAAAATGAAATAATTGATTCTGAAATTCAAAATGTAATAAACAGAGAAACTAAATACTGACAAGCTGTTATGTTGTATTCTACGTGATTTAGTTTTTAGGTCAGCAATATTTAACTCATCGTGGAAGTAGTAATAAGTTGTTTGAGAAAAACAATGGTAACTTTTTAAAATGCATAGAAATGATTTCCAAATTCGACCCGATTATGTCAGAACAATATACAAAATGCTCTCAAATAAAAGATCACAAAAAGTATCTCGGGGATAAAATACAAAATGAAGTAATCAACTTTATCGGTGGAAATATTAAATCCAAAATTTTAGAACTAACTAAAAAGGCAAAATATTATTCCATATTATTAGACTGCACTCCTGACTCTAGTCACCAAGAACAAATTTCAGTTTGTATAACATTTGTTAATTTAAAGAGCACGAAAATTAGTATAGAAGAACATTTTTTATTATTTTGTCCTATAGATGATGTGTCGGGTGAAGGTTTGACAAAATTTGTTTTGTCGGCGTTAGAGAAAGAAGGCTTAAATATCAAGCACTTGCGGGGTCAAGGTCAGTGGCGTATTTAAGGTCCAGGGCCTCGTCGTGCAAAAGTAGGGTAAAAAAAGGTCTAGTCAAAATGTAATGTCACAGACTGTGGTAATGTATAGATAGGCTAGCTAGTATATTCACAGGAACAAATGAAAAGATTTTACACAAGGGGAAAGGAATTATTTACTTTTATATACTTATAGCACAAAAAAACATCATAATACAGATCATATTTTATGATGGTACTTTGTAACTACAAATTCTGTACACCCCCACGCCTAGTTTTTCTATTTAGGAACATATCTATGACAGGATCAAGTTGCAACTTTTCGCATTCCTGACTTTCAATAGCCAGCATTGCAGTGTAGTTTAGTCTGTCTTGACTCAGAATTGAACGCAAATACGTCTTTAATCATCGTATAGCACTGAACGAACGTTCGGCACTAGGTATTCCAACTGGCAACGTTAAGAATATCCTTAACAATACTTCAAATTCAGTATATGAATCCGCTAAACCACTTTCAATTAAATATTGCAACAATAATGTTACGTTTAGTTTTACTGTATCAGTTTCTTCTGTAACAGCGAAGTAAATATTTCTAAATGATAAGCATTGAATTGATAAATTTGCTGTAAAGTCCTCTGAAAATTTTCTAACTATACCATCGCAACTAGGCTTAATCTCTTCACTTAAATTTTGAAATGTATGTGGTTGTAAAAACCCGAACGTTTTGGCAACGTCTCTGAAACCCACTGTTCTCCTTTCCAGTTCTGAGATCATGCAGTCCAAACAGTTGTAATATACATTTATACGATATCTTGTAGCAGCATCTGTAAATGGTTCATCTTCCATCTGCTCATCATGAAACCGTTTTACTCGTCGAATCCGTTTGATTTTGAACCCAATATCATCCGGTTCCAAACCCATTAACAGCCATTGCTCTTTTGCTTGATTAGAAAATTTAACAAATGAATCTTCAGTCCGTAATTTCTTAAGATCTTCTCCTGCAGGTTCAAACACAGAGACAACCTAAACAAATCTAATTCCTTAGTTTGAAAAATTAGGGGACATCCGTGTAATATTGTTAGAATTTTATACCACCAAGTTAAAGTAAAGTAAAAAGTTCAATCTAATTTCCCCAGTAAGTTTGTAGAGTCTTTAAATTCGTCACTTGTGTGATTTTGCTCTATTAAATCTTCTAAGCATACGATGATCAGTTTGAAATTTCTAAGCACTGCATCAACAGCTGCATACCGGGCAATCCATCGTGTTGTTGAAAGGGATTTCAAAGTCGGGGCCATATTCGAAACAGTCGTTTTTCTTGTTTGTTCTTTATTCTCCGATGAATTTCCATCCACAATTTCGGAATTTACAGCACTTGCAAAATTATTCAATGAACTTTCTTCTAGCAGACCAGTATCCTTTGCCATTCTGAATAACAGATCCCACCGACGATTAGAACTGCTGAAAAATGTATAAATCATCTGTACATAATCATAAAAATTAATCAGTTCAATTGGCGTTTGAAGTGTGTCCTTCTCTTTGCTATTTTTTTAATTTTTAGTAGCATGAATTAAAACCAGGGTCAACTGATGAGGGGGGCAGTAAATGTAAGGCAAAAAACTATTCTCTCCGTGAAGCTGCTTCATGATGGCCTGAACTCCACCACCTGCACCACTCATAACATTTGCTCCATCATAAGCTTGCCCTCTTATGTACTTCCGATCAAATTTGCATTCTTTATAGAGAACTTTCATTAACAGAGTTGAAATACCCATGCCTGTACAATCATGAACATGGTGGAAACCTAAGAAATGTTCCCTTATTTCCACAGATTTTACTTTTCTGTCAATGTGCACAAATCTAACGAGAACAGCCAATTGGTCTTTGTGACTAATATCGGTTGTAGCGTCGGCAATCACAGTGAAAAATTTTGCATCTTTACACAAGTTTATTATGTGAATTTTTAAAGCGTTTGAGAGTGTAGCAATTTGTTCTTCAGTGATTGTCTTGCTGAGGTATTTTATTCTTTTTTCACTGGTTATATGTTCATGCAACACCGGATCACGAGTTGCAATAAATCTCAGCAGTTTTAAGTATACTCCAGGATTTACATCAGTGCTGTTCGATCTATGACCCCTAAATGGAAGACCAAGAATTCCCATAACTCTTATTAACCCGAATTGGACAGTCAGAACTTCCTTCCACCGGCGTCTCTCCTCGGAAATGTGTTGTTGAAGCTGAGAGTCCACAGATTTCTCATTTAAGAAAATGTACCATGCGTTCATAGAAATCTTGTGATTCTGACTATTAGAATGATGTATAAAACTTTCTTCCAAATGGTTAAAATCCGTGAATGACGATGAACAATTCGATTTATGAGCTTCTTTATTTCCGAACAGCCAACAACAATGACAGTAAGCATAATTTTTGCGAAACAAAAAAGCAAGCTATGAACGCTCTACGCGTTCCCCTATTCTGTTGATGCATTTGTAATGAAATTACGAAAACGAGTTTCCTCTAATTCGAAGGAATTTTCCGCCAGGCATATCCTCACACAAAGGACGACAAACGGTTTTAGCAAGGAATGTTAATTTATTTTGTAAATCTATAGGTGCCAAGTCATCGAATAATGCTTTATCTGTTGGAAATCGAATGCTCTGCTGATGATGCATGTCTAAGGAAGGTAAATCAATCAACTCTTCTTTCACTTGTTCTCTAACATCAGATTTAGATGTGGAATCACGTCTTGGCTGAAATTGTTAAATGAAATTATAATAGTTCAAAACGGTATATTGCAATAATCATATAGTTCTCATGTGACGTCATAATATAAAATAAAATTCGACTTGTTCGTACATTGGTTACTATTGTTTTATCAAAGAACACGTTTTGTTACCTTTTGTCCCACACCTTGGAAGCTACTCGAGGCAGCTGTGGTTTGGTCCACATTTAATTCTTTAGCTGGTTCTCGTTCTTCACTTTTTTCGTTACTCTTACTTGCTAACAGTTCATAACGTTTACTGCCCATTGTAGTGAAAGATAATTTGTGCTGTTTTTGTTCGGATCCGGCTTTAGCTAAATTTTCTGCTTTTTTTCTTTTTCTTTTGCTATGCCCACTTTCAAATCGTTTTTTCATGATTTTATTGATTTCACTAATTTTAACAACTTAACATACACCACTCCGACAGTAAAAGGATATAAGGACACAGAAGAAGAACATACACCACGACAAGTCGACAACACGAGCACAAATGTAATGTCCAAACACCGTTTTTAATTAATTTATAATAATAATAATAATAATAATAATATGGTACGGTACAAGTAGTGTAGTAGCAACAAAATAAATTAAGAACCCATTACGTCTTCGGATCTCGCAACAATTATTTTCTAAAAAAAGACGCTATTTTCAACGTAACTACCTTAATGACATCAATGTGAATGTATAATATATTCTTTATATATAACTTTGACACGTCTACGAAATCTTATCGGAACGCGTTGGCGTTTTATACATTTTTGAGGTCTGGTGTTTTATTTTGTCGAATCAAGATGAATTTTTGCGGAAGGTAAGTTATATTTATTACTTATATTATAATTCTACGGCATTTTTTATGTTGATAGCCTTCTTGGATCAATTTGTTGTAGTGAGCAGTGTTAATTTTATTGCCTCTTATTTGTTGTCTCTTATATATTATGTATAATTTATTATCATTAATTTTATTTTTTGGAGGGCTGAGGGCCTAGTTTTGCGAGGGCCTACTCGTGCGCCGCACGACTCGCACGCCCGTTAAATACGCCACTGGTCAGGGTTACGACAATGGGGCAAATATGCGTGGTAGACATAACGGTCTACAAAAAAAAATTGGATTTCAACCCGCAAGCTTTCTTTGTTCCTTGTTGCAATCATACCCTAAATTTAGTCGTCAATGATGCCGCAAAATCGAATACTTTTAGCATCAATTTTTTTCTTTAGTTCAAGAACTGTTTGTATTTTTTTTAGATTCTACTAAATGCTGGGCAATTCTGAAATCTAATTTATCTAATTTAACAAATTTAACTTTAAAACCTTTATCGGATGGTAGAATAGATGCAATAACTCCTTTAAGGTATCAACTTGGGGAGGTTTATGATGCTCTGTTTCAAATAAGCGAAGGAAACTTTGAAAATAACGTAAAAAATTTGGCTGCATCGGCTGGAAAAAAATTGCAAAATTTTGAGTTCATTTGCATTCTTGTATTGTGGTATAATATTTTAACTAAAGTTAACATTGTTAGTAAAATTATTCAAAAACCGAACTTTGATGTTGCTCAGTGTTGTAATCATTTAAATAATTTGAATGGTTTTTTGAAAGCTTATCGCTCCGATAAAGGTTTTAGTGATTTATTGATTGATGCTAAAGAAATAGCATCCAGCTTAGACATAGAACCTAAAAAAAATAAAAACAAAAATAAAAAAACATTTTGATTATGAATGTGACGATGAACCGATCCACGACGAAACT
Organism: Aquatica leii; assembly: GCA_035610365.1. Taxonomy (NCBI): domain Eukaryota; kingdom Metazoa; phylum Arthropoda; class Insecta; order Coleoptera; family Lampyridae; genus Aquatica; species Aquatica leii. The sequence goes on along the minus strand of CM069433.1, from coordinate 170,799,599 downwards.
TTAAAGTTCAAAGTTGATTGTTTTTTTAATGCTCTAGATGTAATCATAACATCAGTGGATGAGAGATTCCAATTACTTTCTTCTTATTCTAACAATTTTGCGTTTTTATGGAATATTGATAAATTTTAAAATTATTCTGAATACGAACAATTAGAATTATGTCAAAAAGTTGAAAATTTAGTAACGACAAAACTCGAAATGAACGAGACATAACTGCCGTGGAACTTGTTAAAGAATTGCAAACTTTGATGAAAAGGTCTTTTTCAAAACTCAAAATAATAAAAAATTATTTAAGATCGACTATGGGACAATACCGACTAAGTAATCTTGCTATCATTTCAATAGAAACGGACCAGCTAAAAGAATTAGACACTGAAGATTTAATTAAACAATTTGCAAAAATTAAAGCACGGAAAGCTCAATTAACTTAGCTAAAATATTAATAACAACACCTAAATATATTTTTTAATATTTTTTTATTTCTTGTACCTTTGTATCATATATTAGGGGAAATGTGCCTATGATGGACCCTCGCCAATGATGGACCACTAGCTGCATTTTCAAATATACCGCGCATAATACACTACCAACATATTGGTTAGGTTGATTGGAAATCCCAAGTAGTTGTTTACAAGTGCTTACGTGAACATGTGCAGTTTCTGTTTAACTACATAAATAATTTAAAAAAATAGTAACTATCGATGTAAGAAAATAGCTTGGCATGATGTTAGATATATTTTGTTTTACGTTCAACTATAATCTGCTTTTGTTACTGCAGCTTGAAGGAACTATTGTATGTTAATTGTCGAGCAACAATTGAGATTATTCGAAAGAACAAAAAAGTTTGGGATTTATATCTGATTTGTGCAATGTATCCTATGATGGACCAGGGAGTCCTTCATGGACAATGAAATAATTTTACCTCAATTTACTTTTCTTTTTTATTTATAGAAATGGCATCCGAAAAAAGACAACAGTGGGATGAGCATGACATGCAACAAGCTATTCAGAGCGTGAAAAACCACAATATGGGCTATAAGTTGGCTGCCAAGACCTTCAAGGTTCCCAAAACAACTTTGCGAAGGGGTTTGGATAAACAGGACGCTTCCAACGGTGATTTGGAAGGACGAAGAGCAACTTTCTCTAAAGCCATGGAAGAGGAGATTGCAGTGTATATTATTGAGATGGAAACACGTTTTTTTGAACTAATTTTCAAGATTTGCGGCAGAATCATGGGTTTAATCGAGAAGCAACAATGGCAGGTTGGAAATGGATTAAAGGATTCCTAAAGTGCAAATATCTTTTCGTAGCCCAGAAAGTAGGCTAATATTGAAGCCTATTTCAAGGCACTACAGAAGTACAATTTTCTCACCAAAAATATTTATAATATGGACGAGTCAACTTTGACTACGGTTCAAAAGACATGCCAAAAAATTTATGCAGCAAAAGGCCGTAAGCAAGTTGGTGCACTTAGTAGTGCAGAGCGCGGGCAGCACGTAACCGTAGCATGTGCAATGAGTGCCATAAGAAACTACGTCCCTTCTGCTCTTATTTACCCTCACCAAAGGATAAACGAGGAGCTGATGAACGATGCTACCGCTGGTAGCATAGCATTCCCACAAGAAAAAGGCTCGATGCCCAGTGAAATTTTTTGTAAATGGCTTAAGCATTTTGTTAGATCTTTGAAGGTTTCAAATGAGAATAAGGTTCTATTACTCCTAGATGGGCACAGTAGCTATAAGACAATTGAATTCCTACAATTTGCTAGAGAAAATGGTGTTGTTGTGTTTTGCTTCCCTGCACACTGTTCTCATCACGTTCAACCATTGGACGTTGGATTTTTCCGTCCTCTTCATACATATTTCGACCAAGAAATACAATTATGGCTTCGTCAAAATCCAAGAATGGCCCAATTCAAAATAGCAGGTCTTTTCAATAAAGCTTATTTGAAGAGTGCTGTACCAACAAATGCAATAAATTCCTTCAAAAAGACTGGCATCCATCCTTTCAATTCTCATATCTATGAGGACTGGGAGTTTGCACCAGCTTTAGCTACGGATAGGCCGATTCCCGAGGCTGAAGACGAAAACCAAATGGAATTAGAGATGCAAAAGCAATCTAAATCTGGTCTTAACTCGTCTTCATTCTCAGTTCTCAGTTCAGAAATTTTACCTTCTCGTCGAGTTGTAGCCATTAGCGCTGATAAACAAAAAGGCAGAAGACGTGGAAAAATAGGTCATTTGAATTCAACACCAGAAATTCAAGAACTTAAAGAGAAAGTTATTTAAAAGAAAATGAAGGTGACGAAGCAACAAGTCAGGTCAGTTAAACGACGAATTGTGATTGACAATGACTCTTCTGATGAAGACGAAGTCATTTTGAAGCACTCAGACGATGATGATGATGCTAGTTGCCTTTACTGTAAGGAATTGTACTCGAGCTCACGTGCAAGAAAAACTTGCATTCGATGCCAAATATGCAAGTTGTGGTGCCACAATGAATGCGCCGGCGTTACCCCGCGTTGAAAATCTTTTACTTGTGAACCATGTATATAATATGTTATTATGTTAGTTTGTTCTATTTTGTTCTGTTAGTTGTTCATATATTTTGTCAAATAAAACTGTTTAAAGACACTTTTATTAATTTATTTTAAAGGGGGCCAACATGGGCACATATATGCCAATGATGGACCATTTGGTTATTTTTTAAAAATATACTGCTATTAAATAGGAAATTGATTGATCAACAGTTTATTGTGTATTATAATAAACATCGAACTAAGCATATATTTTCATAAAAAACAAAATAATAATTGCAAAACTAAAATAGTTATAATTATATTTCCTTAGGGGGTCCAACGTAGGCGCACTTCTCCTACATTTGAAACTAAAATACAAAAATTTTGAGTTGTAATACTATTAGAATACCTATATTTCTGTTTTCTATCAGTTTATAATTATGTTATGTACCTCAATGAAAAAATATTTGTATGGCTTATGGCTTGTACATACTTGTAAAATATAAAAATGAAAATAAATTTATGAAAATACTTTTTAAAATTATTTTTCAATAGTGGATAATAATACTTAACTTAGCCCGTATCTGTACTCACATATGAACGTAATACAAATTTTGAGCTTTATTTTAAATTTGCATAAACAAACAACTGACTGTTTTTGGCAAGAATAAACACTGAAAACATTACAGCGCCAAAATGTCTATCAATTATTAAGCTTAATCTATTTACTTAGTATTTTATATCACGCTGACTCTTAGCCCATATATAATGCAGGGCACTATAAACTATGTTAAGAACTCTTTCCTATAACCAAGTACCTAAACTCAATGTTTTATTGACGAGAAATAATAAACCTCCCAAGTAGAGAATCAGAAATTCGGTAAATCCTTCTAGTATCTAACTAATGTGTTTTTTGAAGCGACGTTTCGTGAACCAATGTGTCCACTTCCTCAGACCACTGCATTTAATAAAAAACACAATATAATTGAACAATCGTAACTACAACAAGTAATTAGAGCTAGCATATAAACTAATTGTAAAATTACAAACAATATTTTTGATATTTTAGAGCGGCGATTCTGAAACTTTTTTTAGACCTGGAGCCATCACAAATTAAAGTTAGCTTGGCGGACCTTTAGTATATTTTTTCAACTAATTAATTAACTAAATAAACGTTATCGAGACTTTTAAGAAAATAGTTGGTAAATTTTAGTTAAAATTATGAAAACAGTTCTTTATTGTTAATTGTTACAAAAGTGTTAGCATGTTAATGTGATGTGTGATATTGAGTTCGGTTTTATACAAGAGAGTTAGAGCCCCGTATATGGTTTCGCATTCAAACGATTTTGATATTTCGTTTTAGTGGTTACGTACAATGATAACCCAGTTTTGCAAAAGCTGACAGATAGAAGAACAGAAATAGTTTTGTCTAAGGCTACACCAAAATCCTGACAGTGGTCAGTTCTCAAATCTTACCCCGATATAACCATTGTACTTCTGTATAAAGTAGTAAAGATCTATGAAGGCTATTTGTGATTTAATTTCATTTAATTACTGTATTTAACGTTAAGTTAAAAGTTAAGATTAGTAAAGCTATTTGTAATTTATAAATCAGATACGGTCAATTCGTCAGGAGAGACAAACTGTAGGTAGTGCATGCCGCCTTGTTTTAAGTTGGTAGTTTTGTATTATTTTGGCGCGTTATGCACCATTGTGACATTTACCACTCTGAAGATGCAAGCTGCAATGTCTTGGAAAACGTCAGTTTGTTTGGGTTCACGAACGACAATACGGCAAAGGCCAAGTTCTACTTCTTGTTTTGGCTCTCAAGGAGAAACTAGGACTAAGCCTAAAAAGGCTGGGTGTTTAACTACGACGCGGTTTAAGCCAAAAGTCGCTTATAATCATAAACAAAATAACCGCGAAAGATTTTATATTAGTAGCCCTTTTCAAGTTTATGAAGCGATGCGAGTAAAATGAGACGCGGATGTTTTAATTTTATTCTTGTTAAATACTATAAAAAACAATACACGAAACAAAATAGCTTTGTCAAGTACATTAAGTAATAAATCTGAGGCTAAACACCATCTTGTAATCCACTGTGAAGTTGTTATTTAGATAGTAAATATTAAAACCGCGAATTTCAAAAAATGTTTTTGAATTATACGCGGCAAAATATTTCTAACTATACTACGCAAATGCAAAAAATTGTTTATGTATTTGCAGAAACCATCATTAGACACCAATGGACAGCTGTTTCGTCCGATTTGGACTCTTCATCACTAGAATACTCTAATGCAGTTTTCACAACTATATAAAACAAATTTTATCCTATTCGGGTGTTAAATTATTTAATAAATCTCGTAGAAACGGAATTACGTACGAGTTAATCTAACTGTTTTTAAATATTAATTTTTCTAACTTTTTTGGATACGAAATCGTGCATAACATCTTCAAAGTTAATCTTTTTTAATACATAATTTTCAATCGCCATTATCAATAATTAATTTAAACGGTCCTAAAACATTGAGGAACAAAGACAGTTTTTTATTAGTTTTAATTACAATTTTATCTTTCCCCGCAATCTTCGCATCTTTTAATTGTTAGATGAAGTACTTGAACTGCACCATCTTTAATTTCATCGTTGGTTTGGTCATCAAATCTGTTAGAAATCCAAACAGAGAATTAATTTCCCGATAAGCTTCTAGTCGCTGCGACAGAACTTCTTCTGCAGATCCGTCATCGTGATGTCTTTTTCTTCTTCGCACACTTTGATTTTTATCACAGTACTGGGTTTTGGTTTTTTTCGTTTGCCTTCATCTTGTAATTGTCAAATAATTCTCGCTGAGATAGCAAAAAAAATCGACTGCCGTACGAAGTAAATAGGTTTCTGTAAACATATACTAACACCATTGATTCGATCCAGTATGACAGCCGAAAAGATTGCTTTTACGGCATGTTCTTTTTTTCCGAGCTCCTCGTGAATCGCTTGCGATGTCTGAGTCTCAACGTCAGTAATAGATTGCAAAATCTTTCTGGAAACTGTTGTAAACTTTTGACAAAGCGTTTGTCGCATCGGCTCTTGCACACTACTTTGTGTCTGACACTTTTTTCAGAACTAAACCTTTTTCCAGATGTTTCTGCATAGTTGCTCAGAGATGAATTGACGCCGAAAACAAGTTGTATAGTGCCTGTACGAATCCAAAAAATGAGATCGTTTCAACGCAGATCTCCGCAGCACGTACTCTAAACAAATTTAGAGAGTGCACTGCACATGGAAGTAGTGTGCCAGATAATTTATTTTCTTAATATTCACCTGTAAACCATTGTAACAACTAGACATATTATTATTACGCATTATCGTAAGACTGGCTTCTCGCATTTTTTATATCAATGTTATATTGGTATTGAAAATTGTAGCGGCTAGTTTTTTCTTTTGTCACTTACTATAGGAATAAGAATAAATGTAAGAAAACGTTCTGCTACTTCTACGTTTTCACGTAACGTATCTCAGCACTACAGTCAACTGATCAGTATGAGATATGTCTGGTGTCGAATCAACGCTTATTGTGAAATATTTGGCTTCAATAACTTCATTAACAATAAATTTGAAAACCTTACTTCGCAATATTTCTCGCAAATCGTTGAAGACAAATATGATTGTCTTTCTTTCCCCACATTACCATATTTAGCTAAATTCCAAAATTTCCAAACAATTGCTATTATGTTGAGCACCAAGAATTTCATCATTACCACGAAAAGCTAATCAGTGTTTGTACACATTATCGGTGCGTTGCATTATTCTCATGGAACTGAATTCTTTGCGACGAATTTTTCCAATCAGCAAGTACAGTCTCAAATTGCGATTGCAGTATATTTTCCCAGCACATAAAGAATACATAAGCCATTTTCTTTTAATTTTACCACCACTTATATGTTTTTGCAAAAACGTAGATTGAGAAAAAAATCTTTTGCTATCGTCGTATTGTCGGCTTGCAGCAGAAAAATCACACGCAATGTGTCAAAAAAAGTGTTACGTGCATAAATTTAAATAATGCACTACCCTGTATATTGGTTTAATTAAAAATTACTTTTCTATTTCTCGACGCCATCTATCGGGCTCGTTGGTCTCTTCGTATTGAGTAGACGATATCCGGTGAGATACGGGCATTTTGACTTTAACATCGTTCATGTTATAACCTATGTCTGGGTGAATTAAAAATCGTTTTCTCAAAACATCCACGTGTTGGGACACGATGGGTAATAGAAGTCTTCTTATTTAACTAATTTAATCCACGCAGGCGCCATGTGCTACCTCCGAAATATGGGTATTCTTGTCGTAATTTAAAATCTACAAGGAAAAATTATAATTTTATTACGATCGTAAAGTATTCTCAAGTATTGTTTTATTACCATTAAGGTAGTATCATTAGTTATTTTGTATTTTTCGCATGCTGTGTACAACCAATAATTATTACGAAAGTTTAGTATTCATTCAGTAATTATTATCACTGTTTTATTATCAGTAAGGTCGTATCATTAATTATTTTTTTTGTGTTTCGCATGCTGCGTACAATCAATATTCATTACGACATTTTAATGGTAATTCCGTAAGTGCTATCCTTGTTCTATTACCATTAAGGTAATATTATTAATTAGTTTGTGTGTTTCGCATACTGTGTACAAACAATATTTACTACGAACTATTCTTCGCTGTTCGCTTCAACTTAACTTAACTATGTATTGTGTGTTGCCGATACGGCTGGCATTCATGTACTGAAAATTCGATACATTTGTGATAATCATCGACGTTACTAAATTAAAGTTGTTATATTGGTTACTCTTTCTTTTATGGCAACATACCTTTGTCTTTTGATCGTCGTTACCTAGTAACAGACTTTGGCTACTCGACCATCAGAGTAATAAGGATTACGAACCTCCAATTGAGTTACAAGTTTGGACCGTCTGTCGTGAGCGAGGCAGAAGTGTTATCTTGGATCAGCTCTGGCGCCCTTAAGCATACTTCCTGTGAACCTCCCCTACCTCCGAGTGTGTGAGTTGGCCGTGCAAGGTTCGTAAAACCTAAAGCTTGTAACAAAAGTAATAATGCAATATCTATTGTCATTATACGGATATAAATTTTCCAATTAAATTTTCACTCTATGAAACATTTTCAATTTGTTTGTGCGCGCGCGGAGTCCCTAGCCAATGCGGGGCTTCTAGACAGTAGACTACTCTGCTTAATTGTTAATCCGGCACTGGTAACAAACAGTGCGAGCATGTATTAACAGAGTAACTTTTTCACGATTTTACAAAAAATAAATAAATTTTAAATCTTTCTGATTAACTGTTTTGTTTTATTTACTTAACCTAATCTTGCAACAAATAAAAACAACAAATTAAGATAACTGAACGCTTGCGGTAACAAGGGACATAAGCCACATTCTACAAAAAATGAAATTTCTTTATTATTCAGTTGTGTAAGAAGGGCATAAGCCACTAGTCAACTCTTTTAAGTCAACTCAATAGATGGCAGGGTTATACCCAAAATTTTTTGTTGCACAACCAGAATATTTTAGTTATTTTAGAGAGCGACATCTGGGAAAAGAAAATGTCATTTTAAATTAATTTTGGAAATTACAAGGCCCAAAAATACTTACTTGTCCGCATCTATAAAAGCTGTGCTAAAGAAACGTTCTTATAAAAAGAAAACTAAATAGAATAATGAAATGTATTTAAAAAAAAAAGGTAAATAGAATGTAAATAGAATGTAAGGTAGTAATTGTAAAGCACGAACCAATTTGTAAGCTTAGGCAACAAATAAAGTTAAACTTATATACAAAGAGCTTGTAAAACAGGTTCTTACATTTTTATAAAAAGGGCACACAAGGTAACAAGAAAAAACCCAATAAACTCGAAAAAAAACGTTTAATTGTTTGTTTATTGGGGGGAATTCAAAAATAAAAATTCAACTTATTGAATCTCTATATACTAAACAGCAACTTTTAAAATACAACTTTCATTTACTGATTTAACTAAAACCTTTCAAATTTTTCTAAAAAATGTACCAATGTGCGTTTCAATTGATGTAACAATGATTATTTCAAAAAAGTCAAAATACTAATTTAAGAAATAATACCGGGTGCGTCTAATAATTGAGCTAGTGACTATATGTGGTTGAATCACCCAGTATTAAAGATGCACGAAAATATTCATAAAGTTTGTCCTTTCTAGAGGTGTAGATTATGAGACAAATCATCCTAAACCATACAAAAATTATTATTTAAAAATTCATGAGTACATCAAAATCCTACTTTTAATGGAATATCACTTAGCAATGAAAATTATTTATGACGAACTAATCTAAGATTTGGCCAATTGTAAGTAGCCTTAAAAATCAAGTGTTTTCTTTCTATTTCATCTTTGTACATATGATATGTAACATCACCATTTGTTCTAAACTTAATATATATGTCAAGTTCTTCCGTGTTTTCATAATCAATATAAGGTAATAGTAAAATTTCATGTTAAAGAGGGAGCATGAGCAAACAGACTTTCGCAAACTTAAAACAAAATCTGTATTTCAGAAAAATTTGTTCAAAATAAATCAGATTGAGAAATATATACTTAAAATGCACACATAAAACGAGCATTAACATCAACGTAATGTGTTGAACTTTTAATGGAAACACATTACATCATTGCTATATAAATTAATGCAAATGCACTATGTACATGTGTATGAGTATAATTAATCGTTTTAATTACTACTAATAATACAAAATAATTAAAAAATTGCAACCAAGATAATCGATTAGGAATCGATAACGGTTTTCTTTGTTAAGCAGTGCAATTCATTTTTTAATCTGTATGATGGCAGCAACGTATGTTTATTTATGCTTTTGCACGAATTTTAAATGTTATTACGTTTACATAAACAAGTTGTTGTTGTTAACATCATAATGAATATTCTTACACCTTGAAAGACTTTATATGTCCGTTGCTGGTATTTGTATAATAAAGTGGTCTGTGACAAGTAAGTATGTAAATCTTTCTTCCCGAATCAATTAATAATTTGTTTTGAAAATTATCACCTTATAACAGTTATTATGTATTTGCAACAAACTTTACGTTGTCAATAGATGAGTTGCAAGAGACCATATATTAACTAATTTCGATAATGTGACCTAAATATTCAAGCATATGTTGTATGACAGTAACAAGAACCTTGCATTCCTTTTTAACTTTTTGCAACGCCTTCACACTAGTAAACTTATTCACCCAAGATATTCATAGATGCTTATGCCAGTGTGTACAGTTTTATTGCATAAAAAAGAATTACTATGAAAATAAACAAGATTTTGTACTATCAATAATTTATTTCAAAAAGTGCCTTGGCTTTCCTATTCTTTGTTTTTCTCAAACGATTTCATGGATCATTTTATAAAAGTTTAGATAAATAAAATTTATAACCTTTGTTAAAATTTATTAGTTGACCGATTATTAAACTTCTAACACAAGTACTTGTTAATCACATTTAAAAAAAAGTTAAAGTAAATAAGTAAAATATTATCACAAATAGAAAAGGAAGCTAAGGAGAATGTCGATTTCACAAGATATAAAATGTTTGTAAACTTCTGAAATACCTACATATCTATTGCACTGACATTCTAAAACCAAAAATTGCTCGTATTCAGATAAGATGTTAATGCAAGCATTTTTTTATTTAATTTTTGACGATAAAGTTGTATGACCTTTGTAGTTTGTTTAACGTGTAATTTTTATACTTTATATTTTTTTTACTTCGTTTTTCGTTACTCTAACTACGAATGTGATAATTTATTGTATTTATTTGCACGCGGATTCATTGATATTCTTATTACATCGGGCCGGGTCCGACTTATACTCACGGCTCGGACCAAGAAGAAAAATAAAAGAGAAGACTGATGTAGATTAATAATATGTGTGTTTAGTAGCTATTGTTTAACAACGAAATAATATTACGCTTTATTATTTCCCAATATGGTTATTAACAATAATGTTCCATTTCTAGTTCTAGAAACTGAATCAGCATACTGTATTACTGTTTTATTACCAATTTACCATTACCATACATATTGAGTAGTATTGAAAGTCGCTTTGTAAAACACATACGTTCTATGCAATGTGGAAAGTGTAAATTAAATTGGGCCGGTTCGCATTTTGAACAAAAGGGTACTTTTTAAGGGTGGAAAGGCAAGTGGCGCAAAATAGGGCATTTTTTATTAAATTGCCGTGGGCGCATTTAAATTGCGATTTTGATTAATTAAATATGTCAATTGATCGGTTATAACAATCTTATACAACAATACTAATACTAATACAATAATAATAACAATAATATAACAATATACTACAACAAAATATTGTTTGATAACATCTTTATTTACAATGAGAAATGTTCACCATGAAAGTCTAATTAATACGAATATAAAATTCAAGCGTAGTATCATTTCAGTGAATGTTAATCGAACAATTTCCACACCACTAGTTTATCAGATGCGTAGGTTTCATCTTTACGTACAACACTGTTAATATCAGTAGCAGCATGGTTGCCTTTTGCAAGCCATAAACGAACATAACGTGAGGGATTAAACAAACTCAGTGGTGGTCCATTTAGCAAGATGAACACAAGGTTAGACACTCTTTCGATTCCCAGTGAAGATCTTAAGTCAGTAATTATCAAGTTCATTGCGCTGAAAGCTCGTTCGCATTCAGCACTTGATATTGGAATGCACTTGATACACATCAGCAAGTCATTAAGTTCAGCACCGATCACTTTCCCTTTGCTTTGCTTGTACTTTCGGAAGCTCTTCACAACACCTTCGTTATTCAATCGAAAACGGTCACAAAAAGCAACAACTTCATTCTCTCCATAAAGAATACCGATATTATCATTCCGGTAAATCGGAAACAGTACCTTGATTTGTTCCACAAGCAGTTCATAGGCACTTTCATCTACTTGTGAATCAACAGCACTACGACCTACATGTGAAGATCTCACCGTAAACATTCTTTTTCTCAAATTGTTTTGCAGGCTTCGATAGAACTGAGCGCGAGGTATCACAGTTGGAGCACCTCTGTTTCGACCACCACTCTCATGCAAAGTGACTCCTGCAAATTTTGATTCCCCAGCAGCATTCAGAGCTTCAGATTTGAAACCTCCAGGTTCGTTCACTCTCGCCTCGAAAACCGAGATCTGAATATTAATATTATGATGTGCCTCAATGATCGAAATGTCACGTTTTTGCAGTTCGAGGGATAATTCACTTAATTCGCATAAAACATCGTACATAAGGCTCAAGTTCTTGACAAATTCAACCGAACTGAGAAGACGTGCACAACCACCATATACGGCTCTGTTATTACATCACGTTTTCTGTCTGATTCGGATTTCTATAAGAAAATTATATTGCTCGAATAACTTCATATAAACAAACGAAAAAAATGATTTGCATTTTGTCAACAACTTATCGAATAACTTGAAATTATACCAGACAAGCAAATCGTTCTTACCTTGCAGTGGGCAAACAAGGCAGCATAGTTTTCCCACACAGCACGGACAGTTTGTAAAATTGAGGCTACCCAACGAGTGCTTAGAATTTTTCCTATCTTCAACAACTCTACATCTAGGTTGTTCGCACATTCTTTTAATTCTTGCTGGTTTTTTAAGTTTGTAGTATAAAGACCATGAAGCTTTTCGATAAACACCTTGAAGTGATTGATTTGATTCAGTTCTTTCATGGTATCTCCAACACACAATTCAAGGCGGTGGGCAGAGCAGTGCCAAATGACCAAGTTTGGATAATGCTGCCTCAACAATTCAGCAACACCTTTTATTCTTCCAAGCATCACTGAAGCGCCATCACAAGTTACGCCTATCAGGCTTTGTTGAAGATTGGACTCCTAAATTTCGTGACTTCTTAGTGTAGTAAGGACTTTATCACAGATGCCTTTAGCAGACATATATTAAGTTCGACCAATTGTAGAAACATATTAACATGGTAATTCGGCTCCTTTAATAATGACACGCAAATAAATCGCGATTGACGATATCTGACTTAGCAAAGTTGATTCATCAAGAATTATGCCAAATTTAGCGTTCGATTGGACAATCTCTATAAGCAGTTTGCTACGCATTTCAACGCCAATGAAGTCAGCAATTTTAGCACATGTCATTTTCGAGTGGAGAATAGTGCCCATATCACAAACGTTGAGTTTCTGCATGTCAATATTTGAAGGTCCTTATATGGTCGACAGTTTTTTACCATATTGTACACGGTACGAAACACGCGTTCAGTTGTTAACTGGAACTCCTGTTGCTTGTTCGCAGCATATTTGTCAAGATCAAAGTCTATCGATTTCACCTTCTGAATGAGAATGGCAGTGGTCTGGTGCGATTTTGAATTGACATGATCACGAATTTTCTTTCTTAAAGAAGCCTGTTGAATCAGCTTGTCTTTGCCGTACTCCTCGACCTCCACCTTTGCCCATTGCTGCACAGGTGTTATTTGTTTGATTGTAAGGGAAGATTTGTATTTCTTAAGAAGACTAACTTCTCTGCAGTGAGAACATCCAAGCTTGCCATTTTTGATGATGAGCCATGGATACTTTCGGCAGAATTCATTTCTTTGCTTGGTGTTCCAACATATCGGCAATGAATTGTCATCCGGGAAAACTATTATTTGTTTCTGCGTATCTTTGTTGTCCATTTGAGTGTCTGGACTCTCTGGGGTAGGCTGATCAGCACCAAACAGCTGGAAAATGTGATCATTTGAATTATCACTTTGTAACAGTAAACAACCAATAAATTCGACATTTATCGCAGATTCGCCATCTGCAATTACGAGCTGTGATTGTTTTGCCAAACCAAAATCTGGAGCATAAGTTACTGAATCATTTGAAATGTGTTCATCATGAAGAAGGTTGTTTTTATCATTCTGTAAAAATTCCTGCAGAATTATATGATTTAATCGCTTAAATAACATTTCCCAAAAGTAACTTATTCAGTTATAGTTTCAATAAATTTCTCAAATGATTTGTCTTTATAAAATTCAAGCACTGCGATGAAACAAATTTCACTACAGTATTTTTGTGCTTAACTTAAATTTATCGTTCACATAAATTGCAACGAAAGCAATTATTATTATTATGAGTTTTGACAATATTTTACCTATTGCAAATTATGCAATTTTTTTTAAATATATGAACAGAATTTGGCTCAGAATCTTACTATTAATCTTACTATTATTTTCAAATTAATGTAATAGTGTATTTTTATAAAGGATTAAGGAAGGACAACCATAGCAGGCGATAATAAAAATGGTTCGATCAAATGGCCCCGTACCTCATTATTATTTGAAACCGAACTTGAATTTGAAGCCTGAGCCTGAAAACGAGGTGTTCCGAATTTCGTGTTCGTCCTGTTCATCAAATTTAGAACTCTCTGAGAAATTGTTTGAATTTTCATTTCCACTTTCAATTGCGCCACTGTTAATTTGCGTGCTTGTGTTTGCAGCATCTTCCGAATCTTGATCTTTGGATGTTGTATTGTATTTTGCCTTCTTCGCTGCAGAACCGCCGAAAAATTCATTTATCTTTTTGCAGTTTTGAGGAACTGCTTGAGAAACTCTTGCTCTTTCGCAATTAACTCGGTGTCTTTTGAGCATAGTGACAGTCATTCACATTCACGTTAATTTCTAACTATTAAATTAATTTTTATTTCACTTATTAAATTCACTGTTTTTTTTTAAATCTGTTAAATATAAATTTTTCACTTTCACTTCTCACTATTACCATTTCAACGCTATTGCCTAAATTTTAAATAACGAAATTACCATGACAGACGCACTTGACTAAGTTACTGATTAGTGATGTTACGAAGCTTCGACGTTCGACTCACTCGACTAATATATTATTTTAAATAGCTTCATAAAACGAAAACGGCAAGTACCGCAATCTGGATTCTTAGACGCTTTACACAATACAATAAAAAACGGCGCATCTGTTAATTTTGTTTATGGTTGGTACAAGACCGAGTACAAACAACACCGCAAGCAAACGAAGGGCCGGAAATTGTGGTAATAAAAATTTTGCTCTGTAAATGGAATTTTTCAGATTGTCAACTTGTAAAATTTTGTAATACGATTTTCAATCTTCAATCTTCGCTTATTCATAATTTTTTTCTTACCTGAACCACAGTATAAAATAACCAATAGATGCCGGTTTGCTGTACCCACAACAGGGTCGGTTCGCCGAACCTGTGGCTTCAGGGTGGGCCGGTTCGCCGAACCAGTGCGAACCGCCACACTTTCTGCACTGGTCTATGCTAGATTACCTATAGCGTAACGTTTCTTAACAAAATGATACCGAAATGCAGCTTACGTTAAAATTAATTACTTTTTTATTACCATTAAACTATAACTTCTTAAATGTATTATCTCTACCAATACGGAATATAACTGCTTTGTGGGTCCGCTTATTGCGTTTAAACTTTACTCATCAATATATTCGTTTTATAAAGTGTTACATTTCGTTATTTTGTGTCAAAAATATCATTTATTATTAAAATTAACGGTTACACAGGTTTGCACGTCGCTACTGATTGTCAAATCACCTTTACGAGTGAGTATCAGCGCGATATCGCTGTTAAAAAGGTCCATTGCTCTTCCTTCTACTTTTTTTAAATCGCTGTTGAACGTCGTATCGGGGCTAGTCTGCTAAATGTAAGTAGTTTTTCTTTCAGCTGAATTTTTCTTGTTATTTATTATGATTGCGCTTTTAGCGAATGTGTTGGAAAAGATTTATTCAAGTATTTAGCAAATACGCGATGTTGTTCATTGCTTGACGTTCCAGGTGTGAGTAATTTAAGAAGGCGAAGTGTGAAGTCCACCTTTCTTAGTAAATCAGAAGTGATGAAATATGACTCACACCTTCTTTTGAATTCTTAGGATTGTATAATTTAAATTTCTTCTATAATTAGTAAATCAGTTTTATACCTTTTATTAGCATAACGTTTTTCTTTGGGATTGTTTTGCATTCAATAATTAATTATGACAGCTTTATGCGTGTAGTACGCATGTTGTATCATTTTGATTTTACTTGTATTCAATTTTATCAGTTAACTGTCAGTCTTAAGCAAAACATTTATATGTAACTACAACGTGGATCATACTAACTTAACTTTACTTTCAGTCACAAACTTTGAATCAGCTCTAATTATATATATTCTCGTTTAAGTACATTAACGTGACATCCGTCAAGGTTTTTCGATTATTTCAACGCAGTTACAGCCAATAACGCACCTAACACCTTTCAGTGATCGACAGATTTAAACAAAGTAGAGTACCAAGTAGAATTACCACACCGAGACTTGCAACGCGCTTGCTTAATCAAACTAAGTTAGACGCTTGCTTTTAAGTTACAAGAAAATTCTCATAACAAATGGAATTGAAAACGGACTCTTTGTTACCATTTTTGAACGTTTTATTTATCCGAAATGGATATGGTTAACTATGAGATCCGACTTCACAAAATATTATCACATCTTAAAGAAATTTAAAGTGATAATTCCGTTACAAGAGGAGTGGACAAAAAACATTTACCCGAGCGCGGTTGAAGGAATTGTCTGGTGCACAGATGAAGCTAAAAATCGCAACGGTACCGGTGCAGAAATATATGAAGGCAGGCACCATCGAAAACAATTTTTGCTGACCTTGGTTAAATATACGTTCGTTTTTCAAGCTGAAGTTGTTGCTGCTGACCGGTGTGTTAGGAGCATTATCGACACATATCGCAATTGGTCCAATATCAGCACTACTGGCACTAAGTTCGCGAGTAATAAAATCCAAACTGCTCATACAGGACCCAATATTCTGAAGATGTCAGTTTCTTGACCAATTCATAGATGTATGTCCCGGCTATTTAAAACATAACCATGAGATATCATAAAAATGAAATATTTAGAAGATCATCAAAACTATATCCGTGGGATATCTTTCACTGGGTTTTCAACGGTTTAGCTTCACGCTTTTGTTTTGTGTTGTGATCTTGATTGTTGCGTACCAAAAAAAAAGAATGAAAAAATAGTGATTGGAGTAGGTAAGTAATTATGTTTGTTTTCGTATTCTTTATGAACGATTTAAAAAATAGCTTTTAGATTTTATATATAAGCGAAAGTGAGGTTATAATTATTCTAACAAAAATTTTATCGTTTAGCCAAACAATATGCGAGTATTTCTATTACTGAGTTAAAGCTTCCTGTAAACTCTCAAGAAAAACTTGACGCTTTGAAAAAGTACATGACATGTACATGAAGAATTCCGTAAGCATAATTGTACTAGTTTTCTAATATTCAGTTTGCGTTTAATGGATGTGTAATATTAGATCAGAGAAATTGCAAAAATATGAGGGACATCGCGGAGGAGCTCATAAGGGGCTAGTCATTCCAAAGTTTATTATTGATACTGTTTTACACGGCGACAAATTGCTTGGCCAAAAAGGCAAGAAAGCCTTTACAAATTTATTAACAAAAACAAAACATTGAGCATAATAACTGCGTTCTAGAAGTTTTGGAAAAGATCCTCTAGCAACAATAAACTAATAAACAGAGGACAATGACCCTGGTTGGTTTTATGAAAAGCAGTTAAAAAAATTAATCTAAAATTTTTCTCGTTAAATATTAATACTTATTGTTAACCAAATGGATTTCTTTTAAATGGAGATTTTTTTAAAGTTCTGTAATATTTTTTTGCAATAAAAGTATGTAAAAGTATGTCATCTTATTTCTGATAAGTTTAAGATTTCTGACTTAGTTGTCTGTAGGAGATTCAATTCTGTGTCATTCTGCTTTCCCCAAGATGTTTATAGGATATTGGTTAGCGGTGAAATTGATATTCCCCGTATATACGCATATCTAGTATGAGGTATCAGTAGGGCATCATTAGGACAAAACTGTGCTGTGTGGGTGATTATGGCATGCATAAACAGTCTGAAAATATTAGCAATTTGCCGACAACTGCAGCTCATCTGGATACCAAAAAAATCAGAGTGTTAAAAGAAACTTAATGGCGGACGCGCTAGGTAAACAAAGCACAACAGGGACATATATAGGACCTGAACCCGCTTTTGGAATCACCTACGAGACTGAAAAAAAAATAATTCGCAGCAAACTAGCAGCGGAATTGTGGAAAAACTTTTCATGGATAAGGCACACAAAACTCTTCCTTCCAGAGCCACAATCAAACACTCAAAATGCACTGTCAAGCGCGAGTCGAGAAAGGAAATTGACAAGACTAATAACAGGACAGTGTGGCTTTAACTAAATCACGCATAAAATGGGACTGCAAATGCTTGGAAGATGACGAAGCTCCGCAAAACGTATCAAACGCAACACACAACGGTTCTCGGCAAACGAAAACTAACCGAAGATGAATTGAAAAAACCCATTGAAATCAGCTTTCGGAGTTTATTGACAAAACAGAACAGCTGAGGGAGTAATAATTCGGGGGTGCATAAAAGGACCAAAAAGACAGCAGTGCAGGGGCGCTAGACAAACGACCTCTAGAATTATATGTAAAAAAAACATGATCATTTTCAAAATCATAATACTGTTAACCAAGTTAAGACAGTTTTTGCAATTGAAATCTTATAATTTTGTCAAAATCACGTTAACATTTAGCATCGTTGGTACAATTATGACCAACCGCAATTTTGAGTTATCTTGTTTCCAGAAACATAAATGCGGGATTGTCAAGTCAGAGCCCATTTTATTTATCACAAACAAAAACTGCTTAGCTAATTATGATATTACTGCTGTAAATAAAAATAAACTTTTTGATGTGCATAAATTACACTATTTGAAAGCATCCTTGACAGCTAAGGCTGTTGAATCAATGAAAAATATTTCTAAAAGTTCTTAAAATGATAAAATCTTTTGGGATGGTTTAAATTATTTCACTTCACACGTGTGGTGTGCCAATCTTAATGTCGATTACTTTCTTTCTGGTATGTGTGACAAAGATAGGAAGATATATCAAAGCCCTTATAAGGTTTTGTATACTTTCTTTTATGTTCGTATTTGTCTTTATTCCTATTGGGTGTCTTGTGTTGATTTTTAGATCGGTATTAAGTGGTTACCATACTTAGCTAAAATGCAAGCTCCTGGATGATTACCTTACTTAGTTTCCTGACAGTCCTTCTATAAACCCAAGGTTCTTGTATCAGTACAATATCTACACTGCTCAATCTTAAATAGTACTGTAAGACCGTGAAGACATCTGTCTTGCTGCTGGGATATTTCCCCTTTTGACGTCGATCTCCATTTCTATTGCTCCCTCTTTCGTTTTCTTTTCGCTGCGTCTGAACAAGACTTGGGAAAAATTTAGGTACGGTCTGCAATCGAGACTATTTTGTCCCATGACCTTTCACTCATGAGACGGATAAGTTGTCTTCTTTTTAAAGCTTCTTCTAGATTTTAAACTGTAAGCGCATTTTTCTAATATTAAGACCTGAGAACTAAAATACTAAACTATTTAAAAAAAAAAGAAAAATGTCTTTTAAAAAACAAAAAAATTACAAGGCAAAAATTAAACGGTATTTCATATATGACACGCCTCTACCTTTTCTAAGTTTTAGTGCTTTATTGGTAATCAAATCGTAGCCCGACGCAATTTTCAGATTAACGTTTGTTTTCTTATTGTCTGCTAGATGTTTAGCAAACAGATCTGTTTTTGTTTATTATTTCTGGCTAATGGTTTTTTATCTATTTTTCCTAAATTTTGCAGGTATGAATTTATTGAATTTTTTCTGTTTCTGTACATCTTTGTATTTATAAATTTTTGTATTCTTTAACTTGTCTTTTTCTTATCAGTTTTGTGAATTGGATTGGGTATTTTAATCTATTGGTCATAAGAGTAATCTCCTTTCTGTTATAATCAGGTATCTGAGTACTTTTAGAAAAAAATTTAACTTCTTTTTTTAGTTGTAATCAGTGCAAAAACTGAGCCAATCAATGGTTCTATTGACAACAGTTGGTTGGGCTGCTTTTTTGATTATTTTTTCAGTAGTGGTAGTATGACTGCTAAGTTATCAAAATCTTGGTTAATTAAGTCACTTCCAAAAGAATCTTGCGAAACAATCTGGAGGAATAAGTCGTATTTGTACTTCATGTGATTTTCGAATAATCTTGGAGGCACACCTTCAATAAGAATAGTGAAAACCACTTGGATCCTTGTCAATAAGTAATTTAATTGTGATACGATCCTATATCTAATTTTACTTCAATGAAAGGACTCAAGTGGTTAGAATCGGTGAAACCAACAGTGATGTTATGGTCGTGAAAACGGAAGTGTCACAAGGATCAGTTCTTGAACCTATTCTATTTTTAATATATATTAATATCTTGTTAAATTTGAGCATTACAAATTGTACGTTATATTTTTTTGCTGACGACACTAGCTATTTTTTCTGGTTCTTCTTGGAATGAAGTTTTTGATAATGCATCAGCGGAAATGAAAAGTATAAAAATTCAAATTTACTTAGTCTTAATGTGGGAAAAACTTTCGCACTTCCGTTTTCCTTAACAGTTGCTGGACAACCAACAGAAACTTTCTGATTGTTAAATCACAGAACGCATCCAGTCCGCTTGATTGATAGCGTTAAGTACTTGGGCATAATAGTGGACTGTCACCTGCGATTGGACTATTACATCTGGTACCTGTGCTGCAGACTCAGAAAGACAATTTACAGCTGAGATCTGTACTGTCTGCAGAGCAGGTGAGAATGGTTTTTCTGGCGCTAGTCAAGTTCATCGTTGAGTATGGGATTTGTCTAAAAAAACACTTGATTATCCCACGGTTCTTCAATTCACTGAATTCCGGAGTTTAAATATTCAAAGTTTGTTTAAATTAAATTCACTAAAATTCATTCATAAGCACCAGTCTGACTTATTCTTATTATCAAATACTTCATGCCAAGAGGACCCAGAAAAATAGCTACAGTGTCGTCAGCAAAAGAATATAACGTACTATTTCTAATGCTCAAATTTAACAAGTTATGAATATATATTAAAAATAGAACAGGTCCAAGAACTGATCCTTGTGGCAGTCCCGTTTTCCCCACCATGGCATCACTGTTGGTTTCACCGATTCTAACCACTTGAGTCCTTTTATTGAAGTAAAATTAGATAAAGGATCGTATCACAATTAAATTGCTTATCGACAAACAATAAACGATAATCAAATGCGTCAAGTATACAAGTGGTTTTGACTTTTTTTATTGCAGGTGTGCCTCCAAAGTTATTCAAACATTACATAAAGTACAAATACGGCCCAGCCAACGGTTGTCAACAGAACCATTGGTTGGCTCAGTTTTTGCACTGATTACAACTAAAAAAAGAAGTTAAAAATTTCACTTAACAACAGAAAGGAGATTACTCATATGACCAATAGATTAAAATACCCAATTTAGTTCATAAAACTAATAAAAAAAAAGACAAGCTAAAGAATAAGAAAATTCAAAAATAAACAGATGTACTGAAACAAAAAAAATGCAATAAAGTCATATTTGCAAAATTGAGCACCAGATAAAGAAACAGATTATTTTCTCTGAAAAACAACTATAAAAAGCTTGTCACATGGTTACCCCCAGTCAGAATAGATAAAAAGAACCATTAGCTAAAAATAATAACAATAAAACAGTTCTGTTTGGTAAACTTCTAGCAGACTCACAAATTTCAGAAAATCTTATGCTAGTCACTCTAAAAAAAGTAGTCGAGCAAATGAAAACAAACATTAATCTGAAAAAGGCGACGGGCTATCGATTTGATTACACTGGTCTGCATGAAAATCGGTCCTGATACCATTCTTGACGATTCTTATGTAAAATGACCTCCTGAATCCAAAAATGAGCTCCGTTTTTACCCATCACCCACCTATTTTGGGGGGACCCCGTTTTTATTTTATTTTTTGCATTTTTTTTAGAATTTTAACTTATAGCCGTTAAACATCCCAAAGCTGGTAATAAAAGTTTTGCTATAAAATGTATATAGAAACAATAAAATACAAATATATAAGAACAGTAAAAAAATATCAATAAACAGTTAGGAAGATTCAGTGCACGACGCTGGCGATCTCAATACCACATGCAGATTTGAACAGGAATTTTCGACAGACTTGAACTTGCATTACTCTTCTCATTATAGTATATTACATTGTTTGCTTAACTGCTTCGATCAGTACATCTATAGCTGTTGCAGAGTTAACTTGTCGACGTTTTAAATGTGCTGGATTTTGTGTTCATTTTTGTTCATTTGTGTAAAACAGTAAAACTACTTTTATTCCGGATTTTTTCAAGCGACTAAGTGTGATTTGTAGTTAATGTCGGGCGTTGAATTATTGTTTGCCACGCGAGTGTAAAAACCATCCCGATAGCTTCTGCTATGTCTGTGGAGAATTAACTTTAAAAGCGCAACGAAAACCCCTTTCTCCGCTTGTTAAAACTGCTTATAAATTGTACTTTGATTGTCAAGTTGGCGACCAGGACAAGACCTGGGCTCCATCAGTTTGCTGTACGACTTGTTACAGTAGTTTGACCAAATGGCTTAAAAGTACCCGTAAATCAATGCGATTTGCTGTGCCCATGGTTTGGCGTGAACCTCGCTGTCATCTTACAGATTGTTACTTTTGTATGACTTCCATCGTCGGGTTTTCGAGCAAAAGTAAGCATACAATTCAGTATCCCAATATTCCGTCAGTTCTAAGACCTGTTCCTCATAACGATACTTTGCCAATCCCAGAGCCCCCAAACACTTATACTCTAGAGCCGGAAATTGATTTAAAAGACTCTGAGCCACAACCTGGGGCTTCAAATGATACGTTCAATGATGGTGAAGAGTATTCCGCAGATTTAGTTTCTCGGCAACCTCACCTACTCACTCAATCGAAATTAAATGATCTTGTCAGGTATTTGCAGTTATCCAAGACTAAATCTCAGCTCCTAGGATCGCGACTTCAACAGTGGAATCTCTTAGAAAAGGGAGTAAAAATATTTTCTTACAGGACCAGACAAGCAACCCTGAAATGTCTTTTTTCGGAAGATAAAGGTTTAGTGTTCTGCCATAATGCAAATTTATTGATGACAGAGCTACAGATGCCATGTGACCCAGACAAATGGAAACTGTTTATAGACTAATCAAAAACAAGCTTTAAAGTTGTCCTGTTGGCAAATCGGAATGACTTCCCATCAGTTCCAGTTGCATACTCTGTTGATATGAAGGAAACGTACGAAAACATCTTCAAAATCCTTGATAAAATTAGTTATCATGATTATAAGTAGAAACTTTGCGCTGACTTAAAAGTGGTTGCTCTACTCACGGGCCTACAATCAGGATTCACAAAATATTGCTGCTTCCTTTGTGAATGGGATAGCCGAGCCCGAGATAAACATTACATCGTAATGGGACTGGCCTCTACGAGAAAATCTTATTCCTGGTCAGAAAAATGTCGCCCACAATCCTTTGGTTCCGAAGGAAAATAGTTACTTACCACCTTTACACATCAAACTTGGATTGATCAAGCAGTTTGTAAAAGCAGTGGACAAGACAGGTGGCGCATTTCAATTCTTGAAAACTAAATTTCCTCGTCTTTGCGAAGCTAAAATCAAAGAAGGCGTTTTTGTTGGTCCCCAGATTAGACAACTCATATAAGATTCGACGTTTATTGAACACCTAAATCGAAAAGAAAAACGAGCTTGGCTTGCATTTCAAAACGTTTGTAAGAACTTCCTGGGTAACCACAAAAGTGAAGATTATGTCGCTCACGTCGAAGAACTGCTTTTAGCGTACAAGGACATAGGATGTAACATGTCTCTTAAAGTTCACTTCCTTCACTCGCATCTGGACTTTTTCCCTGAAAATTTAGAAGCAGTCTCGGATGAACACGGGGAACGGTTCCATCAAGACATCGCTAAGCTGGAGAAGAGATTTTCAGGGAAGTGGAATGCAAGCATGTTGGCGGACTACTGCTGGTTTTTGAAACGAGAGAGCTGTACCTCAGGGTATAAAAGGAAAGCAAGCACCAAGTAACGATGAATATCTTTTTATTGATTACTGTTTATAGCTAAAATAGCTTTTTTCCCATTTAAATTAAATTCATGTCCATATATTTATTATTATAATAATTATTATAATTATTATTATCGTTCGATAAATAAATTATAATTAATTTATCGAAAAGTGGTAAAATTAGGGATTTGGGGCTCCATCGAAAATGGTGGGTGATGGAAGAAAACGGAAGACATATTTGGATTCAGGACGTCATTTTACATAAGAATCACCCGGAATAGTGTCAGGGCTCGATAAAAAATATTGTTTTGCAGACCAGTGTTACCAATAAAACACTAAAAACTAGAAAAGATAGAGATGTGCCATATATGGAATACCGATATATTTATGCCTTGTATTTTTTCTGTTGTTAAAAGTTTTTTTTTAAACATAGCTTAGTATTTTAGTTCTCAGGTCTTAATATTAGAAAAATGCGCTTAAAGTTTAAAATCTAGAAGAAGTTCCAAAAAGACAACAACTTATCCGTCTCCTGAGTGAAAGGTCAAGGGAAAAAATACAATCTGGATTGCAGACCGTACCTAAATCTTTCCCAAGTCTTATTTAGACACCTGCGAAGGAAAACAGAAGAGGGAGCGATAGAAATAGAGATCGACTAAGTAAGGGGCGGGCATCAAATCAACGACGTCGAAAAGGGAGATATTCCAAATGTAAGACAGGTGTCTTAACGGTCTTACAGATAAACGTACATCACTACAAGGCAGCTTCGACTACTCTTCAGAATTATTCAGGAATGAATAATGTCAATATTGTACTGATACAAGAAACTTGGGTTTATAGAAGGACTGTCAGGGGACTAAGTATGGGTAGTGACTAGGAACTTATTATTCCAAGAAATAACCACCCAGGAGCTTGCATTTTAGCGTAGTATGGTTACTACCAATGTGGAAACTCAATACAAGACACCTAATGGTAGTAAAGACAAATACGAACATAGAAGGAAATATACGAAACCCGATAATGGCTTCGGGCTTCGGTAGATTATCCTATCTTTGTCACAGATACAAGAAGGAAAGTTATTGACATTAAGATTGGCACACCACACGTGTGCAGTGAAATAATTTAAACCGTCTCGTTTGAATTTCTTTGTAAAAAAAATATATTTCTTTTTATAGGATTAAACTAATCTTTTCTTAATATGGTGAGGTTTGTAAATTACTAAAGTTTTATAATAAAATAGGAACTGCAACCGGAAAAATCAAAAACAAAAACAAAATCGAATCGTAAAACAGCTTACCGTTATTTAAACTTAACGCTTTCATTTTGACTATTTGTTGCCAAAATGGAGCTAAATCGTATTACTTTAGTATATTTGTATATTTGATCATTTACCATTCTATTTGTATACTACTTATAACAAATCAATTTTCTTATGGATTATTATTACACATTTTATTGGTATTTTCTACATAATTTACATTCTATACATCAAATGTGTAATGCAGAAAATTAATAAATCAGTTTTTATTTTCGTAGCTTTTAAAATTTATTTCTTCTTGATGATTCCGTTTTTTCTTAGATTTTGTGAATGTACGGGTAGTATACGGGCATATTTTAAAAGTAATTATAATTAAATATACTTATCTTAGCGAATTCAACTTCATTTTGCATTTTTTTGTTGTCGTTACACACAAACAATTTTCCTGTAGTGGAAAAAGTGTATCACTAATACCGCGATAAGCCATTTAAAATATTTAAATAATATTCACAACGTAAGTAACGATCATAATTATGTAGAAAAATCGAATATACAATAAAATACTACACCTAAATGAGTTATTTCACTTTTTTAATTCAAGACATGGATAATTTATATAAACTGTGCATAAAAAAGTGAAGAAGTATAGTCTGCAATTATGTATGTAAATAGTTACGCTATAAATGTAATATCAGTAATATTTTAAAAACGTAGGTGTATATAAATATTGATGCAAGTAGTCTTCAAGATTTTTCTATCTGAATTGTTGGTTGCCTGAATCTTAGGACAATCTTTAATATGAAAGTTCTATTGTCCATACGCAATGAACGTCAGAATCAAATTAAAATTTGAAAGAAATTCTGATTACTAATATTGATAAATGAATACGTTAAGAAAACAAATAAAAGACGTAATGAAATAAGTTACTTAATTGCGACGATTATAGAATAACTGACATTTGCCTATTTGAGAAATTATAAATCGTGGCCGGTGTAGGACGTCGGGGTGACGTAAACGATGTAGGCGCCGGTCTCTCCAAAACCCCTACCCACCGGGTACGTTTAAAGGTCGAAACCACCATAACAAGATTATTAAACAGTTGCTTTAATATTTTAACCCTAAATAGAGTCGTGCAAAAACTTTTTGTAAACAAGGAAACGTAATAAATTTATTTTATGTTTGTGCGAAGATGGGTGTGTAAAAACTAAAAATGGATATGGGATGCATGTTGACGACCGTTAAGCAAACAATTTTGGATATCGCTACGAGGGTGGCTAAGAGGCAATGGACTATTGAAACTAAATTCGTGTCGTTAAATATTTAATGAGATTTTCAAAACGTTTGTGAAGGTGTTATTTGATATATCAATAAATAAAACGTGGTATACATTAGTGCGTTTAATTAAGAAACATTCCGCAGCTTCCTTATGTAGACTGAGCGTTTTTTTCCATGTTGCTGAATTGATGAAAGATGACGAGATATGTTGCCACACCCGCGACCATCTAAAATATGAATAAAGCAAATCATTTTTGTTTTAAAAATCTCACTTACAGAATGCAACAACGTCCAATCTAGAGGAAAACAACCATATATGCTGAATTTAAAATCTTCAACGTAAACTTGTAACGAGAACAGTTCCACCTAGTTATTATTAATAAAATTGTTATTAATTTTGATAAAGTAAGATTAAATTACCTGCTTGTACGGTAAGTTAGATTTACCCACAGCCCTTTCCAAATCCTCCATCAATCGTACTGTCTTTCTAGCCTGAAACAAGGAGAAAATTATTTAAAAAAAAATTAATCAGTCTCAAAATTGGTTTTTTGTTAAATGAAATAAAATTTTTAAATTAAAAATTGTTTATTATTCAATTATACCTATATAAACAAAGAATATTTAGTTATAGATTTAAAGTTGATCTTAATTTAAGCAATAAATTAGTATATCAAAGAATGAGTTCTATCAAAGGTTCTATAAAAGCTTTATGAACGAGTTTTTTATACTATTTTTTTAGAATTTGCACAAATTATAAAAAAAATATTAATACTATAAGTTTAATAATAAAACCAAATATAAAAGTGATTATATTTTCGTGTGAAAAACATAAACACAACTAATTGTAGCTGAAGAATCGACAGATTTAAAAAATTGATTTTTTAAAAATATATGATATTAGCAAATACACTGTTTGAATATTTTTTACGTAACCGTCAACACACTGTTTATTTTATAAAAATACAAAAATGATACCAGTATATCATAGAAAACTTTGTTTATAAAAAATGTTTTCAAGTGTTTAAATTTTCAGTAATGCAAGCCTTACAAAATCTTAAAAGCTCCTCATTGATTTTAAAATATGTATCGATTTTTTTCAAAATACCAAAAAATACATGCAGACTAAGATTTGTTCAAACACAAGTTTGTTAGAAAAATGCACAGTTTTAAAACTTTGGGTCATATTTTATTCTAGTTCATTAATTTTGTTTCATTTCATACAGAAGGATTGTGTTGGGTTAAAAAAATTTGTTTATCCACGTATCTACAACAATAGTTTCTTTTAATTTCTACATTTTTGATGTTAACCGGTATTTTGTCAATTTCGCCTAAATCTACATATGTAAACCGAACTTGACGTGTAAATAAAAACCAACCCTCACAGAAGCACAGAATACGACGTTTTATTTAGTTTTACTTATTTTGAAACACATTAAAAACGACCGGCAATATTTTTTTAAAATTGAACAAAGGTAATTTGCTAAAAAATACTTGGATATAAACACAAAATTGTTAATTTAAGATAGTTTCCACTATACCAAAATAGAAACATGAGGTAAAGTACGGCAATACAAATTCAAATTTTGCATAATTTAAAGAAAGCAAAACCGGAATGTATTTAAATCATCAGTTTATAAACAAGAAAGTGCGAAACAAGCGAGGTGAGTGCACCTGTCGCTGTGAATTAGATCATTTTAGCAATAAATGAAACACGTAGTTAAGTATTTTTCATACCGACTATTGTTATTGTTCTTACGTTGTAAATTCCATATTATTTAATGTTCGTATTGATAACAAATTATCGTAAAAGGTGTACGAGTCGTATTATGGCTGTTGCTCAAAGCACTTAAAATAAGTGAATTTTTAAATAAAAAAACTCAATTTGGGGTTGGTAGGCTAGTTGCCTATTGGGGTTGATTGACCATTGGTCAACCTATTCCGGGTATTGAGAAAGTTTGGTATTATTATTATTATATTTAACATACTTTTTTTTTGTAGAAAAATCAGAACACATCAGAGAAAATCGACGAAAGCGGAAACACCAAAAGACGTTGTTAAGCGAGCTTGCCAAAAGGTTTTTTTTGACAATAAAAGCATTAATTTGACAGCTAAAGAGTATTCCATACAAATCATTGAACCGCTATGTCACAAAAATGCGAAGCATTTTTGAAGAAGATCCATATACTCTATATTCGAAGAACAGTCTTTGGCTGAATATTTAAAAAGAGCAGTTGACATTTATTACGGACTGACGCCTATTAAAGCCAAGAAGTTTGCATATCAGTTTGTTATTATAAATAATAAAAAAGTACCTGATTCATGGACAACTAAAAAAATAACAGAAGAAGGCTGGTTGACTCATTTCCTAAAATAAAACAGTACATTATGTTTACAGTCACCGCAAGTCTCTTTCTATAAATGCGTCACCATATTTCTCAACAATGTGAAAGCTGTTTATTTGCGCCTGAATCCAACTCCTGGTGATATATGGAATATCGATGAAACCGGAAATCATTGCACGATGTGGGGCCAAAGTATTGGCGAAAATGACATCTGACGAACGCGGAGCACTAGTGAATAACGGTGTTGCACTTTCAGCACTTAAAAATTCGGTCCCACCATTCTTTATTTTCCCACGCGTTCATTATAAAGAACATTTTCTTAAAGGAGAACCTGTGGGATCTCATGATGATGCGAATCTGTCGGGCTGGATGAAGGAAGAACATTTCGTAAAGTTTGCAAAACATTTAGTCAAATTTGCTAAACCTTCCAAAGAAAGACCATTAATTTAATTGCTGAATAATCACGATTCCCACTTGTCAATTGATGTTCTCGATTACTTTAAAGAAAATGCCGTCACAGTGTTGTTATTCCCGTCACATTGTAGCCACAAGCTGCAACCACTGGACCGATCTGTCTATGAAGAAATACTGCAATTCAGCAACTGATAACTGGTTGACCTTACATGCTGGCAAGACGCTTACTATATACGACATTCCTGAGTTAGTTAAAAGAACCCTTCCACTAGCCGCGACAAGTGAAAATATACAAGCTGGTTTTTGGTGCACGGGTATTTCTCCTTTAAATCAAAAGATTTCCGGACTCCGACTTTAGTGGTACATATGTCACAGACTGAACAGATCCAGCTTCTGGTATTTCTAAAAATATTCCACTCAATAATGATAAACAAAGCAATACTGTTTCTCAAATATCGCCTGATCCAACTTCTCGTATTTCTGACAATGTTCCACTCAATAATGATGAACATAGCAATACCGTTTCTCAAACATCATCTGATTTCATCGCGTTAACTGAAACAATAGCTCAAGAACATATTACACCTGAAAACCAAACAATGAGAGAAACTCAACGCAAAAAAAATTTACCAACTGATTTAACAAATATTCCGTCTATATTCTTTACGCCACCGGAACTGATACGACACTTTCTTAACGCAGGACTGCAAAAAGAAACCCAAGAAAACAACCGAAAAAAAAGCACCATTTATACAGATACACCAGAAAAAACCTTTTAATGGAACAGAAAAATACACAAATTTTAAAAAAGAAAAAGGTTCCTGAAAAAAACGTAAAAAGAAGACTGAAATTTTTATAAAAGAAAAGGGAAAAGCCAAAGTAACTTGAAAAAGGGAAAACAAAAGAAAGAGTGCTCCGACAGCTCATCTGACGAGGAAGATACCATGTGTTTGGTATGCACTGAAAATTATATTGAAAGTATACCTGGAGGGGAATTGGTTTATTGCATTTGCAAAATGTGGGCTTATGCTAAATGTACCAAAAATTCATTATTTTACGAATGTAAAAATTGTGCGTCTAAGTCTGAGTAGATGTTGTAAGAATTTAGTAAATGGATATTTTGATACATTTTGTAATGTTCAGCATATGTTAATCATTTTGTTTTCGTTAAAGATTTTGCATTTAGTTTAGCATCTAGTTGTGGTTATCAAACTTTTACATGTTCAACAATAATTATTATTTTTTGTTTTGTCTATAAGATACTAGTTAATGATACATAATATGTTCCTACAAGTTATCACAATTGATTATGCTTAATAAAAGTTTATAATAATACTTGAAACTTTTATTTAATTTTTATTAAATATCTAGTTTTATCAGAATTACACTTAGACCTACTTACCCCGGGCTACTAGTCAACCTGCCCCAGGACCGGGGTAGGTTGACCACCTTTGAGAGGTTTACAGAAATTTCAAGAAAATCTAGTTTTATCAATTTTCATTTCTGACCATAGTTTTTAATTGCTCTGTACAGTTTGCAGTCGTTTTTATTGTTATGTAAACAACGGTTTTTATATATAAAAAATAATAACCAAGAAGTTAGTCAACCAGTCCCGGTCTCCCTACGTCAATGACATCTGGTGCCTAAACTTTTAATCGACACCGATCAACATAACTACCAAAGAATAAGATAAAAATCTCTTTCAGCAGTTGAGCTCTATAGAACTATAGACCTATCCAGAATGCTGTCAGTTTCTTATCAAAGACCCGTTAAAAAAATCCTAAAAATAAGGTAAATCAGTGTATGATTAGGTCTCTGTCATACCAATAGATTTGACAATCTACTTTATGACAGTGCGCTATATTGCGTTATTAGTAAATATAAGTGTAGGAAGAAAAAATATATTTGTCAGACAATTTGATAGCGTTTTGGACAGGCTTATACCAATATTTCGATTCAGCAATTTTCAAAATCCGTTTTTTACTTCTTTGCAAAATCAAATCTAATAGTGATTAACATAACTACTATATTCAAGGTGGTAATAAATTAATAAGGCATCTGTATTTTATATATTAGAGATTACAATCGCTGACCGTATTACAAACAGCTTCTTTCGGTTCTTTGGCGGAGGAATGATTTAATTTCGGTATAGCAATAAGTTGTTCATTGTCTTCATATGAGATGTAATGTAACAAAATTAAAATGAAAATTTGATAAGAAGGTTTCGAGCGCGAGCGTATGCGAGTGTGAGGAATCACTAGCAGATTGTAATAAGATAAAATTAAGCAAATCTGAATTATTTATAATAATATTTGAACAAAAACAATATTTCTATTACATTGTATTACCATTTATATTATTGTATTGTTAGGAATTAATGTTTGTCATTTTGTAAATAATGTAAAATGAGTAGTGGAGAAAATCGATAGCGGTGTATTAACTGGCGCAATATAGTTTTAGTTGAAATATTTTATTAATTAAATTTTGAAAAAAAAAATTTTGTGATATTTTATTAACCCGGAAATCGATAAAAAGTTGAAAGGTGTTTATTGTAAAACATGGAGGAAAACATAGTAGCAAACAATGGAAGTGCTGACACGTTTGAAAGAGCTTATAACACGTAGAAGGCGCAACTACGGTGACTGAAAACGATCGTCTGGCGCATGTTATGATGCAAATGATGGAAGAAAACAGAAATAGAGACGAGATGTTTGCTAATCTCATTACACAAACTACAACATCACAAAACCAGAGCAGAAGTGAAGAAACAACTGAAGAACACAAAGAAATGGTGGCATATCATATTATGCCCTACTTGACGAAAAG
The DNA here is from genome assembly GCA_035610365.1 of Aquatica leii. Lineage (NCBI taxonomy): Eukaryota > Metazoa > Arthropoda > Insecta > Coleoptera > Lampyridae > Aquatica > Aquatica leii. Next base: position 170,767,869 of record CM069433.1, on the reverse strand, counting down.
TATAGGAACGTACGATAGTGAGTCAAAAACACATGGATTCGAATGAATTACAAGTTTGCAAGATATGAGAGTTTTACACAAATGGCTAGAACAATTTGCATTAGAGACGGCACCATCGCATATCATTAGTATTAAACACACAGTGCGAAATTACAAACTCTTCAAGATTTTGTGAGTGAATTTAAACAAATGTTTGTGGGTCTAGAAAATACGGCAAGTAAATGGAAAAGAATGAACGAACGTGTACAGAAAAAAGTAATCCTTAAATAAATACTTTCAGGAAAAGAATAGATTATGTCAAAGGTAGGATTAGATTTCGAGAATACAAAAAAAAATTTAATTGGTTTATGGGATCGCACACTATCAAACGTGACAATGACCAGACATCAAGCTAGTACGGTAGAATTATTACATGACCTTCATCTTCAAGACTTTCAAGGTGTAAATGAAAAATAATAGTTTAAAAAAACTACAAAAACACGCTTTTATAAATAACCGAACTAAAAAGAAGAAAATAATTTATAATTACAAACAAAATTATTAAATTCAGAGCAATAATATATAATTATAAACAAAATCACTAAATTCAGAGTTAAAAGCGTGGGGTGCATCGGGATACATGGTAGTCTTTCGCGCCAAGTATCTGTTATTTCTTTTTTTTTGTAATTAATTATATCAATCATTGTTTTAACATGTATTCAGTTCGACTATTACTGTCAATTTGTCATTTGACTGATATACATAATACTGTCACTAAACACGACGTTTGAATACATACGTGACGAGATATTCTACTGCTGCACTGTTTTTGTTAAATCTAATAATTTTTTTGTAAAGATCAGAGGTTTTTTTTTATATTTTGTGTTCACAGAAATAAATTTATCATTGTTTGTAACAATAGTTTAACGTGTACTTGGCGAGACATTATACAGTGCAACTGTTATTTGTAGGATTTTTCTATATTTTCATAACTCTCCCCTTATTGATAGCTGCCTTTAGAATAATTGTAACAATGATTATAGATGCACCCCACGCTTTTAACTCTGAATTTAGTGATTTTGTTTATAATTATATATTATTGCTCTGAATTTAATAATTTTGTTTGTAATTATAAATTATTTTCTTCTTTTTAGTTCGGTTATTTATAAAAGCGTGTTTTTGTAGTTTTTTTAAACTATTATTCATTTTCTATTTTTTAGTTCGGGTACCTATAAAAGCGTGTTTTTTCAATTTTCTAAGTTATCAGTTATTTTCCGTATTTTAATTCGATTTATCAATAATCAATTTTTGCGGACATGTGATTATGAAATATCTTACGAACTAAAAACGTATTGGAAACAGTAGTTATCGACAGTAAGACCTTATTTCTCGGGGAGGGAACCTGAGAAACAGCTATCACATCCAAGGCAGGCAGCGGGCGCGCGAATTACCTGCTCCGACACGAAGTGGTAAAAGTGAAATACACTGGAACGATTTAAACGCGATAGGCTTTGTCGAGATGCACGTTTGCGCAGTTCACGCGCTCTGTCTTTGTCACTCTCATGCAGAGGATCCCTAAAGAAATCAATGAATCCTGACGATCCTAATTAGGATAATAAAAACTTTTTAATGAATTATTGCATTGTCATCGGTCCGTGAAACGCATGCAAAGTTTCAAGTTAATCAAACACCTGGAAACCGCTGAAAATTAAGCTCAAAGATTCCGTTACAAACATACATACATACATACATCCCGAACTAATAAAAGCGTGTTAAAAAAGATTATCAAGAATAAAGTCCGATAAGGAACGAGACATAAAATGAGCGAAATTACAAAAAACAAACAAAATTACAAAAACGGAGAAAACAAGAAACCGGTGGAAGTAACATTAGATAAACGTTGTTATAACTGCGGAGAAATTTCACACAAAAGTTGGCAGTGTAATAAGCCAAAAGGATTGCATTGTTATGCGTGTAAAAAAATAGGTCACTTAGCAGGGACTGTCCCGAACGTGCAAAAGTCAAAGTTGAAAGGAAGACCGATGAACCGAAGATAAACGTAATCTGTGAAAATAGAACCGAAACTACTACTAAATTCCATAGAGAAGTTGAAATAAACAAACAAGCGATAAAGTGGTTGATTGACATGGATGCAACTGTGAGTACGATAACAGATACGACGGTATCCCGATTAAAATTATCAGTGCAATTTCATAATACATCGTTAATGTGTTACGAAAACTATAGCGTAAACTCAAGAGGTTTCGTACACGCACAAGTTAAATTAGACGAGGTCGAGATGGATGACGTAAAACTACATGTAGTGCCGACTCATATTCAACCTTATTCTATTTTACTTGGACAAAACTTTACAGAACACGCTGACGTAGCGTACGTGAAAGTGGGCAATAATTTAAATTTTGGATTGCGTTATCAAGAGCCATTTAAATAAATGTGTGAAATCGACGTAGGTATTAAACCTCCAGGTCGGATAACAGCTGCGAACGAAATAACTCTAAAACCAAACAGTATAAATTTAGTAAAAGTGTTACATGACGATAATGTCCTCGTGACACCGGTAGTAAATGAAAATGAGAAGGAGTAGTGAGAAAATCCGAAGAGTGCATAGCTAAAATGCAGAGCATGAATGATTTTGAATGCATTGAAGAAAAACACATAACCACCGATGTAGACGTGAACCGATCGTCGGCGAGCAAGTAAATATGAACGAAAGTGTATTGGGAAAAGATAGAGAAAGTTTAGTATAATTATTACATGAGTTTCGCGAATGTTTTGCATTTAATTTATACGAATTAGGATGCACAAAGTTAATGAAAATGAATATAGTTGACAGTGGCGTACCAGTGAAAAGTAAACCGAACAAAGTAAGTGCAAACAATAGAAAAAAAATTTCGGAGATAGTGAAAGAATAGAAGCAGTGTAGAATAGCAACGGCAACGACATCACTATATCACCTATGTTGTTTGTCTTGAGTTCGCAAACTAAATCAACAAACTGTAATTACCGAATTTGAATAACCAGTTTGAATATTTAGCGGGATGTAAAATTTTGTCAACTTTGGATCTGGCAAACGCATATTTTCAGGTGCCACTGACAGATGAGACAAAACCAAAAACCGCTTTTATCACTCCGGATGAAACGGGTCAATTTGAATAGATATGTTTTGAATAAACGAACTGTCCGAGCTTCTTTGCGCGCTTAATGGCAAAAGTCTTGGGACCGTTGAGGAATAAAGAGGCAATGGCATTTTTAGACGATTTACTAATATACCGGCTCAGGATTGAGAAGACATGCTTCAGAAATTACGTTGAGTGTTTCAAGCTTTGCGGGATGCTAATTTGACGATAAAACTAAGAAAATGTTATTTCGGTGTAACCTAAAGTGGGTTTTTAATTCTTACTCTGTTCATGAGAGAACAACTCGCGATATACACTATACGAAGATAATTTTACGCTGTACGCAGAAAGCAAAATCTCTAACGCATTTTGCTAAGTTAAAACTTATGCTTTGCCAGAGAACTGCAGTTTAACTTAACAACAAAGGCAAAACACGTAGGGTACGTGCATCTGACGTATTCGTACAGTCTTTATAAATAGTATATATGTAAAAAAACCACCTTATCCATGTACAAGGCTCATAGGATACATAGGGTCTAAAGATTTTTTTTTTACATTTGTCTAATTCCGAGATTTTGTGAAATATTAATTCTAGATATAAATTGTTGAAATATATAAGGACTTTAAATGTTGTTTTCTTTAATTTTTATAGAAAAGCAATTAAGTCTTTGATTATAAAAGATATAAATAACATTATAAAACAACATTTTCTGCAAATATTTCACGAAACATGGAAAGATTAAGATTTGATTTTGTTGTGAAACCAAACTCGACAGCTACACCTAACGGACAGATTTTTGGAATAATAGTCGAATTCCAACCTGCAAACTTGCATAAATTTATTACAAATACTCAAAACTATGTCAAAGTAAGAAAATCATTAAATAAAAGGTATCAAACAAGGAAAATATGGATAACTCTGACAGATGACATATCAAAAATATATTTGGATGAAGAACAAAACCTACAGTTTAACGATTTTTACTTGGAAGAAATTTTAGCAGAAACAAATAGTGTTGAATCTATACCTAGTGGCTCAAATAAATCGTTTGAAAAATTGTTAAAGAAGTTGCTTGAAGATAAACAAATAAAATCTGAAACTCAAAATCTAGGGAAAATTGCAAAGGATTTTATGATTGTGAAATTCAATGGCAGGAACTCAAACGCTTACCAGTGGATTAGGGATTTTAATAAAGAATGTGAACGTTTCCAAATCAATGAAGATAAAAAGAAAATTGAAATGCTAAAATTTTTTTTGGAATACTTGAGCATAGATTGGTACGGCTGCATGTTAATAAAACTTGCAGTGGAATCAGAATGGAACAAATGGGAGACGAAGAATACGTGGAAAACGGAAATAAATTAAATAGGAAGAAAATGGATGAACTGAGAATTGGACCAAACAAAATTATGAAGAAGATTTCTAATTCAATCTATGAAGTTGATACCGGATATAAGAAATTAGAGTCCAATTTCTACCACATTAAGAAAATATCTCCAATTTATGTTAGTGGATAAACAATTACATACATTATTACATGCAATTGTTACTCTCTCTGAATGGGGGGGGGGAGATGTAAAGAAAACCACCTTGTCTATGTACAAGGCTCATGGGATACATCGGGTCTAAAATGTTTTTTTTGACATTTGTCTAATTGCGAGATTTTGTGAAAAATTAATTCTAGATATAAGTTGTTGAAAGATATAAGGACTTTAAATGTTGTTTTCTTTAATTTTTCGAGAAAAGCAATTAAGTCTTTGATTATAAAAGATATAAATAACATTATATATAATATAAATCATATCTATATTAGACTTTTTTGAACCATCAAAACGTGCAGTACATTTAGAATAGTTACATGACGAACTAGATGTTGGCAGCTGTCTAAATTGATTTTGAATTTCCAATTGCGACTTAAGCATGCTTGTAATAATCGTTTAGAAGTGCTCATTTGTAATGGTAAACGATCCGGAAGCATATACAACGGTCGAAGATGCAAAATGTGGACTAGAAATTGTTGAAGTTGGTATATTTTCCAAAGATGAAGTACTGGTAACTTTCTGAACAACAAAAATAAGAGTAGAGAATGGAAAAAGGCCCATAATATACGAGGAAGAACTGAGGGAAAGAACAGAATGCAAAATACTGCAAAAACGTTGGAAAGAGATAAAAGGAGGAAAAGTAAAGTACGGGCAGGAGGACAGAGAAGAGTACTACAAAAGAAACGGGTACGCGAGAGAAGAAGTGAAGAGCTTAAGAGAAGAGGAAGTAGGAGTAAGGGAAGAAATAATAAGGAAAGATAGGGACATCAAAAAACAAGAAAGAGGAGTTAAGTAACAAATACAGGAAAAAAGAAAAAGAAAAGATGTGCAGAATATGTGGAGAAGAGACGGAGGACCTTAACCACATGAGAGATAAATGCAGAGAATTAAAAGAAGATGTTATGAAAATAGAGGAAATCTTAGACGAAAACGAAAATGGAGCGGAGTAGATGGAAGAAATATGGAGAAGGAGAAAAAAATTAAGAGGAGAGGAGGGATAATGAAATGTATTTGAAAAAAATGTAAAAAAATGTAAATAGAATGTAATGTAGTAATTGTAAATAAAGGAAGCACGAACCAATCTGTAAGCTTAAACAACAAATAAAGTTAAAGTTATATACAAAGTAGAAATTTTTTTTATGACGTGAATTAATAAGTAATTTTTGAGTCAATTATTTCCTAATCCGAAAATGTTTCAGTAAAGCCAGAATACGAGGTTCTTATTCTAAAATCTGGAATTAAAACTAAAGACACTACAATTGTGTATATGACATACATAAAATCATAAAATGCCATACCTGATAATGTATTCGAGTTAGTTGACTTATTAAAATGCATATTTCAGTTGTAGTTGTAGCTGCCCACCACAATGGAAATGCGTAGACTGGCAGTTTTCGCCAAAACAGTTCAAAAGACATCGATTGAGAACTTTGATATAGTGCCGATAAAGTAACCGTAGCGCTGCCTATTATTTTTAATAAAAGCTCAGTTTCCAATACAAACTTCATTTTAGTCATTACAACAACCAAAATGTTATGCAGTTTACTAATGCATTTGATTTTATCAGGTGCGTCTTTAACATTTTGTTCACGTGTTAGATGTTCAACATACTTGTTTAACTTTCTAAATCTACATTTAATTTCCACAATATATACAAGAAATAAAATAAATCGATTGTTACTAAATGCCGTAGTAAAAAACTGTATGGAAATACTATATCCCGATTCTTTTGAGAATCTAGTTAGCAAATACACAAGGAACAATGTAATTAAATATCTAATTAACAAAACTGCTACTGTAATTATTCTAGGTCGGCCATAACGACATTTGTTTCCTGAAACTTGTAAAAATTCATTATCAAAATGCATTATACCGTCAGCTCCAATTGTAAATTGGCTAGTACAAATCCGTGCCAGAAGCATTCGGATAAACGAATTAGTAACTACCATAGCGTGCGTCATCATTTTGGATATGGTGAATATTGAAGCAAGACTATAATTTCCAAAATTAAAATACACAAGCGTTATTAGAAGTGCACCAAATGCAAAAGCAGCCAAATCGTTGAACACCAGATCTCTTTTACGACTAATGTATTTACGCCCAAATTTAGTTGTTTCTACACTGTAAGGTGCCAGTCCCATAGCTTTTGATATTATATAAATCGGAAAAATTGCTTTATAGAAATCCATTTTGTTATTCTATTTAGATTTTGCAAGTAAGTGGTTAAACTGATAGTTTTTATTCAAAACTGTTATAAAATTCCCTTAGTTAAGATATTTGTATATATTTACTAATGACATAATAATTATAAAACCGTAAACACATTATTATAATAAGGGTATAAGTATATGTAAGTAGTTATGTATAATAGCAATTGACAGGTATGTTTTTAAAACCTTTTAAAAAATTATTAATTTGAAGACAAAATAGATCGAAGTGGTACTCTAAAAAAGTAACAAAAACCTATTAAAACTTATATTATTAAATAACTACTAAGCATACAAAGTGTAATAATTAACCAGATTATTGTCGCAGGACCAAAGTATAAAAATAATAATATTTGGGTAAAATCAACCGTTGATTGTTTTTAATGAAAACATTTTGAACAAATCTAAACAATTTTAAACTAATAAGTATAGTGAATTATTTTTTTTGGTAAAAAATCATGACATTTTTTGTGTTAATTTTAGTTTGTGAAAGCATCCCTTTTTGTTACAACTTTTTTTTGGTTAATGCTTCATACATTGTATAAAATATTAAATATAAATCTAAAATTTAAATAAACTATTTAAATATGCTGTTAAAAACGTTTAAAACTTGTATTTAATGAAATATTATAAGAACAGCAAATGATTCTTTAGTAAATTTGTTTATTAAATACTGGTTCCAATATTTTATAAACAAATTTGCTAAAAAATTATTTGCTGTTCTTATAATGTTCCATTAATTACAAGTTCTAAAATTTAAACGTCGCCAAAAGACCTTTTTTCAATATTTTACTTTGCGTTACACAATAGTTCAAATCTAAAGAAACCGGTAATACCGAAGACTTCCACAGCCAGCATTTATACTAAGATTAAAATGTATTTCGGGTTTGGACTGTGTCATTGTTGTTGTAACCGAAGTTGCCAGTAGGCGAAAAGTTGGCAACTTCGGTTACCACAACAATGACACGGTCCAAACCCGGAAGACATACTTATCTTATTAAAAAACCTGACCAAAATCGATGAATAACAATCACAATTTTCAGGAAAGTAAGTTATTATATTAAAGAAGGTAGTCATTGGTTGCCATTGGATTTCTAGAACAAGCGTTTCTGTGTCCCAAACACAGTAATTTGTTACGCTTTCGTAGTGCATTATTTCGCCCCAGAAAAAGTCAATTGAAATCTTACAAAAAAAAACACGTACATACGGCGTTATCACAATTAATCCCTATTGTACATACGATCTCTGAAAGTAAACGACTGCGTCTAGTTTTTTTAAAATTGATTTCGTAATTTGTTTTTGCAAAAAAATTCTTCCAATACGTATTCTACTCGTATCTAATCCTCAAAGATGTAGAAATATTAGTTGGGACATCATCATGGAAATTTTCCCAATTGTAACATTTGTTCATTATCTCCACAGACAAAGACATGAAAACCCGCTACAGACAATTATGAATAAATGAAACTAAACCACAAAGCAAGAAATAAGTTCTTACCCCGAATACAGGCTTTCACTCAAATCGCCACAATATTCGATTGCAATTTACATGAAAATGTGTGAAATACTAACATTGAAAGCTTTATTGGGCGTACACAACGCTAGAGGATGTCTGCGTTCTTCAAACTTTATCGGAAGAATAAAATCGTGTTTGACAATTTGACATACTAGCCCTACTCCAACAACGAAAAGTAAGCGTAACGAGGACAAATTTTATACTAAATACTTTTTAACTAGTTGATAACAGTGATCAGTATATGCCTACTTTCTAATTTCTAGTTTGAAAATATTTGACATTTGTATTATTATTCTGATATTACCAATGACTAAATCATAGTTAGTAAACGGTAGTTTATCAGAAAAATATACAAGGTATCAAAAAAAAGGTTTATACAAAAGTTTTAGAGTTCTTTAATGTCTACTAGACAGTGATAATTTTAATTATACAGGGTGGTGGTTATAAAGGCGTTGCACATCAAAACTGCATTTTTTTAATAGAACACCTTGTATATTACTCGATATTTCAATTATTCTCTCAATTTTAAGCAAAATTTGTAAGAAGCATAATGTACCTAAATTCAATCGTTTTATCGGGTTATAGAGTTTTGAAAATAAACGCTATTGTTTTAAAATCTATTGAATGAAGAACAATAATTAATGAAACGAGGAATTTTTTTTGAACATTCTGTGGTTCTAAAAAAAACCAATGGCGATGTTTGTTATGATTGTTAGGAATCCTATTGAAACGTTCTCGAAGTTATTGTCAGCTTCGAGACAATAACCGAAGAATGTAGAAAATTCTCGACGCAGATAACAGAAATAAATAAAAAGTATTCAAAAGGTGCTGAGGTCAGTTTTTCTAATTGAATTAGAAAAAAAATTTCGATTTAATAAATAAGTGATTAAAGTGTGTGCAAAAATAAATCAATAAAGTGGCCGTGCTAGTGAAACATAAATACGTCGCGTACGTGTTGTTAACATAAACAATGATCAGTTTTAGAAAAAATTGAAAAGTACGGACCTAGTGATAGTAATATATAAATAAGCGTAAGTGTTTTTTTTAAATATCGTTAGATTTAATTAGTTACGTGTAGTTCTAATCGTGTAAATATTTAATTCTAAATAAATTAATTTAAAAATAGTTGCATCTTGTTCAGAAATCGATCTTCAAATCCACAGTTTTGATATCGTTTTCACGAAACTGGTGGTGTCAAGAATAGACCTAGAACTAGAAGGCCAGTAACCGTTACAAATGAAATGAAGAAAATTCTTGGAATGTAGTATTAGATCTGATGGAGAATTCAAAAAACAAATGACTTTAAATCACAATATAAATCGTTATTTAATTTAAAAGATTGCAAAGCGGATAAAATTGTGTTCATATAAAATTCACCTATTGGAAGAACTGAATGAAGACGCTTTTGATCGCAAAATCGAGCTCTGTGAAATTATTATAGCAAAATTGCGCCATAATTTTAACTTTGCCAACCTCATTTTATTATCTGACAAATCTAAATTTTGTTTAAATGGACAAGTGAACCGACACAATTGTAGGTACTAGTCAGACAAAAACCCACATTGGATGGAAGAAGTTCAGACCCAAAAACCGCAAAAAGTATATGTTTTTTGTGGTATTATTGGTGGACATATCGTAGGACCATATTTCATTTACTACTACTAATTTTAAACTCTGCTTGATATTTGACACTTTTGCAAGAGTCAATTGTTTCTGACGTTAGTCAATTATTTCCGAACAATAACGATTCAAATCTACTAACGGAAAAATGTGGTTTAGGCAGGATGGGTTACTGCATCATTTCGGAATTGAAGTTTACAAATATCTGAATCAAAATTTTTCTGGCAGCTGGACAGGGTGCAGCGAAACTATTGAATGACCAACTCCCGATATGAAGCCGTTTGACTTTTTTTGTGAAGTCATGTCAAAAATTTGATTTATAGAAATAGAGTTTAAAATATCAAAGATAGTGCATGAAATTAATAATATCCTTCAGGAAGTCAATGATCAACACTTTGAGCATCTTATAAAATAGGATTGCAAAGATTCATAACAAACATCGCACTCAAACATACTATACCATTTGATAAAATATTATTGATAATTCAAATATTTTTTATTTTGCATTCATAATTTGTGATAGTGCATTTTAACATATTTCTCCGAAAATCGTCTTGAAAACAACATTTTCCTGCTTATTAACGCTCATGAAAATTGAATTTTTCGGACTAATACTGTAAAGACCTTACAAGGCGCAAAATACTTGCAAAATACAACAAAATTGGCAAACTTGATTTTTGTGGAATTTGTAAAAACAATTTCTAAAATTCGTAAATTTTGTCTTTTTTTACGATTTCCGAAACAAATTAATACAACACACGTCAGTAAAATCTCTTAATTGACTCGGAGCTTTAAAATACTCGGCACAAAGTGCCTCGTATTTCAATTTAGCTCCTCTTCAGTAATGTGAGATAATCCTGAGTTTTATGTAAATAACTATAACCTCAAAAATTAGAAAATGCATTTAAGGTATTTATTATACTGCCTAAAACTTTTGACAATTTTACTGTTATAAGAAATTGTAAATAAACAAATTTTACATTTTTTTACATTATAACACAAGACAAACTGCCAAATATCATCAAAATCAAATGATTAGTTTTGGAGTAACGAGTTTTAGACAAGTTTTTTTCCGATTTGAAGCACTATGCGTTGGAGGTGTGAGAAAAAGTTATTTAGAAAAGTTGTTTAAATTTTCTGCCAAAATTTGCATTTGTTCTTTTTAGTTTCAATAGGGTTGTACTAAATTAAAAAAATACACTCGTACTTGTGTGTGTGGATCTAGTGCAAAAATACGAAAAAAAAAATAAAAACTCGAATTATGTTACAAACATTGGCGTTCAGATTTTTGAATTCCATACAATTTTTTTATATCTTTAACGCAGAAAAAAATATCCACAAATTGTCCTGTTTACGACGTTATAGTAAAGTAGGTTTAAAATTCACATGTATGTTAAGTACCTCAATGTAACTTATCAATCTGCAAAACTGTGCAAAAATTCAAACTAGTATATGTAAATGTTTTTATTTTAAATAAGAAACTACAAAAAAAACAATATTCTTTAAAGAAGTTCATGTACTTTATAAAATTATCATTATTTAAGTTGTATATAAATAAGCTCATAATAACGAAAGCAACGTCTACTCAAGCGTACGATAATCACAATTATGACTTTTTGCTGGTTTTTCTTGTATAGGATTCTAGTGGTACAGATAATATTTTCGAACTGAACGTAGAGAAAAGATATTGAATGTCCAGATTAGGGAAATTGTATAATGGACATATGGGTGGGGTATATATTTAAGACTCTCTATTGAGACTCTATTCTATCTATAGGTGAGAAACAAGAGATGGTAGAATGATAGAATTTTCTACCATATGTTATGCAGACTCTTTTGAATATTTATAAATGTTGAAAAAATGTATGCAATTAGGCTGTTTAAGATTTTTTTGTATGTTTATTTATAAATTTAATTGTTTATGCAACATGACAACGCTTATAATTAACATAATTTACTAAATGATAGAAAAAAGCATTAATTTTGATGATTGATAACCCCAAATAATATAGAAACGATGGACAGCTGTTTCGTCCTTTTGGGACTCCTCAGCACCGTGATAACTCTAATGTGTTTTCACAACTGTTACTGAGAATTACTGCAGTTATATCTCGTAAGCATCCGAGTAGCATATGTGAATAACAAATGGTGTTTCCACCTAGTGGCAATTTCGACGTACTAAACATTAAAGAAAGAAGTATACTGCAGGTAAAAATAGTTGGTATTTGTTAGTTCACATTAGAGTTATCACGGTGCTGAGGAGTCCTAAAAGGACGAAACAGCTTTCCATCGTTTTTTAGTGTTGTTTTTCACAACTATACTGACTACTTACTACGTTTTCAGTTGCTGGTTTTTATACGACTGTTTGATCAATGTTTAATTGACAACGGTCGTTTTTTGAACTAACAAATACCAACTACTTTTATCTGCAGTATACTTCTTTCTTTAATATTTAGTACGTGGAAATTGCCACGAGGTGGAAACTCCATTTGTTATTCACATATGCTACTCGGATGCTTACGAGATATAACTGCAGTAGTTCTCAGTAATAGTTGTAAAAACACATTAGATTTATCACGATGTTGAGGAGTCCCAAAAGGACGAAACAACTGTCTATCGTTTCTTTAGTGTTGTTTTTCACAACTATACTGACTGCTTACTACGTTTTCAGTTGGTGGTTCTTATACGACTGTTTGATCAATGTTTAATTGACAAGTTGTTTTGTGAACTAACAAATACCAACTATTTTTACCTACAGTATACTTCTTTCTTCAATATTTTACCTATTCTATATGATATGCAATATAAAATACTATCTATCAATTTTCAACTGAATTTAACATCTTAGGCAGCACTAGTAACTAGTAGTTAACTTAAGCTCTTACACATTTTATACTGCTCAGTATCCTTGTAGATCTAGTGTGGGCTCAAGTAATTGATTTATAAAAAAGACAAAACATTTTATTGAACTAATTATTAAACTGTTAAATATTAAAAATATAGAAATCAGCTTCAGTGAGAATTAGAATATAAGCTTTTTAAAATAAGACGGTTGTTGTTGTAGTGGTAACCAAAACTATAAATAAAAGTGATTTTGTAACAAAATAAATAAAGAAGTAGATTAAAGAAAAAGCAAATTTATTAATAACCCAGAGTAAGAATCTCTCTTACAATTCAGGTGTGGGGTTACAAATTGATATTTGCAAGAATAATCAGTGTTTATTTGGATAAGAAAATCATTTTTGAGGTAGGATGCCAACACGTGTTGGTTTTTAGTGCATGAGTTAGTATTATTGGTGGCTACCACAAAGAACTCAGGATAGCGCGACAAAAGATCTCAGAAGTGCGGAAGAGATTGCATCACTAATTACGGCGTTTAATGGTAATAATGACCAGGATGCAGATTCTTGGTTCAGAAAGACTGATAGCGTTAAAAAACGCATTATGTACTTGGGATTTTAGTCGTAGTACTTCTGGTAGGAAAACTAAAAAAAAATGGCACTCGAGTGGTTCTGTTCAAAGCCATGTTATGCGTCTTTGTCATACGCAGAACTTAAGATGTTGATGATTGTTGTATTTAGTCGTCCAGAGAGTAGAATCGGTCTTATGCATAAAGTTTGATAGTTGCAAGTGGATAAAAACTGAATCGTTTACATCCCACTACCACGAAAAAATGATACTTGGGAACCAATTGGGTCTTGTAAAAGAGGATGTGCTAGATTATTTAAATGATGAATTTGATAGCCCATTGTTGCAGTCACAAGCACGTATTATTTTAATTGCTTCGTGTGAAGAGTTATCAGTAATGAATAGCTTAAGCACGTATAAACGTGGTTTTAACAAGAGTGTGCCAATTGCCAATTTAAAGGCTGTAACAAAGATCAATGAATATCAGTCAATACGGATTAATTTTTTTTGCAAGGGTAAAGGTTACTTTGTTTTGCAGTTAGTGACGGCTGGTCTATAAAGGCTATACGGCGCGAGGACCACCAGGCGTTCATTAAAACAAAAAAAAGGGTACAAGTTAATATGAGTTAAAATATTTAAATATGTTTATAAGTTATAAGTAACATATACTTTTTATTGCTCTGAAACATTAATTTAATATGTTCGTTATTCAAAGCAGCGTATACCAAATTGGTATTTCTTTATGTTCGGGCTACAATTATTTGAGCCAATGGCTGTATATGAAGCTGAGCATTCTAACGTGACGTTGCGACCCCCACTACAAAATTTCATACGCAGTTTTAGCATGCAAAAGGGGTCGCTCGTTTGTAGCTCGCGATGGTTTCAATTCAGTAATCACGAAGCGGTAGGAGTTGCACGATGTGTTCTAAGTGAAACGCTATATTTGTCGTATATAATTTTGGAAAAATAAAAAAAAGTACTGTATAATTTTTTTACAATGAATTTGTAAGGCTGTTGTTAAAAGAAAAGTTTGAAGCAAAATCTCTCAGAAGACTATAAAAATACCGCATTACAGTTTTATCAAAAAGGAAATAATAAGATGAAGTTGATCGTAACATATCCGTTGAATCATACAAGATGAAGTATTTTTGAACGTCTACACATATTCAAATTATATTATTTTACGTTTACTGTTAGTCAGCAATGAGTGTCCGAAAAAATCGTCTCTTTAGTAGCTTTATTAATACCAAATCTCAATTCACACAAAACAAAAATCCGTAATTTCCAATTAAAAGTAGTAAGTTAAGATAGATTTTAAACCCATAATTTTTAAACTGCAATCTCGGACAATTTTTTAAATTATTATAATGTAAATTAAATCCCCGACTTTTTGCTTGCCTTGTTAGCATACTATTTAGTGAGATGACCAAGAGAAGTAAAATCTTGATGACATAATGATTGCCACAGTCACGGTAGATGAAAACATACAGATTTTGAAAAATGTTTTTAAAGTTTTGCTAGATAGTTAGTTAGAGTAAATATTAAGTAAATGTTGTTTTTTGTATAATCAAATAGAGTATTAAGAATATGACATTAATGCGACAGGGATAGAACCTGCTTATGATAATATCAAATCCGTTGAAGAATACCCTATTTCAAAAAAACGCAAAGGAATTGTATATTTTCTTAGGCCTGGTTGGTTATTTTAAGAGTTTCATTAAAGGATTGTTAGTAATGACTAAACCGCTTTATAAATTAATAAAGAAAAATGCCTAATTTTAGTGATAGCAGATACCTGGTTGCATTGCGATGCAAGCACGTTGGGTTTTGGCGCGATTTTGTTGCAAAGGCAATCAGATTCTTAGTTTTTCTCTACAAGTTACTTTAGTAAACGCTGCAGTGATTGCAAAACTAGATATCATTGTTACGAGCTTGAGTGCTTCGTAATTGTATGTGCAATCAGGAAGTTTAAAATGTACCTCAAAGGTATTAAATTCAAGATTGTCACCGACTCCGACAGTATAAAATTAACCTTTAGTAAGAAACAGGTAGTTCCGCGCATAATGCTTTGGGTCTTGTTTATGCAAGGTTTTAATTATAGGTCAGGGAAATTTAAACAGAATTTGAATCCGGAACTACAGTCAATTCAAAAATTGTTAGAGAAAAATTAAAGTTTGCTGTGCTAACTGCAAAATGGGTTAGTTTATCATAAGTTTGATGTAAGATTGTTATTTTGTGTTCCTAGTGTTACGCAACATTGTATTTTGTATCATGATCATTCCAGTGTAGATAAGACGGTTTATTTGATTTTGCGTAATTATTTGATGCCTAAATTACCTAAATGTATTGTTTATAATTCAAAGAGTGACAAGAAAGCAGGATTATTACATCCATTAAAAAACGGTAGTACTCATTTAGAATCAGTTCATCAATCGACGATGAAAAACTCTTAGTTAAAAAAAAACAAATTCTTGTCCTGGTTGGTAAGTTCACTAAATTTGTAAGGTTATATTCTTGTAAGTCTGTAAACGCTAAAGAGACAGTTATTTCTTTAAAGTCATTTTGTTAAAATTATAGTGTCCCTATTAGAATTATTTCTGATAGAAGTTCAGCTTTCACTTCAAAATTGATGGGACAATTGATAGATAAATACAATATCAAGCTTGTGCAGATAGCTATTAGTGCACCTAGGGCTAATGACCAGGTAGAGCGGATAAATAGAATAGTAGTTACTATGTTGGCTGAGTTATCTATCGACACTAAAAGGTGGAACGAATCTTTATCTAAAGTGCAGTTTTGCATTAATAACACTGTAAGTAAGTCTAGGGCTCTATCCTCAGTCGGTTACTGTTTGGTATAGATCAGCGTAGTCTAGTAGATGAAGAGTTAAAGCTTTCAGTAACGGAAAATGAATTTTGACTTCGAAATTGCTCCTGTAGTGGCTGATACTAACATTCAAATGACTCAGACTTATAATAAACAATATTATGATAAAAATAATAAAGTTGCATAAGTAGATAATGTAGGTGATAAGGTAGTCATAGTTAATACTGTGACTACGCTAGGAGTAAAACCAAAAATTAGTATCTAAATATAAAAGATCATATGTGGTAGCAGAATGCTTAGGTAATGACAGGTTTATTGTACAATACATTGACGGATACTAATAGACCCCAATGTCAAGTGGTTTAATAGATGAAATTGTAGTCGGCTGACTATACTTCAGCGTTTAATCCCCGAGATCGAGATCGATGATGATGTCAGACTGAACGAGTTGTTAGATAATAAAAATATAGAAATCAGTTTTAGTGAGAATTAGAATATAAGTTTTTTAAAATAAGAAGGTTGTTGTTTTGGTAACCAAAACAATAAATATAAGATGATTTTGTAACAAAAAACTTAAAATTAGCTTTCAAAAACGAAATTATAGTTAAAATATGATGATATTTTTGCAATCTAGTCCCATAGCAAAAATAACCTACAAATGTTTCTTCAATTGTGAAACAGTCCAAATTCAAACATGTCAAAAATCATGGGAGCTTACCTTTTCTTAATGAAAATTTTCATACAGTTCAAAAACAATTTGCACTTCATATAACTGTGCCATGAAAAACCAGTTTTGACAAATAACTTAATTATAAATAACAGTTTTGCTATTCTACATTTTGTTGCAAAAACATGTAACGTTGCTTACTTACAATACCAAAGCAAAAAGATTGGTTGAATTTTATAAACACATTTTTACACCAAGAGCTTGTATTCAAAAAAGATCAGACACAATCTAATTTTTTCTACCAAACACACATGGAACTACGTCTAAAGTTTTTTACGCTGCTTTAAGTTTAAATTTTTCAACAAATCGTTTTATTAAGTTTGCTTTTCTACTATATTATGTTTTGTTTATACTTTGTCTTTTAATTACCAGAAGCAAGTTAACTCTCACGCTTAAAAAACCTGTAAGTCATACAGTTTGTAAATATGAATTCAAAACGCAATTTTGATTCAGTACACATTTTGAATCTACCACCTAAATTACTAATAATTTTTATACGGTGTAAACGGAGATATTCACTTCCGCTTCTCGTAAATAAAAATTCAAGTATAGTTCTTTTGGTTTAATATAATTGTCATTTTATACCTGCCACCTGTCAGCGAAGAACATAGATAACGTTTGAATTCTCTAGACTTTTTAATTAAAAAGGAAAATTATTATCATTATATCAAAACCATTATTATCACTGTTATGTATACAGGGTGTGTCACGATGATGGCCTATTAGAGGTATCTCTAAAACTAAATGAAATAGAGTTTCCAAAAATGGCATATGTGGGTTATAGAAGATGGTATTTTTAACTAAAATATTTTCAATAATGACCAACTTTTGTTTTTACCAGAAGTAGCTATCAACTTCGTTATTTTAAATAGAACAAACTGTATATTTTTACATTTTTGGAATGTTTGCTAAATTCTAAAGTTTTACAAGCGTACCCTATATCGTATGTTTACCGTTTATGAGATATTTTAAAAAGAATGAAAAAAATTACATTTGTTGCCTCTTATGAGAGTATAAATTTGTCTTAAAATAACAATTTATTTTGAAGTTTTGGTATTAGCGTAATCAAGCGGTCGTTTTTGACCGCGTAAATTCAAAATTTCAATTTATTGTATCGGATGTCTTACTTGCCTTACTAAAAGTTTTTATAATTTGATAGCTACCTCCGGTATAAACGGAAGTTAGTCATTATTAAAAATATTTTAGTTACAAAGACCATATTCTAAGACCTACATGTGTCATGTTTAAAAACTCTATTTCATTTAGTTTAAGAGATACCATCATCGTGACACACCTTGTGTAGCAAAAGTTTTGTCTAAAACATAAAAAAAAGTTTAAACTGTAAGCATTATAATTTATCGCATTTTTATTTATTATTTTAGATACTTACTTTTTACTTAGGATAAAGAGTAAAGGTGTTTTAACAAAATTAAGTCAAAATTTTCTTTATATACAAAAAAGTTGAAACAAACTGCGTATATAACATAGCAAATAAAAAAACATAAGACTGCATACCTGAAAATGTATTCGTGTTAGCTGACTTATTAAAATGCATATTTCTGCTATAGTTGTAATTGCCCACCACAGCGGAAATGCATAAGTTGGTAAGTTGTTCCAAAATATTTCTAACGACATCGACTGAGAACTTTGATATAGTGCAGATAAAGTAATCGTGGAAGATCCTATTATTTTCATTAAAAACTCAGTTTCCAAAGCAAATTTCATTTTGGTCATTACGAAAACCAAAAGGCTACGCAATCTACAAAGATGTGCAATTTTCTCTTGCACATCTTTAGCATATGCATCATGTGTTAGATATACAATATGCTTATTTAACTTTCTAAATCTACATTTAATTTCCACTACATAAACCAGAAATAAAATAAATTGGTTGTTACTAAACGCTGTCGTCAAAAATTGTATAGCAATACTGAATCCCGACTCTGTTGAATATGTAGACAGCAAATACACAAGAAATAATGTGAGTAAATATCTCATTATTAATGCAAAAATTGCAATTACTTTAGGACGAGAATACTGAGCTTTTCTTTCTGAAATATTTCTAAACTCATAATCAAACTGCATTATACCGTTAGCTCCAATTGTAAATTGTTCAGTATAGGTACGTGCTAAAAACATCCGTATAAAAGAACTAACCACAACCATAACGTGTGTCATCAGTTTTGATATAGTAAATATTGTAGCAAAACTATAGCTGTCGACGTTAAGATACACAAGTGTTATTAGAAGCACACCAAATGCAAACAAACTCAAATCGTTCAATAATACATCTGTTTTACGAGTAACGTATCTACGCCCATATTTGGTTGTTTCTACACTGTATGGTGCCAGTCCCATAATTTTTGACAATATATAAATTGAAAACATCGCGTTGTATATATCCATTGTTACTTTATAAAAACGTTGCAAGTAACTAGTTGAACTGATAAACTTTCTATTCGAAACTATTATTAAATTGTCTAAATTCTATATATTTTTATATCGTCTATTTATAATATATATATCAATTACACGTTAATATAATAGATGTACATAAGTAATTACGTACAGTAGCAATCAATACAATAATTAATACGTTCTAAAAATAATGTCGAAAATAAAATATCTCGCAGAGATGTTCTAAAAAAGTAATAAAAATAGTTTTTAATATAGCAAGACAATACTATAAATACTATAGTATAATTCTAAATGTTGAAATCAAATTTGAATTAGAATAAATGGTTGTTTTTAAAACAAGAATACTAAAGGTGGGTTTATAGAAAGTGAATTAAATATTTAATTAAAATTAAAGTTAGGTAATTCGTTGCCTAATTTGTTAAATTTTAGTAAACAACCAATCAGAAATCAAGATTCTGAATTTAATTGCAATTAACTTAATTTTGATTTAATTCACTTTATGTAATCCCACCCTTTAAGTGTACATCTCAATATGTAATTAACGTATTCAAAGAAACGTTGTACTGGTTACTTAACTTAAATGTAATATTTGGACTGTTCGCTATCACATGTTAGGCGATTTCACCGAAGTGTCAAAAATACGCATAAACAACATTGAATTCAGAACAGCAGTGCATGAGAACTAATCATTAGACGCTGTTGCTAAATTTAGTTGATTGGAAGAATCGCTAAGCTGGAAAGCTGCAGCATGACCGCATGTTGGACTCAAATTTGTGGTTGATTTTGAATTTGTCGTGCATTTGTTGTGAACTCAAATGCGTTTGTTGTATAAAGAAAAACACGTGTTTTGTAACAGTAAGTTTTCCTTTGTTTCTATACGCATGATAAAACTATTGAAATTTACGTTTTATTTTTTTTTCTACCGACATATGGTACGCACGACATTTATTTTTGTAAGTACGATTTCTTTGGTTTAATTTATGGAATGCGTTTTAGGTTAGTCTATGTACGAATATCTTTTTAGTCTGGCCTATTTCGTATAGAGTATATAATAATTTCAAGGAGTATGTATTCCGAGTAAAAATTTTTTGTGGAGCCTCAAGGCCACCAAAAGTGAAATTATCAACAAACGTATGACATATTTGAAGTTGTGTGCGCTTTTGGATAAGAAACTGAATGAACAATACCTTAAAAGTGATACACCTTTATCAGAACTAAAAATTGGGTAAATCATAACATTTCCTGTAAAGTATATGCACTGCATATGCTTAGAGAGAAAGTTATTATTTTTATGGAGAGTAGGTAGTAAGATATACCGTATTAGTGGTGATAATCGTGTAGCACTTGATAATAATTTAAATTTGATGCAGCTGTTGGCCAGTTGAGTTCAGTCGAAAGCCAAGAACTCTGATTGATTTAAAAAGATGGAAAGCGACTAAGTTCCGGCAATTTCTGTTGTATCTTGGACCTGGGTTTTGCCAAAACGTTTTTATTGCAATTTTTTGTATTAAACTTTGCCATTACCATTTTACTAAACATTGATTTAAATAAGCATTATAATCAATACGCTAAAGAATTATTAAAACAATTTGTTGAAAAGGCAGCACGGTTATATGGAAACAATGTTTATAATGTCCATAGTCTTATTCACCTTGCTGGAGAAAATTTTTTGGTTTCTTTAATGTCATCAATTGTTTTGGATTCAAAAATTATTTAGGAGTATTAAAGCAGATGCTAAGAAAAAGTAATTTTTAATTACAACACATTGTCAATAGAATAAGTAAAAGAAAGCATATTAATCACTAGACTATAAAAAAAGATATATAGATAAATGATATAAAATGGCAAAAAGTGATGGTTCGCCTAAACTTTCCCATACATGGTACGTAGTTTACGTAGTACAAAAAAAAATAAGAATGGATAAAAAAAGAATGTAATTTTTTGCATTTTTGGTCAAAGAAACACCAATATAGCAAATTTTGACTATTTTCGACATAGCATCGAGTATGTGTGTGAACACGATACCAACCAAACAAAACGTTCGATCGTCACCCAAACTTATATCTAGACTTACTATAATAATAATATAAATTGTATAGAATTTGGGAACACTGGGTCAATAAAAAAACAGTGTTGCCACGTATGCCACTACCGATTTATCGTTAAAACTCAAAAACCAACATTTCAATTTTAACCAAACTTTATATTTGAGGTAACTCAACCAGGATTAAGGCTTGTGTCAATTTTTTTGAAAATGTTAAATTAGTTTTTATGTATTTGTAGACACATATGAGAAAACTTTGGCTAAATTGAAGCAATTAGAGGATATTAAAAGTGTATCACAATCAAGCGATGATAATGATGAAATACTAATTTCCAAGCGTGCTTTTAGAGACACAAAACTATCGGACGAATTTCAGTATAGGTTCTAGTTTTGAAGAGCTGGATGTGCCACCACCATCAAAATTTGTTTGTGATAAACACACTAGTATATCAGCAAATGTACAGACACAAAAACCAGTATCATCGTATTCAGATAAGATGTTGCCTAAAACATTTAATGTTTCGACAACAGCAACTTCAGATGTGCCAATCTAAGTTAATATACAGTGTATTAATTATAAAACAAATGAAGGTAGGATTTTAACATTATGAGTAACTGACTAAAAATTCTCTATTTTATTGTTAATAAGTCTAATGAATTATTAAGTCATGACGTAAAATATTTGATACAATTAGTACAAATATAGAATGACAGGATTGCTGACGATCATTTAACCAGTAATCCTGCTTTTGAGGAGTTACCAGCTTTCTAATCTTAAAAAAATGTAATCATTATATGCAAAACTAGACCAGTTTTCAAAATTTCTATTTGGAATCTGGTAGTATTTGTATTTTATTGTTTCCAGTTATTGATCAAAAATTTGCTTGCGTGTAAACTTGGCTCAAGAAGAAATCGATGCAGTAATTAAAGTATACAGGTCCACAGAGCAAACAAGATAGTTGGAGAGGGGATACCGGCGCTACAGTAACTTGTACGGTAGAATCCCAAAAAAAGTATTTGGGCGCTTAATTTAAATGTATATTGTTAGATACACATAAATGTATTGTGTGCTGCATAACCAGTGTAACTTATTTTTTTCTTTACAAAATCAGAAAGGAACATATCTATAAACGAAATACTTCCTTAAACTTAAAAACCAAAACATGAATATACAATTTTTAGTAACAACAATAAATTTTACAGAAACAGTTTTAAATAACCTAAGATTTATAAAATTCCTTTTGCTTATTTTAAATGTATTCAAGTTTGATATTTTGTTGAATGAACGAATAAGTTATTTGCTTGGCAATTTTTAGTAACACAAATTAATCCTTAAATTGAAATCAGAATTAATTGAACAGGTGCCCATTTAAACAAATTTATTAATCATTTTTATATTCTTCTAAACTTGTGTCATCATCTGATGAACCAGTATTTACTACAAATTTAAAGTTTTCCACTACATCGTCAACTAAACCATCGTTCACTCACATTTCTTAAGCCAACTGATCTACGTGCATGCACTGTTTTTACCAATCTAATTCTGTCATTTCATCAAACGCATTTCTTACTCACCTCAATTTCCTTGACGCTTTGCTGTACGTTATTCATAGCGACCTTATGTTTATCCAAACTCCATATGAACTCAATTAGATTAAGATCGCAATGATATGGAGGCAAACGCAACACGGTATGTGCATGTTTTTTTTTTAAAATTCGTCTATATAAAATGTTTTAGTGTAGCTAATCTTTTTTACCAGTTCTAACAATTTGGGTTTCCGCATATCCCCAGTTGTTGAAACCTTGTTACTTTCAAACCAGTCTCTAATTTCTTGCTTTCTTGTGCCGTGGACACCATTCGAAACACTGTACTGTACTGTAAACATTGTAACACTGTTACAATTGCCCCCGAAAGGTGATGGTATCGTGTGTAAATTCAAAATAGCTTTCTGGCAACCTCAATTTACTGATCTTTATAAAAACGTCCGTTGCTTACACGTACTATTCGTTTTACACAGGAAATGCCTCGCAATCGTCTTGTGTTTTCCGCAACTTTGGAAGCGGAGCTCACAGAATATCTTAAAGCGTCAGCAAATATTTTCTATAGGCTCACACCAAAAGAAGTACGAAATTTAGCTTATAAATACGCAGTTGCAAACAAACTGAAATTTCCTGACAAGTGGAAGGAGTTCGAGATGACCGGTGCTGATTGGTTTACGAGTTTTTTGAAACGTAATCTAACACTCTCCATTAGAATCCCCGAATCAACCAGCATTGCTCGAGATTGCAACTTTAACAAACAGAATGTTGAGAAATTTTTCGATAAACTTAGCAATGTAATAGAAAGGTACGGATTTTGAACCTCAAAACATCTACAATTTAGATCAAACAGGAGTTACTACAGCACCAAAACCTGATAAAGTCTTAGCCGCCAAAGGTGTAAAACAGATTGGTGGCATTAATTCACATAAAAATTACTGAATTCTTACCTTTTCTGCGGTATTTTGTGAAACATGCAAGGCCATCTCAGGAAAATAAGGTTTTTCTGCTTCTTGACAATAACGATTCCCATATACAAATTGCAGCTGTTGATTTTTGTCGCAAAACCGGGATAGTATTGCTGTCATTCCCTCTTCATACGTCCCACAAACTGCAGCCTTTAGACAGATTGGTATATGGACCGTTTAAGAAATATTTGAACACCTGCGCCGACGATTGGAGAAAAACTCATCCAGGAGAAAGATGAACATTTATCATTTGCCAAGTCTTGTGAAGCAATCCCTCCCTTTAGCTGCTACACCAGCAAATATTCAGGCTGGTTTCAAATGTTCCGGTATTTATCCATTTAACCGCTTCGTATTTGCTGATCATGAGTTTGCTCCGGCGGTAGTTACGGACCGCCCGTTGCTAGAACCAAGCGACCATTTACCCAAAAACGACACGGACACGGATTCCAAAAACCAAAGCGAACAGGTAGGATGGCAATGAGAAGTTTGATTTGGACCGATACCCCAAAGAAGGCACAGTTAGCAAAAATAAAAAAAGGAAAAACACCTAAAAGGAACTTAAAGTTGGCCAGGCAAAGCAAGTTGACGTCTGTGTCAAAAATTGAGCTAAAAAAGGTAAAAAGAATAAGACTGCAAATAAGAAAGAAAGTATTTTGAAAGATAGTGGCACAGATGATGACGACTATTTGTGCTTTGTGTGCATGGGCGCATGGGCCAATAGCAAACAGAGCGAGGAGTGGGTACAATGTCTTAGTTGCAAATTATGGTCGCACGAAAAATGCACAAAAGGCGACGTATTGTATTACTGCCATAACTGTGAATCTGATTAACTAATCTAATCAGATTCACACTTATGGCAACTGCCTTTAATAAATATTTTTTTAAACAGAATCACTTTCTTGTCTCTTGTTACAATTGATCCTACGGCTGTTAGAACTGACCCTTACTTGGGTCAAATGTAACATTTTTCGCACACGAACTTAATATTTTTTTCACAAGTTTAAACTAGAATATCCTACAATTTTGTACTGCAGGATTCATGGCAACACCCTAAAGCATCTTTGTATAGTTTTTTATGGCAATATATTAAGACGTTTCTGAATTGCAAGATTAAATGTAAAAACTGCTACAACTGACCCCGGTCTCCCCTATCCATTGGATAATAATAGCAATGATAAATTAGCGCAAATAATTTAAACTAACAAAAAATGCTCGCTTAACTAAATATTTAAGTCATGCAAAAACTTGTAGATAGTGGCATTGCTGAGGAAGTAATTAAAAAATGTTTTTCGGCAAAAAGTTGTTAGATGCCTCATCGTACGGTTTATTGTAAAAATTGTCATCGTTAAATCTAATAAACATTTTAATAAACTTTCGTGTAAGAAAGATCCAATATTGTTCATATAAAAAAAACATTTTTGAATGAAGAAACGATTAGATTAATTAATTAGAAACGTGTATTTAGCAAAAATAAAAGCTCCTTTTTAATGTTTACAACCGAAGAACTTAATAAGACAGAAATTTATTAGATTAAGAAAATTCAACAAGAGGTTTTTGGCCAAGCAATCGAAGAAATAAAGAAAAATGGTATTGTTGGAAAACGATTATCAATTTATAGATTGTCTCCGTTTGTAGAAGAAACCGGAATATTAAGAATTAACAATCATCTACAAGAATATATTGTGCCAACGAAATTAGTATTTGTTAACATGCTAATATAAAAAAATTATAATCGCTGTTTTCACAATGGAATACATTTGATTCTAGCTGAAATTAGAAGGAAATTTTGGATTTTGCAAGACGACAGAAGATTAAATCTAAAATTAACAAGTGTATAGTTTGTAAAACGTTACGTTGCAAACCAGTCCAAATGTAGTACTATTTATCCAGACAACACAAAAATCTTTAAACGTACGTCGATGAAGTTAAGCACACTATAAAATTTATCAAAAGAAAAGATTCTGAACTTTTCCTTAAATCAAAAAATTATTTGAAATTTGATTGTTGTTTTTAGGAAATGATGGTGAAGACCTTTAAGGTTTGTCTCAAATTTGCCTTAGCTAAATCATTAATAACTCTTAATGAGATACCAACTATTTTGACGGAAATAGTAGCAACTGTAAACTCACGACGTTTAAAGTACTTCGTATAGAGTTAATTTATCAATTTTGTCACTTTTAACTTTTTTATTAAGTAATCTACGTCCGTGTAATTTACTGAGTTTTAACGTTGCTCATATTAGCAAAATTTTAGAAAAGATAGTCTACAGATTATCTGCAGCAATTGCAAACAGACCATATAATCAAGTGGCCGTTGTCAGCAAGAGCATTAATGATTGATGACATTTGTTCTGTTACATGACAAAAATGCTTCAAGATTGGACAGAAAAACGATTTAAGTCCATCAAATATATCTAGGACGAGATGGCAACATACGTTTATGTGAAGTTCAATTGCCAAACAAAACTATATCAAAACGCCCAATACAATTGTTGTATCTTCTAGAATGATGATGAATGAAGATGTGGTATAATTGTGTAAGATCGGAAACTATCGCAATGAAAATTAGGAAGGCCACCGAACAGATGATAGACAGAAGTACTCGAAAAAGTAACGGAAACTAAGATGTTCTTACATGTACACTTTACACTTGAGAGTGGACTAACGCTTTTTAAACATGCTTTCTTTTTTATATAAACAACCTAGAACCTTCTTTTTTTTACTTAGAGCGTTGTCCATCACCAGTATGGCCCAAGTGGTTTTTATGAAATTCAGTTTTGGTACTAATTTTTGGGGCTCATTTAACGTATTACACCAGAAGTTAGTACCACTGATCAAAAATTATTATTCACAAATTTAATAACAAATTAAATTAATAGTATAATATTAATTATCATTTATAAATGGTACATAAACAATAAATTTATTATCTAATTAACAAATAAGAATTAAAATAAAAAAATTAAATATTCAACTTACAAACATACCCAAAATTTAATATAAAGTATTATTCTAAATTTTTTTGCCTTTTTCTAGTTTCTAATTTCTTTGTTAACATTTTTTCAAATTAAAGTATACATTTTTTATAAGTTTGTTCAACTATCATTCTAAATTTTAAGAAAAAGTTTAAACCTACACCATGCGAGTAACATGCAGCGCTCAGCTAAGATACGACCCACCATTACATTTTTCCGTTGCATAGTAGCAAAATCGAATATTTTCCGTGTGTAAATTTTATTAAAGCAAAATGTTTCTAAAATTCCTGCTGGACTTGGAAATAGAATATGAAGACATCTTTCATTGTAAAGTTTTCTGTCAGTAAGGGCAAAACGTCGAAGCAATTTTATTATTATTAGTTAAAAAAAAGCAAATTTCATAGGAATTCATAGCAAAGACGACTTGGTCTATCTGATTTTGCATTTTAAGTTGTCGTCAGTTACCTGACCGAGCAAACTTTGGTTGTGGGCAAATGAGATTCTCATGAAAACTACTTTTTTTCCCACTGTGGTTGTACATAAAACTGCATTAGCACAAAAACTATTTTAATTAAATACGGTACTTACGTTCAGATTTCAAGATATTTCCGTTGACGTGAAATTCAATTCAAAATATTCATAATTCTTTTCGACGTAAAGCAAATGGTAATGTTACTTCAAATAAATTTATTTAAATTGCAAACATATGGTGTTCTAAAAAATCAGTTTTGCGAAGTAGCTCTGCAAGAGGTTTACTTGACATATGTATGCAACAATAAATTTCCAAGTTTAATTAATTTTCTATGTAAGATAATGTCTCTCTTCAGGAGTACTTATTGCCGTGAATGACGAATGACACGAGATTAAAAAACAGATCAACAATTATAAATACTAATTTGGAGAACACCTTACGCGTATCAACACCACTTTCACCAGGTATCGAACTTCTCGTTAGAGTTGTAGCACTATGTGACCAGGCTCGGACTGACCGTATGTCCGATGGGCCGATTTGGTCCAATTTGAGGTCGTTGGTACAGATTTTGTCAATAGATTCACTGTTCAGTTTTGTCACCTTAATCTAGAGCATTTGTAAATGCTGTTCAACGTGTACGTAATACTGGCGACCTAAGGTTAAAACGGGGCCGGAATGCTGGACGCGCTTGAACACGACGTAAATTTAATTCTATCGTTTAACGAGGTTTTTTGTTTTTTTTGTTGTAAACGGAGAGAGCAAATTTAATATATTTTTTTCTTTGTTTTTGGCAATTGACGGATCACGCTAAGAACACCTAGAGAATGTAATAAAAATGCATGTCGAATATTTAGATGCACATTTCCAAAGGTGAAATCTCTACTTCGAAAGTTTTACATCTGAAAGGATGTGGCAACGTAGATCGAATCGTGTCACAATCTTAGAAGCTGTTGAATTGTGAACCGTTATAAAACTCTGGTAAAGTCCAGTAATCATTTTGTTTTGTTTTTTTTTAAATGCGTGTCAACTAATTAGAATGTGGTAAAACAATTTCCAGGAATCACCCGATATAAATTGTTTATTTAATCCGACTTTGGCTTTAAAATTGATTGTGCCCAGAGAAAATTTTACATTTTACATTTATCCGAATGCTTTTAACCGTATCTATGCCAGGAGAACATGGCAGTCAGTGGACGTGAGGCTCAATTTGTTCGACCTTTTCTCGCATAACATGTTTGTGAGCGCAATATGACTATTTGAGCTTTGCGAAGATGATTTTTTGCCTTGAAAATATATTGTGTCAAATGAAGTTCGATGTTTTGAGATTTTGTTGCTTACGTTGTGTTTCTTACCGTACATTGCTTAGAAAAAGGAACCTAAGCGTTACTAATACAACCCAAATACTTCCTAATACCTGATACCTAAACAAAGTTTAGATTCGAGAAAATAAATAAGTACGGCCATTCACGACATTAAAGCTTTAAAACCAAAACATTGCGTCTCAATGTTGATGCCAACAATGGACTACTGGTGGAAGAAAGACGCGAATTTATAAGTTTATTGAGCATTTTGTTAATGATTTGAACAGATTAGCCCAAAATACCCATTTTTGTGCTTCTCTAAAGAAATTTTCTATAAAATCAATTCGCGCTAAACTATTACATACTACTAAAACTATAAATGGGATACAATAGCCGGAAGTGTTTGGATTTAGAGTTTTTAATACTAATTATGAGGCCGGTCCATTTACATGCTATGATGTTTGTTCAAGAGCATGGATTTAAGATAAAGCAATTGGGTTTCTCCTTAGATATATCACTGGAAACTACGTTTTATCAGCATGCAACAATTCTGGATAACAAGCGGTCTCGCTCATTATTTGTTATCACAAAAATTCTCCATATGTCATTGGTGTTGCTAATTCATCATCTTCCAGCGATGAAGAGGTTATGAGAAACAATTCTCAGCCATTTCATGCAAAAATGTTTAATACAAACAATTGGTGAATTATCATACGACTCTATTCTCGTTTAATATGCACCTAGAACACTAGTTATGTCTGTTTTTTAATCTTTTTATTATTTATCTATGCATTCTTATTTTTGAAAATTGCAATAAACCTTGTTCATTATATTACGTATGTAATATTGTGTTTGTTTTCAACACCTTCCGATAGTTGCAAGATTTGCTATATGTGTGAATTTTTTTAATTTAAATCTGGTGAACTGGACGAGTTAAGCAGTTTCATGAAATAGCTATGGGTAAAAATTTACGAACTGAAATAAGAAATTTAGCTTTGCATTGGGAAAAACTCTGAATTAGAAGATTAATAAATAATAAAAAAAAAATACTTCAAATAAAGATAATGACGAATTAACTTTGGAGAAAAAAGAAGAAGATAAATGTCTAACATGTGAGACACGCGTGCATGCAAAAATTGTGCTATTTGTTGTTACAAAGTATTGCATAGATTCAATTTATTAACCAATGTTTATAATTTAATTGGATTAACATTAAAATGTTTGCTGACATTGTTATTGGGTCAAGTAGTTTGTTCTACATTAAAAGTAATTAAAAATTGCAAGAG
Source organism: Aquatica leii (assembly GCA_035610365.1). NCBI lineage: Eukaryota > Metazoa > Arthropoda > Insecta > Coleoptera > Lampyridae > Aquatica > Aquatica leii. Next base: position 170,737,905 of record CM069433.1, on the reverse strand, counting down.
TAATTCTATCATGGCAATGGCGGTAGAAAAATGACTTTTAACGAATTTAGGTAGTGACGACATAATCAGAAAGCAGTGAGTTGTTTCAGAAACCATTAAATACAAATTATCAAAATCATGTTCAAATAGTTATTTATATACATGTACATACATGTAGTAATAATATAATAAATAATAGTACACTGTATATATTTAGTGTTTTGTTGGAAGTACCTACGAGGTCAGCGTCTCTAAAATGCCTGGACCGGTTATAGATCCCAGTCCGGGCTGTATGTGACTAGGATGTTAAGTTATTTCTATGTTGAAAGTTACCTGTTTAAAACCTATTATATTTTTTTACTTTACTGTAATAAAATATTAATTCAATATAAAATAAAATGTTTGTTTTACATTTCAAAAAGTAAAGAAATTCACATGATTTTTTAAGCCTATTCGGAACCAATTGGGTAATGGAACCTAATGCTATTTCATGCAAGATTTAATTGTCCTGTGCCGCGAATTCTTACCTAAACTAAATTACCTAATATACATTAAAAAAAACAAGTAGTTACCATAAGGTAATTTTTTGCAAATGTAAAAATTATTTAAAATTTCTAAATAGTGCTTGTTTCTCCTTTTTCTCAAAATCAGTTATTTATACAAAATTTCTAACTAATACTAATTAAACATTCACATTTTGTTACTTAAAACTACTTCGTTTTGTACTATTTTAAATGCGGTTGTAAATTCTTTTTTTGAAATTGCTGTTTTCCAGGTTTGCAATTATTTATATTTATTTAACTACCAACTCAATAATACATTTTTTGGGTCAATAGTGTATTTATTTATTTTAAAATCTTACAAGCAAGCTTTAGAACTTGAGCTCAGTTCTTCGCCAGGTAGTATAAATCAAAATGGCAATTATAAAACTAAAGTAACTGGAAACAATTGTAAGAAAACTTGATAATTGGCGCAAGTTTATTTAGCTACAGCATTTGCTCAAAAAAAAAATTAAAATTAAGAAATAACAGGTAACCAGGTGTCAGATAGTTATAACCACTGTTTCTGTTGAAATTGTTGGGATATTTAATAATTTCAATTGCTTCTCTAATGTTTCTTGATTTCTAGTTTTTTGTTTTAGAAATTGTTTTTTAAAGGTTATATTATGTAGTGTCAAGTGCATATTCGGCAATAGCAGACTTAGTAGGCTCGAGTAAACAAAGACGTATTTTGTGTTTTTTTAAATTTGGTATCTATAGTTCTACCAGTTTTACAAACATATGCCTTGCTGCAGGTGCATGAGACTTGGTACACTCCACAGGTATTGTAAAGTACTTTATCTTTTACAGGATTCAACAAATTTTTAATTTTAATTGTAGTGTAGCAATTTTTATGTTATGTTTTCTTAGTATTCTTCCAATTTTGTCACTTATTTTGGAAACAAAAGGTAGAATAGCAAAGTTTTGGCTTATAGTTCATCATTCCAAGGTTCTATAGATTACCAAATGCACCTCTTCGACCGATTGTTAGCTGAATTAGATAAGCAACTTATGAACTATCTAAGTATTTAAATTCTACACTACTTATAAATGATATTTTTGGTCTCATGGTGAAGTACAAATTTTTTTTGCAATACTTTAACAATCAACATCCAAACATAAAATTTAGTTTTGAAAAAGAAATTAATGGTACCTTACCTTTTCTTGATGGAAAGATAGAAAGAAAACCAGAAGGTATTTTAATACATTCAGTTTATTGAAAACCAGCACATACGGATCAGTGTATAAACGCAAATTCTCATTATCATAAGAAATGGTTTTAACAAAAAAAATAAATAAAACGTTTCTTCGATCAAAGAAAACACCTACTTTAACAGAAAATTGAACTATTAACTAAAACTTTGTTATTTTACCCTTTGTTTCCAACATAAGTGACAAAACTGGAAGAATACTAAGAAAACATAACATAAAAGTTGCTGAACACTACAACTAAAATTAAAAATTTGTTGAATCCTATAAAAGATAAAATACCTTACAATACCTGTAGAGTGTACTAAGTCCTAAGCACCTGTAGCAAGGTATATATTGGCGAAACTAGTAGAACTATAGATAGGAAAATAAAACAAACAAGACATCTTTGTTTAGTCCAACTTATTTAGTCTGCCATTGCCGAACACGCACTTGACACTCTTCATGATATACGCTTTGAAAAAACTAACAAAGAACTGCAAATTTTTGCTGATAATTTGCGTGTTAAATCAACGGACATTATGCTAGTTACAATCTACAATAATGAAATAAACGCCACGACATGACTAGGAATAATGCGTATTTAAACAATCAAAAACCAACGTGCATTGCATAGTTAAATGAATGACCGAGCGCTATCTAAATCTTGACATGCGTGTAGATTTTGACATGTTTGATACGATTTGGCACGGTTTAACGCAGTCCAAATATTAAGCAATTTGACTTGTGAGTGTTTTAACGTAATAGAAAAAAAATTAAATTAAAAAAAGTCTGTCTTAAGATCTTAAAACGTTGTGTTTGTTAAACCATGTGTTTCTAATTATATATTTATATCTAAGAGTATAACAAACCAGTCTGTAATGTTAGCAAGAAGGAGCCCTAATCGTATTATTAACCTAACCAAAATTATTGCTGTTCTTATATAGCTAGAATTAGTAGTTTTAGCAGAACTAGGTTCTCAGCGAATACAATATAATCATTTAGTAACGTTCGACCATTGAACCAACTATCAAATTGTTTTTTATGAAACCAAACACTTACTTAGTTGTAGTAGGCATTTGTTGGTGACGTGAACTAATAAGTAACTTTTGAACAAATTATTTCCTAATCCGAAAATGTTTCTGTAAAGCCATAGTATGAGGTTTCTATTATAAAATCTGGAGTTAAAATTAGAGACACGACAATTGTGTGTATAACATACATAAAAACATAAAATGCCATACCTGATAATGTATTCGAGTTAGTTGACTTATTAGAATACATATTTCAGTTGTAGTTGTAGTTGCCCACCACAGAGGAAATGCGAAGACTGGCAGTTTTTTCCAAAACACTTCTAACGACATCGATTGAGAACTTTGATATAGTGCCGATAAAGTAACCGTAGCGCTTCCTATTATTTTTAATAAAAGCTCAGTTTCCAATACAAACTTCATTTTAGTCATTACAACAACTAAAATGTTATGCAGTTTACTAATGTATATAATTTTATCATGGGCATCTTTAACATTTTCTTCGCGTGTTAGATATTCAACATACTTGTTTAACTTTCTAAATCTACATTTAATTTCCACTATATATACAAGAAATAAAATAAATCGGTTGTTACTAAATGCCGTTGTAAAAACTGTATAGCAATACTATACTTCGACTCTTTTGAGAATCTAGTAAGCAAATATACAAGAAACAATGTAATTAAATATCTAATTATTAAAACTGCAACTGTAATTATTCTAGGTCGGCCATAACGACATTTGTTTCCTGAAACTTGTAAAAATTCATTATCAAAATACATTATACCGTCAGCTCCAATTGTAAATTGTCTGGTACAAATCCGTGCTAAGAGCATTCGGATAAACGAATTAGTAACTACCATAGCGTGCGTCATCATTTTAGATATTGTGAATATTGAAGCAAGGCTATAATTTCCAAAGTTAAAATACACAAGCGTTATTAGAAGCGCACCAAATGCGAAAGCGGCCAAATCGTTGAGAAGTAAATCTCTTTTGCGACTAATGTAGCGACGTCCAAATTTGGTTGTTCCTACACTATAAGGTGCCAGTCCCATCACTTTTGATATTAGATAAACTGGAAAAATTGCTTTGTATATATCCATCATGTTGTTTTAGATAGATTTTGCAAGTAAGTGGTTAAACTGATAGTTTTTATTCAAAACTATTATAAAATTGAGTTGAATTGAGATATTTGTATATATTTACTAATGACATATTAATTATAAAACCGTAAACACATTATTATAATAACGCTATATATGTAAGTAGTTGCGTATAATAGCAATCGATAAGTATGTTATTTTTAACTTTCTAAAAAAATAACTATTATCAAAGAAAAATAGATCGAAGTAGTAGAAAAAAAACTTTTGTAAGCATAACATTAAAAATGTAGATAAAAAAGTATTAGATACCTTCTAAACACATTAAGCAATCAACGACGCTTTTATTACAGCATCTATTGTCATATAAAAATAAAATAACTTTAAGAATATTCAAATTCAAGTTTCTTAGAATCAACCGACAGTTGTTTTTAAAGAAAAGATTCTGAGCAAATCTAAACAATACTAAACTTAATACGCTTTTATTCTGTGGAAAATCATAAAATGTTTGTAAAAATTTTTAAAACATGTTTAACTGGCATTGTGAAATATAACAACTTTAAACAAGTAATGAATAAAATAAATTTTGAACATCAAAAAACTAAGAAAAGACAGCTCTAAAAACTATATTTTGACTTTTGCAAGGAATTCAAGGTTACAAACTCTAATGTGCATAAAGCTGAACCACACTATCCAAAATTATTAATTTCTAAAGCATTAAAAAATTGAAATGTGCATAAGGTCCAAATTCTAGATATGAACAGCATTATATGCGAAAAAAATGCAAATCTTTTATGTGATATTTATTATCGGCTTTGCGAGGGATATATTTTTATTAAATTTTGAAAAAATATAAATTATATTGTCTACTTAATTTAAATTCGATTTTTGCAATTTTTGCTTTTTTTTTACGCGATACGCAACTTCAAAATAAACCATTTTATAAAAAAAAACAATATTCTGAAGACAATTTTGCCTAGTTCACGTACTTTATAAAATAAAGAATATTATAATTTAAAACAAAATTGCATAAATAAGTGCATAGTAATGTTAAGAATTTATTTTTCGATATAAGCTGCTTGATATAATTTAAGTGTTGGCAATTATAAACATTTTTAGTGTTGAAAACATTTATAGGGCGCTTGTTTCAAAGGTTGGTGTAACGAAACGATGAAACGCTCAAATGAAACAAATCTGGAACTTGCGGTGGTGCCCAATATCACTTCATTTTTTGTATTTTACGGATGCAGTGTTTATTATTATTAAACAAGATATTCGTTATTATTCGTTTTATGTTTAAAAAATATAATGTCTTAATTTCACTCAGCAGTGATGAAAAATAATTATAGTAATTGCAGAATTAGATCCGCGCTAGCTTCCGCTTTGTACACTGCAAAAAAGGTACAATATAGATGAAAATTGCACATAAACAATTTATTGAACGCAAAATTTACTAGAAAAAAGTCCGCGGGTGTGTATAATTATATCAAATAGTTTAAGAGTTACAGAATTTTAATGTAATGTAAGACATTTTTGTGCAACTTTGCACACTTGTATCTTGTAAAGTATTGAAGGTAATTGTACCCTTCCGCCGACTTTTTTATAGTAAATTTTGTCTTTTATAAAATGTTTATGTGCAACTTTTTTCTATCTTGCACCGTTTTAAGGTAATAGTTTATTGGTTATTTTAATTATTAATCAAATTATTTCAATACAAAAATTGTAGCGGTTTCGATGCTGGTGTAATATTACGACACCGACAAAGCTAACCTTAGTCGCAAAAAAGCCGCGGTGGCCACCAAAAGCAACTCGACCGAAGCACACATGTTCTACTAAACCGATAATTTATGTTCAAATATTTAAATAGGTAAACAAAATAATTTAATAAACCTGGTTTATAAAGTTTTATATCAGTAATTACTAGTTTTAATTATAAACGATTTCATTGTAAAGTTATCAACATAAGACGAAAGTATGTAAAATAAAATTTTAGTAAACAGTCTAACAATTGTAAAGATTATTAGCGTTATAAATCTTTAAAGACTAGAGAAACGATCCATGCTAAAGTAAAGTTCATCTTTTTAATGTTTTTTTATAAGTCAGTAGCAAATTTGTTTAATATTAATAGGAGACAAAATGTAGAATCAGTAAAAAAACATAAATTTAATAAAAAGGCATGTCGATTATTTCGAGTCGCGAAATGTTTTTATTGCGAGTCCAATCTGCTGTAAATCTTTTTTAGATATGAAAGGAATCGCAAACGTGACAAACTGTTGAAAAAAATTCAATTTTTAAACTGTGGATGCACATTTTCAGAGATGAAATCTTCACTTTGCAAGTTTTACATTTGAAAGGATGTGGCAACGTAGCTCAAATCGTGTCATAATCTTAAAAGCTATAGAACTGTGAACCGTCATAAAGCTCGAGCAAAATTCAGTAATCATTTAGTTTTGTTGTTTTTTAAAAATGCGCATAAACTAGTTAGTGTGGTGAAGCAATTGTCAGAAATCACGCGACATAAATTGTTTATTTAATCATTGAATTATTTATTTAATATAAGCGTATTCAATCAAAGTCTGGCTCAATTTCTAAAAGTTCCACTTTGGCTCTAAAATTGATTGTGTCTAGAGAAAATTTTACATTTATTAGAATGCTTTCAAACGTATCTAAGCCAGCAGAAAATGAGTCAGTGGACGAGAACCTTAATTTTTCGACCTTACCTTGCATAACATGCTTGTGAGCGCCATATTATTATTTGAGCTTTGCGAAAGTGACTTTTTCCCTTGAAAATATTTTGTGTCAAATAAAGTTCCATGTTTTGAGATTTTGTTGCTTGCTTTGTGTCTCTTAGCGTACATCACTTGGAAAAGAGCACCTACGTGTTACCAACACAACTCAAATACCCATTTTTTGCTTCTCTAGAAAAAATTTCTTTAGAAGATGTACCCTTCAGTCATTTTGCACTAAACTATTACATACCACTAAAGCTATAAATAGGAAACAACAGCCGGGAGTGTTTGGATCCAAAGTTTTTAATACCAATTCAATACCGAGCACAATTTCCGTTCCTCTTGGAGAGATAAAAGACAAACAAATTGAACTAAAAAAATAAGAAAAAATTATGTTTGTTTTAGTGCATTTAAGATAACGCAATCGGGTTTCTCTTTAGATATGTCACTGGAAGCTATGTTTTATCAGTACACAACAATTCTTGATAATAAACGGTCTCGCTCATAATTTGTTATAACAAAAAATTCTCTATAAGTCATTGGTGTTGCTGATTCATCATACTCCAGCAATTAAAAGGTTATGGGAAACAATTCTCATGCATTTCATGGACAAACGTTAAATACAAACAATTGGTGAATTATTATACAACTCTATTCTTGTTTAATATGTACCTAGAATACTAGTTATTTGTGTTTTTTTATTATTTGTGTATGCATTCTTATTTTTGAAAATTGTAATAAACGTTGTTCATTATATTACGTAGGTAATATTGTGTTTGTTTTCAAAACCTTCCGATAATTGCAAGATTTGCGATATCTGTGAATTTTTTTTAAATGATTAATCCGATTGTCGTCAAAACCAAGATTAAAAAGTCAATTTTTGATAAAAATAGCTTTTTGTAAAACTAATTGTAACTTTCCATAAAACGGAAAATTGATTTCTGAAATTACTGTACTGTACTGATTTAGTAGGAGTTACAACGATTGCCGATTCCAAGCTTGAGTAAAAAAAGAGGATTCGTGGGCCAGACTAGTTAGCTACCCACAGCAAAACAAATAAGCTCATAGTACCATTAAATAACTGACGAAAACAAAATAATAAAAATTACAGGCGACTCTAATTACTAAAGCAGTCGAAAACCAGGAAGACCACCAAAAAAGTAGATACAAAAAATGACATAATATAATAACACAAGTTGAGACAGCTTATATCAAACAACAAAAAGAAGAACCTGTACGATTGTGTTTATATTCGTTATATGGTGCAGTTATTGCTAGCAAGTTTAAGTCTGCTACTGCATTTTATGAAATACGATCCCAAAATCTTCACACATTTAAAATATGAAAAAAATAATATATTATGATCCAAGTGTATACGTAGGCATTTAAAGCATCTGCGACAGTAACGATGCTAGCGCTTTAAAGACACTTCTACACGCGTGTCATACGCTATTTTTTATTGCAATTGCATCATAAAATGTAACCTATGCAATGACGTCATGTCGTTGATATGGACATTGGTTAGCTTTTGTATACGTTTCTATGTAGATACGGTATTTTCGAAAATTGTTTTGTAAAAAATGGATCAGTTTGAAGAAAGCATTCTACAGGAAATTCAAAAACTGGCCGAAAAAGCGGAATTAAAATTTATTCCGGAGAAATCGAAGGATGCCTATTGCAAAAAATATGAAAAACCGCTTATGTGCATGGAAAATAAAAATTTGAAAAGTGCCAAACATTTTTTTTTTTCATATTTTATGTTTTATGACAGTCTAGTGTGTATAAATCATCCAGCAAAACTGAGAAAAGTCAAAAATTTGCTATCATTGACGATTCTGATATAGAGTACGTTAAGTTGTTTAACAAATACCTTTCTCTACGTCCCAAAAATATAGTTACAGAAGGTTCTTTTGAATTACGCTAATGAGAAGTAAGTTGGTGGGATTAACATCTTTGGTAAATGCCCATCTTTTGTAGCACGTTTTGAATTTTTTGGACTCTGCGAGATACACTGGAGTCATTGTCAGTTAATACTGGCGATCCTGCGATAACCACAGCGAGTAATAACAAACTAAAAACTGCTGGAATTGACATATCAAATAATAATAAATGTACATTTAACAAAAAATGGCCTCTGGCTAGAATTATAAAAGTAATTCCAGGTAACGGTGGTAAGGTACGAGCTGTATATGTTTGCACTCATAATGGAGAATATTCTCGTTTCATTAGAAAATTTGCTATTTGCCTATATACGAAATTTAATTTTTGCATTTATTGTTAATGTCAGAAAAAAGGAGGTTTAGTTTAATTAAATAATCATATTGTTTTAATTTAGGTTTACATGAATGTTAAAGACTTTTGTTTTAATTTTGGACAATTATTTCTGGTTTCCCTAGCATGTTTGAAACAATTTCAAACACCAATCAATGTGTGTTGCCTAAGTCTGACTTTAAGTAATTATTTAAATCAGACATGGAAAAATTATGTATTTTATCATTTTCATTTTTATCAAAAAAGGCAGTTTTGGCTGTAAAAATTATTCTTGTTTTAAGCATGATTAATATAACAACCAAACATTCTGTAACTTAAGGTTAATAAATGATTTATTTAAATTTTATTAAATGCTTTGTTGTGCCATTTTGGCATCAATTAATAGATTGAAGAAGAAAAAATTGCTTTTATGTAAGTTTTCTACACAATTTTGTAGTCATCACATACACTTCTCTTTTGTCTTTATATCTCCCTATTAGTACGTAATTTTTTTTTGAAAAAAGACTAAGCAGGCTCAAGACGTATTTTTGTCAATTTATTTGGAACATCCCGGTTTGTCCCTGTAACATGCAAGTATTCTGACCAAGCAAAAATTCGGCTAATCTCAAAGAAAGATACCAATTATCTAAAATTATTTTACTTCCTTCACTTAATAAATTCTGAAGCAGATCTTTTTCAGTATACAAGCTGAAGATACCCTCTTAGCTAAGAACTACTTGGGCAGAAACAAAAAAGTTTCAATCTAATTCGTGCACGCTCAGATTTTGCAAATTGGAAAAAATGTAGTATACTTTTATATAGAAGCATGCACTCATTTATAAGAACTGTTTTTTTAACATCAATCAAGCTCATACACATTTCAATTTCATTTCAAACTTTTCCGACACATCTCTAAACAAATACCAATCGAATTCATTAGTTTATTCCGCGTACATCAACTATCTATTTTACAATTTCTTATGTTGATCACTAGTATACAATAGTACATTTTTTATGATGCCATTTTCATGGTTCTCTAAGGGTTAAAAGTACCTTATTTTATCAACCGGAACTATTAAAGAACCTACACTATGGATTACTCAAAGTACACAAACTATATTGGATCCACAACGTATGAATTAGCTAAGTATTTTGTTGATAACAATATCTTCACATTATTTAAACATTGTTTCATAACACTGTTTTTCATATTTAATAGTATATATTACAAACATTGTGAAAAAATTGAATCTCTAATTTTTGCCATATATGGCAAATTATTTTATAGAACATTTAAAAAAAAAGATCAAAAGATCAATTCAATCTATAAAATTTTATATCAATTTTAACTAACATAACAATTACTAGCTCTCTGACATTTGCCTTTCTGTTGTCTTTTTTCCTTTTTTCTACATTGAGCTACGTATAGAGTTTTTATGGTGGTTTTCGTTTAGACCTTTAAGAAAGTTATGCCATTTTCATGCTTTTCTTGCCAAAATCATTAATTTTGTGTCTACTGTCTAAAATATATAAACAAATTAGTTTAAAAACTGTAAGCATTATACTTAACCGCATTTTTATTTATTATTTGTACGTTCTGTTTCCGAAAAGTGTTCGAAGGTTGAAGAAAATGAAGGAAAGTTCTGGAAGCGAAAGGAAGATAACATTCCGTATATAAATAGAACCTGCTACAAACGAGGGGTTTCATTGTATACTCAGCGCGAGTGCAGTTTAGTGACCTTTACGTTATCTTATGCGTGATAGTGAAAAATATATAGTGTCAAAATAAATCAATTATTACTGATTTATTGTTTTTTTGTTTTTAATTGGTGTAATCTTTTACCGCAAGTTCGTTTTAGTTTTTCATTCATATTCGTTCATTTTGATTTAGTTATTTCAATTTACAATTTATTTTATTTTGGAGCCCTTAGTTTCTAATAAACAATTTTAAATTCACAATACATTATTTTATATATTAACCAATTTAAAATTTTCTTTATATACTAAAAACCTGGAATTGAAACAAAAAAAGTAACAAACAACGTATATAATATACATAAAAAACAAAATTCCATACCTGAAAATGTATTCGAGTTAACTGACTTATTAAAATACATATTTCGGTTATAGTTGCAATTGCCCACCACAACGGAAATGCGAAAGTTGGCAAGTTGTCCCAAAATATTTCAAACGACATCGACTGAGAACTTTGATATAGTGCTGACAAAGTAACCGTGGCGGATCCTATCATTTTGATTAAAAACTCAGTTTCCAAAGCAAATTTCATTTTGGTCATTACGAAAATCAAAAGGCTACGTAATTTACTAAGGCGTACAATTTTATCTTGCACATCTTTAGAATTTGGATTAGGGTCCTGTGTTAGATATACAATATACTTATTTAGTTTTCTAAATCTATTTTTAATCTCCACTACATAAACCAGAAATAAAATAAATTGGTTGTTACTAAACGCTGTTGTCAGAAACTGTATAGCAATACTGAATATGGACTCTGTTGAATATGCAGACAGCAAATACACAAGAAACAATGTAATTAAATATCTAATTGTTAATGCAACGATTGTAAGTATTTTAGGACGACGATACTGAGGTTTTCTTCCTGAAACATTTATAAACTCATTATCAAACTGCATTATACCATTAGCTCCAATCGTAAATTTTTCAGTATAAGCCCGTGCTAAAAACATACGAATAAAAGAACTCACAAGAACCATAACGTGTATCATTAGTTTCGATATAGTAAATATTGTAGCAAGACTATAATTGCCAACGTTAAAATACACGAGCGTTATTAGAAGCACACTTAGTGCAAACACCGTCAAATCGTTGAATACTATATCTTTTTTACGAGTAACGTATGTACGGCCAAGTTTAACTGTTTCTACACTGTATGGTGCCAATCCAATAATTTTTGATAGTATATAGATTGGAAACATTGCTTTGTATATATCCATTGTTATTTTATAAAAATGTTGCAAGTAAGTAGTACTAATAAACTTTGTATTTGAGACTATTATTAAATTGTCTAAAATTTAGATATTATTTGTATTATGTCTACTAATGAGATATTAATTACAAAACTGTAAACACGTTAATATAATGGAGATACATAAGTAATTACATATAAAAGCAATCAATACGTCAATTAATACGTTATAAAAATATTGTCAATAATAAAATATTTTGCAGAAATATTATAAAATAGTATTGAATATAGCATGACAATATTATAAATACTATTCTCTTTAAACTAATTTAAATTTTCCCACAATTTGATAGACAAATCTTATAGTTTTATTTTCACATCCAACGGGGATAACTTTCTCAAAATATTGATGGCAGAGTCTTAAAGTTATCGTGTATACATAGTACCATATACTATAAGATAGCTCTGCCATCAATCTTTTGCTAATGGTTATTCCTATCGTATGTGAATATAGAGCTATTGAAACGTTCAAGAAATTATTCTCAAGTCCGAGAACTTTTGCGACCCAAACAAATAATAGGATAGTTATTTTCTTAACGTGAAGACGGCAGTGTTAAGAAGATTATTTAAGTTTAAATAAATAAATAATTAACGCGTGTGTTTGAAATAAATATACGTAGTATAACCTTGTACGTGACTTTAAAGTAAACAAGTGTAAGTGTTTATATAAATAAAAGTTATCCGCGGACATTATCTTCGTGTAAGTGCAATATAACTTAGTGTAAATGTTTTTATTAAATATCCTTAGATTTAATTAATTCGGTTAGTTGTAAACGTGTATATATTTGTAGTATAAATAAATTAGTTTTAATAATAAAATTTGTTACAGTGGTATCAGGTGTCCGGTTTAAAACCCGTGGAAATCGTGTAAATAAATAAACTGTTTGCTATTTTTTGTGTAAATACCAGTAAGTAGTTTAATATCGCTCCCGTAATAAAAACATTGATTGCGTAAATAAATAAAATTTTAGTTCGCGTGTTTGCTTATAGCATTTAATCTTAGCTGTTCCATTTCGTTAAACTAGTGTCGGGCTTTATTAAAATTTAGCGTTATTCAATTTTTTTTTCGTGGTTAAATTTATGCCGATGACGCGTTCGCAAGCAATTAAAACAGATTCAAAAATATTTGAACTTCTCGAATTCTTAAAAATTGGTCGAGAATCGATGACTAGAAAAATAGAAGAAAAGTCTAGTAAAATGAAAGAAAAGTTTTGCAAAAATTGTCATAAAATTGAAGAAAAATTATTTGAAAATACCCAGAAAATAGAAGAAAAATTGATAGAACTTTCTAGAAGTTTAAATGAACAAATACAAACGAGCATAGAAAATCAAATTAAAATTGTTCAAGAAGAAACCCAAGCAGATATGTTAAATTTCAAAGAATAAATTTTCGAATTTATGAATGAGATATTAAAAGCAATAGAGGACAAATTAGAAGACAAAATAAAACTGCTTAAAGAAAGAATAATAATAAGTATAATTTGACGTTTAGAAATGAGATATGTAGATGCTCATCTTCAACAAGTGTACCAAGCTCAAATTGACAGTCAGGTTCAGAAAACTGCCAAAAGTCTTCAGGTGTTTGAGGCTGACATTGCCAGACTAACACGGCTTGCATATCTTACAGCATCAGATAGGAAATTCTCGAACGTTTGGACAAAATGTATAAACGCGGCACAAACAAATCATAGGATAGTTATTCTCGTGATGTGAAGACGGCAATGTTAAGAATATTATTTAAACTTAAATAAATAAGTAATTCACGCGTGTGTTTGAGATAAATATACGGAGTATAACCTTGTACGTGACTTTACAGTAAACAAATGTAAGTTTTTAGATAAATAGAAGTTATCCGCGGACTTGATCTTCGTCTAAGTGATATAAATTAAAGTATTTTTATTAAATATCCTTAGATTTAATTAATTTGGTTAGTTATAAATGTATATATATTTGTAGTATAAATAAATTAGTTTTAATAATAAAATTAAAATTCGTTACACTATAAAATTAGTCGATGAATTACATTAGAGTGCATCTTCTATTGCTGTTGAGCTTAAAAAACGGCCGTCCAGTAGTTCACTCTGATAGCATTTGCACAATTGCATTGACAATACTTTACCCACAATGTCTTATGTTATAGATTTATTCCGCATTAATTCGAAACTATTTGGAATTACGCGGGTGTAAAATCAACCTACAACGTTTTCCGCCTTTATAGCTATTTACAGTCATTGTTTATACACAGTACTGTATACTATGAAATGGCTCTGCCATCAATGTTACTAATAAATAGAAAATTAAAAATGTATATAAGTTTACAATTTGTTGTGGGTTCTGTGTTCTTTCATTTGATTTTGATAACAAAAATAGCGCTAGAATAGTATAACTTAGGTTGACAAATGAAGAGGTTGGAGAAAATGTAAAGAAATCTAAGGTAGGAGAAAGGGTGGAGTCAGGTCACCAACCACTGGAATTAATGGAAAGATGAGAAAGAGAAGAGAGAGAAAAAGATGAGGAGTGCATAATGAAAAAAATGTGAACAAAAGAGGGTATAAAGAGATGCAAAAAAAGAATAGGGAAACGGTAATGGGTTGGAAAGGAATTACTAGAGAGTGTGGAAGAAATGAGAGAGATGATGGAGAAAACATGATGGACAAAATGATGGAATAGAGAATGCAAGGAGGTAAAAAAAAGGCAAAAAGAGCATTAAGACAGTGGAAAAAAGGAGAAAAGAAAAAAAAAAGAATATAAAAGAGTAGTAAAAATCTACAGGAAAACATGCGAGAGAAAAAAGGAAGAAAACAACAAGAAACAAGAGGATTTTTTTTTGGGTGGACAGCTAATAAAAAGTGTGGTGATATATGAGGCAAAAATATGGGAGTGAAAAGAGTATAAAGGAGTAAGTGAGAAAATAATAAACAGACATAGGGATGTAATAGCGAAGGCTTCCACGGCCGGAATCTATACTAACATTAGAATGTCTTCCGGGTTTGGGCCGTGTCATAGTTGCAACCGAAGCTGCCAACGTTTCGCCCACTTTCGTAAGGGGCTTCATCAGGGCGTGAGAAAATCGCAAAACTCAAACAAGCGATCGAAATCTAACTAAGAACTTCTCAAGAGTTAGGTTATCCACTTGTAAAACAAGCCATAACCTAAACTATGAAAAGGTAAGAAAGAAAAACGATAACCTGAAAAAGCAAACGAAAATCTAACAAAGAACCACTACTGAGTTAGGTAATCAACTTGTGAACCAAGCCAGATTCTAAACTCCGTAGAAGTGACTTAAGAAGAAATAGTCTCCGTATTTAAAGGAAAAGGATCGTCACGGATGGTTGAGCTCGACCCTGATTGGGTTACGGTTGCTAGGGGGCGTGTTTTTGATAAATGACTAATAACCGGGAACCAAAGAGGGGATAGTTCGAAACCATGATCGCGATTGAAGTTATTGGGGTGTTTGATGATTTCTATGCTTTCTCGGAATTTCCTGTTGAAAAAGAATCAACGAAACATTATCAAAATCTATCTTGTGACCTGTAGTAAAATGATGTTCAGCGACCGCAGACTTGGAAGTATACCTTTTCCTTATACAACGATCATGTTCTGAAATGCGAGTAATGACGGAACGACCGGTTTCACCAATGTAGACTAAACCACAAGAACAGGGAATTTGGTATACACCTTGAGATGAAAGTGTAGGAAATTTGTCTTTGGGAGAAGGAAGAATCTGAGAGATTTTGCCTGTCGAGTTGAATATGGGTTTAATACCATTCTTACGAAGGAGTTTCCCTATTTGATCTGTAACCTTGTGAATGTAGGGTAAAAAGGCCAATTTCGGGTTGGATTCGGGAGTAGAAATGTCCTTAGGTAATCGAGTACGTGGATGTAAACGACGATTAATAACTCTATGAATATCTCGCTTTACATAACCATTGTTCACTAAGGTTCTAGTAAGATAACGGAGTTCTGAGTCTAGATTCTCAGGTTGACAAATAGAAAGGCACGATGGACCAAAGATTCAATAACAGAACGTTTCTGTGCAGGATGATGATGAGACGAAGCATGAAGGTATCTGTCCGTATGGGTGGGTTTGCGATAAACAGAATGGCCTAGAAGTCCGTCGGGCTTACGAGTCACAAGAACGTCAAGAAATGGAAGAGAACCATTACTTTCGATTTCCATAGTAAATTTGATATCTAAGTGTTGATTGTTAAGATGATCAAGAAACTTAGACAATTCAAGATGACCATGAGACCAAACAATAAACGTGTCGTCAACATATCTAAACCACACTTTAGGTTTTAATATTGATGATTCCAAAGCAACCGTTTCAAAGGATTCCATAAAAATGTTAGCTACAACAGGTGATAGAGAAGAACCCATAGCAGCACCAGAAACTTGTTCGTAAAACTTATTATGAAATTGGAAGTAAGTAGAGGATAGACACTTTTCAATAAGAGGAACCAAACTCAAGTCCTTGCCATGTTGAGACAGAATCTGTTTGATGATAATAAGCGAATCCTTAATAGGAACTTTAGTAAAAAGTGAAGTAACATCAAAGCTCACGAGAAGATCTTGGGGTTCAAGTTTTATAGTTTCCAGACGTTGGATAAAATGCTGAGAGTTGAGGATGTGAGAAGAGGTTTTACCTGTAAACTCGCAAAGAATGTTGGACAAGAACTTGGCTAGCTTGTAAGTAGGAGATTGGATAGTACTAACGATAGGTCGAAAAGGAATACCTTGTTTGTGAATTTTGGGAAGTCCGTATAGACGAGGTGGTTTAGAATCTGATGGGGTAAGTCGACGTTTAGTTTCAGGAGGTAGATTAGAAGATTTGATGATTTGGCTAACCTCACGTTCAATCCTCGAAGTGGGGTTATGGGTTAGAAGAGCGTAAGTTTCCTCAGACACGAATACGAATTCGTATTAACACTAGCAAAATCCTTGAATCATCTAAAATTCCTAAATCCAACATTTCTAAGTCGGAAGAGTCAGCTCTAAAAAGTCTTCGTAAGAACCCTGATATTATTGTTCTTCCAGCCGACAAAGGCAACGCCACTGTGGTTTTGAACCAAATTGATTATGTTACGAAAATCAATTCTATTTTGTCTGAGGAAACTTACGCTCTTCTAACCCATAACCCCACT
Organism: Aquatica leii; assembly: GCA_035610365.1. Lineage (NCBI taxonomy): Eukaryota > Metazoa > Arthropoda > Insecta > Coleoptera > Lampyridae > Aquatica > Aquatica leii. Next base: position 170,720,939 of record CM069433.1, on the reverse strand, counting down.
TCGAGGATTGAACGTGAGGTTAGCCAAATCATCAAATCTTCTAATCTACCTCCTGAAACTAAACGTCGACTTACCCCATCAGATTCTAAACCACCTCGTCTATACGGACTTCCCAAAATTCACAAACAAGGTATTCCTTTTCGACCTATCGTTAGTACTATCCAATCTCCTACTTACAAGCTAGCCAAGTTCTTGTCCAACATTCTTTGCGAGTTTACAGGTAAAACCTCTTCTCACATCCTCAACTCTCAGCATTTTATCCAACGTCTGGAAACTATAAAACTTGAACCCCAAGATCTTCTCGTGAGCTTTGATGTTACTTCACTTTTACTAAAGTTCCTATTAAGGATTCGCTTATTATCATCAAACAGATTCTGTCTCAACATGGCAAGGACTTGAGTTTGGTTCCTCTTATTGAAAAGTGTCTATCCTCTACTTACTTCCAATTTGATAATAAGTTTTACGAACAAGTTTCTGGTGCTGCTATGGGTTCTCCTCTATCACCTGTTGTAGCTAACATTTTTATGGAATCCTTTGAAACGGTTGCTTTGGAATCATCAATATTAAAACCTAAAGTGTGGTTTAGATATGTTGACGACACGTTTATTGTTTGGTCTCATGGTCATCTTGAATTGTCTAAGTTTCTTGATCATCTTAACAATCAACACTTAGATATCAAATTTACTATGGAAATCGAAAGTAATGGTTCTCTTCCATTTCTTGACGTTCTTGTGACTCGTAAGCCCGACGGACTTCTAGGCCATTCTGTTTATCACAAACCCACCCATACGGACAGATACCTTCATGCTTCGTCTCATCATCATCCTGCACAGAAACGTTCTGTTATTGAATCTTTGGTCCATCGTGCCTTTTCTATTTGTCAACCTGAGAATCTAGACTCAGAACTCCGTTATCTTACTAGAACCTTAGTGAACAATGGTTATGTAAAGCGAGATATTCATAGAGTTATTAATCGTCGTTTACATCCACGTACTCGATTACCTAAGGACATTTCTACTCCCGAATCCAACCCGAAATTGGCCTTTTACCCTACATTCACAAGGTTACAGATCAAATAGGGAAACTCCTTCGTAAGAATGGTATTAAACCCATATTCAACTCGACAGGCAAAATCTCTCAGATTCTTCCTTCTCCCAAAGACAAATTTCCTACACTTTCATCTCAAGGTGTATACCAAATTCCCTGTTCTTGTGGTTTAGTCTACATTGGTGAAACCGGTCGTTCCGTCATTACTCGCATTTCAGAACATGATCGTTGTATAAGGAAAAGGTATACTTCCAAGTCTGCGGTCGCTGAACATCATTTTACTACAGGTCACAAGATAGATTTTGATAATGTTTCGTTGATTGCCAAATCTCCCTTCTTTTTCAACAGGAAATTCCGAGAAAGCATAGAAATCATCAAACACCCCAATAACTTCAATCGCGATCATGGTTTCGAACTATCCCCTCTTTGGTTCCCGGTTATTAGTCATTTATCAAAAACACGCCCCCTAGCAACCGTAACCCAATCAGGGTCGAGCTCAACCATCCGTGACGATCCTTTTCCTTTAAATACGGAGACTATTTCTTCTTAAGTCACTTCTACGGAGTTTAGAATCTGGCTTGGTTCACAAGTTGATTACCTAACTCAGTAGTGGTTCTTTGTTAGATTTTCGTTTGCTTTTTCAGGTTATCGTTTTTCTTTCTTACCTTTTCATAGTTTAGGTTATGGCTTGTTTTACAAGTGGATAACCTAACTCTTGAGAAGTTCTTAGTTAGATTTCGATCGCTTGTTTAAGTTTTGCGATTTTCTCACGCCCTGATGAAGCCCCTTACGAAAGTGGGCGAAACGTTGGCAGCTTCGGTTGCAACTATGACACGGCCCAAACCCGGAAGACATTCTAATGTTAGTATAGACATAGGGACATAGAAAAACAAAAATGATAGACAAAGATAAAAAGGCCAGACATAATGTGAATTATAAGAATATCAATGGAGAAGAGGTTCCAGAATATCTGAAGGGAGAAGAGAACAAAAGCGAAGTTCAGATGTGAAAACGTAGAATTAGGAAATAAATACTGGATAAAAGGGAAAGAGGAATGGATGCAGGAAGTTAAGAGAAGAGGTTAAGGAAGTAGAGGAAATCTTAGAAAAAAACGGAAAAAGAGCGGAGTGGATGGAAGAAGTATGGACAAGGAGGAAACAGCTAAGAAGAGAGGAAGAAAAATGGAAAGAGAAAGAAGTATAAATAAATGTAAAAAGAATTTGAATATAAATATAAATGTAATTGTAAAAAAGGGGTAAAATTCTAAATAGGGGAAACACGAATCACTTTTGCAACACATAAGTGAGCAAATAAAGATAAACGTATATAATAGAATTTAAGTTTTTAACGGTTACCTTTGTATTACAGTATTTTTATTCTAGATAATTCCAGTGTAATCAATTTTTACAATGAACATTTTTAGAGCTCCGAGTTTTATTAAACAATGCAAATGTATCTAGCTCAAATATAGTTTTGAGTTAAAAGAATGAGTGCAAACATTCAGAGACATGAAGAGAAACCCGATTTGGTTCAACCTTGGGGAAATCTATAACAAAGACATTTTACTCATGCCGTTTTTAGTTGTGGAAAAATCAGATTTTAATGAAAAACGCCTACCCCTTTTCCTTCCCGGTTGCTCATAAAAATTTTGATAAAATGCATTACCACAGTAGCTATCTCACTACATTTCATTTACTACTTTCGACGTGGAGCAAACATAAATGTCTCTTAGAATAAAATTAATTAAACTCCAAGAAGGTGATGTTTTAAAGTTTTGAAAGGTGCATTTGCAAGATTTTTACCTAAGATATGTTTTCAAAGATAAATATACAAATACAAAAACGTCTTACGAGTTTGAATCTTGTCAGTGCTGTAACCGAGGTTGCCAACGTTTTACTTATTTTTGTAAGGGACTTCATCAGGGCGTGAAAGCCATCAAAGAACTCAAACAAACAACTAAACTGTAACTAAGAACCTTTATGGAGTAAGGTAGACTTAGCCAGATTCTAAACTTGTAAAGAAAAATTATGAGTTTGGAGAAGTAAATTACAATTTAACAAAAAATCACTACAGAGTTACATTCGGTCTTTAAATATTAGCTTTAATTTTTTAAAAAATAATTTGCGTAAAATTTAAACTTGATCCTAACACTAATCACGTCTCTTATTGCTTTATATAAAAAAATTATCATTTGTCTAACAATTTGACTTTAATTTTTGATTAAAAAGACAGAGAAACTTTTATATCCGCAGCATGAAACAAAGACTAAAACTTACATCAATAAAATCTCGGTGGTCCTATTTATACCAAGGCATAGATTGATTTTCCCAAAAACGAATCGACGAACGTTTTCTTAGAAACTCGAGAAAATAGTACGTAAAATGTGGCGGTGTGGAAATAGTTATTGACTTAATAAAAATCTTGATCAAACAAGAAGAGAAAGATGAAAATAAAACAACTAAATTACAGTTATCTGTTATATATAGTAACTTATAAATTGCCATCAAACTTTGGTAATGATTATTCCCACTGTATTTGAATATAAAGCTATAAAGTTTGTCGATGCAATTGTGGGAATACATTAGAATGTGACCCCTACTGCTGATGAGCTCAAAAAGAAAAACAAAACGAGCGTCCAGTAGTTTACTCTGGTGACATTTGCACAATCGCGTTGACATTGCTTTACGCCCAAAGTCTTTTACGTTGTGGTTTTATCCTTCAGTTTTATTCAGAACTATTTTGAATTACGCGAGTGTAAAATCAACGTTTTCCGCTTTTGCAGCCATTTAAAGTTAGCAATAATAAACTTCAGTGCATTGGTTGTATGCAAGTAAAATCAGTTCCTACAGAATATCGACATTATACACTACGTTACACTGAAAAAAGAGTTTCAGAAGTATGCAGAGGAGAAAACGCTATCATTATACATTATAAGAAAAAAATAAAATAACAATCTGACACTGATAACAAATGCAGTATTGTCAAAGTAAAAACTTTTTAGTAATGAAATTCTTATTAAGAATTGAGCAATTAAAATGACAAAACACTTTAGTGAAACAAAAATTGCCAAACATAAAACTAATTGTTAAAATAACTAACACCACAAGACACAAAAAGTTTCATAATTTTTTGGTCAAAGTAGATGATATATGTATGTACACTTGTTGCTTCAGGTATATGGTCCCATAACTTGTTTTAAAAATTAAATTAAGCTTTTTAACTTTTCAGTAAAAAAACAATATATTTTTTCATTTGTTACATTAGAAATATGGCTGCTAAAGTATGTTGAAAAATATTTGTAAGTCATATCATGAAAGACAATTTGGTTTTATAATGTCTAATGAGGTCTAAACCTTAAGGTTCTTAAATAAGTTAAATTTTGTCAAAATGTAACTTAACCTTCATATTTGAAATATTGAAATTATAGGAGAAAAATTTACAGTGAAGTGTAACAATAGATCATATTTTATATTTCAATTATAATAAATTTTACATGACGTTCAAAAATGAAAACCGATTAATTAAAAAATTTAAGTGGCTAAAACTTTATTAATTTAAATAGAACGCCATGTATTTTAATTTACCAAAAAATGAACTTTTTAATTATCTATCGAATAGTATTAGGATGCACCGAGGGGCGAACACATGAGGATTTATGGTGTACACTTACGAGGATTTATTAGGATTTTCCTGGGAATTCATAAAGACGTACGGTGATTTCTTTAGTATTTTGAGGATATACTGGGATGTACTAAAGATGTACTGGGATGTACTAAGATGTACTAAGGATGTACTGGGATGTACTAAGGATTTCAGAGGATTTACTGAGGATTTACTGACGAAGAACTAGAGAAGTAGTTGAAAGAACGCATGCGCATTACGTTTACTTCATGTAATGTTTTGTGTTTGCTTCGATTTGTGGTTGTAGCAAGTGCAATAAGAAACATAAAAAAAATAATAAATTAGCAAGGTAAGTAATCAACTCGTTAAATAATTAGTTAACTTAATATATATTTACATAAAATTCATTTGTCTTAACAGCATGTTATTTCAGAATATAACACACCATCTCTGATTGTTGTCGACTTGACTGCCGAAAATTCCCGTTTCTCATACAGTTAGGCAATGGTTGAAAAGTAAGTGTGCAGATGAAGTACAATAGAATTATTTTAAGCAGAAGTTTCTGTGCATCTCGTTTGAATCTATGTATAATATAAAAAATAAAATGTGTTGCGTTATGAGATGTTTTTACAAATCGACAACTAGAATTCAAAAATCTGCCAAAAAACCAAGTTGTGCAAAAAGATGGCTTTTCGGCAATATTCATAAACATTTAAATTACATCTTCATTCTTACTTTGATTTGTTGAATGCCGACACAAGCACCAAAAAGAAGTCACAGCAAAGATTGCTGAATTATTATAGTCTTACACAGCCATCAAAAACTACATCTGGTAACAAATTAAACTATAAACATAAAGAAGGTGGTTGTGTAAGCTTAGAAAAAAACGAGAAAGAAAACATTGTTTCGCAAACTGTAAAACCCGAAGTAAAACCTAATGATAACATAAGAAAAGATACTGTTACATCTCTGTTTACCCCAAAAGTCAAAATTTTGAGCAACATAATTATGGTTCATTCGAAAGCCAATGATGTTACACAAGAACTCAAAATGCAAAAAAATCAAAACTACGACTCACACGATTTACATAATAAAAAGAATCGCATTTGTTCAAAGATTCAAATTTGTCTTCTAAGTGGACAACTAGTAAGTATCAGCGAAAAAAAAGAAGAAAAAGAATGAGAGAAAGTAGTATCACTGATCAGCCATTTATAACTTCTTTCTTTCTCTTACTTAATGAAGTAGAACGTCTGACTCGAGACATTACAACCCAAAACGAAGAAATAGGAGCCGATTTAAAAAAAGTGTTAAAATTTTTTGAAAAAGTTGAAACAAATCCAAAAAATCATCTTTTAAATATGTTACTAGAAATTTCCATTAATAATTTAAAATCTTTCCACAAACGCAATAGTTACACTGAAACTATAAAACCGTTTGCATTGTACTTGCTTTATGTTGGTGGGAAACTAATGTATCAAACGCTATACAAAAACATGAAATCAGTGTTGCCATCAATAAGTTGCTTTAATAAATATGTAAAAAAAACAAGTCAAAAAATTCAAGAAGGTGTTTTTGATTACTTAGTACCTCTCATTACTCATGATACACATGTTGAAAACATTTTCAGTGTCCTGCCAATAAAATCAAAAAATTAAAAAATGTTCTAGATAACGCAGAAAGTAGCTTAGTTTTAGATGTTTGTGACATTTCCTCAACAGGAATTGGAAACGAATTAATTTTGAAAGATTTTTCGTGGAAACTTATTCAAAGCGAATCGGATATTGAAACCCTCCCTAGGCCTTTTGTGAAAGTAACTTATGAAAATAAATCAAGTATTTTAAAAAAATCATCTTTATGTTGGTTATTAGAAGAGACAAAAAATATAGTCAGTGCAGACCGTTTGCGACGTTTTATCATAAGCAATTCGCAAGGCAATGCAAATCAAATAAAAAGTCGACACGATCAATTTTTTTTAAAACAAAATCAAAAAAGAAGTGCTAGCGCCATAATAGACTCTCAAAATAAAAAAAAGAAATATGTAAGAAAGTTGTCTACATCATCCGCAACATCTTCTGAAAATGATGCCGTTTTTAAAGATGATCACACAAACACAGAAAGTTTTCCAGGTAGCATAAGTAATGAAGAATTGGAGAATAATACAGCACCAATTAAAAAAACTTCAGAACTTCGCTTAGAAGTCAACAATTTTTATGCCGTATACTATGATAAAACTTGGTATATAGGAAGTGTTGAGGGAAGCATCGAAACATTTGGCAAAACTCGCAAAATGAAATTCCTGAAGCAGAAAAAGAAAGGTGAAAGAATCTTTTTTTGGCCCAAAAAAGATTATATTGCCGTAGTCGAAAAATAATACATCTTTTACGGACCACTAAGTTTCACTTTGTATCCTCGTTCGTCTGTTACACTTGATTTTGAAGAATTTCAACTAACAACAGATGATTACGAAGCCACAGATTATAATGTACAGATGTACTACTCTTTTGATCTTGTTCGAAACGCCGCGGTGACCTCGGACATTTAAACGGGTTATATGTAACGTTGCCAGACTTAATTTTTTTTGTCCAACGCAATATTACCTTTTACCTTTACTTGAAAATATATTGCAAAGGCTATGTAATTTTTTTTAATTATATTATTATTAAAATAACAAATATGAATTTGCCAAAAGCGTAAACTTTTTACTAGAATACTGAAAGAATTTTATAAGTTCAAGAAAAGTAACAACAAAGAGAAAGGAAGGTATTTAGATTGTTTCATCCTTTGGCACTCTTAAAAATTTGATTCCACAGCCCCGAGATTTGTGGAAAGTGTTACTCATATTAATTAACTACTATTATTTAAACACGCTAAACCACTAATATATACAATAAAAACAAACACTAAAAATTCCAAAGCGTTAATGATTGTTTCAATAAGAGTCAACCCAAAACGCCATAAAAATATTAAAAACAAAATGCGGATTGTTTTCTCACAGCTGTTCGGGAACGCATGCGCTTTGCATGCGGTCCCTTTAAATCAGTTATGTCTTGCATCTTTATTGTATATTCGTTTTTCCGTCTTACTGATACATCTGTCCGTAGGACATTATAATCTGTGACGAAGCTATATCTCTTACTTATAATAGAACAAGATTAGACATTTAATTTTACAGAGATATTTTGCGTTCATTTATGCTTTTATTACATACCATATGAATAAGAATCTTTTGTTAAATTTTTATTTTTGAATATGTACTTGATTTTATTTTTATTGGCTAACATATGTTTTATATTTCTATGTTTCTTGTTTTTGTAAAAAATTGAATAAAAGCTTTTAAACTATTACAAATTTATCATTTACTTAAAATGTAAACATTAAAAAAGAAGAATAGGTACATAGTAAACATATATAAGATATGTACATATGTACAAGGATTTACGAGGAATCTTTAAAACGTACAAGGATTTACTAAAGAATTACTAAGATGTACCCGAATTGACTAGGATGTACCGGGATTTCTTAAGATGTACCGGGATTTATTAGAATGTAGTAGGATTTACTGAGGATTTCTATTAATTGGAGGCAGAAGTATAGGATTTACTTAGAAAAGAGGATGTAGGTGTACACTTTTTAGCAGACGTGTTCGCCCCTCGGGATGCACTATAACTAAGTCTTCTCGTTTTGAAACAATTTGCCAAATAATCGTTTTTACACCATTTGATGTTTTTTCAATAAAAGCTCTGATTAATCTAATTGTCTGCTGTGTTTAGAAGTATCAAATAATTAACAGTTATAAGAATAATAATTTATTATCTAACAGAGGATAACAGTAATAACGGTAAGAACATACCAACGATAAATAATAATAATAACTAGTGGATCCGAAGAAATAAATTTCACAATTGGCCCTTTTCCCCAAATCCCCGAAATTAATTACACATTTTTTTTTCATGAAAATACATAAAAAAATTTGTCTACAATACGCCACCGCAACACCACACGATATGTAAAGACGCATAAGAGACACTTTTAAAAAATAAGATGTAAAGTTTATCATAATTATAATATCAAATGTGATCTATTGTTACACTGTCCTGTAAATCTTACTCTAATAGCTTAAACAATTCTTAAGTATCTCAAACATAAAAATTATGTTATATTTTCAAAACACGAATTATTTAAAAAAACCTTAACGTTTAAGCCTCATAAACTGTTACGTAAAGTTGCCGTAACAGGCGACTAGTTTAACATTATGGAGAGAGCGTCGCTGCTGATCCTCTATATGCTAATAAAAACAGTGCCAAAACGAGGAATATCATTAAGTACAGATCTCCTTTAAAATTGTCAAATACTGGAAGAAAACAATTTGCAAAACACAGTTTATAACAAAAATTTATTTATTTCTAACGATAGAATAGGAGGTATAAGAACAAAGTAGAAGAATAGTAATTAAATAACGATTAGAGATTTGTCGACAAATATCACAGCTTATAATATTGATGCAGGCCTTTTAGATCAAGCAAGCCTTCGTACAGCTAATTGTATCCGTGCACTACATATAATTGATTCTAATATGATACTAAAATTTAAATAATTAAAGAGCAAATAACGTACTTTGTAATCACGGTAACTTCAAACGTACTCGATCAACTACTACGCTTAATGTACAGTCGCGAAACAAGTTGACAATGAATACAACGAATAGCAATAAAAAAAATGGGTACAAAAGCTTATCCCAACCGAAGGCTTTGTCACCAGTAGCAATGTTCACTTCTTATATGTTTAAGGACAAAAGCATACGTAGTATGTAAGTTTACGTATGACGATTTTGTACCTAATTTTAGTTTGACTATGTTCAAAATGTTCAAAGAAACTTGACGGATGTCACGTCAGCGTACTTAAGACAAACTGCGTTACTACATATGGTTAAAGATGATTTAAAGATTGCGAATGAAAGTAAAATGAATTAGTATGATCTGCACTTAATTATAAAATTAAATCTAAGTAAGAAACTATACGATACTAATAGAATTTTAAGAAGAGGTGCTAAAAGGTTAGACGTAATTAAAGTAACGTGGCGACGCCATTTTAGAATTCCTTTTATACCTAAGAACGTCACTCAATTTAAAATTTTGTTTTATCCGAGTAGTATATTGACCCATTCTTTCTCAATACATTTGCTAAAAGTGTAATAGAAATAACCAACGAAAAAATTAAAAAAAAACACGAATTACTTACTGAGTAGCGAAATAGCGCCATAACATGAACAACGTATTCAACGCCTTCAAATAAGTAAAATGATGAAAAATAAACGTTCCTTCCTGGTTCCCACCCGTAAAAGTCGTAAACGATACGCTTTAAAAAGACAGTATAGTCGAGAAACCAATGTAGGCGTGAATTTTAATTGGAAATAATATTTTTGGCAGATACAAATAACGACATGTAACAAAACATTATTAAAACACAAACTTATTTTTCTAAAGCTAAAGGCGAATATGTTGCGGCAACAACAACTTGTAGATTTAGAAATTATACTAATAGGGATAAAAGTTGACGGATATATGACATTGTTTATGGAGAATCGGAAAACCATATATACATATGACCAAAACATATAAAAATACAAAGAAGAGTAGGAATATCAGTTATAAAGAACGTTGAATTAAAAATTTAGTTTTTAAAATCATCGTTAAAATTTAGTACGTTAGTTTTGACAATAATACTATGCGTAGATTATCTAGTATTACGAATTTTCTAATCGAGGGAGAGTATTAAAATATTTATGCAAAACCTTTCTTTTGATATACGATGTATATTATGGAAGTAATATAGCAATACAAATAAGATGTCTGTGTTTTATTATAAATAAAAAAGTCAACAGCACTTGATACTTAACAATTTGATTAAAGTCGATCAGATGCGAACCAATTTCTAACACTCGAATTTTGAATTCTACTCAACAATCAAAGAAAAACGGCAAACATACAATTATAATTTAGCACAATTCATATATTAGATGTGAGTGATTGAAAAAGACATAAATTGTAGTATATGATAGAATTAATAGTTAAAAAAAACTAAACTTTTAGGCTACTAAGTACAAGAATGTACGGACTGACTTCTAAGGTTAACAGTTTCTTGTTTATATATCTGGTTTACGTATACAGGGTTTACCACGGTTCAACCGGAAGCTGCCATTAACATTATTATTTTTAATAAAACATCCTGTATATTATTACATTTTTTAATTTTCCAAGCAATTCGGTGATGACCTATATTAGGCATTCCTATACCTATTTGTAGGAATTGTTGAGTTATTAATTTTATTTTGAAAAATTTGCTATTTACGCCCTCACATTAAATTTCATAGATTTCGCTTACTTTTAAAAGTGGGAAATTAATACTATGGTTGTTTTTAATTCATACATCTATCTTTAAACAGGAATTTTTAAAACTATGCTTCCTTAAATCTTAAGTACACGGGGCGAGTTTACAAGCTAACAAAGTGGCTTGTAAAAAACCGGCGAATGCGCTAATAGTACACAAAATTTCCCACTTGCTCAGTAGCCCACTAGCTGACGTGTGGAAACTACGTGTTGTCTAATGCTACTAGCTACTTGTGCACAAGCTATTGTGAGTACACGTAGCTGGTTTACAAGCTAGTTCTCTCAAGAGCCAGCGAGTGGCGTGTAAAGTGCATTGAGTACACTGGACTAGTTTACGAGTTGCTTGTGAAAAAGTCGGCTTGTAGCTTGTAAACTCGCCCCTTTATGAAACTGCATCATAAAGTTTAACAACTCCAAAGCTACATAAAACACTTTTTTGAAATAAACACCCTTAGAAATCTTTACTTGATGCGATTCACACGTTAATTCTGCACAAATTTGTTATAACATTCCTTATACCTGTTTTAAATAATTTTCCTGTTGATAGAAGATTTACACAGAGAGTGCGTCCATAGCGCGTTCAGGAAATATCAAGTGGGCGCAAATTACTGCCCGGTTGCAAAAATCAAAGTTAACTATGTGGTTAGCTGATGCCGTTGTTAAACACGTCGTCAAATACCTTTTATATTGTATTTAACTATATCGTCAAAGTTAACAACGCCTTCTGCAACCGGGCCTAAACGTTCTATCTAATATTGTCAGCATTTGAATAACCCATCCAGTGACACACGACGTCCCAGGGACGTTCGTTTTATATCCATATGATGTCTTTACATCCCGGGATTTAAAACGGACATTTTTAGGAAGTCTTTAATAAGACGTCCTCAGAATGTCAATGAAGAACGTACAATGGGATGTCTTATGCGGGAAAATTTAATTGAATTTCTAATCGAATTTAAAAAAAAAATTGAAAAGAAGATTTTTCATATTACCTATGCAAATGTTTATTTATAATTACTTACTAAATAAAATTAGAACAGGATTATACGTTCATTATATATAAATCTAATTAATCAATGATATATATATAAAACAGTTAAATAAATATTATCCATCTATCAATTTCGGTTACTCTGGTTAATCTTACTTTTGATTTGAAGATGTTGATGTGTGTGATTCACTTCAACCTTACCGATAATGATTTCGTTCTTGTTCTCTGGTGCCTACTCGCACCCGAACACTCTTTTGGTTTATCAAAGTGGTACACTTTGTTTGCATCATTTGCACTATGTATTTGTTTTTGTTAATGTTCTGACTACTTTATTTATCTGTTCTTTATTTTATTATTTAAAGTTTTTTGGGTGTTTTAGTACATCAACAAATTTATTTGGTATCTTGTATTTATTTATATTGTATAAAAATCATCATTTATAATTATTATTTTGAATTACTGGGTATAATAGAAAGTTTATCGAAATTAAAAAATTACAATTATTAATAATAGTGATTTAAAACGCCATCGTGTGCATATCTATGCGGTAAATTGAAAATATTTATTTTATGCAAAAAAATTTAGAAACTTGTTTTCTTTGTATTAAAAGAATAAAAGCGTGACGTTATCACGACTTTTATCGTCGCGATTCACAATAATTCACCCACTACATTGTATCAAACGAACAACAAGAATCTTTCGGTAACACACGAGTCGACTTTACAGTATCAATCAACAGGACCGATAAAGCACAAAATCGCTAATTTAACTAAGAAACTATAACGGTATCGCTTTCTTGGTAAAAACGTTTTAGTTCATAGTCATGATTAGTGTGCGGATTGCTAGTATTGTATTACTGCTTCCACAATAATTTGTTGTGCAGTTAAATATTCGTCTAGAAATAATTAATTTTTTTTCACCCTATTCGTCTGAAACGTAAAGGCGAAACGTATTTTTAATGATTTTGCAAAACTAACGTGTTCAGAAAAACATCTTTTAAAAACGATTTAAACAATCTTGACTGGTTATAATCGGTCATCTCTTATGATTTAACCAGGAATAGAATTGTCAAAAAGATCAATAAATAATTCTACAGAATAACCAGAAGTTATTTATTAATTCTTTAATTTAGAAAAATGTAAATTCTGACTACATAGAAATACCAATATAAGTTTTTTGTATTAACTTTTTTATCGACTCTACATGACGATTACCATCTCTTATATAGTTGCATTGTTTCAGGCGCCACTTAAAAAAAAATTGGGAAGAAAGTATAAAAAACTGACTGGCCAAAAAACGCCGGGATTGAGAAGATAAAAAAATGAAACAATCTCTAAATTTATTTTTTATGCCTCCGTCCGTTTTGACGTATTTTACAAGCAATATAATCGGCCGGAAAAATTACTTTTCCGGACTAGGCCGGTAAAGTCAAGGTTAAATGTAGTAAAATTTTATAGCTAGAAGTTGGCAGTACAGTAATTCGCCTTTCTTCAATAGTTTATGTGTCATGTCATTTATGTCAAAATTATTATTTTATGAGCTTGTTTAACTATTATACTACTCGAAATTACCTATAACGACTTTTCTAATAACGAATGCAAACTTATTTCAATCTTATTGACAAAGAGAACGATAAAGGTAACCGCAAAATTAAAAATCACTTAAACTTATATCGATCAAGTAAGTATACCAATGTATATGAAACATCTATAACTTTAAATTGTAACTTCTAGCTTAATCAACAGCATATTAACATCTCTATCATTTATTATAAGAAACTTACTTATTTAAATTAAAGTTAATTGTGCAGTTTGAAATATTTATATAAAGTAAACTTGTATGATTTAAGTTGAATTGTAAGTTTTGAACGTTACAATTTGGTTGAATGCCATCGACATTAGCAAAACTTATGGAACACTGTGATATGGAATTACATTGTCTTGTTAGTTGATTGTCTATTGCGATTTTAGGTGTCAAGGAGTCTTCTATGTATTCTTCGGCAACAGTACTGTCCTTTTCAACTATGTGATATTAGTTCCCTGACTTACTAATGCCGTTCCACTATTTCTACAAATGCAGTGTCCTGTATATAATAAAACATACTTATTATAGACGCTTGCTGAATTTTTAATACACCAGTTAACAAGATCGTGGTTTCCAGTACCGATCCGAAGATTTTGTCGGTAACAAATTGTTATCACATTTTGTGCAGCTTCTTTAATGTGTGGAGGAATATCCATTTTAAGACGATACAAATAAATAATACTTTTAATCAAGTTAATTAAATTGTAACAAAATTAAGTATATTTACATAAACAATTAAAATTCAAAATTACAGATTTCGTTGTTATCAACATAGAATATTTAAATTTAGTTAGTAAAATAAATCATTTTTTAAACATTTTTTTTTAAAGTTCGGCACAAAAAATGTTGTGTATCACTCGTCCTAAAAGTATTTTGCGAGTATTCGCTTTTCGTAGGCCACGGCTTCACCTCGGCCTACAAATATGCTCATACTCGCAAAATAGCACTTTCTGGACTAGTGATACAAATAACTATTAATTGAATATAATTAGGATTATTTTAAAATATAGTTTTATGTAATGATAATTTGTATTTTATTTGATAAAGTTATTTTTATTTATTACGTTAAGTCTTCTGACTGAATAAAAAAAAACAATAGAAAAAACCAGAAAGTAGATGTATTTTAACTTAAAATGGTACTTTTCTTGATACATATATAGCTATAATTAGGAGAGCTCAAGTAACTCATTGCTTAAAACGGTATGAATTAAACAGAAAACGTATCTCGTCAACACACGTTGCATTGAAAGTATCGATCGACATATCAGTTGCTATTTCTTTGCTCACTTCTTGTTTTTTACTTAACTGAGTCACACTCGAGTTCTCGTAATTACTACTATATATAAATATTTTTCCAATTCTATATGTAGAAAAGGGAAAGGGTGACCACCTCTTACAGTCATCTAAAAGGGATGTCCCGTAGACATCCTACGCGGATGCGCAAAGATGTCCTATAAAGACATCGTAGGAATGCACACAGTTGTGACGAAAAAACGTCCCATGAATGTCCCTAAGACGTACACAGGACTAAAATGGGATGACTTTGGGACATCCAGTAATCCGCAACATTATATCTTAGGGACGTTCTTAGGACATCTTTGAGTTGGTTGGGCTCAATCCAATTCACAAAATTAAAGACCATATTTTACACAGAGAGATTTTAAGTCACTTAATTTATAACTTACGTTAAACGTTAACGTTATGTTACTAATGCGCACTACTTAAAAAATAACGTTTATATCATAAATCTTTTTACGTTTTTGAAACTAAATTGACGGTTAACGTTGAAAAACGTAATCACACTTTTTTTAAATTTACATACAAGATAGTGAGTGTTTGGTGCATACAAGTGCATATGGCGGTATTGCAGCAAAATGGTCTTGCAACGTTTGCTATATCATCGTGGTCGGTAAACCTTTACTTTTTTCTTACAGTCTCTGTGATAAAATGACGCGATAACAAACAACATATACAAACGGTTAGATTTTTTAAGGTTTACATTAAAGATCAACTGATTTGTAGGTTATGTGTAACTGGACACCGCCGAAGGTCGGCGTTGGTAAGTTGAATGTCCTAATTAGTTTTTTTTAGCATATTTATAATGTTGTATAATGTGTCGGAAGGTATTTTTTTACTTATGTGATGTAGATACGTAAAAGAGGGGATTTTGTGTAAAAGAATATTGAAAGTTGGATAGTCGAATAAAGTCGATTTACTAAAAAGGACGTTTTATTACATTTGGATATCAAAACACTACGACTTATATGTGTAATTTGACAATTCTGTTAAATTTTTTTTTTGATTAGCGTTACGCGATTTCTACCCAAGTAACGTACAACGTTATCGGTTGATAACGTATTCTCTTATTTTCTTCGTACTACGCAGTAGCAGTATAACCGGTAACGTCTAGCGTGGCTTTAAGTAGTTTAAAAGCTCGCTATTATCTTTGCAAAGGTGAGTTAATAATATGTACTTTTGTTTTTACAACCATTTCCGCCTACTTAATAATTCCTCAATTTGCTATAACCGCGCGCTTTAAGAAAATCTACTAATAACAAGAAAACCATAGGTAAAGGGCAGTTATAGCAAATTTGTGCAAAGTTCAAGTGCGAAACGCGTGAAGATTTGTTCATTTAAAAAAAGTGTGTAATGTAGCTTTGAAGTTGTTAAACTTTAGGATGCAGTTGTCATCACCGTGTATCAAGTAATTTAGTTAAAAAAATTATTGTTGACAGATGTATGAATTTTTCCATTTTTAAAAATAAGTAAGTCATCACCAAATTGTTTGAGAAATCGAAATTGTAATAATATACAGGGTGTTTTATTTAAAATAACAAAGTTAATAGCTATTTTTGGTTAAACCGGGAGTTACACACTGTTCAAAATATTTTGTTTTTATTGATATCTACACGTTAATTCATTCTTTAAAATTTCAAAACCGTAGATGTATCATCGCCAATACCTCTAACGCATGGGTACCGTGGTAAACCATGTATACTAACTATTTAGTTTGCAAACAAAATTCATTTAAGAATACTGTCATTAAATGTCTAATTGTACTAAATGTACTAAGACTTACTGTCAAAAAATAATCAGTGCAAAAATGATCAAACTTACAACTTACCGCTGATGACAAAGTAGAATACAAAGACAGCAAAACAACCAATTCAATAATATACGTTACAGCCCATAACTGCGCCATAGCATAATTAATAACATTTTCAGAATCCATCATATATAAAGAAAAAGTAGAAAAAATTAGTGAAGTTAAGATTCTCAACATCAATTCCTTTTCAAATATCACTTGCACTTTTTGACATAGTTGAAATATGACCGTATGAATGTTTATAGTTAGTTTAATTTTTTCTGCAGCATCGATTCGTTTTTGTAACAAGTCAAAATTTAACATATATCTATGTAAACTAAGCAACTTTTGTCTGAGATTTAGTAAAAATATCGAAAGCATACAAAAACGATTTGCGTTTACTAAAGCACCAATTTGGTACATGATGGTTCCTGAAATTAATTCAAAATTATATGTAATATCGCATAGTACTGAAAACAACGTCGTCAAGTATTTGATTACAACAAACTTTAAAATTGTTTTTCGAAATATTTTGTAGTCGATTCTGTTTGATGTTAATCTATAAAAGTTCTGGTCCACATCACTTATAAGTTGAAAAATTTTACTAGTGTTATATCTTCTGTGGAATCTAGTTACGTACAAGATTACAAGCGTGTTAGTAATGTACATAGAATTCATAATGTGAAATGTAATCAATTTGACTTGACCTTCAACAAATCCTGCTACAATTACAAAGAACAGTCCAACGAAACTTAGAATTATTAATGCAAGCGCGATAACATCGTTTATAATTTTATCTTTTTTCGTTGTTTCATATCGTCTGTTAGGTTTATTTCCTTGTAAACTGTATGGTGCTATTCCAGTATATTTGCAAATAACGTAAAAAAATTGACAAGCATCATAAATGTCCATTATGGTTTTCTACATATTTACTAGATTAATATTATTTAAGGTTTGACAATGTTAAGTAATGGTTACGAAACTAATTAATTATATTACTACATATTAGGGTTATCGTTATCGATGTTTACAACTAAAGAGGTTGAAAACTAATTTAAATAATGTTTGCATAAGTTAGCATTTGTGGAAATTAATGTATTTTATGTTTTCATAAAGGTTGTGTGGGCGTTCTTTATACGTGTGTCTCTTTTGGTTTTCATGTTATTAAACATTTTTATAAAATTTATTTGTAATTATTTATGCACCAATCGAAAAAGACTGAAATGTTAGATGAACGTATAATAGTATATTTTGTAACAAGGTTAGAATGAAAATTCGATACGAGTGGAAGGTTCTGAGCGCGAGCGTGAGCTACCACGAGTATCAAATTTTTATTCCAACTTAGTAACAGATCATACTTTTTTCACGACTAAAAGGTATGAGTTGAATGCAACAAGATAAAACAAGTAAATCTGATTTATTTATATTGACACTTAAACAAAGACATTTTTATTATATTGTATTAGCATTTATATTATTTTCAGTTAGTACCATTATTGAAATTCAAAAGTGGCGTAATAAATTTTTTTTGTAATTTTTTTTAAATGTTAATTATAAATCACATACATCAAAAATACAACGTCGCAAAACAAAAAGCTATTATGTATTTTTACAAAAGTTGCCATAAAATTAGGCGTAGAATCTGGAACTGCCATAAAAGTATATTATACTATTTGAAATAAAGATGTTAGTGTTGATTTTGAGTATAACCAAAAATGTAGTAAATTGAGTACCTATATTTTAGAATAAGAAATCACTGAGTAATACGTAACTATAAATTTGAGAAACTGAAATACGATTAATTTTTTCAACATCTAATAGGCCGTTTGGAACACAGTATATTTGACTCTACTACTTTTATGAAAAAAGTTAAAATTTTTTTACAAACAAGTTAAAAAAATTGTTTTAAAAACTTTGCAAAATAGCTATTTATGCAACAAAGGCGTTATTACGATGATTACGCTTGGAGAGCAACATGATACAACTTGAGGACCTCTGGCTCAATAAGCTTAATCATCCAGTAACGCCGGTTACAGTTAATAAAAACTAAAAATGAACAAACTTTAGTTTCTTCTACAAGTATCTAGTAGTTTAGAACAGTCAATAGTTTAACGTTTAATTATTTACTTGTCAAATTGAATTTAATTACAATGAAGGTGCAAAATTGCTCAAATATGTTGAAAAAAATGCACAAAAAGAAATATGTTAATGGAATTTCCTTGTAATTTAAGGCGTCTAGCTCAGTATGATTTGGCAGACGGATCGCAAGTCTCGGTGTGCTAATCCTACAGCAAGTTAAAAAAGCGCCAAAACGAATAAATAATACAGACCTCGTTTAAATCTATCGATCAGTGAAAAAGACAGTAATATATTTATTTCCAACAATAAAAAAAATAGAAGTTAAAAAAGAGAAAGAAGTCGAACAACAATAATTAAATAACAATTATAGATTCGTTGACAAATATCACAGTTTCTAATATTCATGCAGGCCTTTTAGATCACGCAACACTCCATACAACTTGTTGTAGCAAGTAAGGTAAATAAAACATGGCGCAGTCGGTGCAAGCAAGAAATTTTTAATTAAAATTATAGTAGAGAAAAGCCTGGTTAAATATAAAGTTAAGAAAATGATTTGTTTGTGTTAAGCAAACAAAGCAAATATGGAATTCAGCTTGCCACAACAGATTAAATTCAATGAAAATATTGTAAAAAACTTTAAAGTATTCAAGCAGAAATTTGAAATTTACATGACTGCGACAGAAAATGACAAAAAAGGTGACAAAATCAAAATTGCTAAATTATTAAATTTAATGGGTAGAGAAAGCATCACTATTTTCAATAATCTTAAATTGTCAGATTAAGAAAAGGAAAAATATGATTCAGTAATTGCAGAATTTGATAAATATATATTCCTAAAAAGAAACATTGTATACGAAGATTCTTATTTTACAAGCGACCAGAAGATGGGAGCTATTTGATCATTTTTTAGACAAATTAAAAAAAATAGTGCACAGCTGTGAATATAAAGACCTGGAGGAGAAAAAAATAAATTTAGGTAAAGTGTTCGAGTTGTGTAAAAACTGAAGTCACAAAAGATGAGATTACAGTAGTACAAAAGTCCAAACATGTTAATCTAGTGAAGAAGCAGCTAGTGAATAGAAATACAGAAAAAAGAAAGTTTAAATGCAGCAGGCATTTGGGAAAAAATGTTTAAGATGTGAAAAGTTCAATCACTTCAAAGTAAAAACTCTATCATGGTACGAAACTATTATGGTCAACAATGTAGAAGTACAGTTCAAGTTGGACACTGGGGCAGAGGTAAATATTATAGCGATGTTTGTATTAAATATGTTAAAAGATTCATGTGAATTAGAGAAAACTAACTTGTTACTAGAAGCATATAGTGGTTATAAATTTAAGCTTCTTGGGGTTGTTTCTCTGTGTTGTGAAACAAATCAAATAAAATAATTACAAAATTTTGTAGTAACAGAAGTCAATGCCTTTGCTTGGGTTGAGTGCTTGTGTGGAATTAAATTTAATTAAACGCATACATGAAATTAGTAGTAAGGAAAATTTTATAAGATTAAATTTAGATTTGTTCACTAGTTTAGGTATATTTAAAGACAAGTGTACGATAGAATTAAAGAAGGGTGCAATTTCAGTTGTGAGACCACCTCACAGAGAACCAAATATTATACAAAACAAATTAAAACAAAATTTAGTTAATTTGAAAAAAGACAAAATTATAGAAAAAGTCAATAGTGTTGAGAAGTGGGCAAGCAATTTGGTAATTGTGGAAACACCTAATAGGTCCTTAAGACTCTGTTTACATCCGGTTGATTTAAATAGCTGTATAATACGTAAACAGTGCTTCATTCCAACAGTAAATGAAGTATGTAGTCAACTAACAGAAAAAAAATTTACCGTGCTAAATTTTAAGAATGGCGGGTTCTATAAGTTTAAAAAAATAAGAATTTTGAAAACATTGAAAATGTAATTGTGTATTTTGACGATAGTATCGGGAAGAACAGAGGAAGAACATGATGTAACATTACAAAAAATGTAAGATAGGGCCAGAGAACTAAACGTAAAATTTAATAGAGAAAAAAATCAATATAGAGTCAATCTAGTTAAGGTCAGAAATTTTCAGGTGAGAGAGTAAGTCCTGACGAAGACAGAGTAAAAGCAGTGACAAGTTTAAAAGCTCTATAAATAAAGTAAAGGTACAAAAGGTACTTGGAATTTTAGGAGATTTATCCTGAATTTATCTGAAGTAACTGAACTCTTAAAACAGTTGCTTAAAAAAGATATTTTGTTTACGTGGTTGAGCGAATGTGAACGATTATTTAATAAAATTAAGAGCATGCTGTATTAGCAAATTTTGATGAAAAAGCAGAAATTGTGATTCAATGCGATTCGTCAAAAACAGGCTAGGTTGTTGTTTAACGTAGAAGGGCAGGTCTGTATATTTTGCCTTTCGTAGTTAAACAGAATCGGAAATAAACTATGCCCAAATAGAAAAAAAGGATTTAGCTATACTGTTTTTAGCAAAAAAAATTCATAATTTTATTTATGGTAGAAGGGTTACGGTTTGTGCCGATCATAAACCCTTAGTTTCGATATCTCAAAAAAAATGTGTGACATAATTTCTCCGAGGTTGATCAATTTTTCTACTAATAATGAAATGGTTTTTAGATCTCTTCCATACTTTGGTCACTGTTTTCAATTTCTTCAAAAACTTTTTAAAAAACATAATATCACCATTTCATTTTCGACACATAACACACTTAAATTATTTTTAGTTAATAATAAAGATCAAATACCAATTTTACATAAATCTGGAGTGTATCAACTTACTTGTTCGTTTTGCAATTCTTCATATATTGGTCAAACAGGTAGAAAATTCAAAACGAGACTAAATGAACATTTATATTTAATAAATAGATATTTAAATACAAATATTTATAACACTAACTCTGCTTTTGCCCACCATATTTTATGTTCAGGGCATTCATTTGCTTCAGATTTAAATATCAAAATTTTACATGTACATATGTAATAAAGGATCTCTTCTTAACTCATTAGAGACTCTTGAAATTAATAGAATTTCTAACAATGATTCTATAAATTGTCTAAATGAAATGTTAAATTTAAATCCCTCAATTCTTCTTAGTTGAAAATTATAGTTTTATTCTTTTTATTCTTTTCATTTTTCTATTCTTTTGATATTTTTCTATTTTCTTTATTTAAATTATTTATTTACATGTAGTCGAGTGTATTAAATTGTCAAATACGTTTAATTTTTAATTGACATTAATTTATAATTTGTTAACTATTTTATTCGGTTAGTATTCTTTATTTATATTTCACTGTTTTCATTTTAGTTTTTAGTTATATACATATACTGACGATGCTAATTATAATTAGCGAAACATGTATATTTTCCTAAAATAAAATATTAAAAAATAAAAAATACTGTGGAGAAGACTTCAAGAATAATAAAATATTAATTTAAATAAGGCTCCGCTTAGAGAAATGAATTACTTCACCAATATTAAATAACAATTAAGCTTACGTACGACAGTAATTTTAAGTGTCTTTGACTTTGAATGCGTTAAAATGAAAAATTTGACGGTTGTCACGTCAACGTACTCAATGACAATACATAAAGTTAAAGATGATTCCAAGAATACGACTGAAAGTAAAATGAATCAGTATGATCTTCATTGTGATTACATATAGTGAATAAAATGGAATACGATTAAATAAAAGCAAAATTATACGATACTAAGAAGCAGTACGCGCAAAAATGACATGATTAATTAGAGAATTAAATATAATTACAAAAAAATATACCCTATGCTAAGTAATGTGCACGAAGCTGATTGATTAATTACAGAAGTAAAAACAATTAACAAATTGTACAGCACTGAGATTTTAGAAACAGGTGGAGTAATCTTTCGTCACTACTAATTTTGTAAAATAAGGTGTACTCCACAGGTTACCTATCCCTGAGACAGCCGTGTATATAAGCAGTGTGACAGCCCCACGAAACTCGCTAAAAAGTAAAAGATAACTTGACGACGCGATTTTTGAATTGCTTTCATACTTGGAAACGACATGTAACAAATAGAAAACTTGTTACCATCTAAATCTAAACAAAAATATGTAAAGAAATGTCATTTTTTAGTTTGTAATAAAAATGCGTAGTGAGAGGGCGTTGTAAATCTATAACGTCCTATTATAACGACCTGGTTGTTATGTATATTATATCTCGCATCCTAGCCATTATGAGTAAATTATAAAAAAGTTAGAAATAAATAATATTATTTGTGTATTACTTTAGCTATCGGTCGACCAGCAAAAGCAAATTTGTAAAAACATCGCTTGTGTTTACAATTTTTGGTGAACTTCAAATTGAAAATGAGCGATAAAAGTGGCGTGAAAATGACATTAACGAGCACGCTAAAGCATATAATTTGCTACCTTCTGTGTCAAATCGCGAAAAAATGCAGAACCAGGAAAAGAATACAAAACTTTACTCATTTAGAAGAAGTGGAAGTAGTAGTCCGATAAAAACACATTCAGCGAACTAGTCCGATAAAATGACATTTTTCAGGTTGCGTATCATTTGAGTAAAATGATACAATTGCGGAAAAGTTATAGAATGAATAAAACAGTTCTGTTTATAAAAGTAGACAAGAAGTTAAATTAGTAAAACATTTTTTGATTAGCGTTGATAATACACCCAATCCGTCTCTTATTGACCAGTTGAGTTTTTAATTTGATAAACAGTTCTGAAATTTACGACAATGATTCCAAAAATAGAAAAATACTCTAGTTTGGAAGTGAGAAAAAGGAAAAATGTAGTTTTGCAATCATATTTAGTAGTTGTACCATTTTTAACAAGTTTTGCTAACCAGTAGAATAAGTTAACAAAACAGTTAATTTTCAAAATGTATCAAACTAACCAACCTTTGCACAAGTTGATTGAAAATTCTAGGAGCCGAGAAATCTATCATTGAAGATCCTGAACACCCACGAGAACCTACCCATAGAAATAGAAAACGTGGAATTTATTATTCTATCTAAAATATAAAATATTATATTAGAAAGTATAGATGCGTCCAGTAACAGTCCCCATAACAATAAACATTGCAATAAATTTGTAGCCTTTGCTTGACAATTTCATTATTACTATCTGGGATAATTTAAACGAATCCAAATCGTTAGAAAAAAAATTTTTAAATGTGATTTTAATAACTTATTTGTTTATTTTTTTAATTTTAGCAATATGATTTATTCTACAAAAAAGTCAAAACACGAGAATCAATGTAAATAAAGTAAAATAACATTATATCAGCTTTGTTCAATATAGTATACAATTTGTTTAAATATAAAATAATAATAAGATGATTAAGTATGTTATGTTAAAAATGTTTTAGTATGATGTTTGTCTTCTGTACAAGATTTATTTTTGGAATTCTGATTGTTTGTCGCATCGGTAGAGACAAAATGTCGAATTATAAACACTATTTATTCCTCCGGTAAAGTTTGAATAACACGAACATCATTTAGCGTTGTGAACGCCCAATAAAACTTTCATTGTTAATTATTCACATCCATGCAAATATGGAATAAAATATTATTGCGATTTGGATCTGTATTTGGGGTAAACATTTGTTTCTTATGTTTGTGGCTTAATTTAATTCTTTTTTAATTGTCTGTAGCGGGTTTCCGTACCTCCACACGTGTTCTTTGTCTGCGGAGATAATACGCAAATTACCACAGCTTTGGGTAGATTTAAACGATGTCTCCCACTCCAGTTTTTTATCGTTTTGGCGCTTTTTTAAAATTTATTTTATAATTTAGCACCACGAGGTTTACGACTTCATCACCGGAATAACTGAGTTACTTGTCGCTCTTTTAAGTTACGAGAAAAACCACGTAACAAGTAAATGGAGAAAAGAGGTAACTAATTAAGCAAGAATAGCCAAACAACAAAGAAAAGTTATCAAATTAAAAATATAGAGCAATAATGAGATATATATCATAACTGATTTGCATTGATGTAGGACAGTAACCGTTTTAATTACGCGTAAGAACATATCAAAATTTGTTTGTCGCATGAGACGATGAATAGGTTTGTTGCGCAAATAATTTGTATGGCAATAAAATAATTAAACATAGTTAAACTTCTAGAATTGTATTTATGAACATTAACTGACAGTTCAGAGAGAAATTCGAGTGAGTCAATTTGATTGTTTAATAATGTGTACATAAAACAAAAACAAATCAAAGTTAATTTTATGGGCTTCCAGAGTTGAACAAAAACTTTATTATATATATTGGCGTATCAATACTGAATAACCTAAAAAAAACAAATGAATTTACAGAGTTTGTGCTGCACTTTTTCAATAGAGTTTATATAAATTGTCATACTAGGAAGACCAAACAGGAGTCAAATATTCAATAACAAAGCAAATTAGTAAAAAATAAAAAATTATTAAAGAACTAATGTTTTTACAGCTTCTAGCATTTCTGTAAACAAAAACCAAGATTTTCAATAGTTTATTTGTAATTACTTTAATGTGTAGCTTGAAAGTAAGTTAAAAATCCAGATTGTTAATGTAATAGTGAAGGCTTCTACGGCCGGAGTCTATACTAAGATAAGAATGTCTTCCGGGTTTGGACCGTGTCATTGTTGTAATCGAAGTTGCCAACGATTCCCTACTTTCGTAAGGAGCTTCATCAGGACGTGAGATAAATCGAAAAAACAAGCAACCGAAATCTAACTAAGAACTTTAAAAAGTCAAGTAATCCAACTTGTAAACCAAGCCAGATTCAAAATTCTGAGATCTTCTCGTGAGCTTTGATGTCACTTTACTATTTACTAAAGTTCCTATTAAGGATTCGCTTATTAGCATCAAACAAATTCTGCCTCAACATGGCAAGGACTTGAGTTTGCTTCCTCTTATTGATAAGTGTCAATCCTCTACTTACTTTCAATTTGCTAACAAGTTTTACGAACAAGTTTCTGGTGCTGCTATGGGTTCTCTTCTATCACCTGTTGTAGCTAACATTTTTATGGAATTCACGGTTGCTTTGGAATCATCAATATTAAAACCTAAAGTTTGGTTTAGGTATGTTGACACCTTTATTATTTGGTCTCATGGTCATCTCGAATTGTCTAAGTTTCTTGATCATCTTAACAGTCAACACACAGATATCAAATTTCTTGATGTTCTTGTGACACGTAAACCCGACCGACTTCTGGGATATTCTGCTTATCGCAAACCCACCCATACGGACAGATACCTTCATGCTTCGTCTCTCGTCGTCCTACACCGAAACGTTCTGTTATTGAATCTTTGGTTCATCGTGCCTTTTCTATTTGCCAACCTGAGAATTTAGACTCGGAACTCTGTCATCTTACTAGAACCCTAGTGAACAATGGTTATATGAAGCGAGATATTCATAGAGTTATTAATCGTCGTCTACATCCACGTACTCGATTACCTAAGAACATTTCTACTCCCGAATCCAATTTGAAATGAGCCTTTTTACTCTACATTCACAAGACTACAGATCAAATAGGGAAACTTCTTCGTAAGAATAGTATAAAACCCATATTTAACTCGACAGGCATAATCTCTCAGATTCTTCTTTCTCCCTAGGACAAATTTCCTACGCTTTCATTTCAACGGGTATACCAAATTCCTTGTTCATGTGGTTTAGTCTACATTGGTGAAACCGTTTGTTCCGTCATTACTCGCATTTCAGAACAAGATTGTTGTATAAGGAAAAAGCATATTTCTAAGTCTGCGGTTGCTGAACATCATTTTACTACAGGTCACAAGATAAATTTTGATAACGTTTCGGTGATTGCCAAATCTTCATTCTTTTTTAATAGGAAATTCCGAGAGAGCATAGAAATCATTAATCCTTTATCAAAAACACGCCACTTTTCAATTGTAATCCAATCATGGTCAAGCTTAACCATCCGTGCCGATCCTTCTTCTTTATATACGGAGACTATTTCTTCTTAAGTCACTTCTATGGAGTTTTTAATCTGGTTTGATTCACTAGGTGATTACCTAACTCTGTAGTAGTTCTTTGTTAGATTTTCGTTTGCTTTTTCAAGTTTATCGTTAACTAACTTTTGAAAAGTGTTAAGTTAGATTTTGGTTGCTTGTTTGAGTTTTTTAATTTATCTCACGCCCTGATGAAGTCCCTTACAAATGTGGGCGAAACGTTGGCAACTTCGGTTACAACAATGACATGGTCCAAACCCCGAAAACACTTTTATCTTATTATAAAAATCCAAAGTTACAGCATTGTTACACTGAGCTCATTTTATCTAGTTTCCTATTGTTTAAGTAACAATTAAAATTAAGAAGTGTTTTGATATCGTAGAAGAAGATCCCAAGAACGAAACTTATCTAAATTAATCTGAAGTTTTTTACAGTTAATATTATTACTTACAGCTACAGCTAATTTTGCCTTGTCAGCAAACATTATGAAAAGTATTTTAGAACAAATAAAGAATGAATGGTTAGTAAATATCGTAAATAATAACAATAACGGACCAACATATAAACCTTGTGATATCCCAGACGTCGATGTAAAAACTTCTATAAAATAGTATTAAATCTGGCAGTGAGTTTTTAATGGGATAAGTAACATTCTAAACATTTAGAAGACTGGCACAAATACTAATAAACTTAAGTTTACGTAAACTTTGTAAAATGATTTCCATGTCAGAGTCAAAACTGTGGATTATATTATTATTGTAGCGGTAAACAAATTACAAATTCAATTTGTTGCAAAAAATCTATTTACAGAAAACTCGCTTTACCACTAATAAAAGGATTGATAGTTGTTTTCTTTTCGCCGACAATTCAATTGCTGTTTAAGATCTGCTACAAACAGGTTCAACGCAAAATTCCATTTCTCTGTGTTAATCCTAAATTATTTGTAAATACTTAAATAAAACAGTTGTTAATAAAAAACTCACTATATTATTGAAGTTTAAAATATTAATCAAAGTAGATATAGTTCTTTGAAATACATGTTGAGAAAAAGGTGCCAAATTTTTATTTAAGTAAAGAAGTGTGTTTGTCTAATAGCAAACTTTTCAATAGTTTTGGAAGGACTGATATTATAATCACGACACGGTAACTTTTAATATTAAGGTGTCCATGTTTATGAAAAAGTACAACCTTTGTAAATATACAGAATAAATACTACATATAAAAGTGTTGTGGTCGACGCCATATCGTGGTTAACGAGCCTACGTATAAAATGTAACCAATTGGTGCTATAGAGATAGTCGTAAGTTGCTAGTCGGATTTAATAACAGCGCAAATCAAAAATTGTATCGAAAATGACACGATTTTAATCCACCAACAAATATATGGTGAAAACAACTATATCAGTATAATTGCAAAAATTACTACTAGAGAGAACCAGTGTACGGCCGTTTCACTTTTTTGGGGATCATCAGCACTGGGAAATACTCTTTGATGTAATTCTACAATTGTACTGACATATTTCTATAGTTTTATTACTGTTTTGATGTAGATACATATAAAAGTGTCGTGGTCGATGCCATCTCGTGGTTAACGAGCCAAATTTAAGACTTTCGTAACTAGTGGGGTAAATACCTTAAAGAGAACGTCATTTCAGTGAAAATTTTCGACAGATTAATTAAATTTAAACCAAAAAACAAAAAAGATGTTATTGCTGCAAGATATTTCAATGATGAGCTTGCAGAACACACCTTACCACTTCTACTGCTGGGTCGTGTAATGACTGTTAATTTTTCAATACATTGTGCTATTTCTAAAGGAAATCAAGAAGTACAGAGTTTTTAGAGAAAAATTTTGAAGTAGCAAAGTGTTTTAAAAGGTGTTTTTCGGTTCAAGTTATTTATAAAGTCAATGATTTAATTTGATTTATAAAATGTTCATGTCTAAAAAGTATGTAATAATTTTTTATTTAATGCAGAGGCCATATGACATTTGACCTTCCAACTTTTCTTGGTGCAATTGATATTCACATATTTTAGGATTTTTTTAAAACTATGGTGCTAATGTAACAAATGGGTTGTTTTAAAGTTTCTATAAAAATTATTAAGGAAGTTAATTTGTATTTTTCAATTATCTGAAAAAAATAAACATTTTTTTTAATTAATGTAAATTTTCTAATTGTAAAATGTCCAATGATAATTTTTTGTAATAATTTGATTTAGTAATTGAACGTAAACAATATAAAAAGTTTCGTTCCGATACAGTGTATTTTTGTGGTCTTAACAAAAACAAATTTAGAGAAAATATGTGCAATGTATTCACATGTCGGCGTGGCATCATTTTTCAAAATTGCAAAATACTTATGTGCATGTTTTATTTTTTGTTTTACACTTTATACTATAAAGTTCTGATTTAACCTAAAATAAATATTTTTTTTTCAAAATTTCTCACATTTTGCTTATATTAAATTGTAGATATAGTAAGTGCAAAAATATCAAATTTAAAACTTACCCATGCTGATAAAGTTGAGTACAAGAACAACAAAACAACTAACTCAGAGAAATGAGTTATCGCCCATAATTGTGCCAAAACATAATTAACAAAATTTTCGAGATCTAATATGTATAAAGAAAACGTAGAAAAAATCAACGAACTTAAAATTCTTAATGTCAGTTCCATTTCAAATATGTCTTGTACTTGTTGGCATAGCTGAAATATCACCATATGAATGTTGACAGTTAATCTGAGTTTTTCCGCTGTTTGGCTTTTACTTTGGAAATCAAAATTCAACAAATATTTGTCTATGGCAAGTAACTTGTGTTTAACGTTTAATAAAAATATTGATAGCGTACAAAATCGGTTTTCGTTTACTAAAGCGCCAATCTGGTACAGGATGGTACCTGAAACTAATTCGAAATTACATATAATATCGCATATTATGGAACAAAACGTCGCCAAATATTTGACTACAACAAATTTTAGAATTATCTTCTGGAATTCTTTGTAATCAGTTTTCTTCGACGTTAGTTTAAAAAAGTTGTGATCGATATCATTAATAAGTTGAAAAAGTTTGATGGTATCATGTCGTTTGTAAAATCTAGCTACATATAAAATTAGAGCAATGTTAATTATATACATAGCATTCATAATATGAAATGTAACTAGTTTGACTTGGGCTTCAGCAAGTCTTGCCAGAATTAAAAAAAATAGTCCGACAAAACTCGAAATTATAAATGTAAGTGCAATAACATCGTTTAATATTTTATCTTTTTTCATTGTTTTGTATTGCCTATTGGGCTTCTTTCCTTGTACACTGTATGGTGCTACACCAGTATATTTGCAAATAACGTGAAAAAATCGACAAGCATCATAAATGTCCATTATGCTTTTCTACGTAATTACTACATTAACATTATTTAAGGTACTAGGATGTTGTTTAATGATTTTATGATATTAACCTAATTAATTACTTTACAGTTATTGATATCTACAACCCAACCCGTTTGATATTAACTTAAGTAATATTTAAATACATATTTTATGTAAATTATAGTATGATTTTTAATTATTAAATTTGAATGTTCTGGTATTTTACTTAAATAATTATTATAAAATTTAAAGTATGATGAGTTTTTTACTCAATTACTCAAATAAATTTTACCTTAAGCATATACAAATTGTATGATTTATTATAAAAAATAGACTTATTATTATATATACAATATTGTTAATTTGAAATGGAATATAAAAGAATCTAAAATTTTACGTTAAAAAACACTTAAAGTTTTCAGTTGTCAGATTTGCCAAGAAATTGTTTTGATGATTATAAATAAACCTTTGTTTTATATTGTTTTAATATTAACAAACAAGACAGTTATAACAAAATTTGTTTGACCACGACTCCTATCTGAACCGCACCCACCTCGTTTGTTAATCAGTTTAATGCACTTTAGAGTTACTAGTTTTTGGGTTTCCAAGATCTAATAATTTTTCTTAGTTTAAACTTTTTCTTGTTTTTGTGACGTTTAGAGCGTGTCAATAATTTTAATATTTCAAAAGAAGCAGAGGTAATTGCTCTATGATTGTCTCACTAAACAAAATTTTAAAAACCACCCAAAGATGTACCGTATTATATATTAATTTTAAAATATTTTAACCCCTCACAAAAGCTTTTTTTTATTTTTCAAAACTCACAATAAAGCGCATTAAAACCATTTTAATTCTGTCTGTGGTGTGAACTTGTTAGACTTAGTAGTTCAGTAATTATTACTGCTGGTCCTAAGCCCAAATCAAAAAGAAAAAAAGAAGGATTCTTTAGTGAGGCTAGCTAGCTTCTAGGAATACCGTTATGTCTCCGACGAACAACATAAATACGTATCGGAAATTCTGTTGTAAATGACAGCATGCAAAGGTTTAATTAAGAGACGATTAAAGAAAGTGGCCACAATCTCATAAATTTATGTGCAATAAACAAACTAAATAATACATTTTGTGAACACCCTATACAAGACCAGATCACATGAGCTAATAGCAAAAAAAGCAGTTTATCATAGAGTATGTATTCTAACCTTATTAAACTACATATTGAAACTTCATACTGCTATGTTACATAAAAAATTACAACTATAAATAGGTACCGTAGAAAAACAACAGGGATTTTAGAAAAATTTAAGTACAATAGATGCTATATTCACACTAAGCCAACTAGTCAAAATGCGATAGAGCTCAATAAACCTTTATCTATTTATGCTACGTTGATCTTTAAAGTGTGTTTGACAGAGCAAGGGAAAACAATGTACTGAATATAGTACGTAAATAAAATCCCAAAAACAATAGTAGATATAGTTGATGATCTTATCAGAGAAGGAAAAATCCACATAGTAACTGCCACAAGTTATACAGAAAATATATCAATAACCAAAATGATACGGTAAGGAAATTCTTTAAACCTCTTTCTATTCAATTTAATTTTGAACTAGTCAATATATAAACTTAATTTACGCGGGTACACAATTGTACAATATCAACATACTGTGTTAAGCAGACGATGCATACCAAGTGACAAAACCATCTACAAAAATTAGAAACACAACAGCAAAGCAATATAATACAAAAATCTCAATACCCAAAACAACATCAAAGGTTATAGCAAAATAACCAGCTAAATGCAAATTGAAAATAGAAGAGAAACTAATCGAAAAAGTGATTAATTACACTCACCATATGACAAAATAAATATGTCACCAGAAAGCAAAGTAAGAGTATACAAAGCAGTAATAAGACCTATTATGACATATGCTAATGAAACGAAAGGCGACACAGGTTACTAAACGCAAATTATAAACAACGCAAATAAAAATCTTAAAATGACACCTAGACCTAGAAAAAAAATCAAAAAGAGTGAAAAGAATACGTTGAAAGACCAGACATACCATACAAAAAAAGACCCTCGGGAACACCACCTAATAGATGGAAGATTAGCTAATTGTCGTCGTTAGCAAAGTAAAGAGAAACTAAATAAAACTGACACAGTCCCAGTCAAAAAAAGCAAAAGAGAAACCATTAAAAAATTGTTTCACACTAAATATATGAATCTACACAGTAAATAGGTTATTCAAAGAATAGAAAGAACTGTAATCGGGTAAATTAAAAAAAAAAAGGTGAATGTTTTACTAATATGTGATTTTAAGTTTTGCATATACGTTTTACAGTCTTAAACACAGAAAAAATAGGATATAGTGGTAGTAGTATAGTAGGGCCAGTTCTGGCTCACTCGGGTAAGATCGGTAAGAGATCGTGAAGTTTCGTTGCTATCGTTTCGTTTCGGTTATGCTCGAGTTGCATTCGTATTTGGTAAGTCGGGATAGATCGCATTGGTGGTGGGAGAATTGCAAAACGTCGTAGGAGTCGTTTCGTTTCGGTTATGCTCGGTTGTGGGTCTTTAATCGAAAACTTGTTAATAAATCTTTGTGGTAGAGGTACTTTAAAATCTTGACATTCATCAATCACTTGCTTCCCAAATTTACCATCTATTTTACTAAAACACTTAATTTTATACTGCTCATTTATTAATAGACTTCTAGCACTTAGATAAGGAACCAAATGAGAAGTTTCTGTTCAAGTTTACAAAAAATGATTCCATCTTAAGGTTCTTTCAATTTATTAAAACAAATAAGAGTTATTGAAATACTAATATTAAATCTTCACAAATATCACCTTTATATACACACAACAGCATCGCCACCATCACTACGAACTTCTCCGGCAGACCTAGATCCGAGCATAACCGAAACAAAAACGACTCCTACGACGTTTTGCAATTCCCCCACCACCAATGCGATCTATCCCGACTTACCAAATACAAATGTAACTCGAGCATAACCGAAACGAAACGATAGCAACGAAACTTCACGATCTCTTACCGATCTTAGTCGAGTGAGCCAGAATCGGCCCTACTATAATACTAGTGTTGCAGTCAATTCAGAATGAGTACCTACACAAAATTTGAACTGATTTGTAAATATTGGAAAATTAAATACGATTCTAAAGCTATTGTTTTCATATAATGTAAATAAATACTTTGTTTACTAAAATTTTGGTTTAGTAATTAGACGTACCTTTAGTACCCCGCTGTAGATACGCTACTGACTCTTACCATTATTTATTATAAGTAAACTACATCCAACTATATGCTTCTAATATCTAAATAATATGGTTTTACTAAAACCCGTCTCAAATAAAATTAAGAACGCCAATCATTGTTCGCGCAGTACCAACATTTTTGTTAGAGATGCAACATACTTATAGAAATCCCATGTAATTAAAACCACCCGTTTGATATTCATAGTAAACCGCATTGTGAAAGGAATGTTAAATAATATGAAACTAAAATTGCATTGGTTAACTTTTATCTCTAAAGAAGATTACTTATGAATAGATTGTAACTTAAAATACAGCGGCGTAATTCCAAGACATTTAAAAACTAATTACATACTGAACGAACTACCATAAAACCCTTGCAGAATATGGCAAAAAGATCAAGACAATCAAGGTAGCCGCCTGAAAAAATTTCTGCTAGGAAGTGGAGACCACGCGTTCCACAGCTACGCTTCACAAAATTATCTTAAAACAAGCTACAAACCCAATAGACATTTTAAATAAAAAAGCGGAGAATATACTAGAATCGAAGATGAGACAATACCTCTTTTGATGAAAACTCATTTACCCGAAGTGGTGGAACAACTCAATTTGGTCAGAAACCAACCATACTCCTAGAAGAGAAAACTGGGGAAGAGCAAGAGACAATTATCAGCAAAGAAAATATAAAGGGAGCAATTGGTTTCTTCAGACCTTTTATATCTGCTGACAACGAGAGTGAGTTAAGTGGTATTGATTCCAAAACCAAGTAAAAGCAGCTACTCAGAAACTAGATCTTACAGACTTACTTACTGTTATTTTCATTAAAACATTCAAAATATTAGAAGATAGGCATTGGAGGAAAGTGGCTTTAATAGCATTTCCGATCCACAGATATCAACATGCATAACAAATAAGAAAGTCATACAGCACTACACTAAGTGGTGTCCTAGAAAATAATCTTAGAGTTAATACTATCAAAACCACCCTAGTCACCTTCAATCGCAGAAAAACACTACAAACAGAGTCAACTTAAAACTGTTTAGGACAAACCTTAACTGGGACACTAAGATTAAGAACTTAGGACTGACCATTGACTTCTAGTTAACTTGGAACTTACATCTTGACAAAACAATCACGAGATGCATACAAGCATTAGTTATTGGGAAAAGAGCCATAAGCAGTAAGTGAAGGCTAAAACCGGAACTGACCCTCTGGCTGTATAAAGTCATGGTTCAACCAATAATCTTATACGGCATAATCGCCTGGCGACCCAACAAGTAACTGCAAAACACAAAATGAGTAAGATACAATATCAGACATTACTGGCGTCTGTAAAGGCACCTCAGATCAAGCACTGAATGCCATTTTAAATCTTCTACCTCTGCACAGAATAGCAGCTTAAGGATTACAAAACACTGGTCACTGGAAAACTAGAACTAATAATCTAAAGCATGGCAAGATCATGTCACACATAAGTAATACAATACTAGAAATGGGCTCTAAATAATAAACAATCTTTTTGACTATACAGCTCCCATTGGTTGGATCCAGACCAACTACCAACCCTAACAAATAACAACATAATGTTTTAGACGAATTGATTTAAATTTAAACAGAAGTTAGAATTTGGTGTAAATAGCACCAATCCTAGAACCAACAAGAAAGTTAGTCTAGGAAAACTATGCATCATTTTTTAAGTTGAAATTCAAGCTAGTAGCTTATGCATAAACATCAGTATAGAAAAGGAATTATATAACCGAAACATATACATTATGACAGACAGTCCAGATAGCACTGAAAGCGTTGAATGCATTCAGTACCTTTCGGGACTAGTCAATGAATGTAAGCTCAAACTGCAAGGTTAAAAAAAAATTATGCTAAATCTTAAATCACCGTAGCATAGAAAGAAATACAATAGCGGACCAGCTCGCAAAAGAAGCATCCCGCAAAGCAATGACAGGTTCACAACCTGGTCTAAACATAGAAAAAATCAAACCCGCTAAACGATCAATAATTGGGTTAATGCTATCCATCAGCGGAGTTAGTAAAACTGCAATAAAGCAACACATTGCAGAAGATTGCTAAAAACTCACACCCAAAGACTAAACAAAACTCATATACTAGCTAGCTAATAAGAAACATCGCAAGTCTAATAAAATACAAGGATGCAAGCATATCAACTTAAAAGGGCACGATAGTACAGAAAGCCCAAAGGGCTGACGCGCGTATGCCAGGTATAGGCAATTGGAATTTAATCTAATCTAAACTTATTATTTTCTTTTCTTGATTTGTTTGATATAAAATGTTGTATGTATTATAACGTTTGAAGTAAATCAATTAAATATCTTTGTATATACAACGTTATTTCTTCTTGTATTCTGAATACTTTATTTTATTAAGATGGTGATACATTTTTTATTTATTTAAACAAAATGTACGTACATTTCACGTTTGTTATTTTAAAATTGTTATTCCGCCACTTGCTATAGCCTCGATTACATTGAGGGAGTGTACTATGAAGGTGCTAGCCGGCAAGTTTAAACATCAGCGATCGAAGTCAGCTAGTGCGACAGAGAAGGAAAATCGGATGTTGGGCGTTGGCACAAAACATTTACTCGACTATTTTATTATTCAGTGAGTTGTGTTTGAGTGAAATAAGAATAACCAAAAAATAACAAAATCCAATATTTAAAAAAAACAACAAATCAATGTTTATTGGTTAGAAAATAGTAAATATGTTTATTTAAAAGAAACATTTTTTTTTATTTAGACCAAAATCTTAGAATAGGAAAAAAATCGAAAAAAAAGCTCAGAAATCCAAAAAAAAATTGGATCATAATTAGTAAAAATATCGCAAAAAAACCAGAAGATAAGAAGGAAGAAGAAGTTATTTAGATTCGGAATCAGATACAGGTTGTACTACTAGTGCTACTAAAATTTTATGCGATCATCACAACAAATAAAAGAATCTTCCAATAATGTCAAACGAACTTTGCACATAAATGATTATTCGTGGATTTTGCATAATTTAGAACAAATTCAGTCTAAATTCAACACCAGCTAATCCACTAGTGCCAAAATCTTGGTTCGGTCGGTAATGACTAGGGGTGTAAAACGGGTCCGGATCTAAAACGAGAGCCGGTATGGATCCAGATCTTCCCCGGATCTCCAGCTACGATATATCTGGATCCGGATTTCTCCGGATCTAATACACAATTTGGATTTTCAAGATTCGGATCCACGGATTTGTTTAACCGGATCCACATAGCCGGAACCGAAATTCGATTATACGTGAATTCTGTTGTTGATGTATGAAATTAATAGTTATGCAAGTCCGCATTTAACTCGCAAATCCTTAGATCCGTAGATCCGGATTTATCCCCCGATTCCGTAGATGCGGATTTATTCTTCGGATTTTCGATCCGGATTTACAAAATCCGGTATTGGTATCCATTGGATCCGGATATTTTTGGATCCGATATCTGGATCCATAAAATTTGCGGATCTTTACAGCCCTAGTAATGACGAAGAAGAAACAGAAATTCACCGATATTAATTATGTACAAAATAAAAAATATGCAGCGTACCGCTTTTGTTGCTTACTCTTCATTACAATAAATTCCGCTAAAAAATCATTTTTGTAACATCTGGTTTTAATAAATGGAAAAGATAAATAGATTAACCATGAAAAGAAGTCCAAATTATAGAAACTCAACCTGAAAAGAAATAGAAAGAAGATTAATTAATAAAACGAGAATCTAGAAGCAAACATACAGTCTGAAAAAGAACGATGGCAACGAATATTAGTGTGTATTAAGTATTTGATTATACAAAATCTTTCTTTATGAAAATCTATAGCGCTTCAAAATAATATAAATGTCGTAAATTATTTTTAGTTAAACTTAAACACTACTAGGAAATCATCTTAAAAATGTAACAAAAACGCCAAATTATTGATTTTCTGGCATCCACTGTTCGCAATCAACCTATAAGTGGCATCAAAAATCAATATTATGGACTTCTATTTGATTCGGCACCTGATATCGCTCATCGAAAACAAAGCTTTTTAGGTATGTAGATATTGATTCTACCAACAGAAAAGTATCTATCAAAGATTTTTTTTTGAAATTTATTGAACGAATTTTAGAAAAAGTAAATTTTGATCACATTTTATAAACAAATTGTAGATAAAAATGTTGTGATAATTTTATTGTGATGTAAGGTCACATACCTGGAGTACAACAAAAAATAGAAAAAAATAATAAAACATTATTTGTAAATGGTGATAACCCCTCATTAAATTTAGAAAAAAATACTGCAGTTAAGCAAGAACCAATCGTTGTAACATGTTTTGAAATTATTGAAAACATATATTTCTTTTTTTTCACGTTCAACATTATGATGGGGATTATTAAAAACTGCTTTAAATAGAACTCTTAAACATGAATCTGAATCACGATGGAACACCAGAGCACAAACGGTTAGCGTTAT
Source organism: Aquatica leii (assembly GCA_035610365.1). Taxonomy (NCBI): domain Eukaryota; kingdom Metazoa; phylum Arthropoda; class Insecta; order Coleoptera; family Lampyridae; genus Aquatica; species Aquatica leii. Next base: position 170,683,064 of record CM069433.1, on the reverse strand, counting down.
TATCAATGGACTGGAAAAGTAAGTAGAACTGTTAGAAAAATTAGTAGAAGACGGCACTACTATAAATGACACCAAAAGTAAAACTGCAATTTTATTGTAAAATATACTGAATTTTAATTTCATAATTTAAGTCGATTCCTGGCATAAAACTTGAGGAGAATTGATCGTGTGCAGCTCAGATTTACGAGATACTAAAATGAATTTGAAGGAAGCGTTTCTGGATCACAATTATGAGCGATTGAATTTGCAGAAATTTGAGACGAGATCTGTGAAGACGCAATAGAAAAAAGCTTTGTCTCTTTGTAAAAAACGGGATATTGATACAACCATCCATATTAGAAAACACCGAAAAATGCTCGAAGAATTGTTTAGAGATATTGGATTTTCCAAAAAAAACTGAAATTTCACGCGTTATGAAAAGCGTTCTTAATCGTCTGCAACAGAAAATAAGTACAGGATTTACACGACAGTGTGTAGTGAAAAAAATTATTAAAATCTGAGTGTATTTTATAAAACAGGATTCAATAAAACAGAATTCAAAATATATGTTAAAGATGTTATACCGCAGTAGAAAAGAAATTGAACCTAAAACTACATTAGAGCTTCTTACCTTTATAATGTCGTATGGAGAAAATGTTTTTCTAAACCTAAGAGTCGCACTACAAATACTCCTTACTACTTCAATATCAGTTTCTAGCTGTAAACGTTGGTTCAGCAAACTAAAATTAATTTTGAGATATCTAAAAACAAGAATGGAACAAGACTGCCTAAGTGATCTAGCATTTTTAAATGGTACTGTGCCTTTGAGCGCCAGTTATGCTCGTTACGCTACTGCTTAAACGTGCTAGTTTAATCTTTATTTACAGGCACCTCAATGTCAGTTTAAACTTTTTTTTTCATTCTAAAAAATTACTTATAAATACTAACTTACACAACATATCAATTAAGCATTTAATATCCGCCACTGAGAACTACCAACTGAAATCGTAGTAAGTAGAATATAGTAAGCAACTATATTTACTATAGTACATACTTTTACTCAGCTTTGAGAGCATTCACGAAGCAACTATCAACAATAAGAACGTTTGGAGAAGGTGTGGAAACTTCTCGAAGGATGGCCGAAATATAGAAAAGCGATACAAATGCATCATAAGTCAGTTATTTTAAGCCGCAAGTGTTAAAAACATGTTTAAATAAATAAATGATTAACGCGTGTCAAGATAAATATAACGGAGTATAATCCTACGTGCTTTTAATGCAAACAAGTGTTAAACAAAAGTTATCCGCGGACATTATCTTTCGAGTGAGTGTAATACATAAATTAGTGTGTTTTTCTTAGTTATCGTTAGATTTAATTAGTTCGTGTAGTTATAAACGTGTAAATATTTTTAGTATAAAGAAATTAGTTTTAAAATTTGTTACAATATAAAAGTTGTGTATGATAACTTAACTAAAAAGCTCAAACAAATCTTATTTACATTCATAAGCAACCAAAAAAATATATTAGAAAGGGTGCTGCATTCAGAGCTACGAAACAACACCTTTTTATTTACATTTAAGTTAGAAATTATATCGTTACCTGTACATTAAAATTATTTTAAAAATCAAGCTGTAGTATATGAATAAAATAACTTACCGCTGATGACAAAGTTGAATATAAAAACAGCAACACAATTATCTCAAAAATATAAGTTACAGCCCACAGCTGTCCCAAAATATAACCAATTAGATTTTTAAATCTAACAAATATAAAGAGAACGTAGAAAACACTAACGAAGTTAAGATTCTTAAAATCAATTCCATTTCAAAAATTTTTTGCACATCTTGGCATAGTTGAAATATGGCCATGTGAATTTTAATAGCAAATCTTAGTTTTTCCGATATTATCGTTTTTTCTTGTAACGAATCAAAATTTAACAGATACCCGTGTATAGTAAGTAACTTTTGTTTAACGTTTAGTAAAAATATTGATAATGTACAAAAACGATTTGCGTTTACTAAAGCACCAATTTGATACATGATGGTACCTGAAACTAAGTCTAAATTATAAAAAATGTCGCATACTACGGAAAACAACGTAATTAAATACTTAATGATAATAAATTTTAAAATTATCTTTTGAAAGTTATTGTTATCAATTTTTTTTAATGTTAATTTACAAAAGTTTTCATCTATATCACTAATAATTTGAAAAATTTTCGATTGTATTTTGTGTTTTGTAAAATCTAGCTACATAGAAAATTAGAACCGTGTTAAAAATATACATAGAATTCATAATATGAAACGTAATTAGTGTGACTTGACTGTTGGTACTCTTTGACACAATTAAAAGAAAAGTCCGACAAAACTTAAAATTATCAATGCAAATGCAACAGCATCATTTATAATTTTGTCTTTTTTTGTTGTTTGGTATCGCCTATTTGGTTGATTTCTTTCTAAACTGTATGGCGCTATTCCAGTATATTTGCAAATAACATGGAAAAAATGGCAAGCGCCATATATATCCATTATAATTTTCTATGTTTTCACTACATTTATTAATTAAACTTCTATATAGTTAAGTAATGATTGTATAAGATATTGAACTCATTAATTATATAACAGTTATCAGTATCTACATCCAAAGTGGTTATTAATTTAAGTAATATTTGCATAAATATTTTATGTTAACAATCAGCACTCTCAGTTTAAGTTTATCGATTTTTGTGACAATTATTTAAGAAGTAAATTTTGTCTTTTCAACATATAATTGTTTGAGTCATAGCTACTCACTTTTTTAACAGATATATTTTAAACATAATTTAATAATAGTTTTGCAATGACACATTTAGATTTAGTTAGCAGCACAAGAAGCATAAAAATAGTAAAGCATGAATTAGAATATAAGTAAATTTATTATTTTGTCGAACACGATTTTTATGCGTTTTTGGAAATAAATACTTTTTTGACAACAACAATTATAACTTGTAAATGGTTATAGAAGTGGAAACGTTGAAAGCTGATTTTACACCCGCGTAGTACAAATAGGTTTTGAATATACCGTGGGCTAAAACTACAACGTATAACAATCAATCAATTAATTGTTAAAGGTGTTCCATTATGTCCTAAACATTGAGTCAAAAATTAGAATTAATAAACTAAAAATTGAAAATTTGACAAGTCTATGTAAATCTCAAAAACGTTATTCTGAATACTTACGTCAACAAAAATATAAAATAAATACATATTTATATATTAAATAAAAATATGTTTATTTATAACAAAACGTAAAGATTTATTAATAACAAAACGACAAAAGCAAAGAGAGGTTAGAAAAAATATACTGGCGAATGTTTGTAAAACGAATGATAGCAACATTTTGACTTATACGAATTACTGCGCTACAGTTCACGAGATCTTGAATGACGTCTAACTGTGATTAATTATAATCTAAATAATAGATTAAAAGACAATTTTTTAAATCTATATTAAAAAATAGTTTCAAAAATTACTGGTGTATTTATTTAATCTGCGTTCAACATACGACGCTAGACTGAAAACTGAAGAACGTAAAGCGAATTACAAAACGGTTTTTGTACAATAGCGTGATAGGATGAATGCTTTAGAACACAATTGTATTTACAAATTCACAATGGATATAAAACAAAATATGTCTTTTCCAAATTTAAGCACATTAGTTAGCTGTGGCTCTACAATCTAGGCAATCATACAATGAAAAGTACTGGAAACAAAGTTGTCAGGAACAAAAGAAGTGGCCAAACGCGGCCTTATTTGTGTAATTTTTATATCATTGCACTTTATTAGTTTTGAAAAGATATTTTAAAGTAATTGATCATACATTTCTTAAAATGAGACGTCTACATTCCTGACTACTATATTTTGAGAACTTCTAAACATACTGGTGTATTGTCAATGTGAAGAAAACCTATTTTAACGATATTGAGAAAAATTACCTCAAATATTATTGGTGTCGGTATTGGACAAATGTTTCACACCGTATGTCGGAATCGGAAGCGATTACATTGTCGTTAGCATCGTCAGTGGCGTGGTGTTGTGGGTATCTGATAAATATATTGCAATTCATCACTTATTGGACAATTATTTAATGACTTCTAAAAACAAGATACTCAAATGAGATTCTGTGTGCCACCAAAAGAAATGCTAGCAATCACATTGGGGTAAGTTAATGAACTTTGTTACAACGCAATACTTTATTAAAAAATGTACAGTTCAGTAATAGCATAAATCTGACAGAATGACAGATGACGTAAAAAATTAATGATTATTAGCGTCAACTTGTAGTTACAAAATTCTACTACACTTTATCGGCTTAGGTCGGAACACTAAAATTTCCAACCGATTATGTTGCCTGCAAAATACATCAAAACGGACGGAAGTACAAAATAGAATTTACATTAATAAAATTTGAAAATTCTCTGTTTTCGAAAAATTGTTGTGGTTCTGTGGAATGAAATGAGTGATACGTGGTCCTAGGTTGCAATGTTGTAATTAATTGCTGTACTGATAGAAATTGATTGAATTTATCCAGAGATAAGTCAATTACCCGATCGGTGGCAGTGTGAAGCAGTTCTATTCAAAACAATATTTTACTGATGCAATCCGATACCAGATTCCAACACCGACACCCGCCAATCTCGGTGTGTGTGGAGCCGGCCTTAGAAATACATAATAACTATGTGACAAATAGAAGTAAATTTAAAGTTCAATTTTGACAAATCAGAACTTTGCGTCACACAAGTTAATTACACGGGACATATATTTTCAGTAAAGTCAAAGCTTATTGTTGAAATAAGTCTACCAAGCAATCGTTAAGAGTTACAACGGTTCTTGAAAATGCTAACGAACTTGTCGATATCAAAAATTCTGAACAGTCTAAACACTGAAAGTCTTTACTAAAAAATGAATTTTGAATCTAGTCATAATCTCGAATTTGATAAACTAAAGTCATTAATTATCAAAACAATTGTCTTAAATTGTAACGTCCCGTTAAGAGTTCATTACAATTAAAATTCAATTTTGCATTCGTTTATTTTCTGCAACTAATATTGCACTTAAATTTATTCAGTTTGGCAACGTCACGTCGTACTTCGAATCGACCGAGCAATCAATTTTTGTTGGTACTTCCGTTTGAGCCATCTTTAGGCTTGCACGTACATAAGTGTTGCAAGGAAGACAATTTTCTTAATGATGGCGTAAAAACGCATACAAATTAATTTTTATTCTTTCCAACAAATTGCTGGTAAGTTTATCTTCATTTCAATATAATGTTTCTATTGAATTCAATATTTTTAGTAATTTCGTAATATGATGCAATCCATCTGAAATGGATTTCAAGACCGTTGTAGGTAAGGCAACGTAAGTGATTTCATGTCGATTAAAAACCATTCTAATTATTTATATTTAAGGTCTTTTTATTTACTGGATTTTTCTGTTATTGGATTTTTATTTACTGGATTTTCCGTTATTGACAATTCCTTTATTGGACTTTTTTTTCATTGGATTTATCTTTTGGTTTTATGCCTGCTGTTTTTTCTTTCCAATCTACATTCGTTTGATTAGTTATTTTGTTCTGGAAGAAGCTATTATTTGACCAAAGCATGTGCTATAAATAGAAAATTTCAGATAACGTCATATTATATGGTGAGTCAACTTGAAGTTATTCTGCTACGTATTACATTTTAAATTCAAATTAATTAAATTGAGTTATCAAAATAAAAACTTTTCGGAATACATACTCCGTAACAAATTAAACGTTTATTACTTTTGAATTTAATATCGATTAATATTTAGTTATAAGATTTTGATGCTTTTTATTTATCACTATTTTAAAGGTGATTGGCGCCCAAATATTGTTGTAATCCAAATGTTCATTTTTTTTAAATGTAAATAGTTAGTGTAATATGTTATAATTGCAAATAAATTAAAAGAATTCACGCCTGTGTATTTTACTTTCATTCAGGTTCACACCCAGAGGTCTGTGTTCCGACTTCTGCCGTGGTAAATAAGAATTTTTGCTTTCGATAAATGTATATTTATATTTTGAATGTTTATTATTATTGTGTGTTTTTATTTATTATTGCAAAATTACTTTGACCCAAGAAAGAATTATTCTTGCCAAATTGCAGTAAAAAAATTTATTCATCAGCTACTCTAACTGAATCACAATGCAATTATGCTCAAATTGAAAAAGAACTCTTAGTAATTGTCTATGGTTGTTTAAAATTTCATTAACTTATATTTGGTCATAAAATTATAGCTCAGACAGATCATAAACCCTGGTTCCATTATTTAGTAAACCATTGTATAAGGTACCTCAGAGACTTCAAAGACTATTACTAAAAATTTAATACTACGATCTTCATGGCATGTTTATACATGGTAAAGAGATGTATACATACTTTCTAGATCCGCGTCATCACACATACAGAACACGATCTCACTTTACTTGTTAATCTTCTTACATCTAAGTTGGAAGTTACTCAAAAATATTACAAATATTACGTAATGGAATCAGCAATGATCCTTAAATACAATCTTTAATTGGAATTCCATCAATCAGGTTGACCGTTTTTAAAAATTCTATACCAAATAACCTTAAACCATATTTTAAATTTTAGAAAAAATTATGTTATAGACAGATTCATATTCAAAAGTACCAATTTTATTATTTCACAATATAAAAATTCCAAAATGTTAGATATAACTCATACTGGTAATTATGTAATCAATAAATGCCTTGAATATGCAAAACGCACTCTTCTGTCCAAACATGTCTGTAGATATTAAAAATTTAGTGACAAACTTTTCTGATTTGTCAAGAATACAGTAATAATAATTCAAAACAGCCTTTAAGTCAAATTGGTTCCGTGGAACAAAGTTGTATTCTATGGAATAAAAAGGAGTGAGATATCTTGTCTGTATTAATTATTTCTCAAAATAGATAAAATTGGCTATGCTTAAAAATAACATAACGGTAAATGCTGTAATACCAGAACTGAAATCTGTTTACAGTCGTCATAGATATCGGACAATGGTCTACCATTTAGTTCGTCACCATTTCTTGTTTTTAATAAAGATTGTAGTATTGAACATATTGCAACACGCCGTTATCTCAGTCTAATGGCCAGGTTGAACGAACCATCAGTACTCTTAAAAAATTATTATTGTTATATAACATTTGTAGTCTATAACACTTTTATTCGCTTAGTTCTTATGTATTTCAATAAACTTTGTTAATGGACGAAGGTGTTATGTACGTTCCGTTACAAAAATCAACGAAAATAATCACCAGTAACAAAGTTATTTTTGTCTCTTAAAAGTACAAACGAAGTTTAACATAATGACAAAATATAAGCTATGTATTCGGGACAAGAGTTCTCGGCTCTGAAACTGCACAAAAATGTTCTGCTATTGAATCTTTGGTCCATCGCGCTTTTTCTATTTGCCAACCTAAAAATTTAGACTTACTAGAACCTTAGTGAACAATAGTTATATGAAGCGAAATATTGATAAGCAAAGTTATTAATCTTCGTCTTCATATACGTGTTCGAAGTACCTAAGGACATTTCTACTTCCAAATCCGAATCTAACCCGAAATTGGCATTTTTACAATAGAATTCAGGGTACAAATCAAATAGGAAAACTTCTTTGTCAGATTGGTATTAAACTCATATTCAACTCGACAACCAAAATCCCTCAGGTTCTTTCTTCCCCCAAAGACAAATTTCTTACACTTTCATTTCAAGGTGTATACCAAATTAGTTGTTTATGTGGTTTAGTCTACATTGGTGAAACCGATCGTTCCGTAATTACACGCTACAGGTCACAATATAGATTTTGATAACGTTATAACAAATACATTCTGTATATTTCGTAATAGTTCATATATAGATGAATAAATCTTTGATGCCGGATTGAGTTTGCTTGGATCATAATTTTGTTTATCTTCACATTTTGACTTGTTTAGAAAATGCTGTAGACTAGTAAATTTATCTTTAACGTTTATTAAAAATGTACTTGGCAAACGGAAACGATTACTATTTAAAACTGCTCCCAGCTCGTACATTATTATTCCTTGCGGTATGCAATAACATCGCATATTATACTGATTGTTAGTGCAACAAATTTCGTAAAACAAATTTCATTAAAGCGCTTCTGTAATCTATTATAATCAATGTTTTAAGCAAATAATTTGTCGATATCAACAATAGAACAAAATATATTTCATCGTATTTTTCTTTTAGAAAAATCTTTGCACATACAAAACCAGAACGGTATTCAACACATATATACATTTGTGTTTAAAGTCAGAATAAAACAAATTAGCAATAACATAATATAATCTAACATATACGTAAATATAAGATACTCCTTTTGCAAATCGATTATCTTTTTACCTAATGACACGCTAGCATAATATTAAATTTGCTGTCATATAACGTCATAAAAAGCTTTTTATTTAATGATCAAATAAAGGAATAATTAATTGGAAACTAATATTAAAGTAACAACCTTTTAATCACGGATATATGATAAATTGACAATTTTATACGAATTTATTTCTCATTAACGTTTTTTTATAACTCACGGATCTCTTTATACCTTTGGGCGTTAATGAAACGCCAAACAAAGCGATATGTTGAGGTTATTATTAAAAATTAATTGTGGGTAATTTATGTTAGCAATACAACTATATTATTATTTGGGGGTACAACCTTTCATCCCTAATCGAAGATTTCGGTAGCTCTTAATATTAATACCAATAAATTGTCATTTGTAATCAACGTTTTTCAACTAACTCAATTTTTGTTTGACACAGAATCTTCTCTACGCTGTTCTGTGTCCCATTACTGTAAGTTAAAAAGGACCGGCACTATCCATATTTATCGGACCTACAGCAGCATAATTTTTAGAAAACTTGGTGAGCTACAGTATCACGCAAATAAGGATTGAAGATCCTGAATATCATCAATTTCTAATGAACAAGCTCTTTGGTTACGGCATGTTACAGCTATGTTCCATGGTCAACATTTTTGACTTTTTAGGCTTAAATCAGTCTGATTTTTTGTTAAAAAACCCGAATAAGCTAGGATAACTGTTTATATCTATTTTGTGCTTGATTTTGGTAGTGGCATTAAGCATTGAATAATAAAATCACAGCGAAAATGGTTTTTCCTTTGATAAGTATCAAAAAATAAGCCAAAAACTTTTCACAATAACAGTTTTTGATGGAATTCTTTCGTATGTCGCACCATTTAAATATTGATTGTATGTCTTTTTATACACTTTTTTAGATCAACTTACTAGTACCGCTATTTACCCACTACCATAGTTACGTTCCAAAATTCAAATTATGCAAAGCATAAACTTCAATTCATTTTAAAAATATTTTTAAATTCAAAACTCTTCATCTGTGCCCCCACGGGTCCCCGTAATCATTCAGGGAACCCGTAGAAAATTAAAATTGATTTGAAGGTCCTTAAACAACGTCAGGGGGCCGCGCAAGGTTCAATATAAAATAAAAAAATTGTCACACATATTTATTAATGTGGAAGTTAAAATAAATAACAATGAATACATTATTAGCGATTTTTACGTTTATATAGACAGGTGCATAAAATACAGATAATAACAGGCCTATCGATACAGCTTTATACAGGAACGTTATAAAACTGATACCTACAGCAACTAGTCTATAATATCAACTATAAAAAAGTCGTGCATACAATCAACAATTCGGTTTCGTATTACGCGTGATTTTAATAGTCTTCGACGGAAAGAATATCATTTTTGTATTGTTACGCAGATAGCGTACTCTTGTTACGTAAGTATATTTAAATAAAATTGATATCTCTTTTTAATTTAAATTTATTTAACCAAAGTTATACTCTTGTTTAAATTGATTAAAAAAATTATACATCACTGTTATCAATACAGTATAGTCCCTTAGCATTCATTAAGGATTTCTATTTTATTAAAAACTTAAGAAGGGATTGTAAATTTTTCTAACATATGTGTTTCTAAAGAATATATTATTAATGATTCTGTAAAAGAAGTTAGACATATTCGGCTTTATAATTTAATATAATACACCCTAAAATTTATGACTTACTATTTTATATTTTTGTTTACTTTCGTGAATAACCAAATCCGCAAATCTTTGAAATTACTGTAATTTTTGAATTATTTTTTTTTCTTAAAAAATTAATTGGTACACAATGAGTACCTACACAATATGTGACATTTACATGAAATTTTACCCTTACATCTCAAAGAGAGCGTTACATTGCAGCATTCCATTTATAAAAATTATTATAATTAACAGAGGTTTGTCGATTTAATGAAACCTTCTAAGCTTAAGGAACGTTTAATAAACGTTTATAGTGACAAGATAGATAAGGATTTAAAGTTTCTTCAAATAATCAAAAAAATATTTAAAAGAACCGACATTGCACGAACTGATAGGACAAGATCTAAAAAAGATGACGATGGACTGCCTGCTTCTTACAATATTTCTTTAGCGATTGCGAAGTCTAGAAAACCGCACGCTATTGGCGAAGAACTTATTCTACGCACCGTGTTGCACATACCAGCTTTTGATATTATAAAAAGAATTTCACTGAGTAACAATACTGTATGTAATAGTTTGATTTTTTTTGAATGATTTTAAAACATAAATTTATTGTAAAAATTAAAAAACTCAAAGATAACACTGCAATAAGACAAACGACAAAAAATCAATGTTGCGTTGATAACTTTTAATTTACTTTTGTAATGTTTTTCACAAACGTTTGGCTTGCACTAAACACTATGGCCGCAGCGTGTTGCCTTGGTAAATTAACTGAAAATTATTCCTGATGGAAAAATAAAACATAAAAGTCAAATTTTTTATCAAAATTTTTTTAAACTAGACATTTCCATATTTTCTTAGGCTAACTAGTCCCTACTTAAAATTACTAGCTAACATAAGTTTTTTTTTTAAATACGTAACCAAGTAAAAAGATGAAAGATATATGTGGTTCTTATAAAGTTTTCTGGTGTATCGTATTTCTTGTGTTTGTTGGCTTCTTTAATACGCCGATCAAATTTTTTGTGGAGTTCAATTGCAATAATTTGTTATCTGGTCGCCCTTTGATGACAAAGTCAGGTAAAAAACAAACATAATAGTATGTGCATGTGCAAGTCAGTCAAAATACTCTGAAAATGCGTATTGTGAAAAAAGGCAGCACCTTATTTCGTGTAAAACAACATTCGTTCAATTAAAAAATTCATGGAAATTAAGTTATTGTTCATCTATAGAAACAAACATGAGAACAAAATTGATAACATAAACCGAAATTATGGTTAATATAAACAATATTTTTTCAATATAACACGTTTTTTAATAAAGTGATAACATTATGCGTAATTCCACATATACTATTTTTTTTATTCTTTAGGAGTTGTTGTTTGTGACGGTTTTTTACAAAAATTGTTATACTATTTTAAAGTTTCAATTTAAATTTGTATTATTAATTTTTATAAAAATCACAACTAATCAACAAATTAAATTAAATGATCAAATGTCCTCAATGTGCAGCTAAACCAAGTTTGCTGACCTCCCAGTTGTTCAAATTCTTTTGTACTAAATGTTCCCACAAAAAATAATCCCGCATTGATAAATTAAGGCTTTTTGCAAGTCAGTTGAGTCGACCATAACGTTTGATAAACTAAAAATGTTAAAATTAAAAACTTAACCACTTTCCTAGCATTGCGTGCAGGAGTATCGTCGTATTAATTATTGTTCGGAAAAAGTTGCTAGATCAACTTGAATAGATACCATTTTCAAATAAAGACTCGGAAACTATAGAAAGGTTTTAGTAACAAATATTGCCAGTGCCGGCAGAGGTGACACAAAAATAAAAAAAAATTAAAAAGAGGATACCACCATTTTTTTTAAATGAAGGAAAAAATTGAAAAAAATTCGTTACACAACGATATCGACACACACAATAGATACATGTATGAAGTTATGTATTTGGTGCGCTGGTAACTTATAGTAGTGGGTGCTCACTGTGCGAAAGAGTTGTTCGGTTCAGAACTAAGAGCAATCCAACCTTCTGATATGGTTGTTATCAAAATGTAACGACGTTGTCAGTTACGTTCTTGTCTCTAACAAGCACCCTAAATATCATAAAACTAATTAGAAAATTGTACAAAAATATTCAAATAGATAAAGTAAAAATCAATTTACCTTATTAAGGACAACGCTAAGTCAAAATATGTGCTAGATTAAACAACAGCAACAATTGTACGGCAAGTGCAATTTTAAATCTCCGTATACTTAAATTTCCAGTATCCAATCTTCAACAACCCAAATGAAAAAATTCAATAAACGGCGTTGGAAGAAGTAATCCCGTATGAATAATTTTTGAAAACAAAATCGTGTGTAGACCACGCCAAAACACTTGCTAGTACAGAACTATTAGATTAACTCAAAAACTTAAACCATTTGTTTAAAGATAATCTTTATAAAATAATTATAAGAATTGTGGGAAAGGAAACTAAAAATGAGTTATTTTGAAAGACAACAAATTTGAATTTACAAGGTTCGGCGGTAATGCTTCTTCCGTTTAGCAAGCTTACGAACCAAGATGCTTTTGTAATAGAAAATAATAGCTATAAGCAACCAATCACGCTAGAAATCAATAAGTCCAAACTAATAAATTTAAAACAAACGCTTAGTAATAATACAACAAAATTAAAACGTAGCAAAGTACTTATGGACACATCAAAAAGTACGGTACTTTTACTGAATGCGTTGATGAAATGTTGCTATAATACATATAATTTTCAGTTATTTTTTTACAAACACTACAAAAAAGCAATAAACAGTAATAAAAGATAGTTTTGTGCTGCCAACAATGGGCGAAAAAAGCTCTAGGGCGGCAAAAACAAAACTAGAAATCCACGCAAAGCTAAATGTTCTAAGTCAATTTTTATATTACAAGTATGCAACAGATAGAAAAATCATTTAAAAAATCGTGAAATTCAGTTAAAACTGAAAAAGAAAACATGTTAAAGTTAATGTCAATTTTGACAAATTTAGTAACAAATGTAGTACCAACATTATATTTCTGATAATTCTTTTAATTTTTCCAAAAAATGTAATTCTACAAAACCAACACAAAAATAATGTACGTTACTCATCGAAAGTATCATAGTATAACTCACTCATATGCAACACTCGGCCGTGCGGCCTCGCGGCGCATTAACGTTCGCTCGCATTATTTTCCACCCTTGTTGTGTAGACTACTATTATAATAAATAAGTACTCACCTCTTCCGCTACCGTAACAAAGTGATATACAATAATGATAACACCGAAAACATTAACCCATATCCAGTACATAATACTCGCATATATAGTAAACGTTAAAGTACTAATAGTCAACCAAAAAAGACGTTAAGATAAAAATCCAGCATATGAACAATTTATAACAAAGAAAAATATTAAATACTGTGTTGATTTCTTTTCCTAATTCTTTTAATTTGCCCAACAATATTAACACTGATCCGATTGATAATAAACAAACACGAAATTGTTTTGATTCGATTATAAATTTCTGAACTATTTGCAATCTTTTTTTAATGTCGTTCAATAAGCATACTACAAAACATACCACGTTAATGTTTAAAACTTCGCTGAGGGAAACTAAATAATAACATGCATTTATTTCTGTATTCATATTAATATTAATATACATCGTCAGAGTATTAACTGATATATTTGCTATCATGGAAAAATATGAAATTACCAATGAAAGTATTAAACGTTTTTTTCGAAGGAAAGTAACTAATGTTTTTTCGTAACATGTAGAATTTTATGATCTAAATTTACCAAATTTTTAACAAGATGAAAAATGCGTTGTCAGTAATAATTTGATAGAAACATGTATTGTAAAATTCCACTATAACCAGAAAAATATATAAAAAGATAAGACACTGATTCTACTGTAAAAAAATGTAATTGGCAAATATGCAAATGACAAATAATTATAGATATTAAAATCAGATTAACAAATATGCTCCACAGTTTTAAACCTCTGGTATTAAAATTAACTTTGTTGCTGGATATTGACCACATTAAAAAACCAAATACTTTTGATATTATTTGTAATGGTGTTATTACATTATAAAAATTAAGACTAGACAGTTTTTAACATGTTTCATTTTAAACGACTAGCAGTTTTCTTTAGCTGCAATTGCTATCAAACATTTCTTAATTGAAACATTTCAATTATTGTTAGTGTAAATAATTTCCGCCGTCTTATTGACAAATGAAATTAATTTATAAGACGTTACTTGTAAATACTTACAGAATTGAATGCTTTTAATAAAATTACACAATTTAATTTGTATAAAACGATCGATAAACTAAAGTAAGTACAAAAAAAGTTTACACAGTTTTTTAATGACTTTATGTAACCTTCAAAATAATTGTTGTTCTGTCAACTTTAACTGTTATTACGGTTATTTTTAGGCTGAACTATTTTTATTTAATAAAGTTTTATAATTAAAAAATAAGTTTAATATTTCTTTACTTGCAGAAAAATTGGTTCATTTAATCCGTTAAACGCAAATATTTCAGATACTCCTAATTTTTATCAACAATCTAATTGTATTTAATTTAACACATTTTGTACAAAACATTAAAAATTTCTACTACGTAAGTTAAAAATATTTAGTCTCACAGATGACTGGTTAAGAAGCAGAAAGATTATGAATTGGCTTCTTTTATAGAGATTATAAATATATGCGTCTGCACATCTCTTTTACTTTTCAGAATATTATGCTAGGAGCGGTTGCTAATATAAATCGTTTTTTCAAAAAACATACTTGTTTGTGTTTTAATCAAAACAAAATTTTTGATATTTGTAAAAACAAGATTTATAAATATTTCAGACATAAAGGGATAATATAGTGTCTCCAAAACAAAAAGAACTAACATGAAGATCTGAAAAACCATTGTAAGTGCAAATTTGCTGAACTGGAAAAAAATGCACTTCTTGGTTTTTGAATTCTTTGATATATTTATTACCAGCATTATTATTCAGGTAGAACAAAAACAAGAACTCATCTGCGCTTATTATTGGTATTTTTATATCTAATCTATTTATTATGAACAAAATCATGTATACCTAATAATTAAAAAAACATTAATAGAGTGTTCTCATAATAATATGATTGTAAAAATAGTTGTGTGCGTTAATTAAAAATTAAAACTTTCTTTAGTTTATATTGGCGTATATAGTTTCATTTCCACGTACAAAACAACAGGTTATGGGTCCAGTAATGCAATAGTACGAATACAAGCCAATATTGTAAAGTGACGAAGAAAGTGGTGCCGCGTGAAGTAAAGTTTTTTCATTAAAATAAAGTAAAATAAAAAGTAAAGGACAATGGAAAATTAAAGTTGTTACGTACATAAATTTAAATAATGCATTACCCTGTATATTAGTTTAATTAAAAATTACTTTTATATTTCTCGACGCCATCTATCGGGTTCGTTGGTCACTTTGTATTGAGTAGGCGACATCCGGTGACAGACCGGCATTTTGACTTGAACATCGTGTATGTTAGTATCTAGGTCTGCGTGAGCGAAAAATTCGTTTTCTAAACTCATCCACGTGTTGGGACACGATAGAAATTGGAAGTTTTCTTAAATAACTAATTTATTCACGCAGAGTAAGTGGGTTTAGTTTCTTTCTTTAATTAAAGGGAATTTTTATGTCTTTGGTTAGCGCCATGTGCTACCTCCTAACTAGGGCATTCTGGTTATAATTTAAAGCCCACCAGGAGAGTTGTGATTTCGTTGCGATCGTGGGGTATTCGTATCGTCACCGGCCATTCTTACCACCATCCGGCCCATGAATTCTAGTCGATACCGAAAGACGAGAGATAACCCTCGACGAATATTGTGTTGGAACGTTTCTAAATATTTATAAGGCCTACTGTTGGAATTAATTAAATCACAGTAAAGGGGTATAACAGCATCCGACTTTCGGGTTGTGTTATGTGTGTACTTTAAAATTTAAGTAATGATTTTGTAGATCTTGATTTCGTGAGGCATTGGTTTGACACGATTTGCAATTCAAATTATTTACAGGATTACGTGTCGGGGAAAATACTTTCTTCACACAAGGGAAGTTCCTGTGTTTGGTAAGTGATTTTATATGTATCTTATTTCGTTGTCAACAAGGTCGCTCACGAAACTGTTGCACATATTAATTTCGTGGTTACGAACGTTATTGAAGTACCATTTATATAGTAATTCTTTTTCTTCTCTCATTCGGGTTACGCATGCTGTGTACCACCAATACTTATTATGATATTGTAATATTAAGGCCGTACTTATTATCATTATTTCGTATATCTCGCATGCTGTATACAAATGATATTTACTACCATCTACTCTTTCGCTATTCATGTAAAAACCAAATTTCTCTATGTATTGTGTGTTGCCGATACTACTGATTTTCTGTAATGAGAATTCTTATATCCTGTGATAATCATCAACGATTCTAGATTAAAGTTGTTATTGTGGTTATTTGTTCTTTTATGACAACATACCTTTCTCTTTAGATCGTCGTTATCTAATCACAAACGCTGGCTACTCGAACAGCCGAGTAGAAGGGATTACGAACCTTCGAATTGTTACAAGTGAGACCCGTCTGTCTGGAGCAGGACAGTTACTGTGGGATAAGCTCTGGCGCCCTGGAACACCTTTTATATATTTCTTGAAACCTACCCCTCTCACCGACTATTGTGAGTTGGCCGTGCAGGTTCGTAAATACCAAAAGCTTGTAACAAAGTGTAAAATATACACTTTCAAGATTGAATAACAATTATTAAAATTGGAAATTTCGAGTTAAATTGATAAACTTTATTTATTAAGAATACTTTATTAGTCAAGACTGGAAGGTAAAACGATGCCAGAGTACATAAGTAACGTACTTGAATTGGTATAGAAATTGAGAGGAATAGGCGAAATCATAGCTAACTTTCATGTAGCTGCACTTTAACTCGGAGGTTTACCAGATGAGTATTCAACTTTGGTGACTGCATTAGATGCTCGTCCTGATGATGAGCTCACAATAGAGTACGTAAAAGGTAAGCTGATTGATAAGTATACTAGAAAAAATGATGATTCAGAAGGAAGTGATGAAAAGGCAATGACAGTGGATAAGTTTAAGCAAAATATAAATAAAGAATTACGTGAAGTCTTGATTCCATATTGATAGAGTTTTTTCCCCGTTAGTTATTACTAACGGATTTGAAAGAATTACGTGAATGCTACTATTGTCACAGAAAAGGTCATTAAAAAAAATTGCTATTTTATGAAGAAGGATTTGGTAAGGAATAAAGAAAAAAGAAACATGGAAACTCATAAAGCTAAAATGGCAAAGAAAGTGAACAAAGATGAGTTTTGTTTTATCGTGGAACAAGGAAATAGCAGTAAAGAAGAATAGTTTGTTGACTGGGGGGCTACCAGTCATATGTGTAATGATGAGACACGTTTTAAAGAAATAGAAAAAATGTTTTTGGCAGAATAGTGGCAAATGGACAATACATAAAGTTGAAGTAAGAAATTGTATATTGTTGAAAGACAAGATAAATAAAAGCTAAACAAAAATAAAGTTAGTTGATGTTTTATACGTTCCAGAGTTACAGAACAACTTATTGTCAGTATCAAAAGTTATTGCTGCTGGTTATACGCTAAATTTTGACAAAAATTACTGTTATGTAAAGAAGAGTAATGCATGTATTCTAAAAAGCAAAGTACAGAAATGGTTTATACAGAACTGAAGGTAAAAATACAATTTGGTAAAAGTGTCATGTGAGAAAGTTGCAAATTGTATGTATATTTAACATAGGCGTTTAGGACATAGAAATCCAGAAATAATAAAACATTGATTACAAAAAATCTTGCAAATAAAATTAAAATTGACGAATGCAACGTCATAAAGCAATGTATACTATGCGTGAAAGGAAAGTTGACAAACGTCATCCTGGTAAAGTAGTGTCAAATGTCACACAAGTTCTTAATATAATACATAGTGATGTATGTGGTCTGATGATTTTTCTAGGTATTAGACAGTTTATTTAATAAATACAAAAGAATTTTTGACTGAAATGAAGAATCAATTTGATCGATTCCCGAAAGTTTTTAGAAGCGATAATGGTGGAGAATACACCGGAAAAAATGTTAAGCATTACTGAAGGAATTTGGAATTGAATTTTAATCAACTGTGCCCTACTGTCCTCAACAAAATGGGATGTCAGAACGAAAAAACCGAACTCTTGTGGAGTCTGCTCGATGTATGCTGCTGGATGCAAATTAGCAATACAAATTGTGGGGTGAAGTAGTAATTAATGCAAATTACTTGTCAAATTGATTGCCAACTAAGTGCAAAGATAAAACACCGTATAATAAGTGGCATGGTAAGAAGTCTAATTTATCACATTTGATTACGTTCGGAAGTCAAGGATTTATGTATGTTAATCCAGAAAAACGAACAAAACCAGAAAACAGAGCAATAAAAGGAATAATGATCGGTTACAGTGAAACAAGCAAAGGATATAGAATTTTAGAATCTAAAAACTGATAAAATAATTATTAGTCAAACATTTACTTTCAATGAATTTATAAATCAACCATTTTAAGAAATAAATCATTTGTAAAAACAATGAAGAGGAAAGTAAAATTGCTCTACATCTAAATAAAAAAGAAAAAGTAACGAGAATTTAGGAAAAATAGAAAACAGAGACTAAATAAAAAGCAAATTAAGTTAATATTCGAAAAATATAGGACCCAATTGAAAAAGGGAAATTGAAGAAATACCAGAAAACTTAAAATGAACAAATTCAAGAAAGAAAATGTTTCAAAAGAAAACATGGAAAACTGAAATAAGAAACAAGAAGCAATTGTTACAAGATTTGGAAAGAGTATCAAAAAGAAGGAAAGTCGCTGGACTATGAACTGGGTTATAAAAAAGAGAGTACGATTCTTTTGATGGAAAATGAGGGTTTGGATTTTGTCCTGACTCGTCCAACAAGAAAAGCATTGGAAATAAATGGGTATTTTGTCTTAATGATGGTTCAAATGGCATGGAAACGTCATACAATAAAGCTTCTTGACCTAAATGTCGTCAAGGAGACTTTACTCAAGAGTATGGAGTTGACTCACAACAAAACTTTTTCACTAGTGTCGTTTTATACAAGAACTGATTATAGCGTATAGTGTTAGTTACTTAAGCCAATTTAATACAAAATTTGATCAACAACACTGGAATCTATGCTAAAGAGGAATTTTAAAGTGCATTTGAAGGATGCTAATTTTTCTTGAATGAATATTTTGTGACAGAAAGTCATACTCTTCTTATGTTTTCAAAATTGGAAATGGTGCCACACCTTAGACATCACACAAAAGCAATGCTATGTGTAGCAGCCTCCACAAGTACAGAGGTTGAGTACATTTTTTTATTTCAGTATAAATTCAAAAAACCATTTTTATTAGAAGCTTTCTTTCAGAATTTCTATGAATTAAGCTCTATTGTTTTGTTTACATGATATAGCCAAAAGTGTCTCAAGAATTAGTAAAAAACCATATATTCTCTATTATTATAGTACAAAACATATAGATACAAAGATATCATTATATGTTAGAGAAGTAGTTTCGAAAGGTCCCTGAATTGGAATTCGTTATTTGTGTACAGAAACAGATGGTAGCTGATGTGAACTTCTCACAAAAAGAATCTTCCTAGTATTGAAGAATAAGTTATGTGTTAAAACTTTTGAATTTAAAATAATAAATAGATTAAAGGGAGAAGATGTTTGAGTACATTTTTATATCTAATTCATTTATTATGAACAAAATCTCATGTATACCTAGTAATAAAAAAATGAATAGAATGTTTGTCATAATAATATACATTGTAAAAATAGTTGTAAAAGTGCGTTGTAATTAAAACATAAAAACTTTCTATTGAGTTTATATTGGCGTATATAATTTCATTTCCACGTGCAAACCAACACTTATTACAGCATGTCCTATCCATCTGAATTTATTCTGCCTTCATTAATTTTGCCCAAGATGTGTTTTTTTTCTATTATTTCCAAAATTTCATGTATTGACTGTGCATTTTTTCGTTAATTCCTTTTTTTTTATTTCCAATTCTATAGCATCTTTCCCAAGGTCAAATATTCTGAGTTGTTTATTTAATTTTTTTGTTGTACACATTATTTCCTGACCCCATACAATACTACTATACTAGACTTGCTAAACAGATGAAAATAGACCCCTTTCACAAATGTTTTTGTGATTAGGTCTCATTCAAAGTACGCGGCAAATTTACATTTAAAAGAAGTCTCATTCACTCCAAGTGAAGTTATTGTTTACTAATAATCAGGGTTTCAATAACCTTTATCAGTATTTTTTTGTCTACACAATTTATTATTTTAAAGTAATCGTCTTTTGAAAGAGACAATCTGATATTGTTGATATCAAGGTAAGAAATTAAATCTCTTTTAAAATATCCACCAACTGTCAAAACTACATTTACATAAGTGTTTCTGCATCTATTGTATAACAACGTGCTGCCAACTGGAGATCACATACCTCTGTATATCAAGAACCAATATTAGATAATGTTACTGATAGAATGAAAAGTGCCCTAAGACGTATTGTGCATTCGGTTCTTTTTACGTAATGAGTCACAATTACCACAGTAAAAAGTGATGGGTTGTATTACTGCAAAGATGAAAATTTGCCATTAACTTTAAAGAAAAGTACGTTGCACATGAACATTATTGAATTGGGTTTAGGAGGTTAGTTAAACAAACGAAAGTGTACTGTGTTTGTGTAATGCAATATAGGATTATTTTTATAGGCACAGAAAAAGAAATCGCAACACAAAAAATTATAAGTCATAGCATGTAGAGATCAGACTGATTCCTTCGAGGAAATAAGAAAGTATAAAAGAGTTCAAGAAAAATATCATTTGGGACAGATGTGAAGTTGGGTCAATGCTGGTCATGTTGCACATACAAAATTTGAACAGATACGACAAAACTGGTTTGAGTCGGTATGCTAAGTAACTTAGAAAAAGGTATTGCTGTAATTATGTTAGATAATGCTTTATGATCATAGCAAAGAAGTAGAAAAATTCAATTTCCGCAAACTAAAAAAAGCTGATATACAAGATTAGTTAAGGCAATTTTGAGGAAGAGCATGTTAAAACAAAACTTTTTTAGCACTTGTCAAGAAAAACATTTCAGCAACAAAGTATGTGGAGGATAAAATGCAAAAGCCAGTAAACGAGATGTACTTCTGATTTGCCCATCGTATTATCACTGTGGGATGAATCCCATTGAATTGAATATAGGCACAAATGAAAGGGGACGTTTCTATGCAGATTATTGGAAAAAATCTATACAACATGTGATTAAATCTAGAAGATTGAAAAAATGTGGCCAGATAAGACCTCACATTAGAAGTTTATAGTTAAATCATATTATTATTCAATTGGGCAATAAATAAAACTTTTATTTCGTTGTTGAATTGAATTTTCATTCCTATGATTTTAGGTCTTCTCTCTTTCCTTTTTTGTTTATTATCGCTATTGTTTCTAACGCATAGATTTATGATGAGTCGTATCAGGGTCTTAGTATATTTTTATTTTTGTTGGTGTTCTTGAACGTTTTGCTTTATAATAGAGTTTCTATTTCAGCCGTATTTGCCTGATTTCCTTTCCTAGCAATTTCTCTTTCACTTTTGTTCCTCCTGGTTTTGTCTGACTCTCTCTTAAAGTAATGTGTTTTTAAGTTTATTTTGTGCGTGCTCGTGTTCTTTTCCTTTATCTTTTATTTTTATATTGTATTTCCTGTTTTTACATCGTTTATTTCCATGTACCAAATTTTTGGTTTCTTTATCTAGTTGGTTTACTCTTTCAAGTTGTTTGTTCCTTAGAATCTCACTATGCGTATTTGTATTTTTATTAGGCTCGTTGTTTAACAAAAAGTAATAGTGTTCCCAAGTATTCCTAAGTGTTCCAATTCCTACTTATTATTTCTTTTCCTGCCATTTTAACATGTGCATAAATATAATATGTATTTTCTTTTTTGTATTCCCAACTGTTTTGATTTATTTATTTCTGGGGTGTGTATAGCATTTATGATCTGGAGAAGCAATTCTAGTAGTCCTCAAGTATATTTTCAGCATGTGTCTCTTAGCCTTTTGTTCATCAGATTTTCTAAGATTTATATAGATGATGCTTAACAGAGCTACTGGCCTGTAGTGCTTTTTTGCAGTTTTCTTTCCTTTTATATATTGGGATTATTATACCAGATGTTCCAGATCCTTTAACATCAAGAGTTTCTGTCCCCATATTTGTTTGATTAAGTGGACATAGTCCTGTGCTTGTATCTGCTGCCCTCCATATTTTAGCAATTCTGCCTCGATCTCTGTCTTGCCCCTGTAGTTTTATATTTTTTAATTTTTCTTAATTCTTCACTGTATTTTTTTTTCTTATTTGGGGCAGTTCTTTTTCTTCTCTGATGTAGTTACCTTTCTTCGTTTTGCATTTTCCCTATTTCTGTAAATAGTGTTTCTTGGTAGTGTTGTTTTCATATATCGCTCATCTTTTGTAGTTCATTTTTTATTTTGCCGATTTTGTGTTTTATTGCTCTGTTTTTAGTTGTTTTACTGTTGTGCTGGTGTTTAATTTTTTTCTAAATTTTTTTTAAATTTAAAATTTCTGTTTTCTGGCTCAAAATCTTCTAGTTTCTTGTATATCCAATCATGGCACTGTATCTCTTCTTGTATAGTTCATTTGCTGCGTTTTTTTAAATTCTCATATTCAATTCTTAGCTTTGTTTATCTTTTTTTTTTTCGATCGATCTAGTTCTCTGGCTAAGTATTTTGTTCGGGAAGTTAAAGATATTTTCTAATATTTTCTCTGGCTGCTTTCGTTATACCTTTATTAAAATATTATATTGGGTAATTATGGTCGAAAGTATAATAGCAAAGAACACTCTTATGCAGCGTATTGCACTACGTTCCCGTTCGGAACGTAACTTTCGACTTCTTGTTATGTTAACTACTATTGTTAGTTTATTATTAACTAATGACCCCTTGTATTAATTCACACAACCTAGATTCTAATGTTTTTTCCTGGCGTGAAAATACCTAGTGAAGGTAAATTCTTTTGCAAAGAAAAGGATGTATTAGCCACGTTGTAATACTAATTTATTGTTTTTAGTTTATAGGAATTTTCAATTTTAAATAAAATTGTAATCATTTTAATAATAAATAATATAATTGAGAGTATTTTGAAGTTCTAATTTTTCTGTAGATAACTTTAAGTTTGTTATTATTTTTTAATTTGTCATGTAAAAATAAAGAACTTTTGATTTTTGTAGAACAAATAGTTTATATATGAATGAAGTAAATTTTTATAAAAGCAGCATGATAAAGTATTACAGAACCCATAAATCGAGAGTAGACTGGTCAAAAATAAAAATTTTAGAAAGGATTGTTTTAAATATTCAATAGATTATCATTTCTATACCTAAATTATTGATCTAACTTAGTAAAAAAAAATGATCTGACTTTCGTGTATGGCAACCAACAATACAGATTCGCATATGCATTTTGATTATTCGTGTATGTAAATCTGACTTGATATGTCGATCATCATTTGTATTGAAGTGTCTCTAAACTTTGAGACCAAATTGCAAATTACCGAAAAAGACTTAAGTTAGGTTGCACAATTAGCAAATCAAAAAAATGGGGAAACAACTGATTGCTTCTCAAAGCAAATTTGCTACATAGCCAATGGAACTAAGTTTATTGGCGATGTAACATATTGATTTCAGAAATAATCACTTGCTACATTTTTTGATTTGCTATTGTATTTCAACCATTTATAAATGTTCTAGTGCCTGATAAAATGAAA
The DNA here is from genome assembly GCA_035610365.1 of Aquatica leii. Taxonomy (NCBI): domain Eukaryota; kingdom Metazoa; phylum Arthropoda; class Insecta; order Coleoptera; family Lampyridae; genus Aquatica; species Aquatica leii. The sequence continues at coordinate 170,659,048 of CM069433.1, read as the reverse complement.
GTACTTAAAGGTAAGTTAAGTAAATAATTTATTAATATATCGATTATTACAATATTGTATAGAATACGTCAATTCAAAAGATACGTAAATAAATAAAACAAATACATAGAATTCGAGACTGTTACACTTATATTATTATGTAAGTCTAGATAACTTATAATACAGATTTATATGATTAGGTTTAAACTAGACAACTCCAAAATAGAGTAATAGTTATTTTATAGTTCTTGTGTAAATTGGGCGCTCTTTTCCCAAGAGAGCATTTTTAAACCAGAGTGAAACAAAAGCGTCCAATTTAGACAGGAACGAGTTGACAAAATATAACAATTTATTGCTCAAGCAGAGACTAGGAAGCCTCTAAAGTCTCAAAATCTCAAAAATATTTTGATGTTTATAAAGTTGAGAAGTGCGCAAAAACTGTCAAAGACGATTTACAATAGCGAAAAATTAAAATTTATGACAGTTAAAAAACAATAAAAATTTTGTATTAAAAAGCTTTTATTATATTCCTCCATTTTTTGATGGAAGAGTTTTTGTATTTCATCTGGTATGCGCTTAAGAAATTTTATTGAAATATTAGTTAAAGCTTTTGTAGACTTTACTTAGTCGACTATATTTTAAACATAAGCTATTGCAATTTCTTCACAATTATGTATATCAGATCGTAATGTATGATCATCTAACGTAACTTTTGCGTACATAATAAAATTTAGTATAATATACAGGAACAAAGGTTAGCACATGAAATCGGGAAAAAACCTCATCTAAAATCAGCATTATTAGTTCAATTGAACTTAAGAACTCCGAATCGCATGCCTTTGAAGCGCAAAAATGCGTGTTGAGTTAGCTGAATTAATTACCCCATACTAGATTGCAATAACAGAGATGTAATTGAATAGTTTGCAAAGAAGTAAAGAGATCCTTTAAAACTCCAATAGAAACATTCTACTTGGACGTCTTAATACATATATATTGGTTGGTTGATTGTGGAAGAAGCAATATCCAAAAAATTAAAACATTGTGGATTAAAAAAGAAATCGTGTTTTTAGAGTCATTACACATTTTCCATTGTTTTTTTAGTGTTTAATGTAAGAATATCATCAGCGTATTGTATGCATGTGGCAACATCATTAAAATAACCTAAAAACAAAAGAAGCCCCCAGATAGAATTCTTGTGGTACACTCTTTGTGTATCGTGCCACAAAGCGGATATACTTTCACCTAGTTTGACTGCTAAAAATAATGTTGGTGAAGTAATGCTATTTAGATCAAAATTTATAGTAATATGCAGTTTTTTACTAATGTATTTCGTGATCGGCTACATCAAAGACTTTACTTAAATCTAAAAAATTATATAGTATGATTACGATCTTCGAAAGACTCTAAGCTGTAATGTTTCAACAGCTGTATAAGTTATTTTAACCTTTTCAGAAAACTAAACTGATTTTTTGGAAAGAAATATAGTATTCTTTTCAAAATGCTTTAACATATTTGATTATATATAGGATTCTTTCAACTACTTTTTATTACCCTTTTTAAATATTGGAATATTCTAGTGCCACTTTTAGCTGATCCGGAAAGATTTCAAATGTTGAATACTTGAATTCATTAATTTAGTGAGTGGCTCAACAAATAAAAAAAGTTGGAAGTTCTATTTTCTTTCTTTAACTTTTGCAATTATCTCGTTTTTGTAACTTATTTGAACTCCTACGTATCTGAAATGTACCATATCAAAAGTAATTCATCTATTTTTACTTTTTTAACTTTGTTTATTTTTCATCTTCGACATTACATATATTTGATTTTACTTTAATTTGTTTGCAATCCTATTTCACTTGTTTTAATTATTTAAATTTTTTTGTAACGATTTTAATTTTGAGAATTTAGTGCTATAAAAGCTTCATTATTATCTTAAACATGTAAATCTTTTTTTTTAATATTTGCTCTGTTTGTTTACTCTATTTAATTTAATTTTAACATTTTATTTTTTTTTATTTTTGTTTGCTAATATCAATTTAATAAATGTTAAATACTAGCTGATTTGTAAAAAACATTTATTCCGACGGTTTTTGGTTTTTTTAATAAATTTAACAATTACGTATTTTAGTGTAACACACTCAAATAAGGTAAGTTCCATTTAAAGTGTATTTAACTGAAGCTGGCTTTTGGTTGGCAAAGTTTAGTGGTCTTTTTTGAGCTATAAACTTTTCTGTCGTCCTTTTTTTTTAAATTTTGTTTTTACGTTTTGAGATTTCGAATCAATCACGGATTTGTCTTACTAAATCCTATGACTGTTCTTTTTAACATATTTTGTCTGTAACAACTCCACTTTTAATTTTGCAACTCCCATATAATGATATGTGTCTGTCTTTGCGCTTCTGCGTGATCTGATATCATTGATTACTTTACTTCGTTTCTTGTTAATTAGTAATTATATGATCTATCGGGTTTAGGTTCACGTTTCCTACTGTATTCGTTTATGTTTAATTGCTTTATTCATTGCTGTGACAAAACTCATTTCATTTCCGTTGTTCATTTGTCTTTTCACGCATTGTTTCTTTTTTCTTATGATTTTCTTTACTAGAATTTCCTTTTCCGGTTTGCTATTGCAAATCTCCTAATATGATTAATGTGTCTTTTTCGACACCTTTTATATGTATTTCTATAAGTCATTACAGAATTGTCCTTTTTCTATAGGTGCAATTACCGTTTACTGGTTTAAACCAAATCATATATTATTATTTTTTATACTTTTTGTTTCCCGGAGTATAATAACGTGTAGATTCTTTTTTTTGTCGATTTTCCCTTGCTTTTTCCACTCATATTTCTTCCTATCGTTGCGATATCAATTTTGTATCTTTTTAATTCCTGTTTGCTGTTTTATTAATTTTTTCTTACATTCTAAGTAGCGAATTGATTTCTTTGTCTCATTTAAGTTCTTTGACTGTTTATTATTGAGTTTTTTGGTATTCAATAATGCTTATTTTTTCTTGTTTGTTTGGTTGTTTCTTTGGCAACTTGGAACTATTTTGTTTGTATGTTCTCTTTTAATTTTTTGTGAGGTTATTTCTTATGTAAATTCTTCGTTTTGTTTTAGCATAATATCTTTTTGCTTGCTTTTCTGGTATTAACCCTATTTTGTGTGTACTTCTATTACTTTCAATTTTCACTCCTATCTTGCTTCTTAGAAATTATTTAATTTTTTCTACTGCCTGATTTCCATTAGTCGGTGCATTATGTCTTTGTTATCTTATATTGTTTTTTATCTGTGTTTATCTTTTTGCACGCTCTTCTGTATGTTTTCAACTTTTTTTAATAAGTTGTTTTTATTGCTTTCAATTCCAGTTTAAAGCATTAATACCTTCTTCAATTGAATTAACAAACGTAATATAAACTTTATTTTATTTCTATCTCTTACTTTTATGTAAGCTTTATTGCGTAACTGCACCTTTTTAACATACGTATATTAAAATTAAGACGTAAATAAAAATGTTTAGTTAAATTTTCAACACTGTTATTGTTTTATTAAAATAAGAAAAAGCTTAGTAATGATAGTAATATTAGTGAAATTACGTTTAAAAATTTATTTTTTAATAAGATTATTGCGAAGAAAATGTTTGTAAAAAAGGTCAAATCTTGAACATTACTATAAGAAATAATCAAAATTAATCGAACTAACATTTTGTGTTTAGAACTAATTGTGCAAAAATATTGTATATCTAGCGCACTAACAAACTAAGTTTGTTTAAAAACCTTCTACTCAATACAAAAGATCAGAAATAAATTAATATAAATTAATGATTTTGTAGACTTGGTATTTGTTTTATTCATATTTACACAAAATATATATTTACAGATCATTAGAAACCGATGAATAAATATTTACACAATAAATATTAAAAACTCAAAAATGCCATGGTATGTTTCTTCAAGATTATTTGAGCATGATATTTTACAAAACAGCAAAAAAAATAAAGATATAACTTCATCTCATTTTTGAATGTTGGCAAATGGTACAAAACCATCACTAAACCCATTATATCAAACACATATCCAATAAGCGGCCCTAACATGCCTGCAATTCAAAATGTAGTTGCTGGTGACCATTAGACAAATTAAAACTAACCCAATAAGAAGTTTGTTAAAGTAAAAACTGCATATAAAAATTTATAACACAAAACGTATTAAAAACGTGTGATTGATTTCTCTTCCAAAAGTGTTTTTAATCTACATGAAATCAGGAAAAACTGTCCTGGAATGAAAATAAAAAATACTGGTTTTCTTTTTGAAATCTTTTTATAAAGTAATGAATTATTTGCAATCTTTTTTCAATATTGTTTACAACAAACAAATTACAAAACAGGTCACATGAATATTTATACATTCAGTTAGCTTCAAAACCAGGTACACATTTATGTAATTCTGTAGTTGTAGCTACTTCGGAGAGAGAAAGGTGTATGCGTCGATACAACTACGTTTAACAACACAAAAAAATAAGATAAATCCTAAAACCACTTATTAGACGCTTTTTGAAGAGACGTAGTCAATTCGCTTTTTAGTGGTATGTTCAAGCTTTTGGTCCCTAAATTTACAAAATTTTGGCTACAGAGACGGCAAATACGATTTTCCATAGCAAGCAATTAAAAACACGTATTGCAAAGGTTCCGAAATAACCTGAAAGACATAATACAATGAATAAGATGCTAATCTTCTAAGGTAGAACTAAAATTTAGTTGAGAAATTAGTTACATAGTATATTGTGGTAGAAATTAGCAAAAAAATTGTAATTAGGTTCCACGTTTTAAACGCTTATTGTTCGAGATCAATTTTCCGTTTGATATTGACCACATTAAAAAACCAGAATATTTTGAAATTTTGTAATGAGTGTTAACACATTATGTAAAAATTTAAAGTTGGCATTGTTATCTTAATAAAAAATATTTCACAAGTTTCAATAATTATACTGCAATAACTATGTCACTTCTTAGTTAAAAACGAATTTAACTACATAAATTTAGACTAATAATTTTGTTCCAGTTTAACAAAAGTTCTTAATTAAATTAATCCATGTAATACATATGTATATTAAACGTGTGCATATAATAAAATTAAAAAATAATAAACCATTTTATTTTTTTCAAAATAATTAAAAAGTTTATTTTAATCTAACAACTCATTGCAAAAGTCTAGAAATTATTTCGTTATATGTGCCAAATATTTTTGTTTGAATTGCAAATTTTCGGGTAATAAAAGAAGCGTAGTTTACGTAATAAATGTTTCCGCCATAGCTCAGTAAAGAGAAGAACCACGTACAATAGAAACTCGACAATACAAAACATAGTGAGAATAAAATGATTCCATTATGATTTTTATTTTCAATTTTAAAGCTACAGAATAGCACGACGTGATGTGCGAGCAAATGTTTTATGTCTCTTAAAAACCTCCCTCTACCCTTATAAACCTGACTTGATAAAATATATAATATACGATTGTACAAGTCATTCAATAATGCCTACAGGTACCGGTGTGTGGTAAGCTCAGCGATCTTACAGAGTGAAATATAAGAAATTTCAGCCAGTTAAGTCAATGAATTATAAAAAATAACCGACTCACTTCACTGAGTAAGTCGGTTTCTACTCCTATTCACAAGATAAATCACTGTGCCATATCCAGTAGCAGTACATAGGTATAGAAAAATAACACAGTGAACATTAGAAATATGTTTTTAGAAAATCACTGAAATACGTCAATTTTAGAGAGCAATTTTTAATGAGCAAAATATAATTTTCACGTAATAGCGAAGGCTTCCACGGCCGAAATCTATACTATGATAAGAATGTCTTCCGGGTTTGGACCGTGTCATTGTTGATGTAACCGAAGTTGCTAACGTTTCGCCCACTTTTAGGGCGTGAGATAAATCACAAAACTCAAACAAGCAACCGAAATCTAACTAAAAACTTTTCAAAAGTTAGGTTATCAACTTGTGAAACAAGCCATAATCCAATCTTACAAAAATAAGAAAGAAAACGAAAACTTAAAAAAAAACGAAAATCTAACAAAGAACCATTACAGAGTTAGGTAATCAACTTGTGAACCAAGCCAGATTCTAAACTCTGTAGAAGTGACTTAAGAAGAAATAATCTCCGTTTATAAAGGAGAAGGATCGTCACGGATGGTTAAGCTCGACTCTGATTGGGTTATGGTTACAAGACATTGTTAGTCGTCAACTGGCTCTTTTTTCTGCACAAATCTGCCCTACTTTAGAAAATATTTTTTCACAAGGCACAGATGTAGCGGTAATACAGTGCGTCTTTAGCACAATTTCATACAAAAGTGCATAAACATTTTTTTGCTTCCCATATGCTATGAGATTGCGTGTCTTTAGTAAATGAACTTCAGCTAAATATTTGTCGATTTCAACAATGGCAGTGGATGCTGGATCATACGTTCCTTGTAATGCCGACATTGACTAAGCAAATTACGAAACACTTTCAAGGTTTGATTTGCAGCTTACAAAGGATGGAGCAGAAGATTGTTTCCGGTGGTTCACCGCAAGAGTCTTTCTTTGCAACCAATGATTTGTAAATTGAGGTGTAATCAGGAGAATTAGTTTTAAAGACTTGTTTTTTGAATACTAATTAAATGGTCTAATTTACTAATCAAATAGACTCTCGCCAATTACTCGGTCATTTAAACCATTTAGAAATTTTGATGAATTTGCTCGTTACAACTTGAGTACGCCTGATCGTGCTCTTGTACCTTTTCTGTCATAAACCTTTATAATACAGATGTCTTTGAAACAAAAACATAATATTCTGCAGATATATTTTTTGTAACTTGATAGAAAACTTTTAAAATTTGTATTTTATTATATCTCAATCTTGATTTTACAGTTCGCTTGTCGTACATGTGCTATGACTGAAACAACTGATGTCAAATATTTAATAATTTTGTAATCATTATTAAATTTTTTATTTACAAACGATATATTAAATAGCCAATAATAAGAACTTAAATAGTGTTTTCTAAGCTTGTTTCAACAGCAAAGCATTTTATAAACCGTCTAAATTCCTCGTCCTTTGAAATCGAAATTAGATTGACCTATATGCTTATATAATATAGAGTAACAAAACATGAGCTGTTGGCATTCTGGTATCCTCTAAATCTTTCACTGTTATTATTTCAAATTAATAGTGTTTTGATTATAAATGCTTTTTCAGATGTCAAACCGCGCCTTCATTCCTTACTCATTAAGGATTGTGAGCTGAGTTCGGAGTTGAGTAAGTTGCATACAGATGTAATTCAGCCAAAAGACGAGAAGAGAAAGTTCTTTTTCTGTTAGTCATGACTCGTTTGCTCGCTAAGAACAGCTAGTTCTTTTGATTAGATTAAAGAACGGATCGCCCGTTCACCACAGTGTACGTAGCTGCAAGGCCATCTCTTAAAGTTTACGTATTGCATTTTGAATATTTTACTCATGTTAATCCCATCGTTCTAGTTTTAACCTGCGGACCATTCAAAACGTATTTAAATTACGCGGGTTTAAAATCAGTTTTTAACGTTTCCATCTCTATAGCCGTTTGGAATTACTATTATTCATGCGTAGTAAAGTTGTATTATGAGATGCCTTTGCCTGTAATATTTACCACTCACAATGTAAGGATTAAATCTATATAAAAAAAAACTCGAAAAATGACGTAAGTTTTGGGAAATTTTCCTACTAGGATTTTAATAAATCTCTACAACTCCTTCCAGTTTTTTTTTTTTTGGGAAAAGAAAGGCCATTTTTGATTTTGAAAGGTTTTTTCCTATGTGACTACAAGTAATAAATTAGATCATCAAATCATTTTATGATTATGAACCTTCTAATTATTAGTAGTTTCATTCTTACGATTGCAGCCATCAAATCCTGGAATTCATTTTCTTTTCTATTTTCACTTTGGTAGACCTTGGCAGGATTTATTCCTCCTTTACCCTAGAACCTGCACATCATCGGAAGGTAATTGTTGTCCTGGAGTCTTGAGTCTATGGTTCATGGGTTCTTGTGGCGTTTTCTCTGCTTGCTCGTGATTGTTACTTAATGGTACCATACCTGTGGTATTTTACGTGTTATCACTAACACAGGTTGGCATTTGCTACTATTTGTAGAGCTCGTTTTTGTAACTCCACCAGCCGGTGCTTTGGGAAGTTGGCTATCCTGAGACCGTTTATTGGGAAGCATATGGTTAGCCAAGACTGTGCACCACGTTGTCAGTAAAATCCCATGCTCGTAGTAGGCCGAGACAGCTGCACCCAGGTACTGTCATAACGCATCTGGGATGTTACAGTTCCTAAAGACAATTAAGTATTTGTGATGTGGTATCACCATATTATAATGATTTGTAACCAGTGTGGAATGCCAAAGGGGTTGACTCACTCTCTGTTTAGAACAGTAGAATTGATAAGTTGTGTTGATAGCTGCCTGTAATGTGCGTGATCGTAACAGATGGTTTGAAGCGGTAATTTTTCTGTACAAGCAATTTACGAGCATTTTGGGCCAAAAGACACGTGAATCTCTTATTTCAGGATAAGTCGCGAAGCCCGGTATTTACTAAGTTTGGCGTTGACTGTGGCTCCATACGCACATTCAGTGTGTTTTAGTGTCGTTCAAACGTATTTTGTGTATACGGTAAAGTCGGCACGTTTGTCGTATTTACTTACATCTGGTCAATGCATAATCTGTCAGATATCGCTTGAAAATTGTGTTTCTGTTTTGATCACCCCAAAAGTTTTTTTTTTTGGTTTTGTCTCAGACTGCTCTGCAGAATCTTTAATCCCTTCTTCCAGACAAAGTGTAGTCAGAATGTTAATCCACATTATTTATTGTAATATAGAGGTATGGGACTCTCAAACGCATTTTTAGAATTACAGTAAAGTATTTTCCTACTGCTGAAGACTCCAAAATGAGGTGAAGAACAGTTCAGTGGTTTCCTCTTCATATTTTGTATTGACATTGTTACCTTACAATGTTTGTACCAGGTAATAGTTTTTGAGTCAGCGGGTTTATTCAAAACTTATTTGAGTTACTTACTGAACGATTTACAGTGAGTTTTCTTTAAAAATTTAGGTATGGCTGAATTTGGATCATATTAAGCTGTACCTGCTCCGTTGAAAGCTATATAAAAGGTTTTGAATTTCTTTTTTGCTGAGACGTTCTATGTATTGGATTTATACGGCTATAATGTGATATTAACTTTCTCAGCAGTCATAAAAAATAAAGACAAGTTACACAAATAGTTCAAAATTGTTTCTCGTAGGATGTCATTTTTTATAAGCAACAAGCTTAGAAAGTTGTTACTATATTTCAGATTTCAGCATCTGAATTGTTCAGTTTTGGGCGTTTTGTTCTAATTATTACAAACAGTATTAATAAAATGTAGAACATTTTCTTTGCTTGCATCTGGGTATGCCAGTAGTAAAAGAAGAAGCTTTTTAGTAAAAGATGTCATTGTAGAAATAATAGTATTGTTGCTTCTGCCGGTCAATCTTAAATTAAAAAAAAATTAATAAATGCCAACACAATTTTAGGTGTGACTACAGACTATGTAGGTTTTGTAATTTACCAGGCTGCTTTCAACATCATTCTCATATGTTACTCGATTCTAATTGAAACAAAACTATTTTTACTTTTCTTGAATGTAAGTCCATTTTGTATAATTTGCAGTTTACAAACAATGTAAGATTCTAGAGTACGCTCTAGAAATTATTTTGAACTTCCTGCACAAAGCCAGTAATATTTAACATTAGTGTGATTATCATCATTTGTTGTAAAGAAAATCTTTAAAATCCTTTTTGTGACATTTTTATCTGTTTATTGTGTCTTCTCAAAAAAATCTACATTCTAATCAATTTTGCAAAATTGCGGCTATAAAAGTTATAAATTGTTCCGCAACACAAACTTCAAAATATAAATCTTAACATTTAGGTATAGTTGCTAAAACCGTTTAAATTTGGAGAAAAAATTACAAAAATAGTTGGCTAAGCCAGTAAGGTTACTAAGTCACATCGTCATCAGTGTCTATTGCTAGTTTTGCTGCTAAATCGGATTTGTGATAACAACGCAGAACATAATATACCCGTTAAGCTTGTTTTCTCCCTTTGAGTTACACTAATAAAGACGCAACTATTCACAACTGGTAAACCTTTTAGAACGTAGTTAACTACTACAAATTTGTTTGCAACAGTCAACACTGCTGTTAACACGCAAGAAAAAACAAGTTATATTTACCTTATTTGAAAAGATAAAAAATGAAGTAATTGATTCCGCAAATTTAAGCAGTACTCTACTCACATAGAAACGTCATACGTCTCTCTCATACGGGCACTGCATAGGTAACAAGACTCGAAAGTTTCTCATTTTCAACATGAAGAAGCACGTCCCACCAAACTCTAGGTCTTCAATGTAGTCTTTTCTGGACTTACAAATCTTTATTGTCAGATTTTTCTGTATGTAAACTCCAATTTTAAAGTGGTGCTAGAATTAGAAGCTCGTCGCTTACAAATGTAACTGAAAATGGCATATGTTGCCACTTTGGATTAAGCCAATCGCTAAGTAATGTTACACAAAACGCACAGCAAAATTTAAAGGACCACAATTTGTGTCTTGATCACAAATTTGACACTCGAAATAAAGTTTA